>QXEO01000232.1:2099653-3299653 GCA_007115705.1 Dactylis glomerata | reverse complement strand
TACTTTGATGATCAAGATTGTGATGGTGCATCTCACCTCAGAAATTATTCTTTTGTTATCACTTACCTACTCGAGGACGAGCAGGAGTTAAGCTTAGGGATGCTTGATACGTCTCAAATGTATCTATAATTTTTGATGCTCCATGCTTGTTTTACACTATTTGCTTCATGTTTTGTTTACACTTAGTGGCATTTTTATGCGATTTCCGGAACTAACCTATTGACAAGATGCCACAATGCCAGTTCCCTGTTTTCTGCTATTTTTGTGTTTCAGAAAAGCTACACAGGAAATATTCTTGGAATTAGACAAACTAAAGACCAAAACTCCTATTTTCCCGGACTGAGGACAAGGACCGAAAGAGAGCCGGATGGGGGCCAGAGGGCAGCCTCACCATGAGGGGGCGCGCCCCCCTCCTAGCCGCGCCCCCTGGTGGTGAGACCCCCCTGGTCCACTCCTGACGATGCCCCTTCGCCTATAAAGAGCCTCCCGACGGAAAACCCTAAATCAATCGGCGTTTTTCCCAGAACAGTTCTGCAGCGCCGCCGCCGTCGAAGACAAATTTCGGGGAACAGAAGTCTCTGTTCCAGCACCCTACCGGGACAGTGAAGTGCCCCCGGAGCAGTCTCCATCGGTCTCCATCGCCGTCTCCGCCGTCTCCATTGACCTCACCGCCATCTCCATCGCCGTTGTTGTCTCCTATGATGAGGAGGGAGTAGTTCTCCCCCGGGGCTGCGGGCTCTACCGGTAGCAATGTGGTTCACCTCTCTCTCCCATGATATGATCTTTATGTGATCGTGAGCTTTGTATCTAGTTGAATTGGTAAATGCTATTATTCAGATATTATGCTACTCCCGTGCTTTATAATTGTAATCTCCGGAGACACCTTGTATCATGATGTGAAGGTGACAGTGTGCGCATTATGTGTGTCTCTTTTGGTTAACGTCTCTATGAATTGTTGGTGTTTGTTGGAACCATCTAGTGCATTCACGGTGACAGTGTGGGACAATCTAGTTTGGGTACATGCGAACTTTGAGGAGTTCTTCGTAGCCCTACGCATGATTAGTGTTTGTTATCCATTGGAGAATTGTTTTGAGTTGCATATTGAAGTTAGTATCTATTGGTTCAATTATGTTATATTTGTTGGGAGTGTGTCCACTAGTGGAAGTATGATCCCTTGGCCTTGTTTCCAAGCTTTGCACACCGTTTATATTTAGTTTTGTTACATGTTTGCTCGCAGCGATATTTATTTCAGATTACATTTACTACTTATAATCATCACTACTACTTATATTTCACTATCTCTTCGCCGAACTAGTGCACCTATACATCTGACAAGTGTATTGGGTGTGTTGGGGACACAAGAGACTTTCTGTATCGTAATTGCAGGGTTGTTTGAGAGGGATAGCTTTGACCTCCTCCTCCCTGAGTTCGATAAACCTTGGGTGATCCACTTAAGGGAAACTTGCTGCTGTTCTACAAACATCTGCACTTAGAGGCCCAACACTGTCTACAAGAACAGACGCGTGCGTAGACATCGTGCGCCTCCGTGCATCTCGCCGCCCCTCCCCGTCCAAGCTCCGCATCCACCGGTCCAGCCCCGCCCCGGCCATCTCTCTCAGTTCGACGAATGGCAGCCTCTTCTCCGGCGCCAGCATGCCCCCCACCCCCAACCCTAAGATCCATTGCTTCCTCCGCCGCATTCGTCGCAGCCAGCCGCGCTGTCGACGGCTTCGCGGCGCATCCTCGCCAGGCAGCCATCGGGAGGAAGGAGAAAGAAGAGGTAAGGAAGAGGATAAGTTTGCACGAATCTGGATGCACCCATTCAATGGTGGAAGATCTTACCGAGCTAGAAGTTATTTCTCAGTTTACTGAGAAACAGCAAAACCGTAAGAACAAGCTATACCGCGTGCCACTGCCGGTGAATTAGAACGCATCGACGTGGTTTGAGGACTCCGTCGACGCTTTGTAATAAGCTAGCACAGTGACACTTTCAACAACAGTAGCATATTGTAACATTACGTCCGAAGACCGGGCGGAGGGCGATTAGATCTCATATTGTAACATCCCAAGTTTTTATCAAATTTTGGATAATTTTTTTTGTTTTATTTGCATTGATTGAATTTTCACAAGGATTTAGAACTTTTGAGTTTATTTAAAGTAATGAATTACAAAAACTTTTTCAAACTTTCCTTTGTTGCTTGAGGAATTAGTTTGAGAAAATAAAATTTCAAAATATTATTTTGCATTTATTCAAATCTTATGCAAGCATCCTTGCAAGAGAATTATTAATAAAAGGGTTTAATACCAAGTAAAGTTTTGCATTTCTAAAAATGTGTTTTAAAATAAAGTTCAAAAGTTATTTTATTTGAGTTTATTTTCTGAATTTAAAAGAAAGTATTTTGAAAACCCTATTTTCATTTTTTTTCATTAGGCAATAAAGCCCCATAGACTGAATTTATAAGGTTTCATTAAAAATCTTATTTAATTATGAAATCATGTTGTTTGCTGTTTTGTAATGTTCATTTGAATTTTAGAAAAATTTAGACATTGGTTTGTCTGGATTTGAAATTGAGAAAACAGAAAAGAATAAAAGAAAGAAGGAAAAAAAAATAAAGGGAACTAGACCGAGGCAGCCCGGTCTGGCCCAACAGCACAGCCCATTTATTCTAACCCGAACGGTTACCCCCCTCCTTCCTTTCGCCCGCTTATAGGTGGGACCCCCACGATAGAGTCGTCTCCTACCCCGGAACCGCCCAGGCCACGTCCCCAGCCACGGTCTCTTCTTCCCCCTCGCTCCCCAGGTGACGAGGGTTAACTCGACAAATGTCCTAGATGAAGGACTTAGGATCGGGGGAAGAGGGCGTCGGATGAACTCGAAGGTAAAGTTAGTCAAAATAAGTGTGTATCGAAAGTAAACTTGGGTGTTCAACCTGGCTTGCTTTCAATCTGGCCTACACCGTCCCCTCCTGGCCCCTATATATAGGTGGCCAGGTCTCGAGGATCGGGTAGGATCCGATACAGATTACAATATCGACATACGGTAAGAACTCGTATATCGACTATCATTACAATTGGGCCTAGCTTAACGGGCCTAAGGGGTACTCAACATACGGGCTCTTATTAACTATACCCTTGTCAGTAGCCCCTGAGATTCTACCAGAATTGCAGATTCAGGTTGAATCTCTAATCTTTTAAATCTTCGACTTGATTAATTCTTCGACTTCTTCATATCTTCAAATCTTCGACTTGGTCTTTCGACTTATTTTCATGATAATATTTCGCAAGGGGTTTTGATGAACAAGCCTAACAACTCTGACGGATCAAGAGGTCAGTTAACTGCCGGAACAGATATTTGCCACCTACTTCAAATTCAATCCCCTTGGATTTGAATTCGGGATACCGGTCAAACCCATTCTTTTGCCGCATTTAGGTCTTACAAAGAATGAATCCCAGTGATTCTCAGGGTACCCACTGCGTCCACCAGGATTTTCTTCGCGTCGTAGACACGGATACATACCAGCAGAGCGCATCCATGTGCGTATACCAGGCCACACAGGATGGATCCCGGGGTCTTACCTTCATGATAAATCACGGCATTCGAGTTTCGTTGCGATAACGCAACTCGAGAATCTCATGTCGCAGTCTCTTTTGACTGATAAAATCAAAGAATTTTGAATTAACTTCTTCCCACTGTCCCCCGATGGGAGTAATTGCTCTATATTTTGTCGACTACGTAGTCGAAGTTTGCATGGTAGATTCTCTTCATCTTCATTGTTGCTTGTCTTAATTTCTATCGGGTGCGCGCTCAGCGCTCCCGATGGGAGTAGCCCCCGAGGCTATGGTTGGATACTTGTAGTCAATCATAGGCTCAAAATTCTCTTCTTCTTCTTCTTCCTTCTAGTTTCTCTTGTTTGGAAGCCCCCGAGCCCTAAGGCGAGGTTTTTCGTATCCTTCGATCTCTGTTTTGTTTCCTTTGTTATTATCGTCTGCTATATGCAGAATTTAACTCCTTTGTAAATATGTTTATGGGCCTTGCTTATCACGGGGGCCCAATAATATGTGCTTATAAATAAAGCATCTCTGGCAAGGGGAAAAACCCTAATCAGACTCCTCCTCCGCCGCATCGTCTCCTCTTTTCATCTAGGGTTTCTAGTTTTCCCACTCTTCCACATGGCTGATGCAGATGGTTCTCGTCTGAACCTTGGCTCTCCAGTAGCACCGCGGGGTCGCGGCCGTCCTCGTGGAAGCAAAAACAAAACAACTCCGGCCGCCGCATGTTCGTCATTGGCCGCTCCGGTGAAGCGCCGTCCTGGCCGCCCACCTGGTAGAAAGAACAAACCCAAGGTGACTGGCGTCGCCCCAGGTCCGAGCGGTCCTCCGCCTGCTGCTCCTTCTGTCTCTCCAAGAATTTTTTCTTTCTCCTGCATTGCCATGGCGCAGTGCCGTGATATTCAGCGCCTGCCGCTGAATTTCACCAAGTTCATGGATGGGCAAGAACTGCGAGAAGCGGTTCTTCGCGAACAATCTGGTGGAGGGACTCCGTACGAAGTGGAGGTTTGGTATGATGGCGACGGCGAACAATACTTCAAGGGTGGCTGGTCGCAGTTTGCAGAAGACCACGACCTCCACCAAGGCTTCTTCATGACCTTCGACTACCACATCGGCACATCAAAGTTCGATGTGAAGATCTATGATGGCACCCAGTGCCAGAAGGAATATGAAGCGGAAGTCCACTTTCATTAGGATCTGCTTTATGTAATCTCTTTTTATAGTGTCCTTGCTGCCGTACTATCTGTAATGAATACTCGTACTTTGCTTTGATGCTTTTAATAGTACCATGAGAACAAATCATTGTTCTGAGTTATGCTTTATATATATCAGGTTCTTTGTGAACCAATTATTTTGAAGAATATCGGGTTGTCTGCACAACCTTGTAGTGTAAAAGATCTCCATGTCGTGATAAAAGTTTCTTTCGTATGACCCGAGGGTTAAAGCCCCCGAGCGGAGAAGTAGAAATATTTGTACAATTTTGTCGAGTTCAACCCAAGGAACCCGACCTATGGCCTCATGTTCTGGGTTCAGAAGGCTAACTCAAGTTTACTGATACCACTAGATTTATTCTACGCGTAAAAACGTCGTAGCTGCTCCGCATTCCACGGGTTGCTTTCGTCTTTTCCTGTCTTCTTGTCTTGTAGTCGATAAGGTCCTCCTGGTATTACTTCTGTGACGATGTAAGGTCCCACCCAAGGGTACTCCAATTTGCGTGGCTGTCTTGCTTGAGTCGCAAAACTAGATCTCCCACCACAAAGGATCGTGGACGAACTCGACTACTATGGTAGTTTTGCAGGCTCTGTTGATACTGCGTGGCTCTTTCTAATGCTTTATCTCTTGCTTCATCTAGTGCATCGACATCGTCTTGCAATGCTTCTGTTGATGTTGCTTCGCCATATGTCGTTACTCTTGGAGCTTCGTGTATAACTTCGACTGGAAGCACGGCTTCTGCGCCATGGACCAGGAAGAAAGGAGTTTCTTGAGTTGCTGCGTTAGGCGTGATTCTTAGGCTCCAAATAACGGAGGGCAATTCATCTACCCAAGCGCTCTTGGCTTTCTCGAGAGGTGCTAATAGCCTCTTTTTTATCCCACTGCATATCAAGCCATTGGCTTTTTCGACTTGCCCATTTGTCTTCGGGTGTGCTACAGAGGCAAATTTGAGCTTGATTCCCAATCCTTCGCAGTAACTCTTGAATTCCTTTGAGGTGAAGTTTGTTCCGTTATCTGTGATGATGCTATATGGTACACCGAAGCGGAATACTATTGACTTGATGAAATTGATTGCTGCTGTCGAATCTTGAGTTGTTACCGGAGCCGCTTCCACCCACTTGGTAAATTTATCGACTGCCACTAACATGTAAACATGTCCTCCTGGCCAGGATTTGTGCAACTTTCCCACCATATCAAGGCCCCATTGTGCAAAGGGCCAAGACAATGGTATTGGCTGTAGCTCTGCTGCTGGCGCGTGCGGTCGAGATGCGAATCTTTGACATGCTTCACACTTCCGAACTATATCTTTCGCGTCCTCGATGGCTGTTAGCCAATAAAATCCTGCTCGAAACGCTTTTGCCGCTATTGCCCTGCTTCTGGCATGATGGCCGCACACTCCACCGTGTACATCCTTTAATATTGCTTGTCCTTCCTGAGGCGTTACACAACGCTGCAAAACGCCAGTAATGCTCTTCTTGTACAATTTTCCTTGCAACACGACAAATGCTTTTGATCGTCGAGTTATCCTCTTGGCTTCCACTGCATCTTCTGGTAGCTGTTTATTTATCATGTATGCGAGATATGGCTGCATCCAGGTTTCCTCTATCATCATGACTTCCTCGGGTTTCGGCGTAGCCCCCGAGCCTGCTGCAGTAGTCAAACTTTTGACACTTTTTATTGACCATTCCACTATTTCCTCCCAGAATACTCCAGATGGTACGGGTAAACACTGTGACCCGATATTTGCTAAGTTGTCGGCATCTTTATTGCTGTTTCTGCTGATGTGCGAGACTTCGCATCCATCAAATGTTCCTTCGAGATAGTGATATAAGTTCTTGTAGGCCATCATGTTGTCATTGATTGTGTCGCACCTGTTCATAACTTGCTGAACAACAAGGTTGGAATCTCCAAATATTTTTAGGCGAGTTGCTCCACATGTTTTAGCCATCTTCATTCCATGCAACAAAGCCTCGTATTCTGCTTCATTGTTAGAAGCCTGCGAAAAACTCATCCTTAAAACATACTTCAATTTGTCGCCATGCGGTGATATCAAGACTACTCCTGCGCCTGCGCCTTGGACTCTCTTAGAACCGTCGAAGTACATTATCCAAACACTTGATAAGTTTGGTGGCCCGGTGCTCTGCAACTCCAGCCACTCTGCTGTAAAGTCTGGCAAGACTTGCGATTTTATTGCCTTCCTTTTTTCGTACATGATGTCCATGGGAGATAACTCGATTCCCCACAAAGAGACACGTCCTATTGCCGAAGGATTGTTCAATATATTCGATAGTGGTGCTCCATTGACCACTATAATTGGGTGTACCACAAAATATTGTCGCAATTTTCGTGTTGTTGTAAAAACACTATATGCAAGCTTTTGATAATGCGGGTACCTTTGTTTTGTCGGAGATAGTACTTCGCTGATGAAATATACCGGCCTCTGGACGCCGTGGGCTTTGCCTTCTTCACTTCTTACGACTACTAGTACTGTGCTCACCACCTGATGAGTTGCAGCGATGTAAAGTAGTAGCGGCTCCTTTTCTTTTGGTGCGACCAGCACTGGTGGCGTGGAAAGCACTTTTTTCAACTGCGCAAAAGCTGCGTCTGCTTCTGCTGTCCATTCGAACTTATCATCTGACTTTTTCATAAGTGCATAGAAAGGGAGTGCCTTTTCTCCCAGTCGAGCAACAAAACGACTTAGTGCCGCGACGCGTCCTGCAAGCTTCTGTACGTCGTGTAGTTTCGTGGGTTTCCCCATTGTTAAGATTGCTTGTATTTTCTCTCGGTTCGCCTCTATTCCCCGTGCTGACACCAAGAACCCTAGTAGTTGCCCTGCTGATACGCCGAAGGAACACTTTGTCGGGTTAAGCTTAAGTTTGTACCTGCTCAGGTTGTCGAAGGTTTCTGCCAAGTCGCTGATAAGGGATTCCTCTTCTCTTGTAGTGATGACTACATCATCAATATAGACTTGGATATTGCGCCCTATTTGGCCTCCAAGGCAATTTTGCATCATCCGTTGATAAGTTGCTCCTGCATTTTTTAGGCCGAAGGACATTACTTGGTAGCAAAACACTCCGTACGGTGTGATGAAGGCCATCTTTTCTTCGTCTTCTTTCTTCAATTTGATCTAGTTGTAACCAGAATACGCGTCCAGAAAGGAAAGCCTTGCGCATCCCGCTGTCGAATCAATTATCTGATCGATGCGGGATAGAGGGAAGGGATCCTTTGGACAATGCTTATTGAGAGATGTGTAGTCAACACATACTCTTTGTACGTCTGTGTTCTTCTTGGGTACGATGACTGGATTGGATACCCAACTCAAAGTTTTTATTTCTCTGATAAACCCGGCGTTTTCTAGCCTGTGCAATTCTGATGCTATCGCCTTCCTTTTAGGTTCATCAAATCATCGCAATGGTTGCTTGACTGGCTTTGCTTTGGGATCTACATTTAATGCATGCTCGACGAGTTCCCTGGGAACCCCTGGCATGTCTGATGGACACCAGGCGAAGATTTCCCAGCGCTCACGGAGGAACTCGACGAGCGCGCTTTCCTATGCGGGATCCAAGTTCACCACAATTGATGTCGTCTTGTTTGGATCTATAGGGTGGACCTGGATCTTCTTCGAGTCCTGAGTTGTGTCAAAAGCCTGATCTGGCAGGGATCGTCCAACGTCGGGTAGCACATTATGATCCATTTCTCCTTTTAGCCTCTCGTATTCTGCTGTCATGCCGAAGGTTTGCGCCATCCTATTGAATTCTCTGTCGCATGTGTTGGCTACTTCAAAGCTCCCTTGCACTATAATGTGTAAGATACGCGTAATGAGGTACTGCCATGAACTTTGCAAATGCTGGGCGCCCTAGGATTGCGTGGTACTGTGATGACCAGTCCATGACTTCGAATTCTAACTTCTCTCTTCGATAGTTGCTACTACTGCCGAAACAGACGTCGAGTTCTATTTTCCCTATAGGGTGATTTGCGGCTCTTGGTACTATTCCATGGAAGGAGCAATCTGTTGGCTTCAGGCTTGTCAGTGAGATACACATTGCCCTCAGGGTTCTAGCATATATTAGGTTTATGCCACTCCCTGCATCCATGAATACTCTCCCGATGTCGTATCCTCCTATTTGTGCTTTTAACACCATTGGCGAGTGGCCCAGCCTGGGAACTTTCCTTGGGTGGTCTGCTCTGCTGAACTTGACTGGCTAATCTAACCACCGCAAGTACTCTGTGGTGGCTAGTGGTGATGATATTGCTAGGTTTACTTGCCTGGATATGCTCTTTCGCTCTTTCTTTGACTTAGGCACCGGTTGAATCATGGCTGATATGTAAACTTTTGACTCTAGGTGCCTTGCTAGTCTTTGTAGTTGGTATCCTTGACTTATGTGTTTTTCTTCTTGCCATCCTCCTTGGCTTGATCCCATGGCGCTTTGTAGCCTCAGGAAAGTTCTACAATCCTTCATCTGATGATTTGAAACTCTTTTTCCATCGAGATAGGCATAATGGATTCGACAAGGCCCGTATAGCATATCTTCGGCTGAGGGGCTGGAGTATCTCGATTTTTCTGCTCCCTTTGTCTGGAACTTCCTGCCTTCGTCTTCTTCATCTTCCCTTACTCTGTAACCCACAGCTACCTGGTTTCGCCTTCCTTGATTATCCCTGCTGCGATGTCGTCTCCTTTGTCTACTCGTTCTATCGACTTCTGGTGATCGTCCTCTTTTGTTATTATATGCGTCCGCTCCATCAGCGAATTTGTTGGCTTCTTCCATTAGTTCAGCTACTGTCGTTGGCCTCGTTCTTCCGATCTCTTCCACGAGATCTGAGCGACGAAGGCCAGCCGAAAAAGCGTCTATTGCCCGTTCGTCGGAGACGTCTTCTCATGAGTTTTTGATTACACTCCATCGTTGTATATAAGAACGTAGAGTTTTGCCTTTCCTTTGCATACATACTTTAACTTCCTCCAGTGACGCTGGACGCTTGTATGTCGAACGGAAGTTTCTTGTGAATTGGCTTTCGAGTTCTCCCTAGCTTCCAATGGATTCATTAGGTAGGGTATTCAACCAGGACCGTGCTGCGCCGGTGAGGTGTAGTTGCAAACTTTGCATTGCAGTCGCTTTTGTTCCCCCTAATATCTGTACTGCCTACAGATAATCCGATAACCATAGGGTAGGTTCCTGCGACCCGTCATATTTTTGTTGGTCGTGTGGTAACTTGAATCCTTTGGGTACCCGCGTTTTGCGAACCCTGCGGGTAAAGCATAATGCGCCCATCTCTTTTTTGTCGTCTTCATAATTTTCTTCCCTCCAGGCATGGCGCGACTTATTTACTCGAGCCTGCGCTATTATATTTCTTGCGTCCTCCCTCCTTTGTCGCCTTTCTTCTTTTGATGACTCGCTAGACTCATTTCGCGTGGTATTGTGCTTGTATTTCCCCTTTTGCTTTTCTTTGTAGCTTGTCGACTTCACCTCTGGCCCTTTTCCCCTGATCTTGTTCTCCACTATCCCGAGGCTCCGTATTGCGGCTTGGTGCATATCTTCTCGCGGATCTCCGGGTTCTGGCCTCGTTGTTAATAAGTATGCCTGTGCTGCTATCAGTGCTGCTTCTGGTGTTTCTTGTACGAAGTCTTCTTCCTCCTTTTCTAGCTGTGGAGTGAGGCTCCTTGAGCATCTTTCCTCTCTGTTGCGTGCTGTTGTCCCTCTGTTGTGCTTTGGGTCTCCGCGCCTTTCTCTGCTATATTCTGATTCTTTGCTATAATCATCCCAATACTCTTCCTTCGACATACTGTTATTGTCTTGGAAAAGCATGTCTCTTTCCTCCCTTAGTTTCTTCCTATGTTGATATAATGCATACTGATACCCCATCAGAACTTCTCTCCTTGATCCTTCAGGTACTTCTGTACCATGATTGATAGCTGACGTGATCATCCTCCATTCTCCAGCTGAAACGTGAACTTTCTCCTTCTCTTTTTTATTGTGTTCTTTTACTTTATCGACTTGCCTGTCGATCTTTTTGCTTCCTTCATTGTTGTTTTCTTCTTCTGCCTCAGTGATGATGACACATAGCTGGTGCACTTTTTTGGAGACGCTACTACTTCCAGCGGCGAAGTCCCTTGCGCTGTTGTGCGTTTGACACGCTCTTTCTTCCAAGTCGAAATTTTCCTGAATTTTGTCGCCTTCTGCGATTGGTGCTTTTCCCGAGCTAACCGGCGAGTTTACCTCGCTAGAAGAGTCTTCTGATGATTCCAACATTGCTTCTGTTTTGGGCTTGCTCGCCGACGGATCTAGTTTCGTCGAATCCGAGAGGCGGGATGAACCCGATGGCCCGACGAAGATGCTCAAACTTCCAATTGTTAACTCCATCTCTTCACTTCCATCGAGGTTTGTACTGCTGTTGGCTAAAAGCAAAAAAGCCGTCGAATTCATGATTCCAACGCCTAGAGTCCCCACGGTCAGCGCCAATTGACGAGGGTTAACTCGACAAATGTCCTAGATGAAGGACTTAGGATCGGGGGAAGAGGGCGTCGGATGAACTCGAAGGTAAAGTTAGTCGAAATAAGTGTGTATCGAAAGTAAACTTGGGTGTTCAACCTGGCTTGCTTTCAATCTGGCCTACACCGTCCCCTCCTGGCCCCTATATATAGGTGGCCAGGTCTCGAGGATCGGGTAGGATCCGATACAGATTACAATATCGACATACGGTAAGAACTCGTATATCGACTATCATTACAATTGGGCCTAGCTTAATGGGCCTAAGGGGTACTCAACATACGGGCTCTTATTAACTATACCCTTGTCACCAGGGCACCAACTGCCCCTTCGACGCCCTCCCTCTTCCCTGCGTCCTCCTCTTCTTTTCCCCCTCCTTCTTTTCCCGAGAACCGCCGCCAGTCCACGGCGATTCCTCGCCGAAAAGTTTCTAGTACCGCGGCCAATTTGAACCGTTGCCGTCGACCCAGTGAGCCCGTGCCCTCGATCTCCTTCTCGTCTTATTCCCTGTCCCTGGCACTTCATTTGATGCCCTCCATTTGGTCTTATGCGCAGCGAATCTGTCAATTCGTCCACACCCGAAGATCACCGCCACGGGAATCTTCTCCAGCCGCGGCTCATCGCCGTTCCAGCAAGAATTCGAGCACGCCGCTGACGCCTTCGGGTTCCCCTCGTCGTGCCTCACTTCGTCGTCCACCGGGCCATCACTAGAGAGCACCGGAGGGCCACCGACGTTGACCACCTGGGCGCAGCACCGCCGGATTTGGTCGCCGGCGTAAGGATCCTACCGGCCGAAACCCTAGGTGACGTGTCCACATCCTAGCCCTCCCCTTTCACTTAAATCCAATGGCTCCTGTTCTATTTAATCCTGAAGCGGTACGACTCACGCTCAGCCTTTAGATCAAGATCTGTCGATCCACAGCAACTCACTTACCTGAACCGGTACCGGCCAACGAGAAACAACCACGTGGCCAGTTAGAAATCAAACAGATTTCAAATTCATTTCAAATAGACAGAAACTTGTAAAATCAATATAAAATGTTCTGCTGGTCCAAAAATTACAAATTGCATATCCCTGGAATCCTTAGAAACTGTAGAATCCATTTATGCAATAATATTACATGGTTACTGTACAAAATTTTGAAGTGAATTTCAAATGAAAAAATGTGCCTATTTGCACCAAATAAATCATAGAAAATGTTCTCTACATCCAATTTCTATAATTTTGTAGTATCTGGAATCCTTAGAACATGTAGAATATTTTAGAATCAAGAAACACCAAAGTTGATACATGCACAAACTTGGTACATTCAAATCTATCCAAATCACTACTTTGATCATAATTTGAATTCTAAAAATGATTTTGGAGTGAAACCGCTTGTAGTAGCTTTGTGTTACTATCTCCTATCCAGTAGAGTCACTATCCAAAATATTTGAAACACCTTGCAAACATTCAAATTCAATTATGAGAATTTGAGTATTTTCATTATAGAATTAATTCTATATTTCTTTTCAATATGATTCCTTTTGCAAAAATGAATCATATGATCCTATTAAGATTCTTCTTGAACATCACCCAATATCATGCCAGCTTATTCATGTGGACCTAGTTCATAATATTCAAGTACACTTGAGTAATTTGAGTAAAATTATGATATATCTCAAATAGGTTTTCCTATGCTAATTGTGGTGATACACCCTACCCTATATCACACCTATCCTAAACCATTCATATCCAATGTCATCTTTGAATCATAACCAAACTAGTTGAATTCTTCAAAGAAGGATTTAAATATTGACATGGCAAAATCTTGGGAGTTAACCCTAGTTCAAGTTAATCCTTTTGTCCAAGTAAATCTTGTGGCCAAGAAGCCACCATCATTCTAAATAACATCTAATCATATTCCACCCCAAGCCAACTTAATCCAAGTAGCCTATGTTGAACTATTCAATTTACTAATGAGTTAATTGAGTAAATCAATATACTCCTACTCAAGCCTATGTGTTACACTACTTGAGTAAGTGTTGTCACACTTTATTCAGTAGTGTTCTAGTTGCACTATTCTATACTTATGTGAATCTATTCATATGAGTCATCTCTAAACTCTATCCATGCTCAAGCCAAGCACAAGATTTATTTTTATCACTACATTGTATATTGGAGGATCATTCTTCCCAACTATTGAACTTGCCATCAAAACCTTCAATCCATATCTTGTAAGCCAAGCTTCAACCCATATCTCTCTCATCATAGAAATTATAAAAAAATTAAAATGTTAAACCAATCCTTTTCAATTGCTTGTCTTGCTTGATTTGTTGCTTTTGGTGTGGTGTGTTTACATTGTGTATCTCTATATTATAGATTGGTTTGGAGAGCCATACTTTTTGTTGAGAGAAGAGAAAGGGTTTAAGCTTCAAAAGACAAGTGACACACATATCTTCTACCTACTTTTATTACTGCATTAGTGTTTTCCAATAGTATGCATGATAGGTGGAATATTCAAATGTTTTATAAGATGCTAGATCCCAGTAGTGAGTAGCTATCCCTGAACCCCACCTGATAGGATGCTAAATACTTTGAAAAATATTGATGCCATGCTATGTTCATCTTGTCAAAGTTGTTTTGTGAATAAATTAACAACTTCAACTAAAATGAACTACCTGGGTGGATTGGTTTGTTGTGGAGGCGAAGCAGGTGTGTTCTGGGGCACATGCCAGTAAGGATGTGTACTCAGGATACCGCTCGGGACGACCACTCAGGAATAAAGAGGTTACCATGTCTTCCATGCTTTAGAGTACTTCCAGTGCAGCCTTATGACAATATGGGCTCTGTCTTGACTGATTAAGATGTGAGGGTTCAACTTGTGTGCAAGATATGGGCTGGTAGCAGAATTATAGGATGGGAACGGATCTTGCCAGTATGGTTGCTCTCTCCTTCTGAAAGGCCTTGTCTCACTTTATGTATGGGCGTAAAATAAGTCTTAAGGTGAAAGTGCACAACCCCTGCAGGGTGTCAAACTAATCGATTAGCCATGTCCTCAGTTATGGATAATTTGAGTCTCTAGACATAGAATGTACAGAAGAATCTCATTACCGTTTCTGAATGCTTTAAAAACTTGACTAGAAACCCTTAGGCAGGAGCTCAGGGCCATACACTCCGAGGGGTGGTGGTTTCTGATGTTCCAACTTTGTTGAGTTTCGCCCAGAACTACATACCGGCCAGTATGTAATGTATGGGGGTTGTCTTGACCCTTATAAACTAAAATTTTGAAAGAAAGTTTTGAAAAGGATTTTAGGATAAGATTGGCTTTATGCAAAGCAGCTTATGAGATCCACCAGCTAAATATCATGTAGCTAGTTCTTTTACAACAGCCACCAAATATGTATCATTTGTCAGTACATCATTGTACTGACCCCCATTCATGGGGCTGCATATTCAAATGTGCAGGTTATTTTGATGAGGAGTGAGTTGATAGGATCTCGAGTCTACATTCCAACATGACTGCATGTGGCACATGGTGAATATGAAGGCTCACTACTACCCTAGTTTCCATTGTGTTTATGTTATGCTGAACTCTATTATTTGAGCTAGTCCATGTGACTAAGCTAGTTTGTAAAGTTTGAAGACTTATGTATCTGGATCCACGTTGTAATATTTGATACTATGCAATGAATACTCTATTTTATTCTGTGGTGCTATCAGTGATCCAGGGAATAGCACTTAACACAGGTGTTCCACCTTAATCCAAAGGTGGGGCGTTACACACATGCCTTCTATCGGCGCCGCCGCAGATCGCCCTGTCTCTCTGTGGCCTTTGGGCCATGGAGGCGCGATGGATCTCGACCATCGTCGGTGGGAGGGCTCCCTTTGTTTTGAGGGCTTCTTTTTATTTTTAGTGTTAAGGTTTATAGGGGCGGCGTTCAGGTGGTGGTGGTGGCGCCTCATGTAATAAGGTCTCCCCGGCTTCAACCCCATCTCGGTGGCAACACCGAGAGGCTTGTGGGAGTGGTGTGGTCATTGAGGATTTCGTCTGGCTGTGGGGATCTTTGGATCGTCAAGGAGCTTCATCGGCAGTTCTTCTTTCTTCTTCGTCTCCGGGACGGATATGGTCTTCTTGATCCGTTTGGCGACATCCCATCCGCAACCAACAATGTCGGGCCGACTCAGGAAAGAGTGACAGCGGTGGCACGCCATCAACATGGTCTGGAGGTTGAAGATGAAGGGCTTCTCAAGGATCTCGTTGTAATTTTTATTTTTTTGGGTGCTTTGTATTGTTCGTTGTTTTTTTAATGCCAGAGTCCTATTCGCAAAAAAAAGTAGCTAGCTGAATCAGACGGGAGCCATTCGTGGGACAACGATGGTGCCCAAAGGACTTTTCCGCCCGATCCCAACGACAAGAAATTATCGAGCGGTTCTCGTCGTCCCTGACGGTGCATAGGGAAGCAAAGGGGCTTGAGAAGGAAGACGACTATAGGATGCTGCATCGTACGGCAGGGGTTTAGGATAGACATGTACGTATTTGTATAAATTTAACTGGGCTATACGGTCTTCTACAGGGCCATATAACTTAATTCGTTAACTTCATAATTTGTTAAACACCATAAATTTCCTTTATAAATCTTTTGGTAATGTTGTGGGGAACGGCAGCTATATTGGTTGGGCGATTTTTGGAGCAATTGCTTGGGCCATCTGGAGCTCACGCAATGATGCTGTTTTCAATAGAAAAATTGTCACTTCTCCTCTAAATATCTTTTTCAAAGCTATTTCTGTACTCTCGCAGTGGAAGTGCATCTAACTGAGAAAGCGGGAAGCTAGGTGGTTGGCGTTGCTGGAGAAGATGCGGTTGGTGGCCTGCGAGATGCAGCTGGTCTCGAGCACAAGACGGGGGGTTGGATGAGTTCGTTTTGGCCGGGAGTCTGCTCCCAGGGCTGTTTTGTGTTGTTATTCCTGTCTTTTTGTTATCTTTTTAGCAGCACTTCTTATTCCTGTATAGACTTGTGAGCTGGTTTACCCCCGGCCGAACTGGGTTTGTCGGCTTTCAATATAAAGCATGGCTCTTTTGAGCCTATTCTCTAAAAAAACACCATTATCTGCCTTTAATTCTGAAGGGATACCGAGCGATCTTAGCCGTTGTTGTATTTAAGTTTGGTGTTGGGGGGTGTACCAAAGCATAAACCTTTATTAGTTTGAAGGTCAAAGGAATGAAATGAGAGAAATTGATCTTCAACTAGTGGTTAAAAATGTCGGCAATCGAGTGCCTAAGTCAATTTGTTCATGTAGACTTTTCTCTAACTTTTTTGACAAAGTTGAGGCTTTATTTAACATCCCACACTGCCAGCAGCCTCCCAAAAGCAAGACTGATATTACAAAGTCTAGTCCTGCAAAAGCGAAGGGAAGCAAACAGCATGTTTGATTTACACCCAAACGAACTGAAGGAATCAGATTGGTGCGCTCTGCCAGCACGTACGGCGTCTTGTTCTCAGCGCGAGAAACCTTCAAAACCTTCTCTGAAAACTGCCTCCTGCGATTCAAAACATCAGCAAGAAATTGGCCTTGTCAGCCAATGCCGAGCTCCAGATAGAAGACCATTTTGCTGAAGCCGCTTCAACAAGAACTTTGTTGTCTGAAAAGAAAGAGACCCCTGTCCAGCCTAGCTTCTCAACCGCCCGAACAGCCAGCAGCAGTACCTGAGCTTCTGCATCTAACACTGAAGAAACCGAAGAAGACACGATCTGGATAAGAACTTTGATCTTCCGCTCAGGGTTTTGTAAGAGTACTCCCAGCCCAGAAACATTTGCATCCACCGCAGGGTTGTACGCAACATCACAGAAGGCGAGCGAACCTGCAGGCAAAGAGAAAGGCGACCCTATCGGGCTATCATTGAGAACCGTCACAGCAATACACTCCTCGCCGAGAGTCTGAGCATCTCCAGCCGTCCTCCCGACTCGGCCCCCCGGCGGCCGTTTTTTACATCCAGACGGCGGTATTCGGCCCAGTCGCGCCCCCGGTTCCTCGTTTTCCCCCGGATTTGGCCCTTAATCCATCCGGCGAGCCCAGGCCATCCCCGGTCCCCCGGAGCGTGCTCGGGGACTCCGGACGAGAGAAAAGCGGGAACGGGCCCACTCTGTCGGCGAGAGAACACGCAAACCCTACAATCTGGTCGCAAATCCCCCTCTCCCTCCCCTCGTTGCTCTGTCGCCGCCGGCACCACCCCTCTCCAATCTGCCGGCCGGTTGCCTGAACTTCGCCGTCCCTCCTCCCACCAGCCTATATTCCGCCGTCCGGCGTGCCGTCTGGCCATATTTCGCCGTCGGGCAACTCCTCCCATCGCAGCTTGATGACCCACAAGTATAGGGGATCGCAACAGTCTTCGAGGGAAGTAAAACCTAAATTTATTGATTCGACACAAGAGGAGCCAAAAAATATTTATAAGCCTTAACAGATGAGTTGTCAATTCAGCTGCACCTGGAAACAGACTTGTTCGCAGCGGTTTATCAGTAGCAACAGTTTTATAGTGGTGATAGTAGTAAAACAGTAACAGCAGTAGTAGAATAAAAGCGATAATAGTAGCAATAGTAAACAGTATGATAAAATACTGTAGGCATAGGGATGGATATACGGGCGTTGCATGGATAAGATAATTCATGAAATCAGTGAGACTCGGGCATTGTAAATAAATAATAATAAAGCATCCTAGTACTAACAATCATAGGCATGTGTTCCGTATATAGTCGTACGTATTCGCAATGAGAAACTTGCACGATATCTTTTGTCCTACCAGCCTGTTGCAGCAGGGCCTCAAGGGAAACTACTGGTAATTAAGGTACTCCTTTTAATAAAGTACCAGAGCAAAGCATTAGCACTCGGTGAACACATGTGATCCTCACATCATAGCCATCCCCTCCGGTTATCCCAATTTCTGTCACTTTGAGGCCTCGGGTTCCGGACAACAATATGTGTATACAACTTATAGGTAAGACCATAAACAACAAGTATCATCATAGAAATAATAACATGTTCAGATCTGAAATCATGGCACTTGGGCCCAAAGTGACAAGCATTAAGCACAACAAGTTGCAACAATGTCATAAGCACTAATAAAGGATACTAGGCACTATGCCCTAACAATCTCATAGCAAATTACATGAATGATCTCATCCAATCCCTACCATCCACTTCGCCTACAGCGAGAATTACTCACACATGGATGGGGGAGTCATGGATGGTTGATGGAGAGACGTCGGTGATGATGGTGATGAAGATCTCCTCCAAATCCCCGTCCGGGCAGGGTGCCAGAACGGAGTTTCTGGTTTCGAATCGCGGTTTCTGATGGCGGCGGCGTAGCGGAAGTCTATCTGGGAAAAACGCCGAACCCCCGATATTTTCAGGTCAGAGGGTATATGTAGGCGGAAGGAGGGGTCGAGGCGACGGCCAAGGCAGCCTCACCACAGGTGGGCGCGGCCAGGGCTGGGCCACGCCCCCTGGTGGTGAGCCCAGGCCGCTGCCCCCCTTCGTCTCTCCTTCTGGCTCCGTGGGTCTTCTGGCAAAATAGAATTTTTGCAATATTTTTCGGGATTTTTCCTGAAAGTCGGATTTCTGCACAAAAACGAGACACCAGAGCAATTCTGCTGAAAACAACGTTAGTCCGTGTTAGTTGTATTCAAAACTAACACAAATTAGAGGAGAAACAATAGCAAAAGTGTTCGGGAAAGTAGATACGTTTTGGACAGATCAACTCACCCCAAGCTTAGCTATTTGCTTGTCCTCAAGCAATTCAGTTAACAACTGAGAGTGATAAAAGAAACTTTCACGAACACATTTGCTTCATATGATGTATATATACTAACTATATGATCAAGTACTCAGGCAATTCATAATAAGAAATATGCAACTAATGTTACCTTATAGTCAAGCAAGCTATGCAAGAGTGCCAATGCACTAATAACAAGTAACATGAACATAAGAAACTACAAGATTGTAATGTTCATAAATGATATGGAAGAGTGGTATCCCGCTTGCCTTTATTTGTGGAGCAAAACATAAATGCTGAGGCACCTCTGAAGTCCAAAGGAAGACTAGAAGTAAAAATATCAAAGAAACAAGTATCAAAGTTATACCATAATTAACCGTGTTCTGGGACAAGCACATTACACTAAGAATAACAGCTATGCTCTCAAGAAGGTGCTTAAGGTTAGAAGATGAAGACTCAACATAAAAGTAAAAGAAAGGCCCTTCGTGAAGGGTTTCGCAGCATAGTAAATCAAAAAAATTCCTACGGATGCGAACAAGAAAGCCAAGATCTAATCTAGGAGATGTAATCAACGAGAGAGATAGATGAGAACTTCATACCCTTGAAGAAATCGCACAGCGGAAACGTTCAACAGAACGTGGATGATGTAGTCGTACTAGCCGTCTCCTTCCCGCGATCCGATCCGATCCAACGCCGCAAGTGGCGGCGCCTCCGAGAGATGCACACGTACGGTGCAGCGACGTCTCCTCCTTCCTTGGTCCAGCAAGTATGGTGGAGAGATAGATTGGATCTGCAGCACGATGGCGTGGTGCTTATGGTGGAGAGTTTCTGCGGCAGGGCTTCGCCTACGCGCAGTCGCGCGAGAGAGAGATTGGAGGGCAGCAGTTGGCCGGCGGCTAGGGTTTGAGTCAAGGGAGGCTGCGCCCCTGCCCCTCCTTATATAGGAGGCTGGCCGGCTACCTTGGCCCCTCCTCCAAGTCCTAGGGCGGCGGCCTAGGGGGAAGAGTGGGGGGCAAGTCTTCCCCCTTTCTTCTGGAAGGTTCCCTTAGGGTTTCCCCTAAGGGCTGTCCGGCTGGGCCTTAGGGGCCTTGTGCGCCTGGCCCAAAGTGGCCAGGACACTTCCCCTTAGGCTCACACAGGCCTCCAACAAGTGGGCCCATGTTGGTCCTACTCCGGAACCTTCTAGAACCTTCTGGTACAATACCGATAAACTCCGAAACGATTCCGGAACCCAAAAACTTCTTTCCTTTATATGAATCTTATTCTCTGGACCATTCTGGAACCTCTCGTGATGTCCTGGATCTCATCCGAGACTCCGAACAAAAACGCATTAGCCAATTATCCATTCTATCCTAGCGTCGATGCACGTTAAGTGTGTGACCCTACGGGTTCGAGAATATGCAGACATGATCTTCTATCAATAATCAGTAGCGGGATCTGGAAACCCATATTGACTCCCACATATTCATCGATGATCATATCGGATGAACCACAATGCCAGGATTCAATTAATCCCATATATGTATTCCCTTCGTCTCACGATATTTTACTTGCCCGAGATTCGATCGTCGGTATCGACATACCTAGTTCAATCTCGCTCACAGCAAGTACTTTACTCATTCTGTAATCCGATATCACTTCATGATTAACTCATTAACCACATGCTTGCAAGCGGTGTTGATATCGATTATCGAGTGGGCCCGAAGTATATCTCTCCGACTCGGGATGGACAAATTCCATCTCGATACATACAACCCAACAAGTACTTTCCGATCACCTGAGAGACACCTTTATAATCACCCTTTCATAGAATGACGTTTGATGACCTCAAAGCTTTCTTCCGATACCAGGGAGTTCTATTATCTCATGGTCTAAGGAATACAATACTTGACATAGGAAAAAGCTTCGCAAAGATGAACACAATGACACGATCTAATTGCTGTGCTTTATATGGGTCTGTCCACCACATCATTCTCCTAATGACATGATCTCATTATTAATTGACAACTCATGTCTATGGTTAGGAAACCTTAACCATCATTAATCAATGAGCTAGTCCATAGAGGCGTACTAGGGACACAGTGTTGTTCATAAACCACACAAGTATTAAGGTTTCCTCTTAATACAATTCTAGCATGGAATATAAACATTATCATGACCAAGAATTATAATAATAACATCTTTATTATTGCCTCTAGGGCATAATCCCAACAGTCTCCCACTTGCACTAGAGTCAATAATCTAGTTTACATCTGGTAACAATCTAACACCCATGGCATTAAGGTGCTGATCATGTTTTGCTCATGGAAGAGGTTTAGTCAATGGATCTGCGACATTCAGATCCGTATGCACTTTGCTAATCTTCAGATCTCCATCTGATATATAATCTCGAATTATATGGAAACAGCGGTTGATGTGCTTGGTCTTTGGATGATATCTTGGTTCCTTAGCCAGTGCTATGGCGCCAGTATTGTCACACAATATCTCAAGTGGGTCCAAGGCACTTGGAACCACACCAAGCTCATCGATGAAGGTTCTGATCCAAAATCCTTCACGTGACGCTTCCAAAGCAGCCATGTACTCCGCTTTGGTTGTAGAATGTGCGATCACGCTTTGCTTGCAGCTTCTCCAGCTCACAGCTCCTCCATTCAAAATATAAACGTATCCTGTCTGAGATTTAGAATCATCCGGGTCGGTGTCGAAGCTAGCATCGGCGTAACCTTTTACGACGAGCTCCTCATCACCTCCATAGACCAAGAACATTTCTTTAGTCCTATTTAAATACTTTAGGATGTTCTTTACGGCTGTCTAGTGTTCCACTCCTAGATCACTTTGGTATCCGCTCGTCAAACTAAGAGCATTGGACACATCCGGTCTAGTACATAGCATGGCATAAATGATAGAACCTATGGCCGAGGCATATGGCACTTTGCTCATAGTATCTCTATCTTTTACCGTAGCTGGACACTGAGCCTTGCTCAATATCTTACCTGACAACATGGGCAATGAACCTTTCTTTGCTTTATCCATTCTGAACCTTTTCAGAACTTTGTCCAGGTATGTACTTTGGCTTAAAGCTATTAGGCGTCTTTGTCTATCTCTATAGATTTTGATGCCTAATACATAAGCAGCTTCTCCTAGGTCTTTCATTGAAAAAACATTTATTCAAATAACTCTTCACATCATTAAGCATACCGATGTCATTTCCAATAATCAATATGTCATCCACATATAGTACTAAAAATGTCACCGAGCTCCCACTCACTTTCTTGTAAACACAAGCTTCGTAGCAATTTGGAACAAATCCAAAACTCCTGATCACTTGATCAAAACAAAGGTTCCAACTCCGAGATGCTTGCTTCAGCCCATAAATGGAACGCTAAAGTTTGCACACTTTATTAGCATCCTTAGGATTGACAAAACCTTCGGGCTGCATCATATACAACTCTTCATCAATGTTGCCATTGAGGAATGCAGTTTTGACATCCATTTGCCAAATTTCATAATCATGAAACGCAGCAATTGCTAATAAAATCCGAATGGACTTAAACATCGCTACGGGAGAGAAAGTCTCATCGTAGTCAACACCTCGAACTTGCTGGAAACCTTTTGCGACAAGCCGAGCTTTGTAGACGGTAACATTACCATCCGCGTCCGTTTTCTTCTTGAAGATCCATTTGCACTCAATGGCCTTACGGTCGCTAGGAGGGTCCACCAAAGTCCATACTTGGTTTTCGCTCATGGATCCCAATTCGGATTTCATGGCTTCTAGCCATTTCCCAGAGTCTGGGCTCATCATCGCTTCCTCATAGTTCGGAGGTTCATTGTTGTCTAACAACATGACGGTTAAGACAGGGTTGTCGTACCACTAAGGAGTGGCACGTGCCCTTGTCGACCTGCGAAGTTCAGTAGTAGCATCGTTTGAAGCATCATGATCCTTGTCATTAGCTTCCTCTCTTGTTGGTGCAGGCGGCGCCGGAACAACTTCGGGTGCTGCGCTACTCTCCAACTCGAGTGAAGGTTCAATAACCTCATCTAGCTCTACCTTCCTCCCACTCACTTCTTTCGAGAGAAACTCCTTCTCAAGAAAGGATCCGTTCTTAGCAACAAACACTTTGCCTTCGGATCTGTGGTAGAAGGTATACCCAATCGTTTCCTTAGGGTATCCTATGAAGCCGCATTTCTCCGCTTTGGGTTCGAGCTTGTCCGGCATCAACTTCTTGACGTAAGCTTCGCATCCCCAAACTTTAAGAAACAACAGCTTAGGTTTAGCACCAAACCATAGTTGATACGGTGTCGTCTCAACGGATTTAGATGGTGCCCTATTTAAAGTGAATGCAGCGGTTTCTAATGCATAACCCCAAAATGATAACGGCAAATCTGTAAGAGACATCATCGATCGCACCATATCTAATAGAGTTCGATTCCGGCGTTCAGACACACCATTGCGTTGTGGTGTTCCGGGTGGCGTGAGTTGCGAAATGATTCCGCTTGCTTTAAGATGCGTGAGAAAATCATAACTCAAATATTCACCTCCACGATCGGATCGTAGAAATTTAATTTTCCTGTTACGATGGTTTTCCACTTCATTCTGAAATTCTTTGAACTTTTCAAATGTTTCAGATTTATGTTTCATTAAATAGATATACCCATATCTACTTAAGTCATCAGTAAAAGTGAGAAAATAGCGATATCCACCGCTCGTCGAAATACTCATTGGTCCGCACACATCGGTATGTATGATTTCCAATAAGTCCGTTGCTCGCTCCATTATTCCGGAGAACGGGGTTTTGATCATCTTGCCCATGAGGCACGGCTCGCACATGTCAAATGATTCAAAATCAAGAGACTCCAAAAGTCCATCAGAATGGAGTTTCTTCATGCGTTTTACACCAATATGACCTAGACGGCAGTGCCACAAATAAGTTGGATTATCACTATCTACTTTGCATCTTTTAGCCTCAATGTTATGGATGTGCGTTTCATTGCTTTCGAGATTCAGAAGAAATAAACCATTCACAACAGGTGCATGACCATAAAAGATGTTATTCATATAAATAGAACAACCATTATTCTCAGATTTAAATGAATAACCGTCTTGCAATAAACACGATCCAGATATAATGTTCATGCTCAACGCAGGCACATGATAACACTTATTAAGGTTTAAAACTAATCCCGAAGGTAAAACTAAGGAGAGCGTGCCGACGGCCATCACATCAACTTTTGATCCATTGCCAACGCGCATCATCACCTCATCTCTTGCTAGCCGCCGTCTAGTCCGTAGCTCCTATTTTGAGTTACAAGTATTAGCAACTGAACCAGTATCATATACCCAGGCACTACAACGAGCGCTAGTAAGGTAGACATCAATAACATGTATATCAAATATACCTTTGATGGTGCCAGCCTTCTTGTCCGCTAAGTACTTTGGACAGTTGCGTTTCCAGTGACCCTTGTCCTTGCAATAGAAGCACTCAACGTCCGGCTTAGGACCAGACTTGAGCTTCTTCTCAGTAGGGGCAACGCGCTTGCCGCTGCCTTTCTTGAAGGATCCCTTTGCACCTTTAGCTTTCTTGAAGCTAGTGGTCTTGTTGACCATCAACACATGATTATCTTTCTTGATATCCACCTCCGCAGCTTTCAGCTTAGCGAAGAGCTCAGTGATCGTATCAGTGGAACCAATTTGATTGTGAGTAACTACAAAACCTTTATAGCTAGGAGGGAGTGATTGCAGAACTCTGTCAATCTTGAGCTCTCCTAGAATCTTGCAGTCCAGTTGCTCAAGGCATTGAGTGTAGCCCGACATCTTAATGGTGTGCTCACTAACGGAACTCCCTTCCTCTATCTTGCAGTTAAAGAACTTCTCAGAGATCGCATATCTCTCAGAACGGGCTTGAGTCTGAAACATGGTTTTCAGTTCCTCAAGTATCTCAAAGGGCCCGTCGAACTCCTCAAAACAATTTTGAAGTTCCGGTTCCATAGCAAACAACATGTACTCTTAATCACTCCATAATCATCTTTGCGTGACTGATAAACAGCTTTTTCATCAGCCGGCGCATCAGTAGCAGGGGCGTCACCTAGCGCTTTCTCAAGTACATAGGCTTTTTGTCCGCCAGCGAGAATGATTCTCAGATTGCGGAACCAGTTGGTGAAGTTAGACCCATTGTTCTTAAGCTTTTCTTTCTCAGCAAACACGTTGAAGTTGAAGTTGGATTTAGCCATTTGATCTACACAATTTGCAAGTATAGTTTAGACTATGTTCAAGATAATTAGTTCAACTTAATCAAATTACTAGATGAACTCCCACTAAATTCAACATCCCTCAAGTTGTTTAGTGAACACGATCCAAATTCACCACACCTAATCCGATCTTCACGAGAAGAGATGTGGTTTCAATGGTGGACAACTAAGTGTCGATCATATCATTCATATGACTCATGTTTAACCTTTCGGTTCGTGTGTTCCGAGGCCATGTCTGTACATGCTAGGCTCGTCAAGTCAAACCCAAGTATCTCTACATGTGCAAAAACTGGCTTGCACCCGTTGTATGTGAACGTAGAGTTTATAGCACCCGATCATCATGAGATGCTTGAACACGACGAACTTTCACAACAGTGCATACGAGGGGAGAACACAATTTTATCTTGATCTTTAAGTGAGGAATCATCTTATAATGCTACCGTCGCGATCTAAGCAAAATAAGATACATAAAAGGATAAACATCACATGCATATAATTTTATGTGACATGGTATAGCCAATCTCTGCGCCATGATCTCCATCTTGTGCGCTCCGGCATGATCTCCATCAGTCCACCATGATTGCCTCCACCATGAAAAGCAACTACAACTATTGCTAACTACTTAGCGATAAAGTAAAGCTATTACATGGCGTATAAGAAGTTGACACGCATGTCATACACAATTATAAAGACAACCATATGGCTTCTGCCGGTTGTGAACTCATCGACATGCAAGTCGTGAAATATTACAAAAAATGATCATCACATACATCACATATATCACATCACATCTTGTGGCCATACCATATCACAAAACACTCCCTGCAAAAACAAGTTAGACGCCTCTACTTTGTTGTTGCATGTTTTACGTGGCTTATGGGAGTAACAAGCTAAGAACGATTCTTACCTACGGAAAGCCACAATGGTGATATTATGGTTGCTAACATCCGTTATAAATATCATGACTACTATAGTGAGAGAAACTGGCATCCACCAGCCGCATATGTGGAACAAGCCACACGTCAAGTGCGGAGCCGGTCTCGCGAACGAGGTCGCGTAAAGTTGTCCTGGACCGCTTCGATCTCACTATGCCACGCCATAAGAAATACACAACATAGAGGTTTGCAACAGAAAACATCAACGCCCGCAACAAGCATGTTGCGTTCTACTCGTGAAACACATCTACGCATAGATCTAGCTCTGATACCACTGAAGGGTTTCGCAGCATAGTAAATCAAAAAAATTCCTACGGATGCGAACAAGAAAGCCAAGATCTAATCTAGGAGATGTAATCAACGAGAGAGATATATGAGATCTTCATACCCTTGAAGAAATCGCACAGCGGAAACATTCAACAGAACGTGGATGATGTAGTTGTACTAGCCGTCTCCTTCCCGCGATCCGATCCGATCCAACGCCGCAAGTGGCGGCGCCTCCGAGAGATGCACACGTACGGTGCAGCGACGTCTCCTCCTTCCTTGGTCCAGCAAGTATGGTGGAGAGATAGATTGGATCTGCAGCACGATGGCGTGGTGCTTATGGTGGAGAGTTTCTGCAGCAGGGCTTCGCCTACGCGCAGTCGCGCGAGAGAGAGATTGGAGGGCAGCAGTTGGCCGGCGGCTAGGGTTTGAGTCAAGGGAGGCTGCGCCCCTGCCCCTCCTTATATAGGAGGCTGGCCGGCTGCCTTGGCCCCTCCTCCAAGTCCTAGGGCGGCGGCCTAGGGGGAAGAGTGGGGGGCAAGTCTTCCCCCTTTCTTCTGGAAGGTTCCCTTAGGGTTTCCCCTAAGGGCTGGCCGGCTGGGCCTTAGGGGCCTTGTGCGCCTGGCCTAAAGTGGCCAGGACACTTCCCCTTAGATCCACACACGCCTCCGACAAGTGGGCCCACATTAGTCCCACTCCGGAACCTTCTAGAACCTTCCGGTACAATACCGCTAAACTCCGAAACGATTCCGGAACCCAAAAACTGCTTTCCTTTATATGAATCTTATTCTCCGGACCATTCTAGAACCTCTCGTGATGTCCTGGATCTCATCCGAGACTCCGAACAAAAACTCATTGGCCAATTATCCATTCTATCCTAGCGTCGATACACGTTAAGTGTGTGACCCTACGGGTTCGAGAATACGCAGACATGATCTTCTATCAATAATCAATAGCGGGATCTGGAAACTCATATTGACTCCCACATATTCATCGATGATCATATCGGATGAACCACAATGCCAGGATTCAATTAATCCCGTATATGTATTCCCTTCGTCTCGCGATATTTTACTTGCCCGAGATTCGATCGTCGGTATCGACATACCTAGTTCAATCTCATTCACAGCAAGTACTTTACTCGTTCCGTAATCCGATATCACTTCGTGATTAACTCCTTAACCACATGCTTGCAAGCGGTGTTGATATTGATTACCGAGTGGGCCCGAAGTATATCTCTCCGACTTGGGAGGGACAAATTCCATCTCGATACATACAACCCACCAAGTACTTTCCGATCACCTGAGAGACACCTTTATAATCACCCTTTCATAGAATGACGTTTGATGACCTCAAAGCTTTCTTCCGATACCAGGGAGTTGTATTATCTCATGGTCTAAGGAATACAATACTTGACATAGGAAAAAGCTTCGCAAAGATGAACACAATGACACGATCTAATTGTTGTGCTTTATATGGGTCTGTCGACCACATCATTCTCCTAATGACATGATCTCATTATTAATTGACAACTCATGTCTATGGTTAGGAAACCTTAACCATCATTAATCAATGAGCTAGTCCATAGAGGCGTACTAGGGACACAGTGTTGTTCATAAACCACACAAGTATTAAGGTTTCCGCTTAATACAATTCTAGCATGGAATATAAACATTATCATGAACAAGAATTATAATAATAACATCTTTATTATTGCCTCTAGGGCATAATTCCAACACTTCGCAGAGGGAAGCAGTGATTTAACATGTGCTAGAGCTTTTCATTTGTAAAACAGAGATAAAAATTTATTTTGAGAGGTGGTTGTTTCATGTCAACGACTGGCAATGGGGACTTGCTATCTTCCATAATAAACAAGTGAGAGCGGATCTGAGTTCTTTGAAAATTTGGCACATTGGTGCTCTTTTATAAAGCTTTGGCACTCCTCCCCACCTTTTTCCTTTCTCAAACCATGGCTAACCGATTCCATCGGGTGCCCACCAACTTTCACATACCATGGAGGAGTGCCTTTTTTCATTATTTTTAGAATTAGATTGCAATGGTCTGACCAGCTCCCTTGCAAAATTAATGACGAGCAGATGAAGCTGCCTAGTCGAGGGGTACTTAATTTAATATGGAAGATAGCAATTCCGACCACTACGTCCCCATGAGCTAAAAACAGTGGCACAAAATGAGAAGTAGTTGAAAGTTTTGAAAGGTAGCACATAAAAATTTACTTGGAATGGCTTACAAATACCATGCATAGGAATTTATAGTGGACTCTTTGGTAGACTTGGTTTTTGGTGATTGGATGCACGAGAAGTATTCCCTCTCAGTACAAGTGAAGGCTAGCAAAAGACTATGAAGCGACAATCGAGAGAGCAATAACTGTCATAATCATGCTTGCGACAAAACAAAATTAATATAGGCATAAAAATGATACAAGATCTATGAGGCAAAGTAAATCATCGAGGCTTAATTGACTTTTCATTCAGTCATATGCATGCTTGAGCATGTGCCAAGTCGATTCAAATGAAACTTTCAGAGGAGGATACCACAATAACATACCATAATATGAATAAAACAATGCATGCAAGCATCTACATGACATGCTACAAACTATTAGTAAATTGGAACTAATCATATGAGAGCAAGAACTATAAAGCATCCATTAGATAACATATACCTTACATGAACCGACTAAGCATGTCCACATAGATGAGTATATGTACAAAAATGAAAACAAATAGAGTTCATACCAGCCTCTTACCACATCTCGGATTGTCATATGTCGTCATTATTGCCTTTCACTTATGTGGCTTGAATAATATGAAGTGAATACCAAGCTCCAATGGAGTCACGGGGGACTGAACTCTCCAACAAACTTAACAAAACCGAAGAAGAACAACAAATATTTTTGGGTTTTTGATTTTTGAAACAAGAACAGAAGGAAATAGGAAACAAAGCAAAATATTTTTGGATTTTTCAAATATCAAACTGAAAATAGCAAGTAAAGCAAACCAAAGCTAGCAAACCAAAAGGGCAAACAAAGAAAAACAACGGAAATATTTTTGGTCTTTTTGTGTTTTGGGAAAGTAGAAATAAGAACAAGAACAACAAAGAAAGCAAAACATGGATATATATAGGACCGACAAAATATGATATGTAAATGAGTGAATCGTCGGCGTACCTCCCCCCAAGCTTAGGCTTTTGGCCTAAGTGGAGATCAATCCCAGCTCGGCCATGAAGTGGCGTCCCCAAAATATGACGAAGAAGCACCTTCGTCCTGATATGAACTCGAAGGCGCCCCGGAGTGGTACGTGGTGTAGTGATAGGCCGGCTCCTCCTCTTCATCCTGGTCCACGACGCCATGCTGTACGTTGAAGCCGAGCACCCTAAGCCACTCGTCCAACTCCTCCTTCGTGCGTGACCATGGCCTGTTATCAATACTAAACAAACTGGGTTGTGGCAAGGGCACTTCCCTTTCCTCTCCATCCGTAAATAACATTCTATAAACTAATTTCCCTGCACATGAGTTAGCAGTAACAAAATGATGGAGCTTCATGGCAGCAAGATCAAGCCTCTGTGGAGTCAACAATATATCATGAGGAGCAATAGGAAGTTCAAGAGCAGCAACAATGCGCGCAGCGATAATACCTCCATAAATAGGTCCCCTAGCGGCTAGGCGACAAGCAATAATAACACCGAGGTTATACTTCCTACTAACATCAAGAGCGGTAGCTAGAAAAGCTAAATGATAGTTGGAGATATTACTAGTGTTTCCTCTACCAAGTACACTAGTGGCAAGATAGTAAGTAAAATATCTAATAGCTGGGAGTTGAATGTTTCTTATCTTGCCACGCTGTGCTGTGCGGTCATCATCGTTGGTCACTCCTCGGTAAAGCTCCAGCAAATCAGTGGGCTGATGAAGTATTTTCTTCGCCGTCCCAAACATGGGAATACCTAAAATATCACAAAACCTCCCCAAAGACATGGTGATAGACTTATCATAAATCTTAAATGCAATGGAAGGATTGAAATGAGAGTTAGTGAATTTAAAACTTTCAACAAAAATCTTTGTGAGAATAGCATATTGATTACTCTCATCCATCATGTATGTAGTGAATCCAACCCTGTTAATAAGGAGCAAGAAATCATCAAGAATCCCTACATCACTCAAAAAGTTAGCACAAGGGAAGGTAGATGGATGCGCATCTCCATCGTCTCCCTCAAGGTTCGGTGACATAAGATCTTCATTGTAAGACATCCTATATTGAGCAGTGGATCTTGAAGGCCTTGATGACCTTGGTGCTTCTCTTTCAAACACTTCTCCATAGGTGTAGTTATCCATGTCCCTTTTCTAAAAAAATTAACAAACCTCATAGAATATGATTTTGAGACAAACAAATGTAGGGAAATACTATTAGGAGTAACTAGAGGGCTAACATGCATCAAAATAACATTTCTAAGCAATAGAACAAGCATGCAAACTCATTTCACCTGTCACCTATAGAGCTAAAATACTCAAGAAATACTTCACTAAACAAAATTCTACTTGGACAATCGGAGGAGTCACATACCGAAGAACAAATGCTCCAAATCTCAGCAACAATGATGGGCTAAGCAAGGAGATCAAAAAATCGAGATGAAGAGCAGCAAGAACTCGAGTTTGAGCTAGTGTGTCGTTGTTTTCGGGAGAGAGAAAGAGCTGGGGAGGAAGAGATAAGTGAGAGGCCAGGGGGCCCCCCTCACCATAGGTGGGCGCGGCCAGGCTTGGGACGCGCCCCCTGGTGGTGAGGTGGCATGGCAGGTCCCCCTGAGGTCTCCCAGGTGCCTCTCTGCCCCATTTTTGTCATAAAAATTTAAAAAGATTTTTCTGGAATTTTTCGAGAAACTTTATTTTCGAGGATTTTTTAGAAAAACGATAAGAGAATAAAACTCGGGAAAACAACGGTGGATCGATAGATAACAAATCAAAACCAAGTATGCAGCAGCTCTAAGATATTCTAATCATATAACTAACAAAGGGAACAAAAATGAACAAGTAAATATAAGTGAGGTAAAGTAAATGCGGTGAAAATGAAGTTTCGTTCATATAAAATCACTTTGTTAACAAGGTTGATCAAGTCTTGTTAGCAAACTAACTTTATATGAGGCAAAACTTTGCATTTCACTATTTGCTTATGTTACCTCAACCATGATAGGCATAGTCCCAATCATAACAATTTTATATTCTTCCTTGGGCTTTCGCTCTGAACAAATAATTTGACCAACTCGAATGGTCTCAACATTCTTGATTGAATTTAGAGCGTTCTTTATATCAATCTTCTTGGGAAAATAGACCGTATACTCTTTATCATTGACATTAAAAGTTACTTTTCCTTGAGTGCAATTAATAACAGAACCTGCAGTGTTTAGAAAAGGTCTTCCAAGAATAATAGACATATTATCATTTTCAGGCATTTCCGACACAACAAAGTCAGTTAATATCAAACAACCGTTAGCAACTTGAACAGGAACATTTTCACATATACCAATAGGAATAGTAGTAGACTTGTCAGCCATCTGCAAAGATATATTAGTTGATACCAACTTTTCTAGATCAAGTCTCTTATAAAGAGAAAAAGGCATGACACTAACTCCGGCTCCCAAATCACATAAAGCAGTTCTAACATAGTTATTTTTAATGGAGCAGGGAATAGTTGGTATACCTGGATCTCCAAGCTTCTCCGGAACTTTACCATCAAAAGAATAATTAGCAAGTAGATTGGAAATTTCCTCATTAGGAATCTTCCTTTTATTAGTAACAATATCTTTCATATACTTTGCATAAGGAGGCATTCTAATAGCATCAGTCAAAGGAATTTGCAAAAATAAAGGTTTCATCCATTCACAAAACCTGTTGTAGTGTTCTTCTTCCTTGGACTTGTGTTTCTTACTAGGAAAAGGCATTGGTTTCTGTACCCAAGGTTCTCTCTCTTTACCATGCTTGTTGGCAATGAAGTCTTCTTTGGTATACTTTGCATTCTTATCAATCTTTTCTGGTTCCTCTTCAACTTCTTATTTATCAGAAGCATCACCTGGTTCAGTTTCAGCATCAGAAATAGAAACACTATTAGGATATTTACCTGCTTCAGAGGATTCTGCAGTTGTTTTATGCTTCTTCTTCTTCTTCTTCTTGAAAGGAATATCATCTCTTGAAGTGCGTTGAGAATCTTGCTCGATGCTCTTAGGATGTCCTTCAGGATATAAGGGGTCTTGAGTGGTAGCACCGCCTCTTGTGCGTATTTCACATGCTTGTTTTTCTCTTGTAGCATTAACTAGCAAATCTTTTTGCACCTTGGTAAGCTGATCAATTTGAGTCTGAACTATTTGAAAATGTTTAACAAGTATCTTCACATCATTGGAGGTTCTCTCCACAATATCCTGCAACTTGTTAATAGCTCTAGAATTTTCCAACAAATGATTCTGCACCATTCTATTAAAATTACCTTGCTTAACAATAAATTATCAAACTCATCTAATCATTGATCAGGAGGTTTAGAGTAATGAATATCTCTATCATCAAAATGTTGGAGAGAATGTACCTCAATAGTAGATGAATGAGGGATTGGCTTACATAATTCTTCTACAGGAGGTAAATTCTTCACATCTTCGGCCTTAATACCTTTCTCCTTAAGAGATTTCTTGGCTTCCCTCATAACTTTATTATTTAATTCAATCATCCCTCTCTTCTTCAGTGTAGGCTCTGTAGATGGCGCTAGTGTTGGTGCTGGTGTTGGCTCAACTAGAGTCCAATCATCATGATTCCAGCTTATTTTGGCCATTAATTCCTCAGCTTCAGCCGGAGTTCTTTCCCTGAAAACACAACCAGCACAACTATCCAGATACGACTTAGATTCATCAGTTAGTCCATTATAAAATATATCAAGGATTTCATTTTTAGGCAATGGCTCTTTAGGCAAAGCTCTAATTAAAGAACAAAACCTTGTCCAAGATTTAGGCAGTATCTCTCCTTTTCCCTGTTCAAAATCAAAGATTTTCTGCACAGCAGCATGTTGAGCACTAGCAGGAAAATATTTCTAAAAGAAAGCATTAACCAAAGCAATAGGACTATGAATAGATCTAGGAGACAAGCTATTAAACCAAGTTTTACCTGCATCTTTCAACAAGAAAGAAAAAAATCTTAGCAACAAAGTAAGTGCGAAGCTTAATATCATCAGAAAACAAATTACTCAAAGTAGAAAGCTCATTCATGTGCTCCATAGCACTTTCATTCTTAGTACCACAAAAAGGCTCTTTCTCAACAATAAATATATAAGATAAATCAAAAGAGAAATTATAATCCTTGTCTCTAATATCTATGGGAGAAGCATCAAACTTAGGATCAGGAGACAATTTATATCTAACAGCACGTCTCGCTAAAAGTTCCTTAACAGCTTTAGCATCACGAGTAGCACAAGCTTCAGCAATAAAATCATCGTCAAGCTCAATATAAACATCATCAAAATCATCACTAGGATATTCCCTAGACTCGGGTGAACTAACAGGTGTAACAGTGGTGTTTCCCATCTTAGCTCTAGCAATTGTAGCATCTAAAAAGGAGCCTAGCGAACCACTCTCATCAACCACAGTAGAAGCATCATCTAAATTATCAGTGGCATTTTCAAACTCAGCAGAAGTAGTAGCAGTAGCGTGTGCATGTGGTGGTGTAAGCAACTTACTCATAACAGATGGCGAATCAAGAGCAGCAGAAGTGTTCAAAATCGTACCTCTTCTTGTAGTGGATGGCAATATAGGAACTTTTCCATCACGAGGTTTACCCATGATGAAAGAATTGTAGCGAACAATATGAATTCCAAATGAACTTATAAATAAAGCTATGCTCCCCGACAACGGCGCCAGAAAATAGTCTTGATGACCCACAAGTATAGGGGATCGCAATAGTCTTCGAGGGAAGTAAAACCCAAATTTATTGATTTGACACAAGGGGAGCCAAGGAATATTTATAAGCCTTAACAGATGAGTTGTCAATTCAGCTGCACCTAGAAACAGACTTGTTCGCAGCGGTTTATCAGTAGCAGCAGTTTTATAGTGGTGATAGTAGTAAAACAATAACAACAGTAGTAGAATAAAAGCGGTAATAGTAGCAATAGTAAACAGTAGGATAAAATACTGTAGGCATAGGGATGGATATACGGGCGTTGCATAGATAAGATAATTCATGAAATCAGTGAGACTTGGGCATTGCAGGTAAATAATGATAAAGCATCCTAGTACTAACAATCATAGGCATGTGTTCCGTATATAGTCGTACGTGCTCGCAATGAGAAACTTGCACGACATCTTTTATCCTACCAGCCTGTTGCAGCAAGGCCTCAAGGGAAACTACTGGTAATTAAGGTACTCCTTTTAATAAAGTACCGGAGCAAAGCATTAGCACTCAGTGAACACATGTGATCCTCACATCATAGCCATCCCCTCCGGTTATCCCAATTTTGGGGCCTCGGGTTCTGGACAACAATATGTGTATACAACTTGTAGGTAAGACCATAAACAACAAGTATCATCATAGAAATAATAACATGTTCAGATCTGAAATCATGGCACTCGGGCCCAAAGTGACAAGCATTAAGCACAACAAGTTGCAACAATGTCATAAGCACTAATAAAGGATACTAGGCACTATGCCCTAACAATCTCATAGCAAATTACATGAATGATCTCATCCAATCCCTACCATCCCCTTTGCCTACAGCAGGAATTACTCACACATGGATGGGGGAGTCATAGATGGTTGATGGAGAGACATCGGTGATGATGGTGATGAAGATCTCCTCCAAATCCCCGTCCCGGCAGGGTATCAGAACGGAGTTTCTGGTTCCGAATCACGGTTTCTGATGGTGGCGGCGTAGCGTAAGTCTATCTAGGAAAAACGCCGAACCCCCGCTGTTTTTAGGTCAGAGGGTATATGTAGGCGGAAGGAGGGGTCGAGGCGATGGCCGAGGCGGCCTCACCATAGGTGGGCGCGGCCAGGGCTAGGCCGCGCCCCCTGGTGGTGAGCCCAGGCCGCTGCCCCCCTTCGTCTCTCCTTCTGGCTCCGTGGGTCTTCTGGCAAAATAGAATTTTTGCAATATTTTCCGGGATTTTTCCTGAAAGTCGGATTTCTGCACAAAAACGAGACACCAGAGCAATTCTGCTAAAAACAGCGTTAGTCCGTGTTAGTTGTATTCAAAACACATAAATTAGAAGAGAAACAATAGCAAAAGTGTTTGGGAAAGTAGATACGTTTTGGACGTATCACAGCTCGTCGACACGCCCGGCAGGTGTTCGTCCATTTGCCTGGCCGGTGGAAATGGACTCGGACGACGAGGAGGAGCAGATGTTCGCAGAGATGTTTGAAGAAGAGATGGCAGCCGCCGCCCAAGACGAGGAGCACATGCTGATTCTAGCTTGCCTGTCGGGCTTGTACGCGGAGGCGGCCATTAGTCGCCGTGGTGGGTCGGCACCAGGTCGCAAAAAGTGCAAGCCGAGGCAGCGAATGGAGGGCTACTGCATACTCTACGCCGACTACTTCACTGACAATCCAATGCACGGTGAGGCTATTTTTAGGCGTCGTTTCAGGATGAGCCGGAAGCTTTTCCTGAAAATTGTCTATGCCCTTCGAGACTATGACTCCTATTTCAGATGCAAGTTAGATTGCACTGGCATGGCAGGGTTTTTCACCCTCCAAAAATGCACGGTGGCTATGCGGATGCTGGCATATGGAGCTCCTGGTGATACTACCGATGACTATCTTCGGATGGCGGAGTCCACCGCCTTTGATTGTTTCTACCGGTTCTGCAGGGCGGTGATAGCAGTGTTTGGGAACACCTACTTGAGATCACCCACTGTCCAAGACACTGCTCGGATCCTCGCTTTCAATGAAGCTCGAGGATTTCCGGGGATGCTTGGAAGCATTGACTGCATGCATTGGAATTGAAAGAACTGTTCGTTTTCCTGACAGGGAATGTACAAGGGTCACAAAAAAGGTTGTGCTGTGATACTTGAGGCAGTGGCTACCCATGATCTCTGGATTTGACACTCTTTCTTTGGTATGCCGGGATCCAACAACGACATCAACGTCTTGCAGTGCTCGCCGATCTTCTCCAAGCTTGTTGAGGGTCATGCTCCCCCGGTTGACTTTGTGATCAATGGCCGACACTACAACAAGGGATACTATCTTGCAGATGGTATCTATCCAAAGTGGGCAACATTTGTGAAGACTATCTCGAGTCTCATCCTCCCGAAGGAGATGGAGTTTGTGAAGGCACTAGAAGGACGTCGAGCGTGCGTTTGGTGTCCTCCAGTAGAGATTTGCTGTAGTCCGGTTCCCCGCTATGAGTTGGTCCAAAGATCAGATATGGGAGGTGATGAATTGTTGTGTGTGCTTACACAACATGATTGTTGAGGATGAGCGGAAGTATCCGGTTCCTTTGAGCGAACAAGCTATACCATATGAGAGAGAGGGTCCTCTTGCACAGCCTAATCACCAGGTGCTGGCATCATGGGCTGCGTTCATCGCTATGCGTTAGGAGATTCGAGACTCCACTATGCATCAACTACTGCAGGATGATCTGGTGGAGCACATATGGAGGTTTCGAGGCAACACCAACTAGTTTCCATTTGATTTGTTTGAAAACTTATCAATTTATTTGCTTGTTTTGTTAAACTGTATAAAATTCACCGAACTGTAATGTTTATTTGAGCCAAATGTTGGCAAACTGTATGAAATTCGCCGAACTGGAACGTCTATTTGTAAAAAAAAAGCCAAAACGCCGATTTTCGGGCGTCTTGCTGGGGTGCCGGCTGGAAGTTCAGCGCTCCCCACGCCTAATTTTCGTCCAATCCGGCGCGATTTATCGCCGGATTTGGCCGTGGGAAGCGCCAACGAGTGGAGATGCTCTTACCTACAGCAAGTGGAGCGCGAGCAGGACAGCGCACCTGAGAAACTGAAACTGACCAAGATTTTCTATTGAAAAGCATTACGTGCCTTCCAAATCATCCAGTGAATTGCAAACACACTATGCAGTGAAACTGCAGAATGTATACTAGCCAGCAAGAACTGAATTATATTCGATGGGTACAAACAATGGTCAAAATTATCAGTTTTAAAACCCAAAGGGGCAACAAACCACACTGGTCTAGCAAACTCAAAGTAAAAAAAATGCACCCCTGTTTCCGGCAGCCCACACCTGGAGCATTCTTTTTTATATGAGAAGAGAACGAGAAGCTTTCGTACCTGAAGCCAGTGCCCTTCGGATAAGCCGCCAGTCAAAAGTTCTAACTCGTGGCGGGAGAAGACTTTTATTATTTTTGGTTGTAGCCGCTTAGCTTGGGTTGTAATCTAAAACTCTCTCTTAATCAATGAAATACGCAAACCTTTTTCCTCGTTTAAAAAAAAACTCATGGCGGGAGGTTCGAGTTCTTCCAAACGTGCATAATAATGTGACAAATGTTTTGCTAGAAACAAAGCGAAATTTAACTAACCAAACAGTAAGGTCTTGGCCCCATTAGTGCAAACATTACGATTGCAAATATAAGAGCAAAAAAATCAATAAAGCTAGCAGAATCCAAATGCAAAAATATGGCATGCATGTAATGACCTGTAATTATTGAAAATGAAGGATCTGGTTGTTTGGTCTTCTGACCCCTATATATGATTCCCGTAGGAAAATGTTATCAAACTATATTACCCACCCTTCTCCATTAGTTAAGATTTTTGTGTGAGCTGGGGTGCATATGATATTAAAGCCGAGTGCTCTCATGTTTAAGACCACATCAAAACACTATTAAATAAAATAATCACAACCTTTTATTGATCCAATCGGTCTACCTGGCCGAGATGTGAGGGGTAGTGTTGAAATATATTGTACGTCCTTCTCCATCAGTTTGGATTCTTGGGTGAACTAGTTGGTGCATCAATTTAATAAATGTAACACACCACTTTTAAGTAACTATTTTTTGTGATTTTTTATTAAATTTCATGGTAACTATTATTTACTTTATTTGAATTAAACTGGATGATATTTGGATCTTTTGGTGGATGTTCTAGGCATCATGATATCCTTTATCCCTCAACAAAAGAAATAGTATTTCTCTAATATATTAGTGTCACTCTTGATCCCAAACAATTATTGTTGCACCTCTAAAACCCTAAATATGAGGGAAACGCTATACATCCCCGGGGGATCGCTCCTTCCAAGCCCTCCGGATTCAGCTTGCGCCATGTGCCTATATGGGTCTCACCACACCGCATGTATCTATCCTCCTCTTTTCACGTCGACTCGCTCGTTTACCCATCGCCTCCTACAAATAAAAAGCACTGTGGCACCATAGCATGCCTCTACTCCCATCGCCTACAAGGCTGCCGCCATTGCCACGCCATGTTATGCGCTGCCTCCAGCTGAGGCAGGGAAGCACCCCGTGCATCCCTCTCTCACCACCCTATTTTGCTTTGATGCGCTGCCTCCCTTTCGTAGCATTGTGTAGTTGCAGGGACTGCCACGACTAATTGACATGTCCGAACCGTGCTAGATAGTCAACCGTCACACGGCTCTCAAACCCAACCTGTGGTGGATCCCGTGGGACAAAGCAAAGTCAAAGCGCTTGATCCTTTGCCCCCGCTGCCACGGATCAAGAAGCAACGCAGCTCGTGATAAGCTTAGCTTAAGCCGCTAACATTCGGTGAATCAAAAAGAAAGATGTTTTTTTAGTTGCTTCCCTTCCACTACATAGTAGCGCTATCGATCACAATACATTTCATTGCTTCACCAGAAATTCTCTCTGCCCCTACCATACTTCAGCTTGGTAGTTTCCACCTCCTTTTCAAGGTTGAGCCCTGGTATTTGACGGCGGACATGAAAAGCCACCTACAAACGATTTATGCCCAATCAATCCGGATAACGCTTGCATCCCCTGTCTTACAACGGCCAGGTGTACCAATGCGTTATGTAAATCTACTTTCTTATGCTATATTTAGGCAGTATGTACAAATGTATGAATTAAATCTACTTATATTTTGGCTGGATGTACAAATGTATTAATTAGATCTACATTCATATTTTATATACTTAGGTGGGATGTACAAATGTGTTTAATTAGATCTACTTTAATGTGCTATAATTATGTCAGATCTTATTTTGGTGATACCATATAAAAATGACTGGTTATCAATCTTATGTGGTGTTTTTTAGCATCTGCTAAAAATAAATAGACAAACACGTAACAAGAGGGAAGGTTTGCAAGCTCGTTAGCTTACATGAATAATCCTTGCACCTTTGACTACTGAAGGCAACATTTCCCCGCCTGGATAAGTTCACTAATCATTTACTTGCATTTTATAATTTTACCTTTTTTGTGTTTTTATTCTCAAATGATAAATATTTTGTGCAACTTCTAGCATTGTGTGTAAGACGATTAAGTCTTGCAACATCTACTGTGAGGTAATATGAAGGAGTTTGTGTTGAACCAGAGGGCTGAAGTGCCTCTCTTTTAAAATGAATGTTCCATTCGTGCTAATAAAAGAGACGCATGTATGTTGAAAATTCGTTACTAGTTTTTTTTTGCTTCAATCATATGACTTATTCAATTCGTCATTTCTATGTAAATAGGAAGGACACAATGCAGTATATATGGTATACCTCCTCCAAGATGCTATCCAGTTTTCCAACAGAAATTTTATGGACAAGGTTCAACAGTGCAAGCCAGAGTCTTGGAAATATATTGGAAGATCTATACAAAGAAACCTATCATGGAACAAAGATGTAACCAAGTAAATTATATTTGTGTATCTCTCACATTTGTGCAGCTAGCAGTCGAGATAATATAAAAATGCATGCATACATGTGGTGTATCAAATTCATAGTCAAATATAACTAAAATGTGCTTCGTATATTGATGAAATGTTGCATGAAATGCTGGTAGCCTGGTACAGCCGAGGATGCAGGTACTGCTAGTAGGTGCAGTCCCACCTTATTGGAGTTAACACACACAATTAGCAGAAGTAAAACCAATTGACAATGGTTCTAATAAAGAAGACGATTGAGTTGAACAAAATGTGTGTATAAATACATAAACTTACGCAAGAAAAGATTATGAACCGTTTACAAACTATAGTTGACACACAAACGATAAGGAACAAAAAGCTTGTGTAATTGTGTGCCTCTTCATAGATAGTTATCTTTTTGGAATTGTGTCTGTACTTGTGACCCATTGCCCACGGTCAAATTAACTGTGTGCGGTGAAGGCTCACTGTCCACCCATGCATAGTGATGGTTCATTGAAAATCATGTGGGACATGCCATTTCAGTCGTGTGTGAATTCTTGTTCTGTACAAGTTCTAGACTAGTGGTTAAGCTTTTTCTAATGATCACCTATCATGGAATCTTCTCTCTTTCCAAACACATATCTTACTAATTCTTATTTCTCTTTCTAGACATGCATCTTCAATATTAAAGGATCAAACAACCATGAAAAATTGCAAAAGCAATAGGTGTATACCTTATTTTTATAACTTTTATGTTCAAGCATATATACCAGACACACAATTGGTTGATGCAAAGCCACATAGGACCATATTGAAGATTAAACATCTTCCACAAAATTATACATCATCATACCTACTACATGAAGATTACACATCTTTAAGTTCATCGAATGTAGTATATTTTGCACCCATTTTAAATTCCTATGATCCAAAATCATCATGGCTCCCCGTCTCTCTCCTACTGAATAACATATACTAAAAAGTATGTATAGCAAATTCATGCATTTAATTGTACATTAGCAAAGTCATGTGACATGAGGTCTCCTCGTAAGAAAAGGGCGAGTTATTAGATTTATGAAGGGTCTCATGTCTTGTCCTAACACTGCCTCCCGGTCCTCGTAAGAAAAGGGAGAGTTATTAGATTTATGAAACAACAATAATTTTGTGCACAATACTATGACATGAGTTTGCCTTATACTATCCTCTCACAACTCATCATTCTGCATTAGTTCCACACTGCTGACTGCAAGGCTTATAATCAAAGTGGAGAAGCTTCAGCTTTTCTTTCCTTTTTAAAACTGCAATGGAACCCCATACTAAACTAAATAATCATAATAGCAATGCTTCTTATAAAGAAAGTTTTGTATTAGGATTTAGGGAAATACTAGTACGTACAATCATCTTACAGATCTCTATGCATTTTGAAGCATTATACAATTATGTTACAACCTTTTGCCATTATAAATTTCATTCATATTAGACAAAAAAAATGAGTTTGTGAAATAGACCATTGACACACAAAAAATCATATCGTGCATGAAATATTATGCTCAAATGTTAGGGGAACAGCCCTTACATATCATCCTCTCACTTTACCAAAGACCAAGAGGAACATATTTCAGGATTTAGTCCCAACAACATATAAATGATTGCGTTTCAAGGTCGATTTTCCAATGGTCAAAATAAATCCTAGACCTCTCAAATGGGTAGACTAAAGTTTCTTTAAGCACTCAACAAAATTAAATTCAAAATTTATTACTCGTAAACTAATTATGAGTACTCTTTTCATAGAGACAATGGGTTCCAAGTATTTTGATTATCTAAATCTAAATGCACACTTTAAATACAAATGAAAATTACAATAGTGTTGAAAGTATGCATGAAGCATGTGAGGGAAATATTCATTTTCCACCATATTGTTTGGTTGATGGGGTTATGAAATCAGGAACTAAGAATTCTCTAGCAGAACAATATGACATGAACCAAAAAAAATGAGAAGAGAAGTATAGTACCACAAAAATCTTTGTTTGACATGTACACTTGTAAGATTGCCTCTACATCTGTAGAAATTATGTAACGAACAATGCCATTGCACCATATAAACAATTCTCCACTCTTGTTCATGACTAGTTCTCAATCTTGTAATATTTCAGCGGCATAACAGTAGTCATAGAAATAATTTATCAGGTAGTTCATGGTAAAGAGGCAACTTACTATTGTGAGACAAAACATTAGAAGCAATTTTTTTTAATAAAAGTAACTTACATGAAAAACCTAGGGTTAGCCTTTTTCTCAGTTTCTTAGTTGTAGGTTGGGGCATTTCCCTCTGAAATATCTTAGGGTGCCTTTACACTATACTAAGCCGAGGAAAGAAAATATTCAACCCATTGTAGATAAACTTTTGAAAAAGGCTGCTGGTTGGAGAGGCACGTTATTAAACCATGCTGCCAAACTAGGACTAGTCATGAGTGTATTGGCTAGTATCCCTCTCTATCTTTTGAGTGTCATAAAATTCTCCAAATGTGCTATTACTCTAATTAACTCACCATATTTCTCACTTCTTGTTGGATGATTATGAGGGGAATCATAGATACCACTTGGCCAATTGGGGACTAGTGTCATAGAAAAAAGAGTATAGGGGGCTAGGAATACCAGATCTAGCCAAAATGAATATGTGTTTGTTGGCTTCATGGATTAAGAGATACTAGTTAGATGATAAAAGGCTTAATAGTTGACCACAAATATAGGGTAAACAACCCTAATATCTTCTCCTAATATTCCCTGGTGTCTCTCCCCTTTTGGAAGGGTGTGCTTTGGGCTGTTGGGACTTCCAAAGTGGATTATCCGTGCAAAGTTGGAGATGGGAGGAAATTAAAATTTTGGGCATTTAGTATTGCGAAAACTATTGCTTAGCTAATGATAAGAATTGTACTATTGCTGAACTCTTGGATGGTACTAACATGAGAATCAATTTCAGGAGATGTTTTTACCATAAACTCATGCTCCAATGGTATGAGGTTCTCCAAATTGCACAAACTTTGTAGATTACCGCGGAATGTGATACTCTACTTTGGAATTTTGAACCAAATGGAATCTTTAGTATGAAATATATGTATGTAGTCATAAATTTCAGAGGGATTATGCGTGTGCATGTACAATATGTTTGGAAAATTAAAGTTCCACCAAAATCACTTTTTCCTCTAGCTAGTTGCTCATAATAAAGTGCTAACTAGAGACAATTTGGTTAAGAAACAAAATGTGAATGATCTAACTTGTATGTTCTGCAATGAACCTGAAATCTGTAATCACGTCTTCTTTGACTGTGTTGTAGCAAGTGTGTGGAGAGAGGTTAGAGGCATTTTTTGTTCTAATGTGACACCTGTTAGGTTTTGCACTATTGCTGATTTATAGAATAGTGGCAAAAATAATATTGTAGCTAATGTTGCACATGCTACAATGATCTGGGTGATTTGGCTTATACGGAATGACTTGAGTTTCAACCATTCTATGTGGCCTGGTATGCAGGCTATATGGAGAAGATCGGCCTGCACCCTTGCTCAATGGAGCGTCCTGCTGAAAAATTAAAAATGAACATGGTGGTGGCAAAGCTAGAGGTCTTGGCTCGTGTTCCACCGCTGCTATTGTGGCTAGATCCTGGGTGACTTCATAGAAGAAGATGATGACTGAGATGGAGATGGCCTCTCATAACTAGCTAGTTTCGCTCGTAGGCAGAAGAATGGAAGATTTATGCTGAAGACCTAGCGAAGACGCTGAATGCAAATGGCATGGTACTGATTAGCGATGGAGAGCGTTTCGGGGTGGTCTCCCATGATTGATGGATGTTAGGTGTGTCAGAAATCTTGGGTGGGAGGTGGCTTGGGATGTACTCCACTAAAAAATGTTAAGTGAATTTGTTTTGTCTTGTTTAAGTTCCATGGAACTCTAGTTGCCTGTAATAAGTTGGTGGCATATGGGGTGTGCACTTCTGCACTCCTTTGAGTGTACAATTGTTTGTAAGTTTGTGGTTTCAATCAAGGCCCTTTTTCTCTTAAAAAAATACAGTAAGTCGCTACTCATTAGCCACATCAAGCGTATATTTAACTCTCTTTTAGTTTACTTTTTCTACAATGACCATTCAAAAAAAAATCTACAATGATATTTGTATGAACTAAAATAAAATAGAAGCGTTGTCTTGCTTCTATCATACTATGAGTCCAAATATTTTTCTCCACTACAACGAATTCTTCACCATAATTTTAAAACGAATTTCCGCAGAAACGCGCGGGGTATCATCTTGTTTAGAGAACAAGGGAGCAAAAACGCGGGTGGGGTATCATCTTGTTTAGAGAACGAGGGAGCAAAAATGTGGGCGGGGTATCATCTTGATTAGAGAACGAGGGAGCAAAATTTGTTTGATCCTAGGGCTGACCATAGTGGACAGTATTGAGTAGTTAGCATAAAACCATGACATTTATGCTCAAATTTTGGAAAACCGCTGGTTTTTGTTTTGATAGCAAAATGTCGCAGGTATATGGGGGATTTTCTGCAATGTGCACTAATCGAGCATTTCTGGCCGATTCACACTGAATCGGATATCATGGGCCCACATGTAAGGATGATGTGGCAAAAAAATCGCTGAGGTTGACAAGGTGTTGCATATATCGGTCCAATTAAAAATCTTAAAGAAAATAATAAAAATAAAAATTCCTTTATTCTTCCTCCGCGTGTCCTACCTTTTGATAAAGGTAGCACAACTATGTAAGTGCTATTCCATGGATCACTGATAGCACCACTAAACAAAATATAGTATTCATTGCAGATAGTATCATTGTTACATCGCAGATCTAGACTCATGAGTCTTTAAAAACTTACAAAAATGTTTAGTCACTTGGACTAGCAAATAACAGAGTTTGACACAAATAACACAACGGAAATAAATGCAATGAGCCATCATCTTCAGCAAGTGCCACAGGCAGTCATGTTGGAATGCAGGCTCGAGAATCCTACCAATTAATCCTCATCTGAATAACCTGCACATTTGAATATGCAGCCCCAAAGGGGTCAGTACAACAACGTACTGGCAAATGACACATATTTGGTGGTTGTTGTGAAAGAACTATGCTACATGACATTTGGCTGGTGGATCTCCTGGGCTAATTTGCAAAAATCCAATTTTATCCTACAATTCTTTTCAAAACTTTCTTCCAAAATTTTAGTCTTTAAGGGTCAAAATAACCCCCAAATACTACATAGTTGCAAGTTATGTAGCACTGGGCGCAACTCAACAAAGTTGGAACAACCGAAACCACCACCCCTAGGAGTGCATGGTCATGTGCTCCTACCTATAGGTTTCTAGTCAAATTTTAATCATTCAGAAATGGTGATGAGATTCTTATGTACATTCCATGACTAGAGACTCAAATTGTCCATAACCGGGGACATGGCTAATCGATTAGTTTGACACCCTGCAGGGGTTGTGCACTTTCACCTTAAGATTCATTCTACCCAAAGAGAAGAATGAGACAAGACCTTTCTGAAGAAGAATTCAACCATACTAGCCTGACTGTACCCCCTATAATTCTGCTACTGATGTCTACGCACGCTTCTATCCTTGTAGACAGTGTTGGGCCTCCAAGTGCAGAGGTTCGTAGAACAGCAGCAAGTTTCCCTTAAGTGGATCACCCAAGGTTTATCGAACTCAGGGAGGAGGAGGTCAAAGCTATCCCTCTCAAGCAACCCTGCAATTACGATACAGAAAGTCTCTTGTGTCCCCAACACACCCAATACACTTGTCAGATGTATAGCTGCACTAGTTCGACGAAGAGATAGTGAAATACAAGTAGTAGTGATGATTATAAGTAGTAAATGTAATCTGAAATAAATATCGCTGCAAGCAAATATGTAACAAAACTGAATGTAAATGGTGTTCAATGCTTGGAAATAAGGCCTAGGGATCATACTTTCACTAGTGGTCACTCTCAACAAAATAACATAATTGAACCCATAGATACTAACTTCAATATGCCACTCTAAACTATTCTCCAATGGATAACAAACATTAATCATGCGTAGGGCTACGAAGTACTCCTCAAAGTTCGCATGTTCCCAAACAAGATTGCCCCACACTATCACCTTGAGCGCGCTAGATGGTTCCAACAAACACCAACAATTCATAAAGACACTAGCCAAAAGAGACACACATAATGCGCACACTGTCACCTTCACATCATGATACAAGGTGTCTCTGGAGTTTACAATAATAAAGCACAGGAGTAGCATAATATCTGAATAATAGCATCTACCAATTCAACTAGATACAAAGCTCACAATCACATAAAGATCACATCATGGTAGAGAGAGGTGAACCACATAGCTACCGGTAGAGCCCTCAGCCCCGGGGGAGAACTACTCCCTCCTCATCATGGGAGACAACAATGTTGGTGGAGATGGCTATGAAGTCGATGGAGACGGCGGAGGAGGCGACGACGTCGATGGAGATGGCTCCGGGGGCACTTCCCTGTCCCGACAGGGTGCCGGAATAGAGACTTCTATCCCCCAAAATTTGTCTTCGACAGCGGCGGCGCTGCGGAACTGTTCTAGGAAAAACGTCGATTGTTTTAGGGTTTTCTATCCCGAGGCTTTATATAGGCGGAGAGGCGGCATCAGAGGGTCAACAGGGCCACCTCACCATGGGGCCGCACGAGCCAGGGGCGCGCCACCCCATGGTGAGCCTGCCCTCTGGCCCCCCTCCGGCTCTCTTTCGGTCCTCGTCCTTCGTCCGAGAAAAATAGGAATTTCGGTCTTTGTTTCATCCAATTCTGAGAATATTTCCTGTGTAGCTTTTCTGAAACACAAAAATAGCAGAAAACAAGGAACTGGCACAGTGGCATCTTGTTAGTAGGTTAGTTCCGGAAAACGCATAAAAATGCCACAAAGTGTAACGAATGGTGTAAAAACAAGCATGGAGCATCAAAAATTATAGATACGTTTGAGACGTATCAGGCATCCCCAAGCTTAACTCCTGCTCATCCTCGAGTAGGTAAGTGATAACAAAATAATAATTTTTGAGGTGACATGCACCATCACAATATTGATCAATGAAGTAAAGCATTGAGTGCTGGGATCAAAGAACTTAAAACATGGGCATAAGAGACATAATCTTGACAATAAAACTTAGCAACCATGTTATAACATGAAAAAAAACACAAACGAAAGATCATGAGTAATGAAACATTGAAAGTCAAACGTGTGTTCAAACCATATGGAAAAAACATAACAAAGTGGTTTTCAACTTGTCCTTCATGGAATAGCAAAACATAAATGCACAGGACACCTTCAAGTTTAAGAGGGCGACTAGATACAAATAATTTAAGAACAAGCAAAACCATAATCATGAATCAATCAATGATAAACTTTGGGACTATGCACATTAAACTCAGAATGGCAACTATGCTCTCTTAGATGGTGCATAAAGGTAGAAGGTGGAGACTCAACATAAAAGTAAAAGAATGGCCCTTCGCAGAGGGAAGCAGTGATTGCAAGTTTTATAAACCTTCAAAAATTATGGTACTTACCATCTTGAATGGTTAAAGTTAATGCAAGTACAATTATGAGCATATGCTTAACAAATCATAAGTTGAAAACCTCGTGTCCCATGAAGTACGAATACCCAAACCTCATGCTACTCGACTTAGGTCCCAAGCAAGCTCTTGTCATTGTAAGCATACACGTATCATCGAGAACCGCCAACGGGGTACCTCTTGCCCGATGACATGGAACAAGCCCACATCAAAATGACAGGACAAACAGACAATGAACACCTCGGCATCTCTTTTATTTACCATTGGTATAGCTTTTTATTGTGAGATGCGTCGTTGAATGTCCACTATGGGCATGCTGTAAATTTCCACCATGAATGATGCATGGCTTAGATTAGCGGCCTAGGCATTTCTGTAACACATATACAAACTCCATGATCCCGCAAGATCCCAACTTATTTCACATCACGAGTATCCATAAACAAAAGATCACGATATCAACTCAAATGAGAGAAAGTGCAATGTTGAAAGCTTGCCCCATGACGGCATGGCTGGGCTAGTTTCCAACTTACAACTTGCAAGCATAACATCAACATAAGAGAGCTACAATGTCAAAAATTTAAAAGCAAGAAAAGTAAAGTGTGTCGTCAGGTTTGTGAGAGCTTTACTGACTAATTTTCACATAATACCAAAAAGAGTTTAATTTGAAGGATAGATAAAAGAAAGTCAAATGTACTTGGAATAGCAAATTGCTAATAGGTATGTATGGTGGACACATTGGAATAACTTGGTTTTTGGGAGTTGGATGCACGAGTAGAGCTCATACTCAGTACAAAACGAAGGCTAGCAAAAGACTGGGAGCGACCAACTAAGAGAGCAATAACGGCCATAATCATGCATAGCGACAAAACTTCATTAAAAGAAGCATAAAATGGCATCACAAGTCAAAAACCAAATGATAATAAAGTCTTATGGCGACTTGTATGAGTCAAACTTGTTGTAAGCATGCGCCAAGTCAACCCAAATAAAGCATCAAGGAGAAAACCAAATAAATGCTTCCATATAATAAAAACAACGCATGATTTTTTCAAAGGCTCATTAAGCAATCAGTCATTTGAGACAAGTCATGCTACAACAAAAACTACTAAGCATACTATCAAAAGAACGTCAAGCATGGCATGCAAAAGTCTAAGCCGCAGTCTAAACAAGCTCCTTTTTGTACCACTTTTTTGCATGAAACTTTTTCTCTTTTCCAACACCATTCAAACATTTTTGAGACAACTCTTTTGATGAAAACCAGCATAGACCAGTGGTCTAAATGCACCTTGATGCAAAGATAAAACAAGATCTGAATAAAAATCAAGGTGAAAAATAAAAGCTAAACGCAGTTCTAGAAAAAGAGAACACTCGTTGAACGATAAGAGTGAAAACTAGAGTGTTCTTGGCAATGAAAAACGGAGCATAGCTCTCTCCAAAAAAACATGATGTGATCCAACCATTTGTTGCAGAAAGTAAAACAAAGGAAAACTGAAAGCGAAAGTAAAGACGCTCCAAGAAAAATGCATAGAATATGAAGCAAAAAAAATATAGTGTCTTGAAAGGTGACTTGATTTTTGTCGATGAAGAAGGGGTGCCTCGGGGGCATCCCCAAGCTTTGGCGCTTGTACCTCTTGGATATTTCTTGGGGTGATATGAGCATCCCCAAGCTTGAGCTTTTCTCCATACTTCATCTCATCTCATCACTCTCCATTCCCTACACTTGAAAACTTCCTTCATACAAACTTCACACAATTCTATTAGCAACGTTAGCATAAACATAATAGTAAATCAACCTTTTGGTTCATTTTCAAACTCAAAAACACCACATATAAATCATATACTACTATAGCAACTTCCTCAAAAGTTCCATGATCAAAAGAACTAAAAAAGAAAGCGATCGAGAGGCAAACATAAATAGTGACAGAAATCTGTCAAAACAGAACAGCTGACAAAGGTCGATTTTTTCAAGGACCTTTTGTTGTTCAAATCGAAAAGTGCAAAACTAATGAAAGTTTGGATATAACCTGGGGCATATGCTCAAGAAATTTCAGATCAAAAAGATACCCTGAGAACTTTTACGAATTTTTACGGTGTAGCGCAGAAATCTGTTTCAGGACAGCAACTTCCCCAAATCTTACCTCCCTCAAATTAGAGGTTCTTCTTGGCACAAAAACGAAATAAAAATGATAAGGAGCGGTCATTATAGTAGTAATAACTTAAAAGACTCAAATAAAAGAAAAATTACTTAAAAAAACATTGGGTTATCTCCCAAGAGTGTTTTTCTTTAACGCCTTTGAGCTAGGCGCAGTAATTTGAAAAGATGTTCATGTAGGCGCCAGAAAAGAGCTTAAGGCAAAGGCGCCATAAAAGAACTTCAAGCAAGAGAGAGCATCAAAAATCAAATATAAAACACATTTAAATCTAAACCACTTCCTATGTATAGGAATCTTGTAAGAAAACAAATCAACGAGGCACATAGTAACAAGCATGGGAAGGCAAAATAAGTACAACTTCAAGAATTCCAATAAAAAGAGGGGGAACTTAATATTGTTTAGATCTATCAAACCATGTTTCCCTCTCTCATAATAACTTTCAGTAGCATCATGAATAGAATTAACAATATAACTATCACATAAAACATCCTTATCATGAGCCATATGCACAAAAGAATTAATACTCCCCACATGAACAATCATAGTAGGAGCAAATTTAACAAAACTATTCTCATCACCATAATAATCAAAAATAGGAGGCATATTGTAATCATACCTTGTTTCCTCCTCAATGGTAGGTGAACTGGAAATGTTATACTCATCATTTTAACCATCATAAACTAGAGGTTTAGTATCATCATAAGCGATAGAATAGCTATCTCCCAAAGCGTGTTCATATGTAAACATATCATCATTGGAAGGAACATGGATAGCACTAATGGTACAACAATTATTAACATCAACATTTTCAGAATTGGTACCAAAAAGATTTTCAATATCAAAAGTATAGTGCTTTTCCTAATCATGATCACTAACATAGGTAATAGGCATAAGAACATCATCAAGTTCAGATTTATCAAAAATTATAATAGGAGCAACATGCTTAGGGGAAGGTACCGTTTCCTCTCTCCTTTTACTCCTCCTCCTCTTCTTCTTCTTCACTTCTTTAGGTGGGAGAGGCTTGAAAGGAAACTTCTCCACATAATCTGGTTTACTGACAGAAACGACAGAAGAAACTTTGGAGGATTCCTCCTTTTTATTAATAAGATAGAAACAAAAACCATCCCTGTCAAATTTGGGTAAAGCATCCTCTTTTATAACATTTTGTATGTAAGTATTTGCGAGGCAATCTTTAACACAATAGAGATGACAACCACGAAGGATGCTATTAATATCAAGAGCACTCAAATCTACCAAAGAAGTCTTTCTAGATAATTCTTTACACCCCAAAAATAAAGTAAACTCATATTGCTGATTGGGAGTGATCTTGTCATCACAAGACAAAATTGTGGTCCTCATTGGATGAGAAAGGTCATTATTATGGCCTAAGCATTGAAAATTAAAATGACCCTTTTCATGGCAAAGTTCACAAATAAAAGGATAAAGCTCACAAACCTTTTCACCAAGCTCATCTAGAGCCTTGTGCCATATTCGGGTTTCTTCATTCCTGTGGTGGATATAATAATCTTCCTTGTCGTGACTCTATTCACAAGGTCTAAGTACCCCCACAAAAATTAACATGCTTATAAGAAATAGTACTTTCAGAAGTTTGAGCATGTTCATTGCAATCATCAATAACAATTTCTTTTTCCATGCAAGTGTCTTTAAAAGGTTCATGATACACGTCCCTATTTCCCTTAGGAACATTAATATGGGAAGCAAAGGCTCTAAAACAATCAACCATAATTTGAGGATCAAGACCATATTTAGCACTAAGCTCTTGAAAATCAACAGTTTCAGAGAAAGACTTAATGCAATCATACTCATAATTTATACCTGATCCTTTACCTTTGTCGCTATCCCAATCTTCAATATTGCTTTGAATTGTTTCAAGCAGATCCCACTTTGCTTCAACCTCCTTTCTTGTGAAAGACCCATCAAAGCATGCATCTAGATAGTCCTTGTAATATCCTGAAAGCCTTGCATAAAAATTATTAATAACAATATTACAGGGAAGCTCATGAATAGGACATTTGAGCATTAGTGACTTCAATCTTCCCCACGCTTGGGAAATGCTTTCTCCATCATGAGGATGAAAATAATATATATAATTCCTATCTTTATGAACCTCACTAGAAGGATAGAATTTAGAATAAAAGAGGGGTACAATTTCCTCACAACCAATAGATCGGTCATCCTTCAGTGTGTGATACCATTCCGTAGCTCTGCCCCTTAGTGATGAAGAAAATAGCTTCCTATTAATCTCACTTGTAGAAATACCTGCACACTTGAACAACTCGCATAATTCATGTATAAAGAGCAAATGATCACCAGGATGGACAGTTCCATCCCCTAAATAGCAGTTATTCATAGCACGTTCAACAATTTTCATAGGTATTTTAAAGGAACAAGGATCACAAACATTATTAGAATCATCACATATGGGAGATAAAATACCATCAGAGCGAATTTTCTCCACTAAAGCTGGGGAACTAAAAATATCATACTTATCAAAACCAGCTTCCCCAAGCTTAGACCTTTCTATAGCATTAGCAATAATGGTGTTCAAAGAATTCATACAAATAACATTGCTATGTGAATAAAGCTCCAAAGGTTTTTCAAACACTTCAAGTCTAAACTCAGGAAAGATACTATAAAACTCTTTATTTTCCATTAAGCCTAACTAGTGAAAATAAAAACAAGAAACAAAAAGATATAATTGCAGAATCTAAAGGAAATAACTTTGAGCACTCACCAGCAACTAAAAAACTAAGTAGCCAAAGAATGTGAGTACCTTTTACCTTACCTCCCTGGCAACGGCGCCAGAAAAGAGCTTGATGTCTACGCACGCTTCTATCCTTGTAGACAGTGTTGGGGCTCCAAGTGCAGAGGTTTGTAGAACAGCAGCAAGTTTCCCTTAAGTGGATCACCCAAGTTTTATCAAACTCAGGGAGGAGGAGGTCAAAGCTATCCCTCTCAAGCAACCCTGCAATTACGATACAGAAAGTTTCTTGTGTCCCCAACACACCCAATACACTTGTCAGATGTATAGGTGCACTAGTTCGGCGAAGAGATAGTGAAATACAAGTAGTAGTGATGATTATAAGTAGTAAATGTAATCTGAAATAAATTTTGCTGTGAGCAAACATATAACAAAACTGAATGTAAACGGTGTTCAATGCTTGGAAACAAGGCCTAGGGATCATACTTTTACTAGTGGTCACTCTCAACAAAATAACATAATTGAACCCATAGATACTAACTTCAATATGCCACTCTAAACTATTCTCCAATGGATAACAGACACTAATCATGCGTAGGGCTACTGACGAGGGTTAACTCGACAAATGTCCTAAATGAAGGACTTAGGATCAGGGAGATAGGGCGTCGGATGAACTCGAAGGTAAGGTTAGTCGAAACAGGTGTATATCGAAAGTAAACTTGGGTGTTGAACCTTGCTTGTTTTCAATCTGTCCCACCCCGTCCCCTCCTGGCACCTATATATAGATGGCCAGGTCTCGGGGATCGGGTAGGGTCCGATATAGATTACAATATCGATATTCGGTAAGAACTCATATTTTGACTAGTATTACAATTGGGCCTAGCTTAACGGGCCTCAGGGGTACTCAACTGACAGGCTCTATTATCTATACCCTTGTCAGTAGCCCCTGAGATTCTACCAGAATTGCAGATTCAGGTTGAATCTCTAATCTTCAAATCTTCGACTTGATCAACTCTTTGACTTCTTTATATCTTCAAATCTTCGACTTAGTCTTTCGACTTATTTTCATGATAATATCTCGCAAGGGGTTTTGATGAACAAGCCTGACAACTCTGACGGATCAAGAGGTCAGTTAACTGCCGGAATAGATACTTGCCACCTACTTCAAATTCAATCCCCTTGGACTTGAATTCGGGAAACCGGTCAAACCCACTCCTTTACCGCATTTAGGACTTACAAAGAATGAATCCCAGTAATTCTCAGGGTACCTAGTGCATCCACCAGGATTTTCTTCGCGTCGTAGACACGGATACATACCAGTAGAGCGCATCCATGTGCGTATACCAGGCCACACAGGATGGATCCTGGGGTCTTACCTTCGTGATAAATCATGGCATTCGAGTTTCGTTGCGATAACGCAACTCGAGAATCACATGTCGCAGTCTTATTTGACTGATGTAATATCCAAAATCTTTTGAATTTATATCGACTTCTCATAAGTAGCTCCCGATGGGAGTAATCGCTCCATATTTCGTCGACTATGTAGTCAAAGTTTCATTGTTGTCGAAATGTTGGCGACTCGTACCGTATCCTTTAATTCCTTAATCGTAGCTTCTTCATCTTTATTGCTGCTTCTCTATTTTCTATCGAGTGCGCGCTCAGCGCTCCCGATGGGAGTAGCCCCCGAGGCTATAGCCGAGAAATTTTTCCTGGGTATAGGCTCAAAGGATATAAATTCTTCCTAGTACACTCATTACCTTTTCTTTTCTTTTTTCCTTGAAGTCATAAGCCCCCGAATCCAAGGCGAGGTTTCCCGTACTTTCTTTGATATATTCTTCTTATTATCGTCTGCTATGTGCAGAATTTAACTCCTTTGTAAATATTTTATGGGCCTTGTTTTCGCGGAGGCCCGTTAATATGTGCTTATAAATAAAGCACACTAGGCGAGGGTAAAAAACCCTAATCAAATTCCTCCTCCGCCGCATCATCTTCTTCTTCATCTAGGGTTTCTTTTCTGCAAACTTGTCTCCATGGATGACGCAGATGAGACCCGTCTGAACCTCGGCCTCCCGACGGCGCCGCGGGATCGCGGCCGCCCTCGTGGCAGCAAGAATAAGACAACACCAGCTGATGTAGGATCTTCGTCGTTCGCTCCAGTGAAGCGGCGTCCCGGCCGCCCGGTCGGGAGTAAGAATAAACCAAAGGTGCCTCGCGCTATCCTAGGTCCAAGCGCACCTCCTGGTAACACTTCTCCTCCTCAGCCGAGGATATATTCATTTTTCTGTATTGCCGGCATGCAGTGCCATGAAATTAAACGGCTGCCGATAAAGTTCACCAAGTTCATGGATGGGTGGGAGTTGCGTGAAGCAATTCTTCATGAACATTCTGGGGGAGGAACTCCCTATGAGGTGGAAGTCTGGTATGATGGCACTGGCGAACAGTACTTCAAGGGCGGCTGGTCACAATTTGTGGATGATCACGACATCCAGCGAGGTTTCTTCATGTCCTTCGACTTTCATATTGGCACATCGAAATTTGACGTGAAGATCTTCGACGGTACTCAATGCCAGAAGGAGTATGAGGCTGAAGTACACTTCCACTAGAATCACCTTATGTAATCTCCTTTTCGATTTGCCTTTTTGTCGTGCTAGCTGTAATGAATAATCGTTTTGGTTTTATGCTTGTATTTAATAGACCATGGGAACAAATCATCGTTCCGAGGTATGCTATATATATTATCGGGTTCCTTTGAACCAATTATATCGTTTGAAGAATATCGGGTTGTTTCACAACCTAGTAGTATGTCTTGAAAGCTCTACATATTGTATTGAACTTTCTTTCGTACGACCCGAGGGTTGAAGCCCCCGAGTGGAAAAGTAAAATATTTGTACAATTTGTCGAGTTAACCCAAGGAACCCGACCTGTGGCCTCATGTTCTGGGTTCAGAGGGTCAACTCGAAGTTACTGATGTCACTAGATTTCTTCTATGCGTAAAAACGCCGTAGCTACTCCACATTCCACGGGTTGCTTTCATCTTTTCCCGTTTTCTTGTCTTGTAGTCGATAAGCTCCTCCTAGTATTACTTCTGTGACGATGTAAGGTCCTACCCAAGGGGACTCTAACTTGCCGTGGCTATCCTGCTTGAGTCGTAAGACTAAATCTCCCACCACAAAGGATCGCAGATGAACTCGACTACTGTGGTAGTTCCACAGGCTCTATTGATACTGCGTGGCTCTTTCCAGTGCTTTATCTCTTGCTTCATCCAGTGCATTGACATCGTTTTGTAACGCTTCTGTTGAGGTTACTTCGTCGTATGCCGTCACTCTTGGTCCTTCGTGTGTAATCTCGACTGGAAGCATGGCTTCTGCGCCGTGGACCAGGAAAAAGGGAGTTTCTTGAGTAGCTGCGTTAGGCGTAGTTCTTAGACTCCAAAGAACGGAGGGCAATTCATCTATCCAAGCGCTCTTGGCTTTCTCGAGAGGTGCTAAGAGCCTCTTTTTTATCCCGTTGCATATTAGGCCATTGGCTTTTTCGACTTGCCCGTTTGTCTTCGGGTGTGCTACGGATGCAAACTTGAGTTTGATTCCCAAACCTTCGCAGTAATTCTTGAATTCCTTTGAAGTGAAGTTTGTCCCATTGTCCGTGATGATGCTGTATGGTACACCGAAGCGAAACACTATTGACTTAATGAAATTGATTGCTGCTGTCGAATCTTGAGTTATTACCGGAGCCGCTTCTACCCACTTGGTAAATTTGTCGACTGCCACTAACATGTAAACATGCCCTCCTGGCCAGGATTTGTGCAACTTCCCTACCATATCGAGGCCCCATTGTGCAAACGGCCAATACAATCGTATTGGCTGTAACTCTGCTGCTGGCGCGTGTGGTCGAGACGCGAATTTTTGACATGCTTCACACTTTCGAACTATATCTTTCGCGTCTTCGATGGCTGTTAGCCAATAGAATCCTGCTCGAAACGCTTTTGCCGTGATTGCCCTGCTACTAGCATGATGGCCACATACTCCGGTGTGTATATCTTTTAATATTACTTGTCCTTCTTGAGGCGTTACGCAACGCTGCAGAACGTCAGTTATGCTCTTTTTGTATAATTTCCCCTGCAACACGACAAATGCTTTCGATCATCGAGTTATTCTTTTGGCTTCCACTGCATCTTCGGGTAACTTCTTATTTATCATGTATGCGAGATATGGCTGCATCCAGGCTTCTTCTATCATCATGACTTCTTCGGGTTCTGGTGTACTCTCGTCATTTTTCACACCAGCCCCCGAGCCTGCTGCAGTAGTTGAACTTTTGATGCTTTTTATCGATCTTTCCACTATTTCTTCCCAGAAGACTCCAGATGGCACGGGCAGGCACTGTGACCCGATATTTGCTAGATTGTCGGCTTCTTTGTTGCTATTTTTGCTGACGTGCCAGACTTCGCACCCATTGAATGTTCCTTTGAGATAGTGATATAAGTTCTTGTAGGCCATCATGTTGTCATTGATTGTGTCGCATATGTTCATAACTTGTTGGACGACGAGGTTTGAATCTCTGAATATTTTTAGTCGAGTTGCTCCGCACGCCTTGGCCATCTTCATTCCGTGCAGTAAAGCCTCGTATTCTGCTTCATTATTAGAGGCCTTCGGAAAACTCATCCTTAAAACGTACTTCAGTTTGTCGCCTTGTGGTGATATCAAGACTACTCCTGCGCCTGCGCCTTGGATTCTTTTAGAACTGTCGAAGTACATTGTCCAGACACTCAATAAATCTGGTGGTCCTGTGCTCTGTAATTCTAACCACTCTGCTGTGAAATCTGGCAAGATTTGCGACTGGATCGCCTTTCTTTTTTGATACGTGATGTCCATGGGAGATAATTCGATTCCCCATAAAGAGACACGTCCTGTTGCTGAAGGATTGTTCAATATGTTCGATAGTGGTGCTTTATTGACCACTATGATTGGGTGCACCTCAAAGTATTGTCGCAATTTTCGTGCTATTGTAAAGACACTATATGTGAGTTTTTGATAGTGCGGATACCTCTGTTTTGTCAGAGAAAGTACTTCACTGATGAAATACACCGGTCTCTGGATGCCGTGGGCTTTTCCTTCTTCACTTCTTTCGACTACTAATATTGTACTTACCACCTGATGGGTTGCGGTGATGTAGAGTAGTAGTGGCTCTTTTTCTTTTGGTGCGACCAGCACTGGTGGCGTGGAAAACACTTTTTTCAGCAGCATGAAAGCTGCATCTGCTTCTTCTATCCACTCAAATTTATCATCTAATTTCTTCATAAGTGCATAGAAAGGGAGTGCTTTCTCTCCCAATCGAGCAACGAAACGACTTAGTGCCGCGACGCGTCCTGCGAGTTTCTATACGTCGTGTAGTTTCGTGGGTTTCCCCATTGTTAAAATTGCTTGGATCTTCTCTGGGTTCGCCTCTATTCCTCGTGCTGATACCAGGAACCCTAAGAGTTGTCCTGCCGATACGCCGAAGGAACACTTTGTCGGGTTAAGCTTAAGCTTGTACCTATTCAGGTTGTCGAAGGTTTCTGCCAAGTCGCTGATTAGGGATTCCTCCTTTCTTGTTGTAATGACTACATCGTCGAGATAGACTTGGATGTTGCATCCTATTTGGCTCCCAAGGCAGTTTTGCATCATCCGTTGATAAGTTGCTCCTGCATTTTTTAGGCCGAAAGGCATCACTTGATAGCAAAACACCCCATATGGCGTAATGAAAGCTATCTTTTCTTCGTCTTCTTTCTTCAACTTGATCTGGTTGTAACCAAAATATGCGTCCAGAAAGGAAAGCCTTGCGCATCCCGCTGTTGAATCAATTATCTGATCAATGCGGGGTAGAGGGAAGGGATCCTTTGGACAATGCTTATTGAGAGATATGTAGTCGACACACACTCTTTGTACATCTGTGTTTTTCTTGGGTACAATGACTGGATTGGATACCCAACTCAAAGTTTTTATTTCTCTGATAAATCCGGCGTTTTCTAGCCTGTGCAATTTTGATGCTATCGCCTTCCTTTTGGGTTCATCAAATCGTCGCAATGGTTGCTTGACTGGTTTTGCTTTAGGATCTACATTTAATGCGTGCTCGACGAGTTCCCTGGGAACCCCTGGCATGTCTGAAGGACACCAGGCGAAGATTTCCTAGCGCTCACGGAGGAACTCGACGAGCGCGCTTTCTTATGCGGGATCCAGGTTTACCGCAATCAATGTTGTCTTGTTTGGGTCCGTAGGGTGGACCTGGATTTTCTTCGAGTCCTGAGTTGTGTCAAAAGCCTGATCTGGCAGGGATCGTCCAACGTCGGGTAGCACATTATGATCGGTTTCTCCTTTCAGTCTCTTATATTCTGCTGTCATGCCGAAAGTTTGCACCATTCTATTGAATTCTTTGTCGCAAGTGTTGGCTACTTCGAAGCTCCCTTGTACTGTAATCATTCCTTTGGGTCCTGGAATTTTTAGCGTTAGATACGCGTAGTGAGGTACCGCCATGAACTTTGCAAATGCTGGGCGCACTAGAATTGCGTGGTACTATGAGGGCCAGTCCATAACTTCAAATTCCAACTTCTCGCTGCGATAGTTGCTGCTACTGCCAAAGCAGACATCGAGTTCTATTTTCCCCAGAGGGTAATTTGCGGCTCCTGGTACTATTCCATGGAAAGAGCAATCTGTTGGCTTCAGGCTTGTCAGCGAGATACACATTGCCTTCAGAGTTCTAGCATATATTAGGTTTATGCCACTTCCTGCATCCATGAATACTCTCCCGATGTCGTACCCTCCTATTTGCGCTTTTAGTACCATTGGTGTGACGCCCCAAAATCGGCACCTTGCGAATTATAGCAATCACGCCACAATTCGCGCGATGTCGCTTTGGAAACGCCCACCAAGCAAAATGTGCACATCACAACATACACATTATGCGGGTGGAATCAAGGTAGTAATATTACACAGGCTCACGATGGAACCCACAAAAGAATATAATTTAACCGCAAAGACTCCACGAGTCAAAATATCCAGATATACATACAAAGATCCAAATCATACATAAAGCAAATAGTATCCGAGTATGGACAAGAGTACAAATGGGCCTAAGAGGCCTGAAGATAAACGATGGCGTCCATAACCCTGCCCAGGCCAAGCCGAAAGGGTAACCTTGCTAACGTCGTCGCTCCCATACCTGTGAATATCGGGCCATCGGTTGCCGAAAAAGGGGGGAGAAAGAGAAAGGAAAAAAAACGAGGGTGAGTACCGAGGCACGTACTCGCGAGACTGGAATTCAGCTGTGCTCGCCTACAAGCTATATGGTGGACTTAGAGGCAACAAAAGGAATAAACTACAGAGACACTAAAACTTCCGTCTAAATAGAATAAGATAAGAGAGCGCATAAAAGAACTAACTAGATACTAACACCAAATATAACCCAGCCGATGAATCACCTCCTCGTGACCAAACGAAGAAGCAAGTATCAAAGGCACTCACACAGTTACCAAGTTTTATTGCAGGTTTATTATTGTAGTTGTGCTAGCTTACTACACAAGTTTATTAGTATTGAAATAGCAGGTGCAAGTTGTTCTATGATCGAGTAGTACAGCTCCAAGTCTTCCATAACCGTGGACACGGCTTTTCGAAAAGATTTAACCCTGCAGGGGTGCCCAAATGTACCCACACGTTCGATCTATCCTTCCGGCAAATCTCGTACCCTTAATAAAAACAGGTGCGCCATTAGGATAGTCACGACTCACACTCTCCTTCACTACAAACAAGTCCAGGAAGCCACCTAACTAAGTTGAACCCGCTCGAGAGTCCGGCCGAATCTCTGAGACGGACCTAGTTGTTTGCGACCACGGTTAAGATGGATCAGAGCCCACTAGGGGATGACCACTTAACAATACGTACCGCACCTATACGGACGTGCAGAACAAGGGGTTACAAGGCACCCACGGCTTCCCCCAAAGTAAATCGGACCAAAAGATACAAGCTGCACGCCCGACAAGAAACAAATGGAAAACCTCGAACTAGTTGTGGCCACTGGACAAGTAGGTAGATTCCGGCAGTGATCAAGGGGAGGCCCAGAAGCGTACCCACGTATGGTTAGAGCGCTCAGTCTCAGAACAGTTCATGCGATCTCGGGGTCCTAGGGGACACAAGTGAGCCGTCGGAAAACTGGCAAAATGACTCACGATGCCTCTGCTTAATTCAATTTTAATTTATTAACAATAAAGTAAGCCATGATTATTTCCAACAACATATATCCATAAAGTAGAGCATGTGATAACTTCCCAACCCAATAAGATAACACCACTTGAAACAACCTGAACATGCCTATGACTCGCAAGGCCAACTCGAACAACAAGCACACGGATAATAGGATGTATGGAAGGTTCTATGGCTTTGCTTTGGATAAACAGGTGGATAGGACACGTGACTCAAACAAAGCATCGTGACACAAGGCTAGAATATAGAGCTAGCGAGAGCAAAAGAGTTAAATGGGTAGAGAGAAAAGGGCTCGCCTGAAAAGATGGTCGAAGAACTTTCGAAGAACTTGTCATTGCTCACATCACCACGACGTGTTCTATCCGAGAAGAAGCAAAACTCTACAACAAACAATGGATGCAACACTTACTACTACGGCAAAAGAATCGGCATGATCATGGGAATGCATGCATGACATGGCAATTATGATGCAATGCAACTTATCCAAATTAAGCGGAATCGGATTCCGACACACACATATATGGTTCAAGTTGTTTTACTAAACGGAATTTTAAATGTTGTTTAGCATGGCAAAGACAAGATATGGGTGAGCTACACAAAATTAAATGAAGCGGGAAACCATATTTGGTTATTTCCCAATTACTCCATATGTTATTAATAGGTGTGATGCAAAATACCACGTGATTACATGATGCGAGATGCAAACAGTAATATGAATGTTATATTCAGATTCTACACATTTTTCTGAACAACTTTCATATAAAATAGTTTGTATTCCGAGTTACGGTTTGAAAGATACGAATTTTACAAGATAAAAACATTTTCAGCAATTTTCAGAAAAACTGAAACGGGATCTGGAACTTTCCTCACCAAAACAGGATCCAGCCCGGGTCGCTGACCGGCGGGGCCAGGGAGAGGAGGTGACGCTGACTGGACAGGGCGCTGCTACGCTGGCCTGAAGGGCGGGACCCACGTGTCAGCTGCACAAGAAATGATGACAAAAAGGTGAGGCTTTTGCCTCTGGTGGAACTCGAACTCACGGTCTGCTGAACCGGGACAAAGAGCTCAGGCCACTGATGCACTCGAACGGATCTGAACGGGAAAGGAAGCGACTTTATATAACCTATTGAAGAGGCTGGTTTAACTGACGAAACTGAATTTCGGAGGGGAAGCTCGCAACAGATGTTCAGAGAGGCGGACGAAGCTGGTGTCGGTCGAGCACTGGAGTGCGAACGGGACGAGGGAGTGGGCGCGGGAGATGCGCCTTGCTCAAGGGAACCAATTCCAAGCGACGCGGGGAGCTGGGAGCCATCGGAGAGCAGCCGTCGACGAGGACCTGCGGCGGAAAACAACGGTCAACGCCGGTCGATCTTCTGAGAACGAAAACCAGAAGGGGAGCGCTCAAGGAGGGCGGGGAGCTCACCACGAAGTTTTCTGAAGGGTTGTGGAAGACAGAGGAGCACGAGGACGGCCGGGACCATCGCCGGAGCGCGGCGGACAGAGGACATCGAGGACGACTTCGTCGCCTGCTGAGCCTCCCGGCTCGATTTTCTTGGACGAGGACGTTCGCAGAGACGAGGCGGAGCTCCTGGGCATGTCTTCTTGGCTCGCAGGTGGACTAGAACGATAAGACGACGCTGTCCATGGCGTGGTGGAGCTCGGAGGTTCTTCGGGAGCTTGTTGGCAAGAAGAAGGAAACAAAGAGGAGAGGGGATGCTGGCGGCGGATGAAGGGGATAGGAGCTAGGGTTAGGTCTGCAGGGGCTAGGAGATTTTATAGGGAGGACAGCGACAGGAGAGCCATCCCATCGATGCATGGAGTGTACGTGGCACCATTCTGATTCTTGCCGTACGAGGAAGAAGAAGATAGCGGTGGGTTTCGGTTGGGTAGGTGGGCTGCTGGAGCTCGGGAGATAGATGGGCCGGCTGGGAGAAGGAAGGGGTAGATGGGCTTCTTTCTTCTTCCCCCTTATTTTTCTGATCTCTTCTTCCTTCATTATTGTTTTCTGAATCTCTTCGCTTCTTATCTTGCAGCACACTTTCAGGGAAAGACCAAAGAGAGATTTGGGGAAGATTTGAAAATAGATTACAAAACATATTTTTTATTTAAAACAATTTTCGAAGTTTGCAAATATTTGGGTTGGTAAGTTTTAATTCAAATGAGAGAAGAAGAAGAGGGCTTAATATAAAACCATATGAGCAAAATAAAAATAGACTTTATTCTAAACAATTTGAGATTTGACAAAAACATGCAAGGTGATAGATGCATGAATAATGCATGACGTCACAATGACGTGAAAAAGTAAAGAACAAACAATTATCTATTAGGGGAATTTTCCGGGTCGTTACAATCGACACCACTAACAAGGGATCTCGCCCTGAGATCCACGATAAGACGGGGGAGGAGTTGGGTAAACTATCAGGTCTTCTCGCGCCGTGTTGATCTTCTCGACACCACTAACAAGAGTTTCCTTCTCGACACCACCAACAAGGGATGCTTGTTCACGTTGATGATGACCTTCCGAGGAACGGACCTATTAGGATAAAAGGCAAGAGATCATCCACCCACATGGGAACCTAAAACTTAGAGAAGTAGGTAAGAGAGACGATACAAAACTCGTGAAGGTAAGAGAGGAGAAGCACAAAGGTAAGGAGAAAAATGAAGAGCTACTCAGATCTATCCAACGCATTTTTAGCAAAATAGTTTTGACACTAGACTCAACTCGTCCGTTGGCAAGGTTATCCTACAGGCAGACTTGACCCGTGGGTATCAACAAAACCTGGCTCTGATACCACTTGTGACGCCCCAAAATCGGCACCTTGCGAATTATAGCAATCACGCCACAATTCGCGCGATGTCGCTTTCGAAACGCCCACCAAGCAAAATGTGCACATCACAACATACACATTATGCGGGTGGAATCAAGGTAGTAATATTACACAGGCTCACGATGGAACCCACAAAAGAATATAATTTAACCGCAAAGACTCCACGAGTCAAAATATCCAGATATACATACAAAGATCCAAATCATACATAAAGCAAATAGTATCCGAGTATGGACAAGAATACAAATGGGCCTAAGAGGCCTGAAGATAAATGATGGCGTCCATAACCCTGCCCAGGCCAAGCCGGAAGGGTAACCTTGCTAACGTCGTCGCTCCCATACCTGTGAATATCGGGCCGTCGGTTGCCGAAAAAGGGGGGAGAAAGAGAAAGGAAAAAAAACGAGGGTGAGTACCGAGGCACGTACTCGCGAGACTGGAAATCAGCTGTGCTCGCTTACAAGCTATATGGTGGACTTAGCGGCAACAAAAGGAATAAACTACAGAGACACTAAAACTTCCGTCTAAATAGAATAAGATAAGAGAGCGCATAAAAGAACTAACTAGTTACTAACACCAAATATAACCCAGCCGATGAATCACCTCCTCGTAACCAAACGAAGAAGCAAGTATCAAAGGCACTCACACAGTTACCAAGTTTATTGCAGGTTTATTATTGTAGTTGTGCTAGCTTACTACACAAGTTTATTAGTATTGAAATAGCAGGTGCAAGTTGTTCTATGATCGAGTAGTACAGCTCCAAGTCGTCCATAACCGCGGACACGGCTTTTCGAAAAGATTTAACCCTACAGGGGTGCCCAAATGTACCCACACGGTTCGATCAATCCTTCCGGCAAATCTCGCACCCTTAATAAAAACAGGTGCGCCATTAGGATAGTCACGACTCGCACTCTCCTTCACTACAAACAAGTCCAGGAAGCCACCTAACTAAGTTGAACCCGCTCGAGAGTCCGGCCGAATCTCTGAGACGGACCTAGTTGTTTGCGACCACGGTTAAGATGGATCAGAGCCCACTAGGGGATGACCACTTAACAATACGTACCGCACCTATACGGACGTGCAGAACAAGGGGTTACAAGGCACCCACGGCTTCCCCCAAAGTAAATCGGACCAAAAGATACAAGCTGCACGCCCGACAAGAAACAAATGGAAAACCTCGAACTAGTTGTGGCCACTGGACAAGTAGGTAGATTCCGGCAGTGATCAAGGGGAGGCCCAGAAGCGTACCCACGTATGGTTAGAGCGCTCAGTCTCAGAACAGTTCATGCGATCTCGGGGTCCTAGGGGACACAAGTGAGCCGTCAGAAAACTGGCAAAATGACTCACCGATGCCTCTGCTTAATTCAATTTTAATTTATTAACAATAAAGTAAGCCATGATTATTTCCAACAACATATATTCATAAAGTAGAGCATGTGATAACTTCCCAACCCAATAAGATAACACCACTTGAAACAACCTGAACATGCCTATGACTCGCAAGGCCAACTCGAACAACAAGCACACGGATAATAGGATGTATGGAAGGTTCTATGGCTTTGCTTTGGATAAACAGGTGGATAGGACACGTGACTCAAACAAAGCATCGTGACACAAGGCTAGAATATAGAGCTAGCGAGAGCAAAAGAGTTAAATGGGTAGAGAGAAAAGGGCTCGCCTGAAAAGATGGTCGAAGAACTTTCGAAGAACTTGTCGTTGCTCACATCACCACGACGCGTTCTATCCGAGAAGAAGCAAAAATCTACAACAAACAATGGATGCAACACTTACTACTATGGCAAAAGAATCGGCATGATCATGGGAATGCATGCATGACATGGCAATTATGATGCAATGCAACTTATCCAAATTAAGCGGAATCGGATTCCGACACACACATATATGGTTCAAGTTGTTTTACTAAACGGCATTTTAAATGTTGTTTAGCATGGCAAAGACAAGATATGGGTGAGCTACACAAAATTAAATGAAGCGGGGAACCATATTTGGTTATTTCCCAATTACTCCATATGTTATTAATAGGTGTGATGCAAAATACCACGTGATTACATGATGCGAGATGCAAACAGTAATATGAATGTTATATTCAGATTCTACACATTTTTCTGAACAACTTTCATATAAAATAGTTTGTATTCCGAGTTACGGTTTGAAAGATACGAATTTTACAAGATAAAAACATTTTCAGCAATTTTCAGAAAAACTGAAACGGGATCTGGAACTTTCCTCACCAAAACAGGATCCAGCCCGGGTCGCTGACCGGCAGGGCCAGGGAGAGGAGGTGACGCTGACTGGACAGGGCGCTGCTACGCTGGCCTGAAGGGCGGGACCCACGTGTCAGCTGCACAAGAAATGATGACAAAAAGGTGAGGCTTTTGCCTCTGGTGGAACTCGAACTCACGGTCTGCTGAACCAGGACAAAGAGCTCAGGCCACTGATGCACTCGAACGGATCTGAACGGGAAAGGAAGCAACTTTATATAACCTGTTGAAGAGGCTGGTTTAACTGACAAAACTGAATTTCGGAGGGGAAGCTCGCAGCAGATGTTCAGAGAGGCGGACGAAGCTGGTGTCGGTCGAGCACTGGAGTGCGAACGGGACGAGGGAGTGGGCGCGGGAGATGCGCCTTGCTCAAGGGAACCAATTCCAAGCGACGCGGGGAGCTGGGAGCCATCGGAGAGCAGCCGTCGACGAGGACCTGCGGCGGAAAACAACGGTCAACGCCGGTCGATCTTCTGAGAACGAAAACCAGAAGGGGAGCGCTCAAGGAGGGCGGGGAGCTCACCACGAAGTTTTCTGAAGGGTTGTGGAAGACAGAGGAGCACGAGGACGGCCGGGACCATCGCCGGAGCACGGCGGACAGAGGACGTCGAGGACGACTTCGTCGCCTGCTGAGCCTCCCGGCTCGATTTTCTTGGACGAGGACGTTCGCAGAGACGAGGCGGAGCTCCTGGGCATGTCTTCTTGGCTCGCAGGTGGACTAGAACGATAATACAACACTGTCCATGGTGTGGTGGAGCTCGGAGGTTCTTCGGGAGCTTGTTGGCAAGAAGAAGGAAACGAAGAGGAGAGGGGATGCTGGAGCGGATGAAGGGGATAGGAGCTAGGGTTAGGTCTGCAGGGGCTAGGAGTTTTATAGGGAGGACAGCGACAGGAGAGCCGTCCCATCGATGCATGGAGTGTACGTGGCACCGTTCTGATTCTTGCCGTACGAGGAAGAAGAAGATAGCGGTGGGTTTCGGTTGGGTAGGTGGGCTGCTGGAGCTCGGGAGATAGATGGGCCGGCTGGGAGAAGGAAGGGGTAGATGGGCTTCTTTCTTCTTCCCCCTTATTTTTCTGATCTCTTCTTCCTTCATTATTGTTTTCTGAATCTCTTCGCTTCTTATCTTGCAGCACACTTTCAGGGAAAGACCAAAGAGAGATTTGGGGAAGATTTGAAAATAGATTACAAAACATATTTTTTATTTAAAACAATTTTCGAAGTTTGCAAATATTTGGGTTGGTAAGTTTTAATTCAAATGAGAGAAGAAGAAGAGGGCTTAAAATAAAACCATATGAGCAAAATAAAAATAGACTTTATTCTAAACAATTTGAGATTTGACAAAAACATGCAAGGTGATAGATGCATGAATAATGCATGACGTCACAATGACGTGAAAAAGTAAAGAACAAACAATTATCTATTAGGGGAATTTTCCGGGTCGTTACAATTGGCGAGTGGCCCGGCCTGGGAACTTTCCTTGGGTGGTCTGCTCTGCTGAACCTAATTGGTTGATCTGACCACTGAAGTACTCCTGAGTGGCTGGTGGCGATGATATTGCTAGGTTTACTTGCCTGGATATGTTCTTCCGCTATTTCTTTGATTTGGGCACCGGTTGAATCATTGCCGATATGTAAACTTTCGACTCTAGGTGCCTTGCTAGCCTTTGTACTTGATATCCTTGACTTGTGTATTTCTCTCCTTGCCATCCTCCTTGGCTTGAACCCATGGCACTTTGTAACCTCATGAAAGTTCTACAATCCTTTATCTGGTGGTTTGAGACTCTCTTTCCATCGAGATACGCGTAGTGGATTTGACAAGGTCCATATAGCATGTCTTCGGCCGAAAGGCCGGAGTATCTTGGTTTTTCTACTCCTTTTGCTTGAAACTTCCTATTTTCATAACCGTCCTCTTCCTTTGCTTCGTACCCCGCGGCTACCTGATTCCGCCTTCCTTGGTTATCTCTGATGCGGTGTATTCTCCTCTGTCTACTTGTTCTGTCGACTTCTGGTGAACGTCCTCTTTTGTTGTTATATGCATCCTCTCCGTCAGCAAATCTGTTGGCTTCTTCCATTAATCTGGCTACTGTTGTTGGCCTTGTTCTTCCTATCTCTTCTACGAGGTCTGAGCGATGAAGGCCAGCCGAAAAAGCGTCTATTGCTCTTTCGTCGGAGACGTCCTCTGCTGAGTTTTTGATTACACTCCATCGTTGTATATAAGAACATAGAGTTTCGCCTTTCCTTTGTACGCACGCTTTGACTTCCTCTTGTGACACTGGGCGCTTATATGTCGAGCGGAAATCTCTTACGAATTGGCTTTCGAGTTCTCCCCAGCTTCTGATGGATTCGTTGGGTAGGGTATTCAACCAGGACCGTGCTGCGCCGGTGAGGTGTAATTGCAAACTTTGCATTGTTGTCGCTTTTGTTCCCCCTAATATCTGTACTGCCTGCAGGTAATCCGACAACCATAGGGTAGGTTCTTGCGACTCATCATATTTTTGCTGGTCGTGCGGTAACTTGAACCCTTTGGGTACCCGCATTTTGTGAACCCTGGAGGTAAAGCACAACGCGCCCATCTCTTTTTCGTCGTCCTCATAATTTTCTTCCCTCCATGCATGGCGCGATCTATTTACTCGAGCCTGCGCTATTATATTTCTCGCGTTTTCCTTCCTCTTTTGTCGCCTTTCTTCTTCTGATGATTCGCTAGACTCGTTTCGTGTGATTTTGTGCTTGAACTCCTCCTTTCGCCCTTCCTTGTAGCTTGTCGAGTTTGCCTCTGGACCTTTTCCCATGATCTTATCTTCCACTATCCCGAGGCTTCGTATTGCTGCTTGGTGCATGTCTTCCCGCGGATCTCCGGATTCTGGCCGCGTGGTTAGTAGGTATGCCTATGCTGCTATCAGCGCTGCTTCCGGTGTTTCTTGTACAAAGTCTTCTTCCTCCTCCTCTAGCTGTGGAGTCATACTTCTTGAGTACCTTTCCTCTCTACTCTGCGCCGTTGTCCCTCTATTGTGTTTTGGGTCTCCGCGCCTTTCCCTGCTATACTCTGAATCATCACTATAATCTTCCCAATATTCTTCCCTTGACATACTGTTATTATCTCGACTTCTCACAAACATGTCTCTTTCTTCTCTCAGTTTCTTCTTGTGCTGGTGTAATGTGTACTGATATCCCATTAGAAATTCTCTTCTTGAGCCTTCGGGTACTTCTATGCCATGATTGATAACTGACATGATGATCCTCCATTCTCCGGCTGAGACGTGAATTTGATCCTTCTCCTTTTTATTGTGCTCCATTATCTTGTCGACTTGCCTGTCGACCCCTTCGTTTCCCTCGTGATTGTTTTCTTCTTCTGCTTCAGTGATAATGACACATAACTGGTGTACTCTTTTGGAGACGCCACTACTTCCAGCGGCGAAGTCCCTTGTACTATTGTGCGTTTTAAACGCTTTCACTCTCGTGTCGAGCTTTTCCTAAATTTCGTCCCCTTCTGTGATTTGTGCTTCTCCTAAGCTGACCGGTGAGTTTACCTCGCTGGAAGAGCCTTCAGATGATTCCATCATTGCTACTGTCTCGGGCTCACTCGCTGACGGATCTGGCTTCATCGGATCTGAGAGGCAAGTCGAACCCAAGGGTCCGATTAAGATGCTTAGACTTCCGATCATCAACTCCATCTCTTGATTTTCATCGATTCCTGCACTGCTGTTGGCTAAAAGCGAAAAAGCCATCGAATTCATGATTCCAATGCCCAGGTCCCCACGGTCGGCACCAATTGACGAGGGTTAACTCGACAAATGTCCTAAATGAAGGACTTAGGATCGGGGAGATAGGGCATCGGATGAACTCGAAGGTAAGGTTAGCCGAAACAGGTGTATATCGAAAGTAAACTTGGGTGTTAAACCTTGCTTCCTTTCAATCTATCCCACCCTGTCCCCTCCTAGCCCCAATATATAGATGGCCAGGTCTCGGGGATCGGGTAGGGTCCGATACAGATTACAATATCAATATACGGTAAGAACTAGTATTTCGACTAGTATTACAATTGGGCCTAGCTTAACGGGCCTCAGGGGTACTCAAATGACGGGCTCTATTATCTATACCCTTGTCAGCTACGAAGCACTCCTCAAAGTTTGCATATCCCAACAATTCATAGAGACACTAGCCAAAAGAGACACACATAATGCGCACACTGTCACCTTCACATCATGATACAAGGTGTCTCCGGAGTTTACAATAATAAAGCACGGGAGTAGCATAATATCGGAATAATAGCATCTACCAATTCAACTACATACAAAGCTCACAATCACATAAAGATCAAATCATGGGAGAGAGAGGTGAACCACATAGCTACCGGTAGAGCCCTCAGCCCCGGGGGAGAACTACTCCCTCCTCTTCATGGGAGACAGGAATGTTGGTGGAGATGGCGGTGAAGTCGATGGAGACGGCGGAGGAGGTGACGGTGTTGATGGAGATGGCTCCGGGGTCACTTCCCCGTCCCTGCAGGGTGCCGGAACAGAGACTTCTGTCCCCCGAAATTTGTCTTCAACGGCGGCGGCGCTGCGGAACTGTTTTGGGAAAAATGCCGATTGTTTTAGGGTTTTCCGTCTCGAGGCTTTATATAGGCGGAGAGGCGGCGTCATAGGGTCAACAGAGCCACCTCACCATGGGGCCGTGCGGGCCAGGGGGCGTGCCACCCCATGGTGAGCCTGCCCTCTGGGCCTCCTCTGGCTCTCTTTTGGTCCTCATCCTTCGTCCCAGAAAAATAGGACTTTTGGTCTTTGTTTCATCCAATTCCGAGAATATTTCCTGTGTAGCTTTTCTGAAACACAAAAATAGCAGAATGGTGCATAAACAAGCATGGAGCATCAAAAATTATAGATACGTTTGAGACGTATCAGCTACCACCTCGTGTCAGTACTCACAGGTTGAACTCCCACAACTTACTCAATCAAGACAGAGCCTATAGTGTCATAAGGTTGCACTGGAAGTACTCTAAAACATAGATGACATGGTAATCTCTTTAATCCTAGGTGGCAATCCGCAAGTGATGCCCTGGGCAAACATCCTCGTGAGGCATGTGTCCCTGATGTCTACGCACGCTTCTATTCTTGTAGAAAGTGTTGGGCCTCCAAGTGCAGAGGTTTGTAGAACAGCAGCAAGTTTCCCTTAAGTGGATCACCCAAGGTTTATCAAACACAGGGAGAAAGAGGTCAAAGGTATCCCTCTCAAGCAACCCTGCAATTACAATAAAAGAAGTCTCTTGTGTCCCCAACACACCCAATACACTTGTCAGATGTGTAGGTGCACTAGTTCGGCGAAGAGATAGTGAAATACAAGTAATATGGATGATTATAAGTAGTAAATGCAATCTGAAATAAATATCGCTGTGAGAACACATGTAATAGAACTGAATGTAAATGGTGTTTCAATGCTTAGAAACAAGGCCTAGGGATCATACTTTCATTAGTGGACACTCTCAACAAAGAAAACATAATTGAACACATAAACACCATTCTTCACTATGCTATTCTAAACTATTCTCCGATAGATAACGAACACTAATCATGTGTAGGGCTACGAAGCACTCCTCAAAGTTCGCATTTCCCCAAACTAGATTGCCCCACTAACGAGGGTTAACTCGACAAATGTCCTAAATGAAGGACTTAGGATCGGGGAGATAGGGCGTCGGATGAACTCGAAGGTAAGGTTAGTTGAAACAGGTGTATATCGAAAGTAAACTTGGGTGTTGAACCTTGCTTGCTTTCAATCTGTCCCACCCCGACCCCTCCTAGCCCCTATATATAGATGGCCAGGTCTCGAGGATCGGGTAGGGTTCGATACAGATTACAATATCGATATACGGTAAGAACTCGTATTTTGACTAGCATTACAATTGGGCCTAGCTTAACGGGCCTCAGGGGTACTCAACTGACGGGCTCCATTATCTATACCCTTGTCACCCACACTATCACCTTGAGCGCACTTGATGGTTCCAACAAGCACCAACAATTCATAGAGACACTAGCCAAAGAGACACACATAATGCGCACACTGTCACCTTCACATCATGGTACAAGGTGTCTCCGGAGATTACAATAATAAAGCACTGGAGTAGCATAATATATGAAGAACAACATCTACCAATTCAACTAGATACAAAGGTCATGATCACATATAGATCACATCATGGGAGAGAGGTGAACCACATAGCTACCGGTTGAGCCCTCAGCCCTGGGGGAGAACTACTCTCTCCTCATCATAGGAGACAGCAAGAGCGATGGAGATGGCGGTGGAGTCGATGGAGATGGCTCCAGGGGCAATTCCCCGTCCCGGTAGGGTGCCGGAACAGAGACTTCTGTCCCCCAAAATTGGTCTTCGATGGCGCCGCACTATGGAACTTTTCTGGGAGAAACTCTGATTGATTTAGGGTTTTTGCGTCGGAGGGATTATATAGGCGGAAGTGCGATGTCAGGGGGTGGACCAGGGGGCCACACCCCTGGTGGCATGGCCAGAGGGAGGGGGCGCGCCACCCTAGGGTGTGCCTGCCTCCTGGCCTCCCTCCGTCTCCCCTTTGGACACCGTCTTCGTGCCGGGGAAAACATGAACTTCGGGCTTCGTTTTGTCCAATTCCGAGAATTTTTCCTGTGTAACTTTTCTAAAACACAAAAATAGAAGAAAATAGGGAACTGGCACTGTGTCATCTCGTTAATAGGTTAGTTCTGGAAAATTCATAAAAATGCCACAAAGTGTAAACAAAACACAAAGCAAATGGTGTATAAACAAGCATGGAGCATCAAAAATTATAGATACGTTTGAGACGTATCAAGCATCCCCAAGCTTAACTCCTGCTCGTCCTCGAGTAGGTAAGTGATAACAAAATAATAATTTTTGAGGTGACATGCACCAACACAATCTTGATCAAAATGATGTAAAGTATTGAGTGCTGAGATCAAAGTACTCTAAACATGCGCATAAAAGATATAATCTTGACAATAGAACTTAGCAACCATGTTATAACATGAAAAGTAACACATACAAAAGATCATGAGTAATAATGCATTGAAAGTCATTTGTTTGTTTCAAGCATATAGAAAAACATAGCAAAGTGGTATTCAGTTTGTCCCTCATGAAGTAGCAAAACATAAATGCATAGGACACCTTCAAGTTTAAGAGGGCGACTAGATACAAATAATTTGAGAACAAGCAAAACCATAATCATGAATCAATCCATAATAAATTTTGGGACTATGCACATTATAATCAGAATGACAACTATGCTCTCTTAGACGGTGCATAAAGGTAGAAGGTGAAGACTCAACATAAAAGTAAAATAAAGGCCCTTTGTAGAGGGAAGTGGGGATTGCAAATTTTTTATAAACCTTCCAAAAATTATGGTACTAACTAGCTTTGAGCTCTCACTGCCCCCATCATAGGTACCTTGAGTGGTTAAAGTTAATGCGATTACAAATATGAGATATATGCTTGCCAAATCATAAGTTGAAAATCTCATGTCCCGTGAATACGAGTACTTAAACCATGCTAATCGACTTAGGTCCCAAGCAAGTTCTTGTCATTGTAAGCATACATGTATCATCGAGAACGCCAACGGGGTACCTCCTGCCCGATGACATGCAAACTAGCCCACATAAAAATGACAAGATAAACAGACAATGAACACCTTGACATCTCTTTTATTTACCATTGGGTGTAGCTTTTTATTTCGAGATGCGTTGATGATACGTCTCCAACGTATCTATAATTTTTGATGCTCCATGCTTGTTTTTACACCATTTGCCTACTATTTCGTTACACTTCGTGGCACTTTTATGCATTTTCCGGAACTAACCTATTAACGAGTTGCCACAGCGCCAGTTCCCCGTTTTCTGCTATTTTTGTGTTTCAGAAGTGATACACAGGAAATATTCTCAGAATTGGATGAAACAGGTTCCTGAAGTCTTATTTTACCTGGAAGCTTCCAGAGATCCGAAGGAGAGTAGGAGGGAGGCCACCAGGGCCCCACATGCCAGGGCGGCGCGGCCAGGGCCCTGGCCGCGCGAGCCTGGCGTGAGGGCGCCTGGCTCCTTCTCTGACATCGCCCCTTCGCCTATAAAGACCCCCCGACCGAAAAAACCTAAGGACCCGATCACTTTTCCAGAACACATCGCGATCCGCCGCCGCCGTCGACCCGAAGATCGGGAGGGTCCAGAAGCTCTTCCTGGCATCCTGCCGAAGAGGGGAATCGCCACCGGAGGTCTTCTTCATCGCCATGCTTGCCTCCGGAGCGATGAGTGAGTAGTCTACCTTGGACTATGGGTCCATAGCAGTAGCTAGATGGTTGTCTTCTCCACCATGTGCTTCATGTTTAGATCTCATGAGCTGCCCTACATGATTGAGATCACCGTTATATAATTCTACATTTTTGGTTTATTGGGATCCGATGAATATTGGTGTTTATGATTGAGTTGCTGTACTGAATATTATCTTATATTATCTCTATGTTGTTTATGATCTTGCATGCTCTCCGTTGTTAGTAGCTATCTTGGCCGAGTAGTTGCTAGTGACTCCAAGAGGGGGTATTTTTGCTCGATAGTGGGTTCATGCCTCTATTTAACCTGGGGGAGTGACAGAAACCTCTAAGGTTGTAGATGTGATGTTGCTACTAGGGAGAAAACAACATTCATATGCTCAAGGGCATATGCTTTGTTTACATTACACACTTTGCTTAATGCAATTATCTGTTGTTCACAACTTAATACTCATGGGGTGTTCGGATTGATATCCCCGGGAGTGGATTATTAGTCATAGATGCAGTTGGATGGCAGTCTATGTATTTTGTTGTAATGCCCAGAGTAAATCTCATAGTGATCTTCTTGACATATCACGTTTATCTTTATTCTATCAATTGCCCAACTGTAATTTGTTTACCCAGCATGTGTTATTTATCTTATGGAGAGACACCACTAGTGAACTGTGGACCCCGGTCCTATTTCCATCATATTGCTATCACCTGTTTACTTTACTCGCACTATTTACTTTACTTGCATACTCTACTGTTTTCCACTCGATACGCTCATAACCTTTGTTTCAAGCAAACCGGTGAGATTGACAACCTCATCGCAAGTTGGGAGCAAAGTACTTGGTTGTGTTGTGTGCAGGTTCCGCGTTGCTACTGGCCGAAGACGAGTCAACAAGTATTGTTAAACGACGCCCTTGTTGGAGTGTTATTAAGCCAGTCTGCATCACCTTCAGTCGTCGCTGTCTGCTTTTCTCCTGAACGATATTAAACCTTGGTTTCTTAACTGAGGGAAAACTAGCTGCTATACTCATCATACCTTCCTCTTGGGGTTCCCAACGGGCTGGTCATTCACCATGCACAAGGACTGTCTGCTACACGTCAGCTTGGCATCAGTAGTTGACAAGGGTATAGATAATAGAGCCCGTCAGTTGAGTACCCCTAAGGCCCGTTAAGCTTGGCCCAATTGTAATACTAGTCGAAATACGAGTTCTTACCGTATATCAATATTGTAATCTGTATCGGACCCTACCCGATTCCCGAGACCTGGCCATCTATATATAGGGGCTAGGAGGGGACGGGTGGGACAGATTGATAGCAAGCAAGGTTCAACACCCAAGTTTACTTTCGATATACCCCTGTTTCGACTAACCTTACCTTCGAGTTCATCCGATGCCCTATCTCCCCGATCCTAAGTCCTTCATTTAGGACATTTGTCGAGTTAACCCTCATCAATTGGCGATGACCGTGGGGACCTGGGCGTTGGAATCATGAATTCAATGGCTTTTACGCTTTTAGCTAACAGTAGTGCAGGAATCGACAAAAATCAAGAGATGGAGTTGATGATCGGAAGTCTAAGCATCTTAATCGGACCCTTGGGTTCGACTCGCCTCTCAGATCCGACGAAGCCAGATCCGTCGGCGAGTGAGCCTAAGATAGTAGCAATGATGGAATCATCTGAAGGCTCTTCCAGCGAGGTAAACTCACCGGTCAGCTTAGGAGAAGCACAAATCGCAGAAGGCGACGAAATTCAGGAAAAGCTCGACACGGAAGTGAAAGCGTTTAAAACGCACAATAGTACAAGGGACTTCGCTGCTGGAAGTAGTGGCATCTCCAAAAGAGTACACCAGTTATGCATCATTATCACTGAAGCAGAAGAAGAAAACAATCACGAGGGAAACGAAGGGGTCGACAGGCAAGTTGACAAGATAAGGGAGGACAATAAAAAGGAGAAGGAGAAAATTCACGTCTCAGCCGGAGAGTGGAGGATCATCATGTCAGCTATTAATCATGGCACAGAAGTACCCGAAGGCTCAAGAAGAGAAGTTCTAATGGGATATCAGTACGCATTACACCAGCACAAGAAGAAACTGAGAGAGGAAAGAGACATGTTTGTGAGAAGTCGAGATAATAACAGTATGTCAAGGGAAGAATATTGGGAAGATTATAGTGATGATTCAGAGTACAGCAGGGAAAGGCGCGGAGACCCAAAACACAACAGAGGGACAATGATGCAGAGTAGAGAGGAAAGGTACTCAAGAAGTATGACTCCACAGCTAGAGGAGGAGGAAGAAGACTTTGTACAAGAAACACCGGAAGCAGCGCTGATAGCAGCACATGCATACCTACTAACCACGCGGCCAGAACCCAGAGATCTGCGGGAAGACATGCACCAAGCCGCAATACGAAGCCTCAGGATAGTGGAAGACAAGATCATGGGAAAAGGTCCAGAGGCAAAGTCGACAAGCTACAAGGAAGGGCGAAAGGAGGAGTTCAAGAACAAAATCACACGAAATGAGTCTAGCGAATCATCAGAAGAAGAAAGGCGCCAAAAGAGGAAGGAGGACGCGTGAAATATAATAGCGCAGGCTCGAGTAAATAGATCGCGCCACGCATGGAGGGAAGAAAATTATGAGGACGACGAAAAAGAGATGGGCGCGTTGTGATTTACCTGCAGGGTTCACAAAACGCGGGTACCCTAACGGTTCAAGTTACCGCACGACTAGCAAAAATATGACGGGTCGCAAGAACCTACCCTATGGTTGTCGGATTACCTGCAGGCAGTACATATATTAGGGGGAACAAAAGCGACAGCAATGCAAAGTTTGCAATTACACCTCACCGGCGCAGCACGGTCCTGGTTGAATACCCTACCCAACGAATCCATCGGAAGCTGGGAAGAACTCGAAAGCCAATTCGTAAGAGATTTCCGCTCGACATATAAGCGCCCAGCGTCACTGGAGGAAGTCAAAGCGTGCGTACAAAGGAAAGGCGAAACTCTACGTTCTTATATGCAACGATGGAGTGTAATCAAAAACTCAGCAGAGGACGTCTCCAACGAAAGAGCAATAGATGCTTTTTCGGCTGGCCTTCGTCGCTCAGACCTCGTAGAAGAGATAGGAAGAACAAGGCCAACAACAGTAGCCGGATTAATGGAAGAAGCCAATAGATTTGCTGACGGAGAGGATGCATATAACAACAAAAGAGGACGTTTACCAGAAGTCGACAGAACAAGTAGACAGAGGAGAAGACACCGCAGCAGAGATAACCAAGGAAGGCGAAATCAGGTAGCCACGGGGTACGAAGCAAAGGAAGAGGACAGTTATGAAAATAGGAAGTTTGAAGCAAAAGGAGTAGAAAAACCGAGATACTCCGGCCTTTCGGCCGAAGACATGCTATATGGACCTTGTCGAATCCACTACGCGTATCTCTATGTAAAGAGAGTCTCAAACCACCAGATGAAGGATTGTAGAACTTTCACGAGGTTACAAAGTGCCATGGGTTCAAGCCAAGGAGGATATCATGTACAAAGGCTAGCAAGGCACCTAGAGTCAAAAGTTTACATATCGGTAATGATTCAACCGGTGCCCAAATCAAAGAAAGAGCGGAAGAACATATTCAGGCAAGTAAACCTAACAATATCATCGCCACCAGCCACTACAGAGTACTTGCGGTGGTCAGATCAACCAATTAGGTTCAACAGAGTAGACCACCCAAGGAAAGTTCCCAGGCCGGGCCACTCGCCAATGGTACTAAAAGCGCAAATAGGAGGGTACAACATTGGGAGAGTATTCATGGATGCAGGAAGTGGCATAAACCTAATATATGCTAGAACTCTGAAGGCAATGTGTATCTCGCTGACAAGCCTGAAGCCAACAGATTGCTCTTTCCATGGAATAGTACCAGGAGCCGCAAATTACCCTCTGGGGAAAATAGAACTTGACGTCTGCTTCGGTAGTAGCAGCAACTATCACAGGGAGAAGTTGGAATTTGAAGTTATGGACTGGCCCTCATAGTACCACGCAATTCTAGGGCGCCCAGCATTTGCAAAGTTCATGGCGGTACCTCACTACGCGTATCTAACGCTAAAAATTCCAGGACCCAAAGGAACGATTACAGTACAAGGGAGCTTCGAAGTAGCCAACACTTGCGACAAAGAATTCAATAGAATGGCGCAAACTTTCGGCATGACAGCAGAATATAAGAGACTGAAAGGAGAAACCGATCATAATGTGCTACCCGACGTTGGACGATCCCTGCCAGATCAGGCTTTTGACACAACTCAGTGATTGCTGGGATGATGGCGCCAGAAAAGAGTTGGTGCCTAGTTGAATGTCCAGCCCGTTGGGAACCCCAAGAGGAAGGTGTGATGAATACAGCAGCAAGATTTTCCCTCAGTTAAGAAACCAAGGTTTATCGTTCTTGGAGAGGAGAGACAAACGACTGAAGGTGATGCTTGCTAGCTTGCGACAGCTTCGGACAATTTATATATGGAGCCTCGTCCAAGCTTTGCTTGCTAGCTGCAACGCGGAACCTGCACACACACAACCAAGTACTTTGCTCCCAACTTGCGATGAGGTTGTCAATCTCACCGGTTTGCTTGAAACAAAGGTTATGAGTGTATCGAGTGGAAAACAGTAGAGTATGCGAATAAAGTAAATAGTGCGAGTAAAGTAAACAGGTGATAGCAATATGATGGAAATAGCACCGGGATCCACAGTTCACTAGTGGTGTCTCTCCATAGATAAATAACACATGCTGGGTAAACAAATTATAGTTGGGCAATTGATAGAATAAAGATAAACGTGATATGTCAAGAAGATCACTATGAGATTTACTCTGGGCATTACAACAAAATACATAGACCGCCATCCAACTGCATCTATGACTAATAATCCACTCCCGGGGATATCAATCCGAACACCCCATGAGTATTAAGTTGCGAACAACAGATAATTGCATTAAGCAAAGTGTGTAATGTAAACAAAGCATATGCCCTTGAGCATATGAATGTTGTTTTCTCCCTAGTAGCAACAGCACATCTACAACCTTAGAGGTTTCTGTCACTCCCCCAGGTTAAATAGAGGCATGAACCCACTATCGAGCATAAATACCCCCTCTTGGAGTCACTAGCAACTACTCGGCCAAGATAGCTACTAACAACGGAGAGCATGCAAGATCATAAACAACATAGAGATAACATAAGATAATATTCAGTACAGCAACTCAATCATAAACACCAATATTCATCGGATCCCAACAAACCAAACATGTAGAATTACATAACGGTGATCTCAATCATGTAGGGCAGCTCATGAGATCTAAACATGAAGCACATGGTTGAGAAGACAACCATCTAGCTACTGCTATGGACCCATAGTCCAAGGAAGACTACTCACTCATCACTCCGGAGGCAAGCATGGCGATGAAGAAGACCTCCGGTGGCGATTCCCCTCTCCGGCAGGGTGCCGGGAAGAGCTTCTGGACCCTCCCGATCTTCGGGTCGACGGCGGCGGCGGATCGCGATGTGTTCTGGAAAAGTGATCGGGTACTTAGGTTTTTTCCGTCGGGGGGTCTTTATAGGCGAAGGGGCGATGTCAGAGGAGGAGCCAGGCGCCCTCACGCGGGGCCCGCGCGGCCAGGGGCCTGGCCGCGCCACCCCTGCGTGTGGGGCCCTGGTGGCCCCCCTCCTACTCTCCTTCGGATCTCTGGAAGCTTCCGGGTAAAATAAGACTTCAGGAACTTGTTTCGTCCAATTCCGAGAATATTTCCTGTGTATCACTTCTGAAACACAAAAACAGCAGAAAACAGGAAACTGGCACTGTGGCAACTCGTTAATAGGTTAGTTCCGGAAAATGCATAAAAGTGCCACTAAGTGTAACGAAACAATAGGCAAATGGTGTAAAAACAAGCATGGAGCATCAAAAATTATAGATACGTTGGAGACGTATCAAGCATCCCCAAGCTTAACTCCTGCTCGTCCTCGAGTAGGTAAGTGATAACAAAAGAATAATTTTTGAGGTGACATGCACCTACACAATCTTGATCATATATGTAAGCATTTGTGAGCTGGGATCATAAGAACTTAAAACATGGGCATGAAGATATAATCTTGACAATAAGAAACTTAGCAACCATGTTGTAAACATGCAAATGAACACAAACAAAAGATCATGATAATGAAACAATGAAAGTCAAACGTGTGTTCAAATCATAAGGAAAAACATACAGATGGTTTTCAGCTTGTCCTTCAAAGAGAGCAAAACATAAATGCATAGGACACCTCCAAGTTTAAGAGGGCGACTAGATACAAATAATTTAAGAACAAGTGAAACCAACAATATGAATCAATCAATGAACTTTGGGACAATGCATATCACACTAAGAATGACAACTATGCTCTCTTATGGTGCATAAAGATAGACGGTGGTGACTCAACATAAAAGTAGAAGAAAGGCCCTTCGCAGAGGGAAGCAGTGATTGCAAGTTTTATAACCTTCAAAAATTATGGTACTTACCGGCTTTGAGCTCTCATTGCCCCCATCATAAGCATCTTGAATGGTTAAAGTTAATGCGAGAACAATTATGATGCATATGCTTGACAAATCATAAGTTGAAAACCTCGTGCCCCGTGAATACGAGTACCCAAACCTCATGCTACTTTACTTAGAGTCCCAAGCAAGGCTCTTGTCATTGTAAGTATATGCATATCATTGAGAACCGCCAATGGGGTACCTCCGTGACCGATGACATGGAACAAGCCCACACCAAAATGACAGGACAAGCAGACAATGAACACCTCGACATCTCTTTTATTTGCCATTTTGTTTAGCTTTTTATTGTGAGATGCGTCGTCGTATGTTCACCATGGGTATGCTGCAAATTTCCACCATGAATTATGCATGGCTTAGATTGGCGGCCCGGCGTTTCCCTAACACATATACAAACTCCATGATCCCCACAAGATTCCCAATTCATTTCACACCGCGGGCATCCATAAACAAAAGATCACGATATCAACTCAAATAAGAAGTGCAATGTTGAAAGCTTGCCCATGACAGCATGGCTGGGCTAGAATACAACTTACAACTTGCAAGCATAACAACTCAACATAAGAGACCACAATGTCAAATTTTTAAGAACAGGAAAAAGTAAAGTGTGCCTTCCGGTTCGTGAGAGCTTTACTGACCGAATTTCGCATAACACTGGTAAGAGTTTAATTTGAAGAGAAAATAAAAGCAAGTCAAATTTACTTGGAATAGCAAATTGCTAGTAGGTATGTATGGTGGACACTTTGGAAAACTTTGGCTTTTAGGAGTTGGATGCACGAGTAGAGCTCATACTCAGTACAAGGCGAGGGCTAGCAAAAGACTGGGAGCGACCAACTAAGAGAGCAATAATGGCCATAATCATGCAAAGCGACCGAGCGACATTAAAAGAAGCATAAGATGGCATCAAAAGTCAAAAACTAAATGATCATGAAGGCTATTGGCGAATTTGTAAGAGTCTAACATGTGTGAGCATGCGCCAAGTCAACCCAAATAAAGCATCAAGGAGAAAACCAAAATAATGCTTCCATACAATAAAAACAACGCATGATTTTTTTCAAAGGCTCATTAAGCAATCTCAGTTATTTGAGACAAGTCATGCTACAGCAAAAACCACTAAGCATACTATCAAAAAGACATCAAGCATGACATGAAAAAGCCTAAGCCGCAGTCTACACAAGCTCCTTCTTGTACCACTATTTTGCACAAAGCTTTTTCTCTTTTCCAACACCATTTGAAAAAATTTATAAACACCTCTTTTGATGAAAACCAATAAAGATCAGAGGCAAAAATACACCTTGATGAAAAGATATGACAAGATCTGAATGCAATTCAAGGCGAAAACAAAAACCAAAAGCAGTAGTAGAAAAAGAAGAACACTCGATTTTTAATAAGAGTGAAAACTAGAGCGTTCTTTGCAAATGAAACGAGTACATCTCCTCCAAAGGAAATTTGTTGGGGTCCAACCATTTATTGCAGCAAACAAACAAACTAACCAACTAAGAAAACTAAAACAACTGACGCTCCAAGAAAAACACATAGTGCATGAAGCAATAAAAATATAGTGTTTTGAAAGGTGACCTGATTTTTGCCGATGAAGAAGGGGTGCCTCGGGGGCATCCCCAAGCTTTGACGCTTGTACTTCTTGGATATTTCTTGGGGTGATGCATGGGCATCCCCAAGCTTGAGCTTTTGTCCATTCCTCAACTCATCTCATCATTCTCCAATCCCTACACTTGAAAACTTCCTTCATACAAAACTAAACATAATTCTATTAGCAACATTAGTGTAAGAATAACATATAATCAACCTCTTTTTGCTTCAGGTTTCAACTCAAAACCACCACATATATAGCAAATACTACTGTAGCAACCTCCCCAAAAGTTCCGTGATCAAAAGAACTCAAAAGAAAGCGATAAAGTGGCAAACACAAATATTGGCAGAAATCTGTCAAAACTGAACAGCTGACAAAGGTCGAATTTTTGAGGTATTTTCTATTGCTCAAATCAAAAAGTGTTCAACAAACAAAAGTTTGCATATAACCTGGGGCATATGCACAAGAAATCGCAGGTCCAAAAGATAAACAGAGAATTTATACGAATTTTTACGGTGCAACACCGAAAACAGTTTCAGGACAGCAACATCCCCAAATCTTTACCTCACTCGAATTAGAGGCTTCTCTTGGCACAAAAACGAAATAAACAAGATAAGGAGCGGTCATTACAGTAGTAATGACTTCCAAGACTCAAATAAAATAAAAAGTGCTGAAAAGAAAACATTGGGTTATCTCCCAAGAGTGCTTTTCTTTAACGCCTTTGAGCTAGGCGCAGAAAATTGCGAATCAAGTAATAATGAAAGGGGGATCAGGATCCACAATAGGGATAAAGGAATGAATACTATCCAATTGAGGTTTTGAGTATCCCTTGTAGTCACGCTTTGGTACACTATTTTCATCAAAAAGATTTTTAGGACAAATCCAACTAGTATTAGCTACCAAGGCATTATGAATTCCTACAAGCTTACAAAGTATTGACAATCTATATTCTTCATTGGGTGTACCAACAATTTCAATAGGCGAGCCAAGCTTATTAAACTTATTAAAAACTTTCCTAGCCTCAATTGCAACATCCCTAAATTCTATGCGCAAAGCTTCCAAAATAAAAGCTTTCTTTTCGGGATCCTCGATTTCATGAAGCTTAAGGAACATGTATTGCATAAAAGCATTAAGACTGGCAAACCTAGTTTCAAACATGTGAATCAAATAAGCAGAAGCAACTTCAATACTAGGAGCTAGCTCAACCAAAGATTTTTCCTCAACTTCCTCATGCATACTAATGCTTTCAAAATACTAGGAGCTAGCTCAACGCTAAAAATTCCAGGACCCAAAGGAACGATTACAGTACAAGGGAGCTTCGAAGTAGCCAACACTTGCGACAAACAATTCAATAGAATGGCGCAAACTTTCGGCATGACAGCAGAATATAAGAGACTGAAAGGAGAAACCGATCATAATGTGCTACCCGACGTTGGACGATCCCTGCTAGATCAGGCTTTTGACACAACTCAGTGATTGCTGGGATGATGGCGCCAGAAAAGAGTTGGTGCCTAGTTGAATGTCCAGCTCGTTGGGAACCCCAAGAGGAAGGTGTGATGAATACAGCAGCAAGATTTTCCCTCAGTTAAGAAACCAAGGTTTATCGTTCTTGGAGAGGAGAGACAAACGACTGAAGGTGATGCTTGCTAGCTTGCGACAGCTTCGGACAATTTATATATGGCGCCTCGTCCAAGCTTTGCTTGCTAGCTGCAACGCGGAACCTGCACACACACAACCAAGTACTTTCCTCCCAACTTGCGATGAGGTTGTCAATCTCACCGGTTTGCTTGAAACAAAGGTTATGAGTGTATCGAGTGGAAAACAGTAGAGTATGCGAATAAAGTAAACAGTGCGAGTAAAGTAAACAGGTGATAGCAATATGATGGAAATAGGACCAGGATCCACAGTTCACTAGTGGTGTCTCTCCATAGATAAATAACACATGTTGGGTAAACAAATTACAGTTGGGCAATTGATAGAATAAAGATAAACGTGATATGTCAAGAAGATCACTATGAGATTTACTCTGGGCATTACAACAAAATACATAGACCGCCATCCAACTGCATCTATGACTAATAATCCACTCCCGGGGATATCAATCCGAACACCCCATGAGTATTAAGTTGCGAACAACAGATAATTGCATTAAGCAAAGTGTGTAATGTAAACAAAGGATATGCCCTTGAGCATATGAATTTTGTTTTCTCCCTAGTAGCAACAGCACATCTACAACCTTAGAGGTTTCTGTCACTCCCCCAGGTTAAATAGAGGCATGAACCCACTATCGAGCATAAATACCCCCTCTTGGAGTCACTAGCAACTACTCGGCCAAGATAGCTACTAACAACGGAGAGCATGCAAGATCATAAACAACATAGAGATAACATAAGATAATATTCAGTACAGCAACTCAATCATAAACACCAATATTCATCGGATCCCAACAAACCAAACATGTAGAATTACATAACGGTGATCTCAATCATGTAGGGCAGCTCATGAGATCTAAATATGAAGCACATGGTGGAGAAGACAACCATCTAGCTACTGCTATGGACCCATAGTCCAAGGTAGACTACTCACTCATCGCTCCGGAGGCAAGCATGGCGATGAAGAAGACCTCCGGTGGCGATTCCCCTCTCCGGCAGGGTGCCGGGAAGAGCTTCTGGACCCTCCCGATCTTCGGGTCGACGGCGGCGGCGGATCGCGATGTGTTCTGGAAAAGTGATTGGGTACTTAGGTTTTTTCCGTCGGGGGGTCTTTATAGGCGAAGGGGCGATGTCAGAGGAGGAGCCAGGCGCCCTCACGCGGGGCCCACACGGCCAGGGGCCTGGCCGCGCCACCCCTGCGTGTGGGGCCCTGGTGGCCCCCCTCCTACTCTCCTTCGGATCTCTGGAAGCTTCCGGGTAAAATAAGACTTCAGGAACTTGTTTCGTCCAATTCCGAGAATATTTCCTGTGTATCACTTCTGAAACACAAAAACAGCAGAAAACAGGAAACTAGCACTGTGGCAACTCGTTAATAGGTTAGTTCCGGAAAATGCATAAAAGTGCCACTAAGTGTAACGAAACAATAGGAAAATGGTGTAAAAACAAGCATGGAGCATCAAAAATTATAGATACGTTGGAGACGTATCACTCAGGACTCGAAGAAAATCCAGGTCCACCCTACGGACCCGAACAAGACAACATCGATTGCGGTAAACCTGGATCCCACATTGGAAAGCGCGCTCGTCGAGTTCCTCCGTGAGCGCTGGGAAATCTTCATCTGGTGTCCTTCAGACATGCCAGGGGTTCCCAGGGAACTCGTCGAGCACGCATTAAATGTAGATCCTAAAGCAAAGCCAGTCAAGCAACCATTGCGACGATTTGATGAACCCAAAAGGAAGGCGATAGCATCAGAATTGCACAGGCTAGAAAACGCCGGATTTATCAGAGAAATAAAAACTTCGAGTTGGGTATCCAATCCAGTCATTGTACCCAAGAAAAACACAGACGTACAAAGAGTGTGTGTCGACTACACATCTCTCAATAAGCACTGTCCAAAGGATCCCTTCCCTCTATCCCGCATTGATCAGATAATTGATTCAATAGCGGGATGCCCAAGGCTTTCCTTTCTGGACGCATATTCTAGTTACAACCAGATCAAGTTGAAGAAAGAATACGAAGAAAAGAGAGCTTTCATTACGCCATATGGGGTGTTTTGCTATCAAGTGATGCCTTTCGGCCTAAAAAATGCAGGAGCAACTTATCAACGGATGATGCAAAACTGCCTTGGAAGCCAAATAGGATGCAACATCCAAGTCTATATCGACGATGTAGTCATTACAACAAGAAAGGAGGAATCCCTAATCAGCGACTTGGCAGAAACCTTCGACAACCTGAACAAGTACAAGCTTAAGCTTAACCTGACAAAGTGTTCCTTCGGCGTATTGGCAGGACAACTCTTAGGGTTCCTGGTATCAGCACGAGGAATAGAGGCGAACCTAGAGAAGATCCAAGCAATTTTAACAATGGGGAAACCCACGAAACTACACGACATACAGAAACTCGTAGGACGCATCGCGGCACTAAGTCGTTTCGTTGCTCGTTTGGGAGAGAAAGCACTCCCTTTCTATGCACTTATGAAGAAATCAGATGATAAATTTGAGTGGACAGAAGAAGCAGATGCAGCTTTCGCGCAGCAGAAAAAAAGTGCTTTCCACGCCACCAGTGCTGGTCGCACCAAAAGAAAAAGAGCCACTACTACTCTACATCGCCGCAACCCATCAGGTGGTAAGTACAGTATTAGTAGTCGAAAGAAGTGAAGAAGGAAAAGCCCTCGGCATCCAGAGACCGGTGTATTTCATCAGTGAAGTACTTTCTCCGACAAAACAGAGGTATCCGCACTATCAAAAACTCGCATATAGTGTCTTTACAACAGCACGAAAATTGCAACAATACTTTGCGGTGCACCCAATCATAGTGGTCAGTGAAGCACCACTATCGAACATATTGAACAATCCTTCAGCAACATGACGTGTCTCTTTATGGGGAATCGAATTATCTCCCATGGACATCACGTATGAAAAAAGAAAGGCGATCAAGTCGCAAATCTTGCCAGATTTCACAGCAGAGTGGTTGGAATTACAGAGCACAGGACCACCAGATTTATCGAGTGTCTGGACAATGTACTTCGATGGTTCTAAAAGAATCCAAGGCGCAGGCGCAGGAGTAGTCTTGATATCACCACAAGGCGACAAACTGAAGTACATTTTAAGGATGAGTTTTCCAAAGGCCTCTAATAATGAAGCAGAATATGAGGCTTTACTGCACGGAATGAAGATGGCCAAGGCGTGCGGAGCAACTCGACTAAAAATATTCGGAGATTCAAACCTCGTCGTCCAACAAGTTATGAACAGATGCGACACAATCAATGACAACATGATGGCCTACAAGAACTTATATCACTATCTCGAAGGAACATTCGATGGGTGCAAAGTCTCGAACGTCAGCAGAAACAGCAACGAAGCAGCCGACAATCTAGCAAATATCGAGTCACAGTGCCTGCCCATGCCATCTGGAGTCTTCTGGGAAGAAATAGTGAAAAGATCGATAAAAAGCATCAAAAGTTCGACTACTGCTTCAGGCTCGGGGGCTGGTGCGAAAAATGACGAGAGTACACCAGAACCCAAAGAATTCATGATGATAGAAGAAGCCTGGATGCAGCCATATCTCGCATACATGATAAATAAGAAGTTACCAGAAGATGCAGTGGAAGCCAAAAGAATAACTCGACGATCGAAAGCATTTGTCGTGTTGCAGGGGAAATTATACAAAAAGAGCATAACTGGCGTTCTGCAGCGTTGCGTAACGCCTCAAGAAGGACAAGTAATATTAAAAGATATACACGCCGGAGTATGTGGCCATCATGCTAGCAGTAGGGCAATCACGGCAAAAGCGTTTCGAGCAGGATTCTATTGGCTAATAGCCATCGAATATGCGAAAGATATAGTTCGAAAGTGTGAAGCATGTCAAAGATTCGCGTCTCGACCACACGCGCCAGCAGCAGAGTTACAGCCAATACCATTGTCTTGGCCCTTTGCACAATGGGGCCTCGATATGGTAGGGAAGTTGCACAAATCCTGGCCAGGAGGGCATGTTTACATGTTAGTGGCAGTCGACAAATTTACCAAGTGGGTAGAAGCGGCTCCGGTAACAACTCAAGATTCGACAGCAGCAATCAATTTCATTAAGTCAATAATGTTTCGCTTCGGTGTACCATACAGTATCATCACGGACAACGGGACAAACTTCACTTCAAAGGAATTCAAGAATTACTGCGAAGGTTTGGGAATCAAACTCAAGTTTGCATCTGTAGCACACCCGATGACATGGATATGCCCTTCGGGTACTCATGGATTAGTATACCGGGCCCGACCCATTAAGGAGGTGGAGAACTACAAGGACTCGAAGATGACTTGGAGACGAAGAAGGAAGGCTCTAATCCGTATTCGACTAGAACTCTTGTAAAACCTTGGTCTGGTTGCATATATAAAGCCAGGCAAGGGCGCCCCTAGAGGGACAAGTTACATCGACATCAGACATCAGAGAAGACAATCTCATAGACATCGAATATCATAGACAAGCAATATTAGAGATACAAGATAGATTAGACATAGACTAGATACAATATTCCGCCTACGGCGGCACCATGTAAACACCATTGTGATTATCTACTAGATTGCTAGCAGGATGTAGCGATCCTCCACCGCGGGGACGTGAACCTGGGTACATCGTGTGCCAATCTCGATCCCGGAATCTCTAGTCGTTGCTCTTCCCCCGATCCTAAGTCCTTCATCTAGGACATTTGCCGAGTTAACCCCTCGTCAATTGGCACCGTCTATGGGGATCGAACCCACGACCACGGGCAAGTCGAAAAAGCGAATGGCCTAATATGCAACAGGATAAAAAAGAGGCTCTTAGCACCTCTCGAGAAAGCCAAGAGCGCTTGGATAGACAAATTGCCCTCCATTCTTTGGAGTCTAAGAACTACGCCAATCGCAGCTACTCAAGAAACTCCCTTTTTCCTGGTCCACGGCGCAGAAGCCGTGCTTCCAGTCGAGATTACACATGAAGCTCCAAGAGTGACGGCATACGACGAAGTAACCTCAACAGAAGCGTTACAAAACGACGTCGATGCACTGGATGAAGCAAGAGATAAAGCACTGGAAAGAGCCACGCAGTATCAACAGAGCCTGCAGAACTACCACAGTAGTCGGGTTTGTCCGCGATCCTTTGTGGTGGGAGATTTAGTCTTACGACTCAAGAAGGATAGCCACGGCAAGTTAGAGTCCCCTTGGGTGGGACCTTACATCGTCACAGAAGTAATACTAGGAGGAGCTTATCGACTACAAGACAAGAAAACAGGAAAAGATGAAAGCAACCCGTGGAATGTGGAGCAGCTACGGCATTTTTATGCATAGAAGAAATCTAGTGACATCAGTAACTTCGAGTTGACCCTCTGAACCCAGAACATGAGGCCACAGGTCGGGTTCCTTGGGTTAACTCGACAAATTGTACAAATATTTTACTTTTCCACTCGGGGGCTTCAACCCTCGGGTCGTACGAAAGAAAGTTCAATACAATATGGAGAGCTTTCAAGACATACTACTAGGTTGTGAAACAACCCGATATTCTTCAAACGATATAATTGGTTCAAAGGAACCCGATAATATATATAGCATACCTTGGAACGACGATTTGTTCCCATGGTCTATTAAATACAAGAATAAAACCAAATACGATTATTCATTACAGCTAGCACGACAAAAACGCAAATCGAAAAGGAGATTACATAAGCAGATTCTAGTGGAAGTGTACTTCAGCCTCATACTCCTTCTGGCATTGAGTACCGTTGAAGATCTTCACGTCAAATTTCGACGTGCCAATATGAAAGTCGAAGGACATGAAGAAACCTCGCTGGATGTCGTGATCATCCACAAATTGTGCCAATATGAAAGTCGAAGGACTTCCACCTCGTAGGGAGTTCCTCCCCCAGAATGTTCACGAAGAATTGCTTCACGCAACTCCCGCCCATCCATGAACTTGGTGAACTTTATCGGTAGCCGTTGAATTTCACGGCACTGCGCGCCGGCAATACAGAAAAATGAATATATCCTCGGCTGAGGAGGAGAAGTGTTACCAGGTGGTGTGCTTGGACCTGGGATAGCGCGAGGCACCTTTGGTTTATTCTTACTCCCGACCGGGCGGCCGGGACGCCGCTTCACTGGAGCGGACGACGAAGATCCTACAGCAGCTGTTGTTGTCTTATTCTTGCTGCCACGAGGGCGGCCGCGACCCCGCCGCGCCGTCGGGAAGCCGAGGTTCAGACGGGTCTCATCTGCATCAGCCATGGAGACAAGTTTGCAGAAAAGAAACCCTAGATGAAGAAGAAGAAGAAGATGATGCGGAGGAGGAGGAATTTGATTAGGGTTTTTTACCCTCACCTAGTGTGCTTTATTTATAAGAACATATTAACGGGCCTCCGAGAAAACAAGGCCCATAAAATATTTACAAAGGAGTTAAATTTTGCACATAGCAGACGATAATAAGAACAATATATCAAAGAAAGTACGGGAAACCTCGCCTTGGATTCGGGGGCTTATGACTTCAAGGAAAAAAGAAAAGAAAAGGTAATGAGTGTACTAGGAAGAATTTATATCCTTTGAGCCTATACCCGGGAAAAATTTCTCGGCTATAGCCTCGGGGGCTACTCCCATCGGGAGCGCTGAGCGCGCACCCGATAGAAAATAGAGAAGCAGCAATAAAGATGAAGAATCTACGATTAAGGAATTAATGGATACAGTATGAGTCGCCAACATTTCGACAACAATGAAACTTCGACTACATAGTCGACGAAATATGGAGCGATTACTCCCATTGGGAGCTACTTATGAGAAGTCGATATAAATTCAAAAGATTTTGGATATTACATCAATCAAATAAGACTGCGACATGTGATTCTCGAGTTGCGTTATCGCAACGAAACTCGAATGCCGTGATTTATCACGAAGGTAAGACCCCGGGATCCATCCTGTGTGGCCTGGTATATGCACATGGATGCGCTCTGCTGGTATGTATCCGTGTCTATGACGCGAAGAAAATCCTGGTGGACACACTAGGTACCCTGAGAATTACTGGGATTCATTCTTTGTAAGTCCTAAATACGGCAAAAGAGTGGGTTTGACCGGTTTCCCGAATTCAAGTCCAAGGGGATTGAATTTGAAGTAGGTGGCAAGTATCTGTTCTGGCAGTTAACTGACCTCTTGATCCGTCAGAGTTGTTAGGCTTGTTCATCAAAACCCCTTGCGAGATATTATCATGAAAATAAGTCAAAAGACCAAGTCAAAGATTTGAAGATATAAAGAAGTCAAAGAGTTGATCAAGTCAAAGATTTGAAGATTAGAGATTCAACCTGAATCTGCAATTCTGGTAGAATCTTAGGGGCTACTGACAAGGTTATAGATAATAGAGCCCGTCAGTTGAGTACCCCTGAGGCCCGTTAAGCTAGGCCCAATTGTAATACTAGTCGAAATACGAGTTCTTACCGTATATTGATATTGTAATCTGTATCGGACCCTACCCGATCCCCGAGACCTGGCCATCTATATATAGGGGCCAGGAGGGGACGGGGTGGGACAGATTGAAAGCAAGCAAGGTTCAACACCCAAGTTTACTTTCGATATACACCTGTTTCGACTAACCTTACCTTCGAGTTCATCCGACGCCCTATCTCCCTGATCCTAAGTCCTTCATTTAGGACATTTGTCGAGTTAACCCTCGTCATGCGTCATCGAATGTCCACTATGGTTATGCTGTAAATTTCCACCATGAATGATGCATGGTTTAGATTAGCGGCCCATGAGTTTCTCTAACACATATACAAACTCCATGAACTCCACAAGTTTCCAACTCCTTTCACACAGATAAGCATCCATAAACAAAAGATCATAATATCAACTTAAATAGAAATAAGTGCAATGTTGAAAGCGTGCCCCATGATAGCATGGCTGAGCTAACTCCCAACTTACAACTTGCAAGCATATAATCAACATAAGAGAGCCACAATGTTCAATTTTATTAAGTGCAAGAAAGTAAATGTGTCGTCAGGTTCGTGAGAGCTTTATTAACTAATTTTCACATAACAAAAAGTTTAATTTGAAAGATAGATAAAAGCAAGACGAATATACTTGGAATAGCAAATTGCTAATAGGTAGATATGGTGGACACATTGAAAAAACTTTGGTTTTTGGGAGTTGGATGCACGAGAAGTATTCCCTCTCAGTAAAGATGAAGGCTAGCAAAAGACTAGGAGCGACCAACTAAGAGAGCAATAATGGTCATAATCACGCATAGCGACAAAACATTATTAACCAAAGCATAAAGTGGTATCACAAGTCAAAAACAAAATGATCATAGAGGCTTAAGACGACTGGTTAAAATCAAACATGGTGTAAGCATGCGCCAAGTCAACCCAAATAAAGCATCAAAGGAGAATACCACAATAATATGCTCCCATATAATAAAAACAACGCATGATTCTTTCAAAGGCACATTAAAACAATCTCAATCATTTGATACAAGTCATGCTACAGCAATAACGACTAAGCATATAATCAAAATAACATCAAGCATGACATGCAAAAGTCTAAGCCACAGTCTAAAGAAGCTCCCATTTGTACCACTATAAGCATGAAACTTTTTACTCTTTTCCAACACCAATCAACCTTTTTGAAACAACTCTTAAAGATGAAAATAAACAAATACAAGGGGTCTAAACACACCTAGCTACAAATAACTAACAAGTTCTGAACAAAAATCAAGGCAAAAAACGAAAGCTAAACACAGTACTAGAAAAAGAGAACACTCGTTAAACGATAAGAGTGAAAACTAGAGTGTTCTTGGCAATGAAAACGGAGCATGTCTCTCTCCAAAGCAAACATGATGTGATCCAACCATTTATTACAGAAAACAAAACAAAAGAAAACTGAAAAAAATAAAGACGCTCCAAGAAAAACACATAGTATATGAAGCAATAAAAATATAGTGTCTTGAAAGATGACCTGATATTTTTGTTGATGAAGAAGGGGTGCCATAGGGCATCCCCAAGCTTTGACGCTTGTACTTCTTGGATATTTCTTGGGGTGACATGGGCATCCCCAAGCTTGAGCTTTTGTCCATACTTCATCTCATCTCATCATTCTTCTTTCCCTACACTTGAAAACTTCCTTCATACAAAACTTCACACAATTCTTATTAGCAACATTAGTGTATGCAAGATAGTAAATCCAAACTTTGGTTCTGTTTCAACTCAAGTATAACACCCATTAAAGCATAATATACTGTAGCAACTTCCTCAAAAGTTTTGTGATCAAAAGAACTCAAAAAGAAAGAGATCATGAGGCAAATGCAAATAGTGGCAGAAATCTGTCAAAACAGAACAGCTGGTAAAGATCGAATTTTTTGAAAATCTTCTATTGCTCAAATCGAAAAGTGCAAAACTAATGAAAGTTAGAAAATAACCTGGGGCATGTGCACAAGAAATATCAGATCAAAAAGACGTCCAGAGAATTTTCACGAATTTGTACGGTACAGCACAGAAATCTGTTTCGGGACAACAACATCCCCAAATCTTACCTTCCTCCAATTAGAGGTTCTTCTTGGCACATAAACGAAATAAAAATGATAAGGAGAGGTTATTACAGTAGTAATAACTTTCAAGACTCAACAAAAATAAAAAGTACTGAAAGGAAAACATTGGGTTATCTCCCAAAAGTGCTTTTTAAGGCCTTTCAGCTAGGCGCAGTAATTGAGAAGATGCTCACATAAGTACCAGAAAGAACTTGAAGCAAGAGAGAGCATCAAAAAGCAAATACGAATTTTTTTTAATTCTAAACCACTTCCTAGGAAAAAGTCTTGTAAAGAAACAAGTCATAAAAACATAAAGCAACAAGCATAGGAAAGCAAAACAAGTGCAACTTCAAGAATTTCAACATAAAGAGGGGAAACTTAATATTATTGAGATGCATAAAACCATGTTTCCCTCTCTCATAATAACTTTTAGTAGCATCATGAATAGAATTAACAAAATAACTATCACATAAAACATTCTACATGAGCCATATGCATAAAAGAATTAATACTCCCCACATGAACATAGTCATTCTTATTAATTGTAGTGGGAGCAAATTCAACAAAATAGCTATCAATATTATTCTCATCACCATAATCATCAAAAATAGGAGGCATATTGTAATCATAACTAATTTTCTCCTCAATAGTAGGTGGACTGAAAATATCATACTCATCATTGCAATCATCATAAACTGGAGGTATAGTATCATCATAAGCAATAGAATAGCTATCTTCCAAAGTGTGTTCATTTGTAAACATATCATCATTGGAAGGAACATGGATAGCACTAATAGTACAACAATTATTAACATCATCATTTTCAGAATTGGTACCAAAGATATTTTCAATATCAAAAGTAGTGTGCTTTTCCCAATCATGATCACTACTATAGGTAATAGGCATAGGAACATCATCGAGTTCAGACTCATCAGCAAAAACTATAATAGGAGCAACATGCTTAGGGGAAGATACTATTTCCTCTCTCCTTTTACTCCTCCTCTTCTTTTTCCCTTCTTTAAGAGGGAGAGGCTTGAAAGGAAGCTTCTCCACATACCCTGGTTTATTGATGGAAACGATATAAGAAACTTTGGATGATTCCTCCTTCTCATTAATAAGAACAAAACACATATTAGTCCTGTCATATTTTGGTAAAGCCTCATCTTTTATAACATTTTGTATGTAAGTATTTGCGTGGCAATTATCAATACAATAAAGATGACATCCATGCAGGACGCTATTCATATTAAAAGCACTCATATCCACCAAACAAGTTTTTCTTGATAACTCTTCACACCCCAAAAATAAAGTAAGCTCATCATGCTGATTAGGAGTGATCATGTCATCACAATACAAACTTGCAGTACTCATTGGATTAGAAAGGCTATTATCGTATCCTGAGCATTGAAAATTGAAATGACCCACTTCATAGCAAAGTTCACAAATAAAAGGATAGAGGGCACAAACCTTTTCGCTGACCTCATTTAGAGACTTGTCCCACATTCTAGTTTTTTCATTCCTGTGGTGGATACAATAATCTTCTTTGGTTTGATTCTTTTCACAAGGTCTAAGTGCTCCACAAAAATTAACATGCTTATAAGAAATAGTACTTTCAAAAGTTTGAGCATGTTTATTGCAATCATCAATAACAATTTCACTTTCCATGCAAGTGTTTTTAAAAGGTTCATGATACAAGTCCCAATTTCCGAACATTAATATGAGAATCAAAGGCTCTATAGCAATCAACCATAATTTGAGGATCAAGACCATATTTAGCACTAAGCTCTTGAAAATCAGCAGTTTCAGCGAAAGACTTAATGCAATCATACTCATAGTTTATACCTGATTCTTTACCTTTGTCACAATCCCAATCTTCGGTATTTTGTTGAATTGTTTCAAGCAGATCCCACTTTGCTTCAACCTCCTTACTTGTGAAATATCCCTCTAAATAGGCATCTAGATAGTCCTTGTAATGTCCTGAAAGCCATGCATAAAAATTATTAATAACAATATTACGGGGGAGCTCATGAATGGGACATTTGAGCATTAGTGACTTCAATCTTCCCCATGCTTGGGCAATGCTTTCTCCATCATGAGGATGAAAATTATAAATATAATTCCTATCTTTATGAATCTCACTAGAAGGATAGAATTTAGAATAAAAGAGAGGTACAATTTCCTCCCAGCCAATAGGTTGGCCATTCTTCAACGTCTTATACCAATCCGCAGCTCTGTCCTTTAGAGATAAAGAGAATAGCTTCCTCTTAACTTGGTTCATTGAAATACCTGCACACTTGAACAACTCGCATAATTCATGTATAAAGAGCAAATGATCACCAGGATGGATAGTTCCATCTCCTAAATAGCAGTTATTCATAGAACGTTCAACAATTTTCATAGATATTTTAAAAGATATACTTTTTGTATGAGGATCACAAGTATCATTAGAATTATCACATATGGGAGATAAAGTATCATCAAAGCAATTTTTCTCCTCTAAAGCTGGGGAACTAAAAATATCATGCCCATCAAAACCAGCTTCCCCAAGCTTAGACTTTTCCATAGCGTTAGCAATAATGGTTTTCAAAGAATTCATACTAACAACATTGCTATGAGCATGCAAATAAAGTTCCATAGGTTTTTCAATTTTCTCTTCAAACACTTCATGTCCTAACTCAGGAAAAATACTATAAAGCTCTTTGTTTTTCATTAAGCCTAACTAGTGAAAATAAAAACAAGAAACAAAAAGATGTAATTGTAGAGTCTAAAGGAAATACCTTTGAGCACTCACACACCAGGATGTGAGTACCTTTTACCTTACCTCCCCGGCAACGGCACCAGAAAATAGCTTGATGTCTACGCATGCTTCTATTCTTGTAGACAGTGTTGGGCCTCCAAGTGCAGAGGTTTGTAGAACAGCAGCAAGTTTCCCTTAAGTGGATCACCCAAGGTTTATCGAACTCAGGGAGGAAGAGGTCAAAGGTATCCCTCTCAAGCAACCCTGCAATTATGATACAAGAAGTCTCTTGTGTCCCCAACACACCCAATATACTTGTCAGATATATAGGTGCACTAGTTCGGCGAAGAGATAGTGAAATACAAGTAATATGGATGATTATAAGTAGTAAATGCAATCTGAAATAAATATCGCTGTGAGCAAACATGTAACAGAACTGAATGTAAACGGTGTTTCAATGCTTAGAAACAAGGCCTAGGGATCATACTTTCACTAGTGGACACTATCAACAAAGATAACATAATTGAACACATAAATACCATTCTTCACTATGCTATTCTAAACTATTCTCCGATGGATAACAAACACTAATCATGTGTAGGGCCATGAATCACTCCTCAAAGTTCGCATTTCCCCAAACTAGATTGCCCCACACTATCACCTTGAGCACACTAGATGATTCAAACAAACACCAACAATTCAAAGAGACACTAGCCAAAGAGACACACATAATGCGCACATTGTCACCTTCACATCATGGTACAATGTGTCTCCGGAGATTACAATAATAAAGCACTGGAGTAGCATAATATATGAAGAATAACATCTACCAATTCAACTAGATACAAAGCTCATGATCACATATAGATCACATCATGGGAGAGAGAGGTGAACCATATAGCTACCGGTAGAGCCCTCAGCCCCGAGGGAGAACTACTCCCTCCTCGTCATAGGAGACACCAACGGCGATGGAGATGGCGGTGGAGTCGATGGAGATGGCTCCGGGGGAAATTCCCCATCCCGGCAGGGTACCGGAACAGAGACTTCTGTCCCCCGAAATTGGTCTTCGACGGCGGCGGTGCTGCGGAACTTTTCTAGGAGAAACGCCGATTGATTTAGGGTTTTCACGTCGGAGGGATTATATAGGCGAAAGGGCGATGTCAGAGGGTGGACCAGGGGGCCACACCCCCTGGTGGCGTGGCCAGAGGAGGAGGGCACGCCACCCTAGGGTGTGCCTGCCTCCTGGCCCCCCTCCGTCTCCCCTTCGGACACCGTCTTCGCGCCGGGGGAAATAGGAACTTCGGGCTTTGTTTCGTTGATGGCGTGGTGATGATGGTGCCAGAAAACTTGTTGGCATGTAGTTGATGAAGTAAATGACCGGCCAGTTGGAAACCCCAAGAGAAGGTTTGATGAATATAGCAGCAAGTTTTCTCTCAGTTATGAAACCAAGGTTATCAATCCAGTAGGAAAAAGACAATACTCCAGAAGGTGATGCCCACTAGCTGCGTGACACTCCAACAAGGGCGTCGTTAATGATTTCTTGTTAGCGCGTCTTGAACCAGTAGCAACGTGGAACCTGCACACAACACAACCAAATACTTTGTTCCCAACTTACGATGAGGTTGTCAATATCACCGGTTTGCTTGAAACAAAGGGTATGAGCATATCGAGTGGAAGGTGATAGTAGTATGCGAGTAAAGTAAACAGTGCGAGTAAAGTAAATAGGTGATAGCAATATAAAGGAAATAGGACCGGGGTCCACAGTTCACTAGTGGTGTCTCTCCATAAGATAAAATAACACATGCTGGGTAAACAAATTACAGTTGGGCAATTGATAGAATAAAGACAACGTGCATATGTCGAGAGGATCACTATGAGATTTACTCTGGGCATTACAACAAGATACATAGACCGCCATCCAACTGCATCTATGACTAATAATCCACTTGTGGCGAATCAATCCGAGAACTCCACAAGTATAAGTTGCAAAAAACAGATAACTGCATTAAGCAAAGTGTGTAATGTAAACAAAGCATATGCCCTTGAGCATACGAATGTTGTTTTCTCCCTAGTGGCAACAACACATCTACAACCTTAGAGGTTTCTGTCACTCCCCCAGATTAAATAGAGGCATGAACCCAACTATCGAGCATAAATACCCCCCCCTTGGAGTCACTAGCAACTACTCGGCCAAGATAGCTACTAACAACGGAGAGCATGCAAGATCATAAACAACATAGAGATAACATAAGATAATATTCAGCACATCAACTCAATCATAACACCAATATTCATCGGATCCCAACAAACACAACATGTAGAATTACATAACGGTGATCTCGATCATGTAAAGCAGGTCATGAGATCTAAACATGAAGCACATGGTGGAGAAGACAACCAACTAGCTACTGCTATGGACCCATAGTCCAAGATAGACTACTCACTCATCGCGCCGGAGGCAAGCATGGCGATGAAGAAGACCTTCGGTGGTGATTCCCCTCTCCGGCAGGGTGCCAGGAAGAGCTTCTGGACCCTCCCGATCTCGGGTCGACGACGGCGGCGGATCGCGATGTGTTTCTGGAAAAGTGATCGGGTATTTAGGTTTTTCCCGTCGGGGGGTCATTATAGGCGAAGGGGCGGCGCCAGAGGTGGACCTGGGTGGCCTCACCATAGGTGGGCATGGGCCAGGGGTAGGCCGCGCCCCCTAGTGGTGTGGCCCCCCAGTGGCCCCTCTCCGTCTCCTCTTCGGTTCTCTAGAAGCTTCGGTAAATTTTCGGATGTTCGGCTTTTGTTTCATCCAATTCCGAGAATATTTCCTGTGTAACTTTTCTAAAACACAAAAAGAGCAGAAAACAGGGAACTGGCATTGTGGCATCTCGTTAATAGGTTAGTTCCGGAAAATGCATAAAAATGCCATGAAGTGTAACGAAACACTAAGCAAATGGTGTAAAAACAAACATGGAGCATCAAAAATTATGGATACGTTGGAGACGTATCAGCATCCCCAAGCTTAACTCCTGCTCGTCCTCGAGTAGGTAAGTGATAACAAAAGAAATAATTTTTCAGGTGACATGCACCTACACAATCTTGACCATATATGTAAGCGTTGTGCGCTGGGATCAAAAGAACATAAAACATGGGCATGAAAGATATAATCTTGATAGAAGAAACTTAGCAACCATGTTATAACATGAAAATGAACACAAATAAAAGATCATGAAAATGAAACAATGAAAGTCAAACGTGTGTTCAAATCATAAGGAAAAACATACAAATGGTTTTCAGCTTGTCCCTCATGAAGAGCAAAACATAAATGCATAGGACACCTTCAAGTTTAAGAGGGCGACTAGATACACATAATTTAAGAACAAGTGAAACCAACAATATGAATCAATCAATGAAAACTTTGGGACAATGCACATTATACTCATAATGACAACTATGCTCTCTTAATGGTGCATAAAAATAGAAGGTGGTGACTCAACATAAAAGTAAAAGAAAGGCCCTTCGCGGAGGGAAGCAGTGATTAAACATGTGCTAGAGCTTTTCATTTGTAAAACAGAGATAAAAATTAGGTTTTGAGTGGTGGTTGTTTCATGTCAATGACTGGCAATGGGCTCTTACTATCTTCCATAATAAACAAGTGAGAGCGGTTCCGAGTTCTTTGAAAAATTGGCACATTGGTGCTCTTTTATAAAGATTTGGCACTCCTCCCCACCTTTTTTCCTTTCTAAAACCATGGCTAACCGATTCCATCGGGTGCCCACCAACATTCACATACCATGGAGGAGTGCCTTTTTTTATTTTTTTTAGAATTAGATTGCAATGGTCTGACCAGCTCTCATGCAAAATTAATGACGAGCAGATGAAGCTGCCTAGTCGAGGGACACTTAATTTAATATGGAAGATAGCAATTCCGACCACTACGTCCCTATGAGCTAAAAACAATGGCACAAAACGAGAAGTAGTTGAAAGTTTTGAAAGGTAGCACATGAAAATTTACTTGGAATGGCTTACAAATACCATGCATAGGAATTTATAGTGGACACAATGGCAAACTTGGTTTTTAGGAGTTGGATGAACGAGTAGAGCTCATACTTAGTACAAAATGAAGGCTAGCAAAAGACTGGGAGCGACCAACTAAGAGAGCAATAATGGCCATAATTATGCAGAGCGACAAAGCGACATTAAAGGAAGCATAAGATGGCATCAAAAGTCAAAAACTAAATGATCATAGAGGCTATGGAGACTTTGTATGAGTCAAACATGTGTGAGCATGCGCCAAGTCCACCCAAATAAAGCATCAAAGGAGAAAACCAAAATAATGCTTCCAAATAATTAAAACAACACATGATTTTTTCAAAGGCTCATTAAGCAATCTCAGTCATTTGAGACAAGTCATGCTACAGAAAAACCACTAAGCATACTATCAAAAAGACATCAAGCAGGACATGCAAAAGCCTAGGCCACAGTCTACACAAGCTCCTTCTTGTACCACTTTTTTGCATAAAGCTTTTTCTCTTTTCCAACACCATTCAAACTTTTTATAAACAACTCTTTTGATGAAAACCAATATGGACCAGAGGAAAAAATACATCTTGATGAAAAGATATAACAAGATCTGAACACAAATCAAGGTGAAAATCGAAAGCTAAATGCAGTTCTAGAAAAAGAGAACACTCGTTGAAATTATAAGAATGAAAAACGGAGTGTTCTTGGCAAATGGAAAGCAAGGCAACTTCTCCAAAGGAATTTTGTTGGGGTCCAACCATTTATTGCAGCAAACAAAACTAAACAAAACTGAAAACTAAAAACAACTGACGCTCCAAGAAAAACACATAATGCATGAAGGAATAAAAATATAGTGTCTTGAAAGGTGACCTAATTTTTGCCGATGAAGAAGGGGTGCCTCGGGGGCATCCCCAAGCTTTGACGCTTGTACTTCTTGGATATTTCTTGGGGTGACATGGTCATCCCCAAGCTTGAGCTTTTGTCCATTCTTCAACTCATCTCATCATTCTTCAATCCCTACACTTGAAAACTTCCTTCATACAAAACTAAACACAAATCTATTAGCAACATTAGTGTAAGCATAACATTGAATCAACCCTTCTTGCTTCAGGTTTCAACTCAAAACCACCACATATAAAGTATATACTACTGTAGCAACTTCCCCAAAAGTTCCGTGATCAAAAGAACTAAAAAAGAAAGCGATAAAGCGGCAAACACAAATATTGGCAGAAATCTGTCAAAACAGAACAGCTGATAAAGGTCGAAATTTTGACGGGTTTTCTGTTGCTCAAATCAAAAAGTGTTCATCTAATGAAAGTTTGGATATAACATGGGTCATATGCACAAGAAATCGCAGGTCCAAAAGATATACAGAGAATTTTCACGAATTTTTACGGTACAGCACCGAGAACTGTTTCAGGACAGCAACATCCCCAAATCTTACCTCGCTCAAATTAGAGGCTTCTCTTGGCACAAAAACGAAATAACAAGGATAAGGAGAGGTCATTACAGTAGTAATAACTTCCAAGACTCAAATAAAAGAAAAATAACTGAATGTAAAAAAATTGGGTTATCTCCCAAGAGTGATTTTCTTCAACGCCTTTGAGCTAGGCGCAGAAAGTGTGAATCAAGTAATATCAAGTGATGAAGCATCAAGCTCATAATTTGCTCTAAGAATAGAGTCAAAAATTAATTTATTTCTCTTTCTAGGGAAGTGTTCCATACCTTTCTTGAGTGGAAATTGATATTTGATGGTGCCTTCCCTCATATCAATGATGGCACCTACAGTTCGAAGAAAGGGTCTTCCCAAAATAATAGGACATGAAGCATTGCATTCAACATCCATGACAAGAAAATCAACGGGAACAAGGTTATTGTTAACCATAATAAGAACATCATTAATTCTTCCCAAAGGTTTCTTCTTAGCAACATCAGCAATAGGAACATCATAATAACACTTTTCAAGCGGTGGTAAATCAAGCATGTCATAAATCTTTCTAGGCATCATAGAAATACTAGCACCTAGATCACATAAAGCATGGCAATCAAAACCATTAACATGCATATAAATGATGGGTTCCCAACCATCTTCCAACTTCTTGGGAATAGAAGCTTTTTGCTTCAACTTTTCATCCCTAATTTTCATGAGAGCATTGGTAATATGCTTAGTAAAAGCAATATTTAAAGAACTGGCATTGGGAGTCAAAGCAAGCTTTTGCAAGAACAAAATAACTTCAGATATATTGCAGCCATCAACATCAAAATCATTAAAGGAAATAGAGCTATCATCTCCTACACTCCAAAAAATTTCAGCACTCTTTTGAGAAAAAGTTTTGGTAGTTTTAGGCTTTTTAACACAAGGAGTGGGAGTTTTCTCTACACCAATCAAAGTAAGAGGATTGCTAGCATTAGGAATAACATCATTAGAGGTAGTAATGGTACATACCTTCATCTTTCTAGCCATCTCATCTTCTCTTTCCCACCTGGCATGCAATTCTGCTAGCATCCTAACATTTTCATCAATTCTAACTTGGATTGCATTAGCAGTGGCAAAAGGATTATTCTCTTTCACCTCATTAGGCAACACTTTAATTTCAGAAGTTCAACATCATGAGCAAGGCTATCAACTTTAGAAGCAAGAATATCATTTTTTTTCCTAACTTTTCCTCAACAGACTTGTTAAAAGTTTTGCTTACCGATGAAGTCCTTGAGCATTACCTCAAGCTCGGAGGGTGCGGCCCTAGTGTTGTTGGAGGAATTACCATAAGAGTTACCATAACCATTACCATTGGTAGAAGGATACGGCCTATAATTGTTACTAGCAAAATTGTTTCTATAAGCATTGTTGTTAAAATTATTATTTCTAATGAAGTTTACATCAACATGCTCTTCTTGAGCAACCAAAGAGGCCAAAGGAACATTATTAGGATCTACATGAGTCCTATCATTAGAAAGCATAAGCATAATAGCATCAATCTTATCACTCAAGGAAGAGGTTTCCTCAATAGAATTTACCTTCTTACCTTGTGGAGCTCTCTCGGTGTGCCATTCAGAGTAATTTACCATCATATTGTCGAGAAGCTTTGTTGCGGCGCCTAAGGTAAAGGACATAAAAGTGCCTCCAGCAGCTGAATCAAGTAGGTTCCTTGAAGAAAAATTCAGTCCTGCATAAAAAGTTTGAACAATCATCCAAGTAGTCAGTCCATGAGTGGGACAATTCTTTATCATAGATTTCATTCTTTCCCAAGCTTGAGCAACATGTTCATTATCAAACTGACTAAACTTCATAATATTGCTACGCAAAGCTATAATCTTAGTAGGAGGATAGTATCTACCAATAAAAGCATCCTTACACTTAGCCCAAGAATTAATACTATTTTAGGCAAAGAAAGCAACCAATCCTTAGCTTTTCCTCTCAAAGAAAAAGGAAACAACTTAAGCTTAATAATATCACTTTCAACATCCTTATATTTCTGCATCTCACATAGCTCAACAAAATTGTTGAGATGAGCTGCAGCATCATCAGTACTAGCACCAGAAAATTGCTCTTTCATAACAAGGTTCAACAAAGCAGGAGCAGGTGGCGCAATAGGAGTGCAGATAAAATCACTATTATTCGTGCTAGTAAAGTCACACAACTTGGTGTTTTCAGGAGTAGCCATTCTAGCAAAACTAAAAGCAGACAAGTAAAAACAACTACAAAGGATTCTATTTTTTTGGGTTTTTGATAAAACAATGCAAGTAAAAATAAAGTAAAGCAAAACTTAAAACAAAGTAAAGGATGTGCGTGCGAAACTCCCCTTACAGAAGTCTTCTTTTTCCTCCCCGGCAACGATGCCAGAAAAGAGCTTGATGTGGTACGGTGTTGATAGTTTTTCACCGTCCAGTTGGGAACCCCAAGAGGAAGGTATGATGAATATAGCAGCAAGGTTTTCCCTCAGTAAGAAACCAAGGTATGTCGATCAGGAGAGGAAGAAGCCAATATGACTGAAGGTGATGCTTGCTAGTCTAGTGACACTCCACCAAGGGCACCATTTATGATCAAACGAGTTAGCGCGTCTTCAACTAGTAGCAACGTGGAACCTGCACACAACACAACCAAATACTTTGCTCCCAACTTACGATGAGGTTGTCAATCTCACTGGTTTGCTGTAAACAAAGGAATGAGCGTATAGAGTGGAAAATAGTAATAGTGTGCGAGTAAAGTAAACAGGTGATAGCAATATTAAGGAAATAGGACCGGGGTCCACAGTTCACTAGTGGTGTCTCTCCATAAGATAAAATAACACATGCTGGGTAAACAAATAACAGTTGGGAAATTGATAGAATAAAGACAACATGCATATGTCGAGAGGATCACTATGAGATTTACTCTGGGCATTACAACAAGATACATAGACCGCCATCCAACTGCATCTATGACTAATAATCCACTTGTGGCGAATCAATCCGAGAACTCCACAAGTATTAAGTTGCAAACAACAGATAATTGCATTAAGTAAAGTGTGTAATGTAAACAAAGCATATGCCCTTGAGCATATGAATGTTGTTTTCCCCCTAGTAGCAACAGCACATCTACAACCTTAGAGGTTTCTGTCACTCCCCCAGATTAAATAGAGGCATGAACCCACTATCGAGCATAAATACCCCCTCTTGGAGTCACTAGCAACTACTTGGCCAGATAGCTACTAACAACGAAGAGCATGCAAGATCATAAACAACATAGAGATAACATAAGATAAAATTCAGTACATCAACTCAATCATAACACCAATATTCATCGAATCCCAACAAACACAACATGTAGAATTACATAACGGTGATCTCGATCATGTAAGGCAGCTCACGAGATCTAAACATGAAGCACATGGTGGAGAAGACAACCATCTAGCTACTGCTATGGACCCATAGTCCAAGGTAGACTACTCACTCATCGTGCCGGAGGCAAGCATGGCGATGAAGAAGACCTCCGGTGGCGATTCCCCTCTCCGGCAGGGTGCCAGGAAGAGCTTCTGGACCCTCCCGATCTTCGGGTCGACGGCGGCGGCGGATCGCGATGTGTTCTGGAAAAGTGATCGGGTATTTAGGTTTTTCTCGTCGGGGAGTCTTTATAGGCGAAGGGGCATCGTCAAAAGTGGCCCTGGTGGGGGTCACCATAGGGGCGCGCGGGCCAGCCCTAGGTCGCGCCCCCTGGTGGTGTGGCCCACCAGTGGCTCTTCTCCGTCTCCTCTTCAGTCTTCTGGAAGCTCCGTGAAATATCTGGACGACTGGCTTTGGTTTCGTCCAATTCCGAGAATATTTCTTGTGTAACTTTTCTGAAACACAAAAACAGCAGAAAACAGGAAACTGGCACTGTGGCATCTCGTTAATAGGTTAGTTCCGGAAAATGCATAAAAATGCCACAAAGTGTAACGAAACACTAAGCAAATGGTATAAAAACAAGCATGGAGCATCAAAAATTATGGATACGTTGGAGACGTATCATGGGCCGGCTTTGGTGCCTGAGCCGAATCGGTCCCCCGCGGCCTGCTTCCTATTTTTTTTACAATTCGATTTTTCCTTTTTCCATTTGAAACAAAACTGATTTGGTTTTGCAATAAAACTTGTAAAATTTGAAAAACTTCAGATTAACAAAATTTTGTAAAAAGCCCTAGAGTCTTAAGACTAATTAGCTGCAGAAACAAAATAAAGACAAAAGAAAAGAATATAGGATAAAGGATAATAATAACTCACACGAGTTAATAAAATAGAATTTGGAATTGAAACCTTTCTTTGAAATTTTTCTAGAACCAAGATTAAATTAAAAATGCAATGATGCTCATGAATGCATGCTGGTTTTGAATTTTAAAATCTAGGGATGTTACACCACCCTACCAGACCACCATCGCCGCCGGTCATGCCCACCGCCGGCCAGCCCTACGACGAGGTGGTCACCGACGACTGGTGGCTGCCAGGGCAGACGCAGGCTTCCCCACCCACCCCACCACCACTGCCGGCAAACTCAAAGAGGGACGAACACGGGGCCGGCGAGCCCGTGGCGGCGCAGGGTGTCGCAGGTGAGCTCAGGGAGGGTGGGCGTGGGGCCGACGTCATCGTGGCGGACGCGGGTGCGGGGGCGGGGGCGGCGGCTCCGGCACGAGGCTACAGCGGCCAGGAGCGGGGGCTCCGGTGGCGGCTCCAGCGCGGGCGCGGCCTAGCGAGGGCGCAATTGGCGCTGCTCTGGCGCGGGAGCGGCTCTAGCGCTGCTCCTGCGGGGGCTTCGGCGCAGGCGCGGCCGGGCGCTGCTCCGGCACGGGCGCGGCTCTGGCACGGTCGGGTGCAGCGGCGGCAGCAGTGGCTCCGACGCGGGGCGGCCGGGCATGGCTGCGGCGGCAGTTGCTCCGGCCAGGGCCACACGAGGAAGAAGGTGGTGGGGAAGAAGGTAAGGGTTTTCCTTTAAAATATTATACTTAGAATATTTTTTAATTTAGCTGACATGTGGGACCCAGTCTACCTCAGCAATTACGCCACGTCAGCCCTGTAGAGTGGGTCCCGCTGTCTTTTTGAGCATCAATTTGTTGTCAATTTTGTTTTAGTGGACATTGCAACGAATCTCCCGCATACTTGCGAGATTTTGCGATTCAAACGTAAAACTGTTTTTTTTTCTAAAATTTAAGCGCAAATGTCGTGGTTTTATGTTAACTACTCGATAATATTATATCCTAGTATCGTGCATATAATACTATACTATATGATATTCTATCTATAATGATTGATATCTTATAGTAGTATTATATTTATTAATTTTTAAAGTCTCACTATGAATTTATATACTCCCTCCGACCCATATTACTCTTCGCTAATAAAGATATATCTGGTACTAAAATGTGTCTATATACATCTTTATTAGCGAAGAGTATTATGGGTTGGAGGGAGTACCAAATCTATTTAATATAAATTTTTCTTGTAGTTTGCGCTATGATACAATATCTACCTATGTTACTCTAATTCTATCGCTCCTCCTTAATTACTTACTCCCTCCGACCACTAATACCTGTCTCTATATGAATGTATCTAGACATATTTTAGTGTCTAGATACTGATACGTCTCCAACGTATCTATAATTTTTGATGCTCCATGCTTGTTTTTACACCATTTGCCTACTGTTTCGTTACACTTCGTGGCACTTTTATGCATTTTCCGGAACTAACCTATTAACAAGTCGCCATAGTGTCAGTTCCCTATTTTCTGCTGGTTTTGTGTTTCAGAAGTGCTACACAGGAAATATTCTCGGAATTGGACGAAACAAGTTTCTGAAGTCTTATTTTTCCCGGAAGCTTCCAGAGATCCGAAGAGGAGTTGGAGAGGGGCCACAGGCCACCCTCACACTAGGGCGGCGTGGCCTAGGCCCTGGCCGCGCCCCCTACGTGTGAGGATGCCTCGGTCCACCTCTGACGCTGCCCCTTCGCCTATAAAGACCCCCCGACGGAAAAAACCTAAGAACCCGATCACTTTTCCAAAACACATCGCGATCCGCCACCGCTGTCGACCCAAAGATCGGGAGGGTCCAGAAGCTCTTCCCGGCACCCTGCCGGAGAGGGGAATCGCCACCGGAGGTCTTCTTCATCGCCATGCTTGCCTCCGGAGCGATGAGTGAGTAGTCTACCTTGGACTATGGGTCCATAGCAGTAGCTAGATGGTTGTCCTCTCCACCATGTGCTTCATGTTTAGATCTCATGAGCTGCCCTACATGATTGAGATCACCGTTATGTAATTCTACATGTTTGGTTTGTTGGGATCCGATGAATATTGGTGTTATGATTGAGTTGCGATACTGAAATATATCTTAAGTTATCTCTATGTTGTTTATGATCTTGCATGCTCTCCGTTGTTAGTAGCTATCTTGGCCGAGTAGTTGCTCGTGACTCCAAGAGGGGGTATTTATGCTCGATAGTGGGTTCATGCCTCTATTTAACCTGGGGGGGTGACAGAAACCCCTAAGGTTGTAGATGTGCTGTTGCTACTAGGGAGAAAACAACATTCATATGCTCGAGGGCATATGCTTTGTTTACATTACACACTTTGCTTAATGCAATTATCTGTTGTTCGCAACTTAATACTCATGGGGTGTTCGGATGATATCCCCGTGAGTGGATTATTAGTCATAGATGCAGTTGGATGGCGGTCTATGTATTTTGTTGTAATGCCCAGAGTAAATCGCATAGTGATCTTCTTGACATATCACGTTTATCTTTATTCTATCAATTGCCCAACTGTAATTTGTTTACCCAGCATGTCACTAGTGGGAAAAGGCTTATAGATAGATGTTTTATCAGTGGAGCATATTTTTCAATATGCTCCACTAGTATTTACTAGTGGCGCATTTGGTAATATGCTCCACTGATAAAAACATTACTAGTGGCGCATTACTTTCAAAATGCGCCACCAATAAGTCTGTGGGACCCACCAGGAGGGTCGTCGACAAAATATCTTGACTTATCAATGGCGCATATTGGAAATGCGCCACGCATATTTGAGCCTTTAGTGGCGCATATAGTGAATAATGCGCCACCAATAAGTCTGTGGGACCCAGCTGGGCCCCACTGGCCTGACCCCTGCCAGCGTTATGCGTGGCGCATATAGCAATATGCGCCACTGATAAATAAAATATCAGTGGCGCATATTGTCATATGCGCCACGCATAACTAGTGGGGCCCACACCTCTGAAAAGGTGGCAGACTTATTGGTGGCGCATTTTGTTCAATATGCGCCACTGATAAGGTAGGCCAGATCTATAAGTTGGCAGCCCCACCACCACCATTTCATTCTTCTCCATCCAACACCAAACTAGATCTAGGTCGTCCTCCTCCTCCCCACCACCTCAATTTCTCTATTCTTGCCTCCATTCTTGGTTTTTAAACCTACTTTGCTCCATAGTTTTGAGAGGGGATGCCTCTCTAAGTTGTAGATCTACTAAACCAACTAGGTGAGTTGTTGGAGGACATGCATGTGGATGTTTTGTGTGGCCGGTGGACGTCTCGCGTGTGGTGTACACGCATGCATGCATGCTTGTGTGTGGTGCATGAATGTTTACAGGTGACGAAGAAGCAAGAGCATGTTGCTTGCTACGGTGTGGTGCATGGATGTTTGCCGAAATGTTGATTAACTTCCGTTTCGGCAAATTTTTGCACTACCCATACGTCCTATTTTTAGGAGAGGTCATGTCGAATTTTTCTGGCGACCATGCATGCATGCATATGTGTGTGTGTGTGTGTCTGTGTGTGTGTGTGAGTGCATGATGATGTGTGATTCATAAGGTACTCTCTTTTCTCTATACCGCGCAGGCAACCATGGTCAGACACATGAGCGAAGGTAAAGTGGCTAGATACAAGGAACGCGCGGTGGCCGACATGAGGATGAACAAGAGGAACCACATAAGATGTCCGTGTCGAAAATGCAAACTCGGGAGCTTACTTGACCCTGATTCCGCAGACCTGGAGAGTCACCTGCTCACGCGTGGTTTCATGCCCGGCTATGATTCTGAAGATGACGAGGACGTCAACAATGGTGTTTCTGAAGACGAGGGCGTACATGATGATGATCACGAAGGAGATGGCGGCGGCGGACATGATGATGATCATCACGAAGGAGATGGCGGCAACAGACATGATGATGATCATCACGAAGGAGATGGCGGCGACGGACATGATGATGATCATCATGAAGGAGATGGCGGTGACGGACATGATGATGATGGAGAAGACGCGGCGTCAACGGGCACACAGACACGACTAACCTCAGCCTTGCAGGACCCACATGTTCAGGAACTGCTCCTCAAGGAGACGAGCAATGCGAAAGTTGCTGCCAGAGAGAAAGCCAAGCTGGAGCAGATGGAGATTGACGGGAAAACTCCGTTGTTTCCTGGGTGTCGACCCGAGGATACACGCTTGAGCGTCACGCTCAAGGCTCTAGAGATGAAGGCGGAAAGCAAATGGACTGACGTAAGCTTCAATAAAAACATGAGATTCTGGCAAAAACGTCTTCCCAAGGGAAACACGTGTCCAACTAATATCGAGGAGGCCAAGAAAATCGTGTGCCCTCTGGACATGCCGTACGTTAAGTACCACGCCTGCATCAATGATTGCACACTTTATCGGGATGAGTACGCAGAGAGAACCACATGTCCGGTGTGCGGCCAAGGACGATACAAGATAGGGAACAAGAAAGTACCTCAGAAAGTGGTATGGTACTTCCCTATCACTCCCCGTCTGCAGCGGTATTTTGTAGACCCTAAGGAAGCAAAGCTCATGCGATGGCACACGGATAGGAAGAAGACCGAAGATGATCCGCATAAGGGCAAGATCCTGACACACCCTTCGGACGCTAGCCAGTGGAACGCACTTGACATCGACTTCCATGAGTTCGGGGCTGATCCAAGGAACATCAGGCTTGGTATGAGCACTGATGGACTCAATCCGTTTGGCAACCAGAGTAGCACGCACAGTACCTGGCCCGTGTTTGTATGGCCGTACAACCTCCCTCCATGGTTGTGCACCAAGCAGAGATACGTACACATGTGTATTCTAATTCAGGGCCCAAAACAGCCAGGTGTCGACATGCATTTGTATCTCGGGCTGTTGAAAGAAGAGCTAGCCACGCTGTGGGAGACGCCTCCTCGTACGTGGGATGCATACTCAGAAGATTATTTCCCTTTGAGAGTCGCGTTGTTCACGACGGTGCAGGACTATCCAGGTTACAGTTACGTCTCTGGCTAGGTGAACCACGGACACAACGCATGTGTCAGGTGCATGGATAAGACCCCGCATCTCCAGCTACCAAGGGATCCCGGTTCCTCAAAGACCGTGTTCCAACGGACTCGGATGTGGCTTCGAATGGATCACCCGTGGAGAAAGCGCGGAGACCTGTTCAACGGTAAAGAAGAGCTTGAAAAAGCCCCATGTCCGAGGAGCGGTGAAGTAATCGATGACATGCTAGAAAACTGGGAAGAGTGCCCTTTGCTGGGAAAGAAGCATCCGAGGACAAAGCCGCTGCATGGTGTGTGGAAAGCGAGGTCTGTTTTCTGGGACCTGCCGTACTGGAAATACCTCCACACGCCCCATAGCCTTGATGTCATGCACGTCACGAAGAACGTATGTGAGAGTCTGCTGGCCACTATCGTCAACATGCCGGATAGGACCAAGGACGGGCCAAAGGCAAGACACGACCTGGAATTCCTTGGCATCAAGAAAGAACTTCATGGTCCGCCCGATAATGATGATGATGAGACGATGGACGAAGATACTCAGGGTCCCCGTAAGAGGGCTAAGAAGAGGGATGTGGTGTTTCCCGCTGCCTGCTTCACTCTAAGTGAGAAGGAGCTCGAGCAGTTTTTTAAGTGCCTCCTAGGAGTTAAAGTTTCTCACGGTTACTCTGGGAACATAGGCAAATATCTGGATGAAGCGAAGAAGAGGTTCAGCGGGATGAAGTCTCACGACTGTCACGTCTTGATGACACAGATACTTCTCGTTGCGATCCGAGGGATAATGGACGAGCACGTCCGTGAGACGTTGTTTGGCCTCTGCAACTTCTTCGACGTCATCTCGAGGAAATCTATCGGCTTGAAGCAGCTCGACGCGCTGCAAGAAGAGATCGTCGTGATACTGTGCGAGCTCGAGATTTACTTCCCGCTTGCGTTCTTTGATATCATGGTGCATCTGCTCATCCATCTCGTGGATGACATCATTCATCTCGGTCCGACATTCCTGCACAACATGATGTCGTTCGAAAGGCTGAATGGTGTTATCAAAGGATTCGTCCGCAATAGGTCCCGTCCAGATGGAAGCATCGCCAAGGGCTTTCTGACCTACGAGTGCGTCTCGTTTTGCCAGAATTATCTACGCACCGAGGAGGACGACACGGACGACCCTGTTGGTCTGCCTAAAAGGACGCACCTCGGTAGACTTGCCGGCTATGGTCACCGCGAGGATTTTTGCGCCTTGCATGTCAGCGCGAAGGGTCGACGCCCCGACTTTCTCCGGGCACACCTCGTCGCGCTACAGCACATCGAATTGGTTGACCCTTGGGTGGAGGAGCACAAAAGCTTTGTAGAGCAGAAGTTCATTGACCTAGGTCGACCGAGGAAGAAGGGAGACGTAACAAGAGAGCACAACTCCAGCTTCACGGCTTGGTTCAAGGAAAAGGTTCACGGCAATTCCGACGCTATCGCCTTCCTTTTAGGTTCATCAAATCGCCTCAATGGTTGCTTGACTGGTTTTGCCTTGGGATCTACGTTTAGTGCGTGCTCGACGAGTTCCCTGGGAACCCCTGGCATGTCGGATGGACACCAGGCAAAGATTTCCCAGCGCTCACGGAGGAACTCGACGAGCGCGCCTTCCTATGCGGGATCCAAGTTCACCGCAATTGATGTTGTCTTGTTTGGATCAGTAGGGTGGACCTGAATTTTCTTTGAGTCCTGCGTTGTGTCGAAAGCCTTATCTGGCAGGGATCGTTCAACGTCGGGTAGCACGTTATGATCTATTTCTCCTTTTAACCTCTCATATTCTGCTGTCATGCCGAAGGTTTGTGCCATCCTGTTGAATTCTCTGTCGCATATGTTGGCTACTTCAAAGCTCCCTTGTACTGTAATTGTTCCTTTGGGCCCTGGAATTTTTAACGTCAGATACGCGTAGTGTGGTACTGCCATGAATTTTGCAAATGCTGGGCGCCCCAGGATTGCATGATATTATGAAGGCCAATCCATAACTTCGAACTCCAGTTTCTCTCTTCTATAATTTTTGCTGCTGCCAAAGCAGACATCGAGTTCTATTCTTCCCAGCGGGTAGTTTGCTGCTCCTGGTACTATTCCGTGGAAAGAGCAATCTGTTGGCTTCAGACTCGTCAGCGAGATGCACATTGCCTTTAGTGTTCGAGCATATATTAAGTTTATGCCGCTCCCTGCATCCATGAACACTCTTCCGATGTCATATCCTCCTATTTGCGCTTTTAGAACCATAGGCGAGTGACCCGGCCTGGGAACCTTTCTTGGGTGGTCTGCTCTACTAAACTTGATTGGTTGCTCTGACCACCGTAAGTACTCTGTGGTAGCTGGTGGTGATGATATTGCTAAGTTTACTTGCCTGGATATGCTCTTTCGCTCTTTCTTTGACTTTGGCACTGGTTGAATCATGGCTGATATGTATACTTTCGACTCTAGGTGCTTTGCTAGTCTTTGCATTTGATATCCTTGACTTCTGTGTCTTTCTCCTTGCCTCCTTTCTTGGTTTGAGCCCACGGCGCTTTGCAACCTTAGGAATGTTCTGCAATCCTTCATCTGATGATTTGAGACCCTTTTCCCGTCGAGATACGCGTAGTGGATTCGACAAGGTCCGTACAGCATATCCTCGGCCAAAGGACCAGAGTATCTCGATTTTTCCACTCCTTTTGTCTGAAACCTACTACTTTCATACCCTTCTTCTTCTTCTAATATGTAACCCGCGGCTACCTGATTTCGCCTTCCTTGATCATCCCTGCTGCGATGTCGTCTCCTCTGTCGACTTATTCTGTCGACTTCTGGCGAACGTCCTCTTTTGTTGTTATACGCGTCCTCTCCATCAGCGAATTTGTTGGCTTGTTCCATTAGCTCAGCTACTGTTGTAGGTCTTGTTCTTCCTATTTCTTCCACAAGATCTGAGCGACGAAGTCCTTCCAAAAAGGCGTCTATTGCTCATTCGTCGGAGACGTCCTCTGCTGAGTTTTTTATTATACTCCAGCGTTGTATATAGGAACGCAACATTTTGCCTTTTCTCTGCATACATGCTTTAACTTCCTCCAGTGATGCTGGGCGCTTATAGGTGGAACGAAAATTTCTTGTGAATTGACTTTCGAGTTCCCCTCAACTTCCAATGGATTCGTCGGGTAGGGTATTCAACCAGGACCGTGCGGCGCCGGTGAGGTGCAGCTGTAAACTTTGCATTGCGGTCGCTTTTGTTCCTCCTAATATCTGCACTGCCTGTAGATAATCTGATATCCATAAGGTAGGTTCTTGCGACCCGTCGTACTTATTCTGGTCGTGCGGTAATTTGAATCCTTTGGGTACCCGCATTTTGCGAACCCTGCGGGTAAAGCATAACGCACCCATATCTTTGTTGTCGTCCTCATAATTCTCTTCCCTCGAAGCATGTCGTGATTTATTTACTCGAGCTTGCGCTATTATACTTCTTGCGTCCTCCTTCCTTTTCTGTTGCTTTTTCTCTTCTGATGACTCGCTATACTCGTTATCTGCGCAATTGTATCTGGACTTCTCCTTTCGATTTCCCTTGTAGCTTGTCGACTTCGTCTCTGGACCTTGTTCCCTGATCTTATCTTCTACTATTCCGAGGCTTCGTATCGCGGCTCGGTGCATATCTTCTCGCGGGTCTCCATGTTCTGGTCTTGTAGCTAGCAAATACGCTTGTGCTGCTGCTAATGCTGCCTCTGGCGTTTTTTGTATCAAGTCACCTTCCTCCTCTTCTAGCTGCGGGGTGGGGCTCCTTGAGTACCCTTCTTCTCTGCCGCGTGCTGTCGCCCCCCTATTGTGTTTTGGGTCTCCGCGCCTCTCTCTGCTATATTCTGAATCTTCACTATAGTCTTCCCAGTATTCCTCCCTTGATATACTGTTATTGTCTTGAAACACCATTTCTCTTTCCTCCCTTAGTTTCTTCCTGTGTTGGTATAATGCATACTGATATCCCATTAGAACTTCTCTTCTCGATCCTTCGGGTACCTCTGTACCGTTACTGATAGCCGATTTGATCATTCTCCATTCGCCAGCCGAGACGTGGACTTTCTCCTTTTCCCTTTTGTTGTGTTCTTTTACTTTGTCGACTTGCCTGTCGACCCTTTTACTTCTTTCGCTGTTACTTTCCTCTTCTGCTTCGGTGATAATGACGCATAATTGATGCACTTTGGAGACGCCGCTACTTCCTACGGCGAGGTCCTCTGCGTTGCTATGCGGCTGATACACTTTTTCCTCTGAGTCGAAATTTTCCTGAATTTTGTCGCCTTCTGTGATTGATGCTTTTTCTAAGCTGACCGGCGAGTTTACCTCACTGGAAGAGCCTTCCGATGACTTCAATGTTTCCTCTGTGTCGGGTTCGTTTGCCGACGGATCTGGTTTCGTCGAATCCGAGAGGTGGGATGAACCCGACGGCCCGATGAGGATGCTCAAACTTCCAATTGTCAACTCCATCTCCTGACTTCCGTCGACTTCTGAACTGTTGTTGGCTAAAAGCGAAAAAGCCGTCGAATTCATGATTCCAACGCCCAAAGTCCCCACGGTCGGCGCCAATTGACGAGGGTTAACTCGGCAAATGTCCTAGATGAAGGACTTAGGATCGGGGAGATAGGGCGTCGGATGAACTCGAAGGTAAAGTTAGTCGAAATAGGTGTGTATCAAAAGTAAACTTGGGTGTTCAACCTGGCTTGCTTTCAATCTGCCCTACACCGTCCCCTCCTGACCCCTATATATAGGTGGCCAGGTCTCGAGGATCGGGTAGGGTCCGATACAGATTACAAATATCGACATACGGTAATAACTCGTATTCGACTATCATTACAATTGGGCTTAGCTAAACGGGCCTTAGGGGTACTTAACTAACGGGCTCTATTAACTATACCCTTGTCAACGGCGGACCCGCGGTGGGACACGCCCTTCAACAGGGCGATAAACGTGATCAAGGGGAGAGCCAAGTCCTTGCCGCCAACTTCAGCTGGCCGCGTGGCCGGCTATGGTATGTACGACAAGGTTGGTGACTTCAAGAAAGAGGACCCCGAGGCGAAGAAACAGAGGAAGGCCGCAGCAGCGGTGGAGGCGGCTGCGGCCGCCGCCGCAAATGAAAGACGCGAAGTTGAAAAGCTCCGGGAGCAGATGCCGGACCTGATCGCCCAGCAAGTGCAACAGAAGCTCCGCGAGATCATTCCCGATGAGCTGTGGGAGGGGCTTGCTGCTTGGAATGCGGCAGGTCGACGAGGGGCGCTAGTGGTGCCCAGCATCTCCGGCAGCAACTCTATCCAGCACGTGTCGCCGGATGTGGTGACTCCAGATACCGCCAACGTCGAGGAGGCGCAGCCGGCGGCCGCTCCGGTGCCCCCTCCCGCCGTCGCCAACATGAACGCGCACCCGGAGGTCGCTCTGGTGACACCACCTCCCGGCAATGCCAACATCGAGCAGCCGATCGCACCGATGCCTCCTCCCGCCATAGCTAAGGCACAACCGATTGTGCTTCGTCGTAAGGCATCTCGGCGGGAGAATGATACCGGTGTCTCGACATTAGCCGAGCTCAACGCCATCTCCAAGGTAATGACTCCGGCCAGCACATTTCATTTCCTTTGCCTTCGATGACTATATAGCTATAGCCAGCGACATCTCATGATATGAATGCAAACTTGTTTTCCCACAGGACACACCTTGCACACTTTTGCATTTCGTGGACGGTGAGCTGAAGGATGTTGCTAAGGGCACAATCATTCAGCCAAATAGCACAGTCATGCATCATAAGGAGATGGTATCAGCGGTGTTCAAGGTCCGGCTGGCTCGGGTGTTGCCGGGATGCGAAGACATTGACCCCCCAACCCAACCTCAAGGCGCCGATGAACATAAGACCCTTGCGGGTTGCTTCGGTTGGGTCTTGACATGGCCGAAGACCCAGATTCGGCTTGTGAAGGAACAACAAGTTACTCAGCCGCCACGCATGGAAAAAGTTACTGAGCCACCACCATGTTTGGCACCAGTTACTGAGCCGGCACCGCCACGTATGGCGCCACCGCCTCGGCGGCCACAACAAGTTGTCTCCGCCAACACCTCCCGTCACCAGAAGTTGTTGGCCGCCGCTTTACCGCAGCCACCACCAGCACCACATGGCAAGGCCGTCGCTGCATCATACCCAGTACTGGTTGAGGACATCAACGATGATGATGATGACAACCCAGATGACTGGCTCAACACCGGCGCCACCGACTCTTTGTTCATGCCAAATATGGAAGAACCCTACCGTGTCCGTGAAGATCCAAATGCTCGCACCAAAGCATGCACGCGTTTGGACTTCCATGGTGCCCTAGAGGAGACGCCTCCGGATGCTGGCGCCGCTGATCCTAAAGTCAATACGGGAAATATTTTTAGCCCCAACACACTCCATAAGGTGGTGAGCGGCGGTGATCAGTTGGCAACCGACTGTGGTGAGCAGTTGGAAACCGGTGGTCCCATCCAGAAGAAGCACCACCGGAAGAGGACCAAGAAGGATAAGTCGTCTGCGAGCTAGCAGCCTATCGGTCCGAAGAGGCCCAGGGTTCACGATGACCCGATGTCACAACCCGCTAAGGGCACCTTGCAGGGCATAATTCATGAAGCTGGAAAACCGATTATGACTGAGGAGCAGGTCGCCCACGCGAGTGGAGCGATGGTGAGCCTTATGCACGGTATCCTGTATCTGGAGGAGGGCCTTCTTAAGGAAACAAATCCATCGTACCCGGTTTTCACGGTGAAGGTTCCAGCGGACGTGGGCTTCGTCGATGATCACCCCGCGGATATCTTCTTCATATCGTACGAGGACATCTTCAAGCTTTTCAATGCCAAACGGCTGGACTATAACTTGGTCTGCTTATACGCGCTCCAGCGGGTGATGAAGGTCAACAGAGAGGAGAACCCTAGCGTCGCGATAGCGGACCCCTACTACATGCGTGAAGGCATGTTGATGAATCCAGCGAACCGTTCCAGAGCAAAGGAGTACCTCCAAAAGTTCCTGCTGGACAACAAGAGTACAAAAGACATACTTCTTCCTTACTTTCCCGAGTAAGTGCACACTCACTCGGCCGCCGTAATAACTTGTCATTTCTTAGCTCCTTTTCCAACATTCTTTCGTTTCAACTGTTTTGCGCAGAGACATATACTGCACATTGATCCTCGTTGCCCCGAGGTACTCGCTAGCCGTCTACTTAGACTCGGGGAGTGAGGCAAAGACAAAAAACTACGCCTACATCAAGGGTGTTCTAGATGATGCTCTCGAGGGATACGCCAGGAAGGGAGGCGACTTCAGGAAGGGGGCGGAAAATGTCAAGGACGGCAGACACATGTTCAAGCACGTAATCAAGTTCCCCTGCGTCAAGCAGCCGCCTAACAGTGTCAAGGAGGCCTTCTACGCCCTCCATCACATGCGGGCGATCATCCAGAATGAACACAGGCTTACAACGCTAGCTAGTGTCCGAGGATGGGCCGAAGAGCATGCAAGGATCGAGGACGCTGAACTTAGGGACGACTTCTTCCGCATCCAGAATCAGATTGCGACTATCTTGCAAGAAGATGTCATCACAAGGGGCGGAACCTTGTCCTACGCCAGACCGTTGGCTAAGCGCGAGATTGAAGACCGGTTACAGAAACAGCGTGACACTAGGACATGGACAACGAAAGATTGCGACAAACCGTTCCCGGAGCCATGCCAACCAAAGTCTTCATGATTCTTCCTAGTCGTTTAAGCGTGTATGTCAATCGTGTGTGCTTGAGTCATAAACTTTACTGTCTGCAACTCATTCCGGTGTGTGTATGTGTGTGAGGTGTAAACTTATAACTTGCCTTAGTCAAAAGCATCGTTGTTGGACTTATTTACTTTTGTATGCGGGATACTTATATATAACTCTTTGCTTAGCTCGAGTACTTTCCTTTGTCGACATGCATGTGAATCCTTCATTCTGTCGGTTGCATATGATATATGGCTTTCTCGACATATGTAACTCTTTTCTTATAGCTTGAATACTATATATATGGCTTTGTCTACAGAGATGCCGAGATGCTACGTGGTGTACAAAGGATGGGTAACAGGAGTCTACGATGAGTGGGAGGATTGCCAGAAGCAAGTGAACAAGTTCAGCGGCAACTCCTACAAGGGGTATCCAACGAGAGAGCTAGCGGAAGCTAGGTGGAGGATCCACCTCCTAGGAGAGCGGAGAAACAACAACCGGATGAAGACCTTGATGATCGCGCTCCCGGTCTTGCTCACCATTGCGGGTGTAGTCTACTCGGTCTTTTGGTGAGATGTGTAGTGTGTGTAATGCGTAATGTGTGTAATGCATGGACTTGGGCTATATATGCTCTAACACTTATAATATTCGGGAACTTTGTCACTATATTATGGATCTAATTGTTTGTGATGATATATTTGTTTTGTACTGTATGCTGTGTATTCTGCAGTTATATTGTATACCTATATATATTTTTGTGCATTGCTGTGTATAAATACCAGAAAATATTAGTTTTTTTTGGACCTGCACGAAATATCAGTGGCGCATATTACAGGTCTTTAGTGGCGCATTACCTATTGGTGGCGCATATAGCAATATGCGCCACGCATAAGCCTCTAATGGCGCATATGCTATATGCGCCACCAATATTCAACATATGCGTGGCGCATATCGTGATGCGCCACCAATAAACTGTTATTGGTGGCGTGGCATTGGTGGCGCATCCCATATGCGCCACGCATATGATAAAATGGTGCACCACCTATAAGCTTTTTTCCACTAGTGTGTGTTATTTATCTTATGGAGAGACACCACTAGTGAACTGTAGACCCCGGTCCTATTTCCATCATATTGCTATCACCTGTTTACTTTACTCACACTGTTTACTTTATTCGCATACTTTCACTGTTTTCCACTCGATACGCTCATACCCTTTGTTTCAAGCAAACCGGTGAGATTGACAACCTCATCGCAAGTTGGGAACAAAGTATTTGGTTGTGTTGTGTGCAGGTTCCACGTTGCTGCTCGCAAAGCAAAGCTTGGACGAGGCGCCATATATAAATTGTCCGAAGCTGTCGCGAAGCTTGCAAGCATCATCTTCAGTCGTTTGTCTCTCCTCTCCTGAGCGATAAACCTTGGTTTCTTAACTGAGGGAAAATCTTGCTGCTATATTCATCACACCTTCCTCTTGGGGTTCCCAACGGGCTGGCCATCAAACAGCATCAAGACATTTTCTGGTGCCGTTGCCGTGGATTGAAGAAGAAGAAGCTCCCACGTCAACTTGGCACCATCAAAAAAATTCTGGCGCCGTTGCCGGGGAGGAAGTAGAAGACTTCTGCGAGGGGAGTTTTTCGCACACACATCCTTTACTTTGTTATTGTTATTGTTTTGCTTTACTTTATTTATTTTACCTGCATCGTTTTTATCAAAAACCCAAAAAAAATTAGAATCCTTGGTAGTTGTTATTTCTTTACTTTAGTTTATCATGTTGTTCCCTAAGTATGTTCTGGAGGACCTCTCAGTAGGTAGTGGTTCAATTATTGGGAAAGATAACATTGAGGAGTTCTTTAATCACATTAGTATGCATAAAGAAGTTGAGGAAAAGTCTTTAGTTGAGCTAGCTCCTAGTATTGAAGTTGCTTCTGCTTATTTAATTCACATGTTGGAAGCTAGGTTTGCTAGTCTTAATCCTTTTATTCAAAACATGTTCCTTAAGCTTCATGAAATTGAAGATCCTGAAAAGAAAGCCTTTATCTTGGAAACTTTGCGCTTAGAATTTAAAGATGTTGCCAATGAGGCTAGAAAAGTTTTTAAGAAATTCAATAAGCTTGGCTCACCTGTAACGGTTGTTGGCACACCCAATGATTTTAGAGTGCTAATACCTTATAAACTTTCAGGAATACATGATGTTTGGGAAAATAATTCTAGTTGGATTTGTCCTGAAAATCCTTTCGATGAAAGTAGTGTACCAAAGCGTGATCATAAAGGATCTTCAAAAACTCATTTGGACATAATTCCTTGCACTGTTGAAAAGACTCCTATTGTGGATCCCGATGCTTCTTTCATAATTACTTCATCTCTTGATGTTACTTGATTCGCAATTTTCTGTGCCTAGCTCAAAGGCGTTAAAGAAAAGCACTCTTGGGAGATAACCCAATATTTTATTTTCAGTACTTTTTCTTTTATTTGAGTCTTGGAAGTCATTACTACTGTAATGACCGCTCCTTATCTTGTTTATTTCATTGTTGTGCCAAGAGAAGCCTCTAATTTGAGTGAGGTAAAGATTTGGGGATGTTGCTGTCCTGAAACTGTTTTCGGTGCTGCACCGTAAAAATTCGTATAAATTCTCTGTATATATTTTCGACCTGCGATTTCTTGTTCATATGCCCCAGGTTATATCCAAACTTTCATTAGTTGAACACTTTTTGATTTGAGCAACAGAAAACCCCTCAAAAATTCGACCTTTGTCAGCTGTTCTGTTTTGACAGATTTCTGCCAATATTTGTGTTTGCCGCTTTATCGCTTTCTTTTGAGTTCTTTTGATCACGGAATGTAACAACTCAGAATTTGTAATCCACTCCTTATTAAATAAAGTGCCAAATTTTGGACCAAGATAAAACTTTTTATCCATTATTTATGCATACATGTATTTTCTATTCTATGTATTCTATGATTTCATGTGTGTTATTTTTGATTGTGTATTGGCTAGTTAATTCTAAGTGAACCAACAGAATCAATTGAGAAAGATTATAAGAATCAAAGAAACCAGAAATAAAAATAAGAAAGAAAAAGAGAAGATTGAGATGATCTAGGAAATCTGTTTGACTACACCACTTTGAGCCCTTAGATTAAGAAATCTGTAAACCACCTTCATGTTTGGTCTGTTAGTTGAGCTTAACCAAGTTGCATACTAACTCAACCAACAAAAATCTACTCAAAATTCAAACTAGAACATCACCCAAACTTGAACCAAAGTTTGAATCTGAAACAGTGACTATACCAAAATTTGAAATAAGATTTCTGCAAAACTTCTTCTTTCTTTATAACAAAAATATGACAGGACACCTTGGCCAATATGTTGATCACTCAAACTGGAAAATTTCAAAAATTCAAATTTCAAGTTCTTGCGGGCATTTCGTCGAACACTGGCAGAGAGAAATCAAACCAAATCGATTCTACTGTGGCTGCACTGTTCTGGTTCGCTCCACGCCTGTAGCCACGCTCCTTGGCATCTCCACGGTCGACTCCAGTGCCCCCAGCCCCGACCCAAGCCAGGAGAAGCGGAGGGAAGACGAGGTTTGCGCCCAGGGCCCCCTCCCAGACATCTTCTTCCCTGCACGATGCCGACCACCCTGGAGGCGCCAGAGCAGACACACAGCACTCCGCGGCCGAGCCAGTCCCCTCCCAGCACGCCCCCGAGGCCCCCGTGCACGCTATGACCTTCGAACGCTACCAGGGCCCCCGAGCCGGCGAGCTTCTGGCCGCGCTTACCCTCGTCGCTCCGGCCTATAAAAAGCCCCGCCGATCAAACGAGGAGAAGCACCCCACTCCCAGCTACCTCCCAGACAACCCCGTTTCACCCCTCTCGCTCTGGTTCGTCGAAGCTCGCCACGCCGGCGAGGTACTGGACGCGAGGAGCGCCGCCGCGTTCGACCACCTGGGAGCCAGCCGCCGCTGGGAATCGGAGGAGGAGTCGCTCCGCAGCCGATCCCGCACATCACCGTCGAGTCCTGCATCCTCTACGCCACTCCCTCGCCGTTGAACATTCTTCACTGCAACGCAGGTGAGCCCCGCCCGTGCTGAGGTAGACGATGAGCCCGAGCCGTTCGATCTTGATCCAACGCTAGCGTACCGATTCGGGATAGTTAAGTGAGCTGACACCACGACCCCACCTGTCAGCTCCCGTTTTATTTCTTTTCCCGCCGCAGCGAAGCGGTATGGGCTGGCCCGTTCGGGTTTTGTCTGAATTGGGCCCAGCTAGTTTAGATTCGGTCCGTTACGTTTTTAATTATTTTCCCGCCTTCTCGAATTAATTCAAAACTGTTTCAGATATGATTTTCAAATTTAAATTCCAAGAGTTTTACAAATCCATTTGTAGCAAATAAATATGCGTTGGAAAGCTTATAAAATACTCTACACAGTAGAACTGGTTAGAATTTAAAATAAGTTAGGAATGTAATTAAATATGAATAGTGTGACCATAGCTTTATTAACCATAGAAAATGTCTAGAAAATTAATTAAGCCATCAAAAATCATGAAAATTAAAATGTGAACTCACCAAGGACATACCCTACTGTGAGTAAACCCAAATCCACTCCAAACCCTATTAGTGTTATCAATTAGACCCTAACCCCATTTCTAGTTCGGAGCATAAAATGATAGATTCCTATTGCACACTTAGAATTAAATTGCCCTCTTACTAATTCACTTAGTTGATTCCTTCTCACTTGAACTAGTATTAGTACCCCTAAACCAATACCAATGCTTAGAAAGTAAACAACATATGACACTTAGTAGAGAATTTAACTTGCACACATGAAGAAAACTTAGAAGAAACACTTACCTTCTAACACCATAAAATGCAACATGAATGCTATTGTTAGCAAACAAAGATGTGTGCTTGGTGTGTTAATAGCATTATGGAGTGATTGTGTGCTTTGTGTTTATTCGTTATTAGACGCTAGTATTGCCGAGGAGGATATCGGAGGGGATTATTATCAAGAAGAAGAGGAATACCCCGGACACTTTGCCAACCAAGGCAAGCCATCTTTTGATTCATACTCCCAATGCCTAGTTTTAATATTGCATTCTACTTGTTTTAAGTAAATTGCATGATTGAATTGCTAGAGTAGAATGATAGAAGTTTAGTGATCTCTTGCTTAACAAGAGCATCAAGCTGAGTTTATCCAAGCATAGTTAGTGGTATCATCACTCCATGTAGTTGCTTAGTCGCTAATAATATGAAGGCCATCTATAAAGGGAACTCTATTTGAAAAGTGGTGACTCGAACTTGAACCCGGAATTGGAGATTGCTCCTACCCCATGGCTTTATGAAAGAAAATCAATCTTGACTAAGAACTATGAAATGTATTTCTCAATGACAACGAGTGATGTACCATGGGAGCCAATTATACCGTACAACCACATTACCCCTATATGGGAAGGGGCTTAGTCCGTAGCTTGTTTATCTTAGTATGGGAGGCCTTGTATCAAATAGTTATGGAAGGACACCGTGCGCGGCTACTTCTGAACCAGGTGGATTTCCACTAACCCGGCATCCGGGATGGGCAGTACTAGAGGCACCGGAGCGGAGATTCCGTATCCCGGGCTCTAGGGAAGGATCCTATACTAGGGTGAGCAAGTGAAAGAGTTTGTTTGATTATCTGAACACCGCATACATGTGTATGACGATCCGGGGATTTCTCCCAGCAGATGTGTCGAATCTTGTGGGTAAAGTGTACCCCTCTGTAGAGGTTTTCAAACTATTCGAATAGCCGCGTCCGCGGTCATGGACGGTTGGCAAGCTGTACTTGACTTTTGTCAGGACTAAAAGTGACAATGGTGAACTTGGTGAATGACCTGACTTGACAATGATCTTGACACACTTGAAGTCCTCTTTAGATTGAACTTAGAGAACTAAACTTCTTTTCTACAAATGAACATTCTTGGGAAATAAAACTAGCTTTTGCAAATAAACTTAGTGTTTAGTCCACCATATCAACCTTGCATATCTACTTCATCTTTTCATTTATAAGATGGTTTGCGAGTGCATCCAATGTACTCACGGCTTTGTCCCTGGCTATCAACGTGGCCAGACTATGGGGAAGAATACCCGGAGGAAGGGTATGAAGAAGAGTACCAGAACTAAGCTCGTCTCCATGAGTCGCCCTTGCCTGTAGAGTGAAGGCATGGACCCGAAGACGTTATTTCCGCTGCTATATTGTGTTGTAACATGACTTGGTCTATATGACCATTGTTTTTGAACCATCGTATTGTAATGTCTATGGAACTGGTTACCAACTACGTTATGTATATCGCAACAATGGTTCTGGGATTGCGGTGGAATACATAACGGGCACTTCGAATTTGTTATCAAATTTGAGGTCGTCACAAGTTGGTATCAGAGCCTAGGCTGACCATAGGAGACCTTAGTTAGAATGGGCGTTAAATGAAACTTTGATGAAAGCAAAGATATAAGTAATGGTTGCAAAATTGCTTAGTCTTTCCTCTCTATTTGTAAAGTTTATACATACTTCACTTTTTGCCTACTTAAAATTTTGCACACTTGAGTTGGTCACTAACTTAATCTAATCTAAAATTTTGTAGATGGCCCCGGTATTTGTTGAGCACTACCAGTTGGGCCACGGTGGCAGCCTTTGTTTCGAGCGCGACCTCACCACCTTGACCTTGTTCCTGGATCGTTTGTATCCAGAGTTCAAGGGAGCCGTGCTCAATGAGCACCCCGATGGAGAGCTATGGTGGCTCATCCGAGCTAGTTGCCGTGGCAAGAAGGGAAACTTGAGTTCTCCAAGGGTCAAGTTTGAGCTTGTGGAGAACACTTGGGCCGATGGTTTGGTCCGAGGTATGCAGGAGATGCACGCCCGCTTATGCGGACTGCATGTGGAGGAGGTCCAGGGGGAGCGCTTTAGGAACTTTGCTCGGCGTGATGCGGACGGGCGTCCCGCAAATATGCCTGGGCAGAATGAGCCGAGTACCTACATCGATCACATGGACTTCCTGCTGTACTCCACTCAGCAGGAGGCCGATCGTGCTCGTACCAAGGCCAACCTTGAGCACTTCGCACTGGTGGAGGCGAGGAGCACTATCAGGATTCTTGCGAAGGAGCGCAAGAGCCTTCGTCGCCAGCGCGATGAGAAGGATCAGGACATTGAGGAGTTGAAGGCCAATGTGGCTGAGCTGACTGAGTACATTGAGAGTCTTGAGGATCACCTTGGTGAGGAGGAAGGCATTGATCTCCGCAAGGAGGATAATGCCCTCATTAGTGATGAGGATGACTTCATGGAGGACCTTGATGATCCGGAAGATGGTGGGCACAATGGATTCATTGTGAGTGACGAGGAGGAAGACCCCGAGGAGCCCGCTGTCTAGATCAGAGATCCACGTGTTATCTAGCTATGAGTTCCACTTTATGTTCACTTCGTATAGGTGTGAGTTGTATCCCCCTCTCTAGTAGACGAGTCGCAATGGTTTGATGTAAACCATTTGTAATGTGTGAACTCGTATGTATGATATGTTTGATGAGTGTTGAATGAAATATGAATTTGGCCCTTAAGGCCTTAGTAAGACAAAATTGCATCATCCATGTTACCTTTAAATCTTAGCAATTAGCTTTTCCCTCTTGTCTTACACACCTTATCTTCAGATGCCGCGAGCACCCCCACCCCCGAACCCGGAAATGGCAGAATTGCTAAGGTTGATCATGGAAGATCGGGAAGCAGCCCGAGCTGAGCGCCAAGCTAACTTGGCCACTCTCCAGCAATTAACCCAGATGGCAATGAACCACAACAATGGCAATGGCAATGGTGAAGGAGAAAACAATGGCAATGGTGATCACCGATCCAAGTTAAGGAGTTTCCAGAACACCAACCCACCTATATTCACTAAGTCTGAAGAACCCTTAGATGCCGATGACTGGCTTCGTACCATGGAAAACAACTTGGCAGTCGCCGAAGTTGGTGAAAATGAGAAGGTCTTGTACACCACCCACTATCTTGCTGGAGTAGCGAGAGCTTGGTGGGATAGCACCCGTGCAATGCAAGCCCCAGGGTATGTGATGCCTTGGGAGGAGTTCAAGAGCAAGTTTAGCAAAGCCCATGTTCCTATGGGATTGGTTAAACGGATGAGAGATGAGTTCAGAAATCTAAAGCAAGGTTCCCTATCTGTGGTGGATTACCGTGACAAGTTCTTGACCTTGTCTAGGTATGCCCCAGATGACACCAACACCACTGAGAAGAAGCAAGAAAGGTTTCTGGATGGACTTCATGATGAGATGCAATGTGTCTTGGTCAGCATTCACTTTGCCGACCTGGAGTCACTGGTTGACTCTGCCATTCAGATGGAAGGCAAACTCAAGCAAGCTGCAGAAAACCGCAAGCGCCGTATGATGTATCAGGGCAACTCGAGCAACTCGCAGAAGCCAAGGGGAAATGCACCTATGGGTTTCGCCCCTAGAGCTATGAGGCCGTCTGCACCTGCTCCACGTCCCAACTATCCCAACCGTCCACCCGGCAACAACTTCAACCATGCACCCCCAAGACCTAGTGGCAACAACTTCAACACCAATACCCCAAGGCCAAATGGCGCCCCTGTGTTACCCAAGCCTGGTGACAAGTCTGGTGTTACCTGTTATGAGTGCGGACTCAAAGGGCACTACTCCAATGAGTGCCCCAAGAAGCTGAATGATGCATCCAAGACCACTGCTCCTGCTCAGCAACAGCGCCGTGTGGGGAATGGCAAGAACTATCCACCAAGGAACCAGCCTCATTCTCAAGGCCGTCTGAACCACATGAATGTTGAAGAAGCTCAGGAAGCAACCGACGTTGTGCTTGGTATGTTCCCTGTTAACTCAGTTCTTGCACGAGTTCTGTTTGATTCCGGAGCATCACACTCATTTGTTACCCAATTATTCGTTGATCAAAGTGGACTTCAACCCACACCCTTGAAAGATGTCATGTCTGTGCAAATTCCCGGGTCGATAACCAAAGCCAGTTGTACCTGCTTGGCAGTGCCCATAGAAATTCATGGAATAGCTTTCTTAGCCAATTTGATAGTGTTGGGAACCAAAGGTTTGGAAGTAGTTCTTGGTATGAATTGGATGTCTCTCCATCAAGGAGTGATAGATTGTGCCAAGAAGACCATCACCATGAAGAGTAGCACTGGAATCATAGTCAAGCATGTGTCCGTAAAACCACCCCAAACCACCTGATGTCATAAGAGTATCTTCGGGCCAACCATAAAGGAAGTTCCCATCGTCTGTGAATACCCGGATGTGTTTCCCGATGAGCTACCCGGAATGCCACCGGATCGGGATATCGAGTTTATCATTGAACTTATTCCCGGAACTGGATCTATAGCCCAACGACCCTATCGTATGAACCCAGCTGAACTAGTAGAGTTGAAGAAGCAATTGGATGACCTTTTGAGCAAAGGATTGATTCAGCCAAGTTCTTCCGCTTGGAGATCACCCGTTCTGTTTGTGGATAAAAGTGACGGTTCTAGCCGACTGTGCACTGATTACCGCAAGCTAAATGATGTGACCATCAAGAACAAGTATCCTCTCCCGAAGATTGAAGATTTGTTTGACCAATTGACTAGAGCCAGAGTGTTCTCAAAGATAGATCTTAGAACCGGATACCACCAACTGAAGATCCATGCAACGGATATCCCTAAAACAGCCTTCACTACCCGATACGGATTGTATGAGTACACCGTAATGTCATTTGGATTAACCAATGCCCCTGCTTATTTCATGAATCTCATGAATAAGGTTTTTATGGAGTTCCTGGATAAGTTTGTTGTTGTCTTCATTGATGACATTCTTATCTACTCCAAATCCGAAGAAGAGCATGCAACCCATTTGAGATTAATCTTAGAAACCTTAAGAGAGCATCAGCTGTATGCCAAGTTCAGTAAATGTGAGTTCTGGTTGAAGGAAGTTGGATTCTTAGGCCATGTACTATCAGCAGGAGGAATATCCGTGGACCCCAAGAAGATCAAATCAGTCATGGAATGGGAAGCCCCTACCACTCAAACCGAAGTTAGAGGTTTTCTCGGATTAGCCGGATATTACCGCAAGTTTGTTGAAGGGTTTTCAAGCATTGCCCGGCCAATGACCCAATTGTTGAAGAAAGACAAGAAGTTTGAATGGACCCCTAAGTGTGAAGAGAGTTTTCAAGAGCTCAAAAAGCGATTGGTGACCACCCCCATCCTAACCATGCCCGATATCACCAAAAACTTTGATGTCTATTGCGACGCTTCCAAGCTTGGACTTGGTTGCGTATTAATGCAAGAAGGCAAGGTCATAGCTTACCTCTCTCGGCAGCTTCGACCTCATGAAGAAAATTATCCAACCCATGATCTAGAGTTAGCAGCCGTGGTTCTAGCTCTGAAGACCTGGAGGCACTATCTGATGGGCAACCGTTGTGAGATCTACACTGATCACAAGAGTTTGAAGTATATCTTCACCCAGAAGGAGTTGAACATGAGGCAAAGAAGATGGATAGAGTTGATCAAGGATTATGATCTGGAAATTCATTATCACCCCGGTAAGGCCAATGTAGTGGCCGATGCATTGAGTAGGAAGCCGTGCTCGCTGAATATGGCGATCAAAGAGGAGCAACCTATGTTACACCAAGAGTTTGAAAGATTTGGATTGGAACTAGTCAGTCAAGGATTCCTAGCCAACCTTGAGTTTCAACCCACCTTGATGAGCCAAATCAAAGAAGCCCAAAAGGGAAATGCGAGTATTGACGGAATCAAGCGCCGAATTAGTTCCGGCAAGGTGCCAGGATTCGAAGAAGATGATCAAGGAGTTCTTTGGTATAAAGGACGTATTTGTGTGCCTGCTGATTCATAATTGAAGGAAGTGATTATGAAGGAAGCCCATGAGACACCTTACTCCATCCACCCTGGTGGAACTAAGATGTATCAAGATCTGAAGGAACAATTTTGGTGGCATGGAATGAAGCGTGAGATTGCATCGTTCATCTCTAAGTGTGATATTTGTCAAAGAGTCAAGGCTGAACATCAACGTCCTGCTGGACTGCTGCAACCTTTGCAAGTTCCGGAATGGAAGTGGGACTCGGTTGGAATGGATTTCATCATGGGATTTCCAAGGTCTAGCCGTGGAAATGACTCTATCTGGGTCATTGTGGATAGACTGACAAAAGTAGCCCACTTCATTCCTGTCAAGACCACTTATAACTCGGGACAGCTAGCAGATCTGTATCTATCCAGAATTGTGAGTTTGCATGGAGTCCCTAAAATCATAGTTTCCGATCGAGGAACCCAATTCACCTCAAGATTTTGGAGAAGCTTACATCAAGCCTTGGGAACCAAATTAGCCTTTAGCACCGCTTACCACCCTCAGACTGATGGACAGACTGAAAGAGTGAATCAAATACTTGAAGATATGTTGAGAGCCTGTGTTCAAGCCTATGGGGCTAAGTGGGAAGATTGTCTGCCTTTCGCGGAGTTTTCCTACAACAACAGTTATCAAGCCAGTTTGCAAATGGCCCCATTTGAAGCTTTGTATGGAAGAAAGTGTCGTACCCCTTTGAATTGGTCAGAAACTGGAGACAGTCAGATATTTGGGCCGGACATTCTGCAAGAAGCCGAGGAGAAAGTTCGCATGATTCGTGACTATCTCAAGGCAGCCCAGTCAAGACAGAAGAGTTATGCCGACAAGAGACGGAGAGAATTAACTTTCAAGAGTGGAGACTTTGTTTACCTCAGAGTGTCACCTCTCAAGGGAATGCAAAGATTCCAAGTAAAGGGAAAGCTTGCACCAAGATATATTGGACCATTCAAGATACTAGACTGTAGAGGAGAAGTGTCTTATCAGTTGGAAATGCCCCCTGAATTGTCTGAAGTACACGATGTCTTTCACGTGTCCTTACTTCGGAAATGTCTTGAAGTTCCGGAGAAGCCCGAAATCTTCAAGAATATTGATCACCGTTCTGTGGATCTCAACAAGGATTTGACCTATCGTGAAATGCCTATCCGTATCCTTGAGGAAGCTTATAGAATCACTCGAACCCGAAGCATCAAGTTTCTGAAAGTTCAGTGGAGTAATCACACCGAAGATGAAGCTACGTGGGAACGAGAAGATTACCTACAGAAAGAGTTTCCCAATCTTTTCAGTTCTTAACTAGTGAATCTCGGGGGCGAGATTCTTTTTAAGGGGGGAAGATTGTAACAACTCAGAATTTGTAATCCACTCCTTATTAAATAAAGTGCCAAATTTTGGACCAAGATAAAACTTTTTATCCATTATTTCATGCATACATGTATTTTCTATTCTATGTATTCTATGATTTCATGTGTGTTATTTTTGATTGTGTATTGGCTAGTTAATTCTAAGTGAACCAACAGAATCAATTGAGAAAGATTATAAGAATCAAAGAAACCAGAAATAAAAATAAGAAAGAAAAAGAGAAGATTGAGATGATCTAGGAAATCTGTTTGACTACACCACTTTGAGCCCTTAGATTAAGAAATCTGTAAACCACCTTCATGTTTGGTCTGTTAGTTGAGCTTAACCAAGTTGCATACTAACTCAACCAACAAAAATCTACTCAAAATTCAAACTAGAACATCACCCAAACTTGAACCAAAGTTTGAATCTGAAACAGTGACTATACCAAAATTTGAAATAAGATTTCTGCAAAACTTCTTCTTTCTTTATAACAAAAATATGACAGCACACCTTGGCCAATATGTTGATCACTCAAACTGGAAAATTTCAAAAATTCAAATTTCAAGTTCTTGCGGGCATTTCGTCGAACACTGGCAGAGAGAAATCAAACCAAATCGATTCTACTGTGGCTGCACTGTTCTGGTTCGCTCCACGCCTGTAGCCACGCTCCTTGGCATCTCCACGGTCGACTCCAGTGCCCCCAGCCCCGACCCAAGCCAGGAGAAGCGGAGGGAAGACGAGGTTTGCGCCCAGGGCCCCCTCCTAGACATCTTCTTCCCTGCACGATGCCGACCACCCTGGAGGCGCCAGAGCAGACACACAGCACTCCGCGGCCGAGCCAGTCCCCTCCCAGCACGCCCCCGAGGCCCCCGTGCATGCTATGACCTTCGAACGCTGCCAGGGCCCCCGAGCCGGCGAGCTTCTGGCCGCGCTTACCCTCGTCGCTCCGGCCTATAAAAAGCCCCGCCGATCAAACGAGGAGAAGCACCCCACTCCCAGCTACCTCCCAGACAACCCCGTTTCACCCCTCTCGCTCTGGTTCGTCGAAGCTCACCACGCCGGCGAGGTACTGGACGTGAGGAGTGCCGCCGCGTTCGACCACCTGGGAGCCAGCCGCCGCTGGGAATCGGAGGAGGAGTCGCTCCGCAGCCGATCCCGCACATCACCGTCGAGTCCTGCATCCTCTACGCCACTCCCTCGCCGTCGAACATTCTTCACTGCAACGCAGGTGAGCCCCGCCCGTGCTGAGGTAGATGATGAGCCCGAGCCGTTCGATCTTGATCCAACGCTAGCGTACCGATTCGGGATAGTTAAGTGAGCTGACACCACGACCCCACCTGTCAGCTCCCGTTTTATTTCTTTTCCCGCCGCAGCGAAGCGGTATGGGCCGGCCCGTTCGGGTTTTGTCTGAATTGGGCCCAGCTAGTTTAGATTCGGTCCATTACGTTTTTAATTATTTTCCCGCCTTCTCGAATTAATTCAAAACTGTTTCAGATATGATTTTCAAATTTAAATTCCAAGAGTTTTACAAATCCATTTGTAGCAAATAAATATGCGTTGGAAAGCTTATAAAATACTCTACACAGTAGAACTGGTTAGAATTTAAAATAAGTTAGGAATGTAATTAAATATGAATAGTGTGACCATAGCTTTATTAACCATAGAAAATGTCTAGAAAATTAATTAAGCCATCAAAAATCATGAAAATTAAAATGTGAACTCACCAAGGACATACCCTACTGTGAGTAAACCCAAATCCACTCCAAACCCTATTAGTGTTATCAATTAGACCCTAACCCCCTTTCTAGTTCGGAGCATAAAATGATAGATTCCTATTGCACACTTAGAATTAAATTGCCCTCTTACTAATTCACTTAGTTGATTCCTTCTCACTTGAACTAGTATTAGTACCCCTAAACCAATACCAATGCTTAGAAAGTAAACAACATATGACACTTAGTAGAGAATTTAACTTGCACACATGAAGAAAACTTAGAAGAAACACTTACCTTCTAACACCATAAAATGCAACATGAATGCTATTGTTAGCAAACAAAGATGTGTGCTTGGTGTGTTAATAGCATTATGGAGTGATTGTGTGCTTTGTGTTTATTCGTTATTAGACGCTAGTATTGCCGAGGAGGATATCAGAGGGGATTATTATCAAGAAGAAGAGGAATACCCCGGACACTTTGCCAACCAAGGCAAGCCATCTTTTGATTCATACTCCCAATGCCTAGTTTTAATATTGCATTCTACTTGTTTTAAGTAAATTGCATGATTGAATTGCTAGAGTAGAATGATAGAAGTTTAGTGATCTCTTGCTTAACAAGAGCATCAAGCTGAGTTTATCCAAGCATAGTTAGTGGTATCATCACTCCATGTAGTTGCTTAGTCGCTAATAATATGAAGGCCATCTATAAAGGGAACTCTATTTGAAAAGTGGTGACTCGAACTTGAACCCGGAATTGGAGATTGCTCCTACCCCATGGCTTTATGAAAGAAAATCAATCTTGACTAAGAACTATGAAATGTATTTCTCAATGACAACGAGTGATGTACCATGGGAGCCAATTATACCGTACAACCACATTACCCCTATATGGGAAGGGGCTTAGTCCGTAGCTTGTTTATCTTAGTATGGGAGGCCTTGTATCAAATAGTTATGGAAGGACACCGTGCGCGGCTACTTCTGAACCAGGTGGATTTCCACTAACCCGGCATCCGGGATGGGCAGAACTAGAGGCACCGGAGCGGAGATTCCGTATCCCGGGCTCTAGGGAAGGATCCTATACTAGGGTGAGCAAGTGAAAGAGTTTGTTTGATTATCTGAACACCGCATACTTGTGTATGACGATCCAGGGATTTCTCCCGGCAGATGTGTCGAATCTTGTGGGTAAAGTGTACCCCTCTGCAGAGGTTTTCAAACTATTCGAATAGCCGCGTCCGCGGTCATGGACGGTTGGCAAGCTGTACTTGACTTTTGTCAGGACTAAAAGTGACAATGGTGAACTTGGTGAATGACCTGACTTGACAATGATCTTGACACACTTGAAGTCCTCTTTAGATTGAACTTAGAGAACTAAACTTCTTTTCTACAAATGAACATTCTTGGGAAATAAAACTAGCTTTTGCAAATAAACTTAGTGTTTAGTCCACCATATCAACCTTGCATATCTACTTCATCTTTTCATTTATAAGATGGTTTGCGAGTGCATCCAATGTACTCACGGCTTTGTCCCTGGCTATCAACGTGGCCAGACTATGGGGAAGAATACCCGGAGGAAGGGTATGAAGAAGAGTACCAGAACTAAGCTCGTCTCCATGAGTCGCCCTTGCCTGTAGGGTGAAGGCATGGACCCGAAGACGTTATTTCCGCTGCTATATTGTGTTGTAACATGACTTGGTCTATATGACCATTGTTTTTGAACCATCGTATTGTAATGTCTATGGAACTGGTTACCAACTACGTTATGTATATCGCAACAATGGTTCTGGGATTGCGGTGGAATACATAACGGGAACTTCGAATTTGTTATCAAATTTGAGGTCGTCACACAGAACTTTTGGGGAAGTTGCTACAGTAGTATATGCTATATATGTGGTGGTTTTGGGTTGAAACCTGAAGCAAAAAGAGGTTGATTATATGTTATGCTACACTAATGTTGCTAATAGATTTGTGTTTAGTTTTGTATGAAGGAAGTTTTCAAGTGTAGGGATTGGAGAATGATGAGATGAGTTGAAGAATGGACAAAAGCTCAAGCTTGGGGATGCCCATGCATCACCCCAAGAAATATCCAAGAAGTACAAGCGTCAAAGCTTGGGGATGCCCCTGAGGCACCCCTTCTTCATCGGCAAAAATCAGGTCACCTTTCAAGACACTATATTTTTATTGCTTCATGCACTATGTGTTTTTCTTGGAACATCAGTTGTTTTAGTTTTCTTTATTAGTTAGTTTGTTTGCTGCAATAAATGGTTGGACCCCAACAAATTTCCTTTGGAGAAGTTGCCTTGCTTTTCATTTGCCAAAGAACGCTCTAGTTTTCACTCTTATCAAAAACCGAGTGTTCTTCTTTTTCTGCTACTGCTTTTGGTTTTCGTTTTCGCCTTGATTTGCGTTCAGACCTTGTCATATCTTTTCATCAAGGTATATTTTTGCCTCTGATCTTTATTGGTTTTCATCAAAAGAGGTGTTCTATAAAAATTTCAAATGGTGTTGGAAAAGAGAAAAAGCTTTATGCAAAAAAGTGGTACAAGAAGGAGCTTGTGTAGACTGCGGCTTAGGCTTTTTCATGTCGTGCTTGATGTCTTTTTGATAGTATGCTTAGTGATTTTTGCTGTAGCATGACTTGTCTCAAATAACTGAGATTGCTTAATGAGCCTTTGAAAAAAATCATGCGTTGTTTTTATCGTTAGGAAGCATTATTTTGGTTTTCTCCTTGATGCTTCATTTGGGTTGACTTGGCGCATGCTCACACATGTTAGACTCATACAAAGTCGCCAATAGCCTCTATGATCATTTAGTTTTTGACTTTTGATGCCATCTTATGCTTCTTTTAATGTCGGTTTGTCGCTTTGCATGATTATGGCCATTATTGCTCTCTTAGTTGGTCGCTCCTAGTCTTTTGCTAGCCCTCGCCTTGTACTGAGTATGAGCTCTACTCGTGCATCCAACTCCTAAAAACCAAGTTTTCCAAAGTGTCCACCATACATACCTACTAGCAATTTGCTATTCTAAGTAAATTTGACTTGCTTTTATTTTCTCTTCAAATTAAACTCTTACCAGTGTTATGCGAAAATTGGTCAGTAAAGCTCTCACGAACCGGAAGGCACACTTTACTTTTTCTTGTTCTTAAAAATTTGACATTGTGGTCTCTTATGTTGAGTTGTTATGCTTGCAAGTTGTAAGTTGGATACTAGCCCAACCATGCTGTCATGGGGCAAGCTTTCAACATTGCACTTCTTATTTGAGTTGATATCGTGATCTTTTGTTTATGGATGCCCGCGGTGTGAAATGAATTGGGAATCTTGCGGGGATCATGGAGTTTGTATATGTGTTAGGGAAACGCCTGGGCCGCCAATCTAAGCCATGCATAATTCATGGTGGAAATTTGTAGCATACCCATAGTGGACATTCGACGACGCATCTCAAAATAAAAAGCTATACAAATGGTAAATAAAAGAGATGTCGAGGTGTTCATTGTTTGCTTGTCCTGTCATTTTGATGTGGGCTTGTTCCATGTCATCGGGCACGGAGGTACCCCGTTGGCGGTTTTCGATGATACATATATACTTACAATGACAAGAGCCTTGCTTGGGACTCTAAGTTGAGTAGCATGAGGTTTGGGTACTCGTATTCACGGGACACGAGGTTTTCAACTTATGATTTGTCAAGCATATGCATCATAATTGTTCTCGCATTAACTTTAACCATTCAAGATGCTTATAATGGGGGCAATGATAGCTCAGAGCCGGTAAGTACCATAATTTTTGAAGGTTATAAAACTTGCAATCACTGCTTCCCTCCGCGAAGGGCCTTTCTTTTACTTTTATGTTGAGTCACCACCTTCTATCTTTATGCACCATTAAGAGAGCATAGTTGTCATTCTTAGTATAATGTGCATTGTCCCAAAGTTTTCATTGATTGATTCATATTGTTGGTTTCACTTGTTCTCAAATTATTTGTATCTAGTCGCCCTCTTAAACTTGAAGGTGTCCTATACATTTATGTTTTGCTCTCTATGAAGGACAAGCTGAAAACCATTTGTATGTTTTTCCTTATGATTTGAACACACGTTTGACTTTCATTCTTTCATTTTCATGATCTTTTGTTTGTGTTCATTTTCATGTTTATAACATGGTTGCTAAGTTTCCATTGTCAAGATTATATCTTTCATGCCCATGTTTTAAGTTCTTATGATCCCAGCTCACAATGCTTACATATATGATCAAGATTGTGTAGGTGCATGTCACCTCAAAAATCATTCTTTGTTATCACTTACCTACTCGAGGACGAGCAGGAGTTAAGCTTGGGGATGCTTGATACGTCTCCAACGTATCTATAATTTTTGATGCTCCATGCTTGTTTTTACACCATTTGCCTACTGTTTCGTTACACTTCGTGGCACTTTTATGCATTTTTCGGAACTAACCTATTAACAAGTCGCCACAGTGCCAGTTCCCTGTTTTCTGCTGTTTTTGTATTTCAGAAGTGCTACACAGGAAATATTCTCGGAATTGGACGAAACAAGTTCCTCAAGTCTTATTTTTTCCGGAAGCTTCTAGAGATCCGAAGAGGAGTTGGAGAGGGGCCACAGGCCACCCTCACACTAGGGCGGCGCGGCCCAGGCCCTGGCCGCGCCCCCTACGTGTGAGGACGCTTCGGTCCACCTCTGATGCTGCCCCTTCACCTATAAAGACCCCCCGACGAAAAAAACCTAAGAACCCGATCACTTTTCTAGAACACATCGCGATCCGCCACCGCCGTCGACCCGAAGATCGGGAGGGTCCAAAAGCTCTTCCCGGCACCCTGCCGGAGAGGGGAATCGCCACCGAAGGTCTTCTTCATCGTCATGCTTGCCTCCGGAGCGATGAGTGAGTAGTCTACCTTGGACTATGGGTCCATAGCAGTAGCTAGATGGTTGTCCTCTCCACCATGTGCTTCATGTTTAGATTTCATGAGCTGCCCTACATGATTGAGATCACCGTTATGTAATTCTACATGTTTGGTTTGTTGGGATCCGATGAATATTGGTGTTATGATTGAGTTGCTATACTGAAATATATCTTATGTTATCTCTATGTTGTTTATGATCTTGCATGCTCTCCGTTATTAGTAGCTATCTTGGCCGAGTAGTTGCTAGTGACTCCAAGAGGGGGTATTTATGCTCGATAGTGGGTTCATGCCTCTATTTAACCTGGGGAAGTGACAGAAACCTCTAAGGTTGTAGATGTGCTGTTGCTACAAGGGAGAAAATTACATTCATATGCTCGAGGGCATATTCTTTGTTTACATTACACACTTTGCTTAATGCAATTATCTGTTGTTCGCAACTTAATACTCATGGGGTGTTCGGATGATATTCCCGTGAGTGGATTATTAGTCATAGATGCAGTTGGATGGCGGTCTATGTATTTTGTTGTAATGCCCAGAGTAAATCGCATAGTGATCTTCTTGACATATCACGTTTATCTTTATTCTATCAATTGCCCAACTGTAATTTGTTTACCCAGCATGTGTTATTTATCTTATGGAGAGACACCACTAGTGAACTATGGACCCCGGTCCTATTTCCATCATATTGCTATCACCTGTTTACTTTACTCGCACTATTTACTTTACTCGCATACTTTCACTGTTTTCCACTCGATACGCTCATACCATTTGTTTCAAGCAAACCGGTGAGATTGACAACCTCATCGCAAGTTGGGAACAAAGTATTTGGTTGTGTTGTGTGCAGGTTCCACGTTGCTGCTCGCAAAGCAAAGCTTGGACGAGGCGCCATATATAAATTGTCCGAAGCTATCGCGAAGCTTGCAAGCATCATCTTCAGTCGTTTGTCTCTCCTCTCCTGAACGATAAACCTTGGTTTCTTAACTGAGGGAAAATCTTGCTGCTATATTCATCATACCTTCCTCTTGGGGTTCCCAACGGGCTGGCCATCAAACAGCATCAAGACATTTTCTGGCGCTGTTGCCGGGGATTGAAGAAGAAGAAGCTCCCACATCAACTTGGCACCATCAGATACATCCATGTAGAGACAGTTATTAGTGGTTGGAGGGAATACTATATTAATATTTTATAAACCTAAATTGCGTAATATACTACTCTCTCCAACCATTAATATCTATCTCTATATAGATATATCTAGACATATTTTAGTGTCTAGATACATCCATGCAAAATAGTCTCCTACCACCGGTGGTAGCTACACACCTAGCATCCACCATTAGATCCTCTATAGGGAGTATGACATTTCATACCGAGAGCACAAGATTTAACAGAAGGAAGGAACAACGTTTGCAATATATCTCCATCTCTCACCACCTCTCAACACAGCCACCCCAACACACCACACCATGAAACCTATTGACTTCTCCACCCAAACTAACCACACACACACATGCCTACTACACCATCCACTCAACCCATCCATCCAAAATCACCACACCATGCAACCATACAAACAAACCATCTAATCTCACCGCTCCCATTGTGTACTCATAGCTGCCCTCCCCTTTTCTATTTAGCATTTCCCTGATACATCATTGTTTTCATACCATAGCTCAGTAGGACGAACACCTTGATCCGGAATAATCAGTGGGTAAGTGATTTGTTGTTTTTCAGGGCGCCGCTACTTAATCAAGTAGAGCTCATTTCGTGCCAACAAATAAATGGCTTAGCAAGATGGCTATATCACATGGCATGTCCAACAGGTGATTTCGGTAGGCTAAATCAGTTTTGAAATGGCAGGAAGGGAGAGAAAACTACTCCTGCAAAATAAATAAATCCCGCCAACGCTACTCACCGGCTTAGCAAAACGTAAAATCACATGGCATGTCTAGTAGGTTACTTGGTTAGGAGAGTGTGCAAGGCAACTAGGCATGGCATTTCTGAAATCACCACCTGCTCGGTTAGGAAAATATGCAAGGCAACTCGGCAGGTTACTTGGTTAGGAGAGTGTGCAAGGCAACAAGCATGGCATGTCCGAAATCACCACCTGCTCGGTTAGGAAAATGTGCAAGGCAACTCGGCATGGCATGTCCCAAATCACCACCTGCTATAGCCATCCACAGTTGCCATTCTAAGTAGCCATTCAGAAATACCATATGCATGCAACAAACGGAAGCATTTCATCCATTATCACCATCATCTTCTGCTCTCTACATCGCATGCGGTAGGAATATCATGCTCACACAATCCAAGGACTATGCATGCATATATAGCTACCACCGGTGGTAGCAAATCCGTGTTGATACATCCATAGAGATTAGTGGTCGGAGGGAGTAGTACTACCACTGTGGCTAGCTGATGTCGCTCGATGCATTTCTACCGTGCGCAGAACGTACGTGTGCATGTGTCGTTTTTTTGAACGTCAATATACAGAATACTCCTATTCACTCCGTCGTAGTTCGTCTTGTATTCTCTCAAAGAAAATTGCACAAACCAGTCATTCAATGTTTTTGTTGCAGAAGACAGAAATCGGCGACTATAGTGGTAACTATCAGCGACTAGAGTGGCTAGAGTACTTAACTGCAAGCGTGGAAGTTTCCCTTTCACTTACCTGGGCTTCACCATGTCTGATCACAAACTCTCTATTGCTGACAATGAACCCCTAGTTGCTGTTGTGGGGAAAAGGGCTGCACCCTGGCAAGGGAGGTTCATGTCATCTGCTGCTAGGTTGACCATGATTGATGCTTGTCTGTCCAACCTGCCAATGCACACCATGGGTTGTTCCTGCTGGCCGATGGCACTCATGTTGGGTTTGACAAGCACAGGAACAGATTCTTCTGGGAAGGGCAAGGGACTAAGAAAAAGTATCATCTGGTTAAATGGCAAGATATCTGCCAACCTAAGGGTCAAGGTGGCCTGGGTGTTACTGATACCAAATCGATGAACATTGCCCTAATGGACAAGTGGATCTAGAGGTGTTTTTCAGGTGAAAACGAGGAATTGTTGTGGTTAAAGCTCCTCAGAGCGAAATATAGAGTGCGTGATCTGTTCACCTCTCCAAATCCAGTGGGGTGCTCTCCCTTCTGGCACAGTATTCATAAGATCAAAAACCTCTTTAGGGTAGGGGTCAGATTTCATCCTGGGGCAGAGTCCAAGATAAGCTTTTGGAATGACTTGTGGGTCGGTGAGGTTGCCCTCAGGGCGAGATACCCTTCACTATTCCAAAAAAGCTCAGATTCGGATCTGTCGATTGCCCAGGCGTACTCTGAGGAGGGGTGGCAGATCCCCTTTCGTCGGAGTTTAGACCAGAATGACCTCCAAGCTTGGAGGGAACTCTGCAGTGTAGTTGAAGAGATTGACTTGGCAAATGGTCCAGATAGAATTTCCTGGCACCTTGACTCCTCGGGCACTTTCTCTACTCGATCACTTTTTCTGGAGCTGTGCAAAAAACCTAAGGTTGCCCTTACCAAGTACCTATGGGACTGCGCTATCCCACTGAAAATCAAAATCTTTACCTGGCAGCTTGCCAGGGGGCGGCTCCCCTCAAACGACCAAATTCTGATTAGGTTGGGGCCGTCGACCACATTTTCTTTCGGTGCTCGCTGGCATAATTTCTATGGAGTGGGGTCAGAGATATGTTTGGGGTGTCCTGGAACCCCAGTTCCAGATTAGACTGGTTTACTATCCTTGACTTTCTAAGCCATAAGGCCCAGAGGGCAGTGTGGACCTATTTTGCTGCTCAGTGCTGGGCAATTTGGAGTACTCGTAACAAATTTACTATTGAAGGAAAATTCCCCCGGCAGCCTGCTGATTGCATTTTCAAAATAACTCTTTCTTTGCAGCTTTGGCGGCCACTTCAAAGAACTAAAGACAAGGGGATGATGGACGAGCTGATCTCCATGACGAAGGCGTTTTTCGCTACCTCATACTCGCCCCCATCTCCGCCGCCAAGTACCAAGCATCTGCTGTGACTCCTTGGGAGTTTTATCTTATTACTAGTGCTCCTGAACTTTCCTCCAGCCTGCGTGTTGTGCCATGTTTTGTAATAAGTACTTATTGTCTGTGTCTCTGGGGCTGAACAGTGTGGTTTGCCTCAGAGGCATAGCCAGGAATTGTTGACGCCCCGGGCCAAAAGCTAAGGGGCAAAAATTATTCCAAAATTTACCCCAGTTGAAAGGCTTAAACAAAAGGCAAGCTCAATTGGATAGATAATAAAAATTTAAACACAATATTTAGTGGTGTTTCAACAAGTAACGTCAGATATAACAGGAGATTAGAAACAGCAGTGCAGTGATACAAAAGAGGTACCAGATCAATAATCTAGTTGTGCCGAGACTCCCATGAGTTGGCCCATGATTGCATCTTCACTAGTAGTGGTAGAAGTAGGCAATCCTTCAAATGTAAAAATTTAAATGTTAATCAGTGCATAAACAACAAGTAAAATATTTCATAAGGGATGCAAAATCTGGAATCTTACTTCTAGGACGAGGTAAAAGGCCTTTGCGTGAGCGATAACCCTGAAATCTCTCTATGATCTTTGCTTCTTCAATACTAACAAATACATCTCGCTCAATATAACAGACTATTATATGATTCATCCAATCATCACCCATCTTGTTTCTCAACCCAGTTTTGATAATGCTCATTGCTGAAAAGGCCCTTTCCACTGTTGCAGTTGCAACCGGTAAAATCAAAGCTAACTCAACAAGGCGGTAAACCAAGGGGAAAGTTGTGTGCATATCGGACAGAACCATCTTCATGGCAAGATGACCAAGGTCATTACAGCTCATGAAATGTGGATCAGCTCTTGCTTCTTGGATGAATGAGTCTAACTGGTTTCTAAGGACAAAACTAACTTCATATGTAGAGAAGTCAGCAGCATACATATTAGCAAGATCAACTAGCTTGTCTTCATTATAATTGGCAAAAGAATTTCTGGGATCAAGACAAGCTATGCATCTCAACAACTGAGTAGATATTTCAGCAAATCGGTTGTTTAACTCAACAATAATTTGATCATGCAACACATTGAATATTTCATTTCTGAAATAATGGTAGTAAGTTACCAATTGGCCACCCCAAGTCCTTGAACGGCCATTAGAAGTTCTTGTATCTTCCATATTTGGCACTACAATGTTGTATTTGAGACAAAAGTCATTTACCTCTCTTAGGAGCTCATCCCAGCCATCCTGCCTTATCTCTTGAATTTTCTCTAATGTGGTTTTAATCAATCCTACGGCACGCACAATGTTCTGATTTTTCTTTTGCAAGCAATAAGATAGATCGTTAGTCTTGCCCAATAATCTAATCATAAGATGCAATATGAGAACAAATTCAAATGTCTCCAACTGCTTTATCAACCCCCCGGCTGTGGTTCTTTGTGTAACATTATCTGCATCACTGAATAAATTTTCTAATACCTTCAGAACTGGTTTCCACATCAAAACAAGTCGGCATAGGATTCTATGATGTGATCCCCACCGTGTATCACCAGGCCTTGCAAGGTTAGTTAGTTGGTTTTTCCCCTTCCCACCAGAAAGTTCCCCGCCTCTAACTGGCGCACAATTTCATCATGTTGCTCTTGGGCCAATTGATCATGTCTTTTACATGAAGCATTAGCAATGTTGACAACCATGCTAGTGTACTAAAAAAAATCCATTACTGATGAACAACATTTTGCAACAGCAACTACAACTAACTGTAACTGATGGGCAAAGCAGTGTATATAATGAGCATAAGGATTTTCCTCCAAGATCAATCTTTGCAACCCACGAAATTCCCCTCTCATATTTGAAGCCCCATCATAACCCTGCCCTCTCAAATTAGACATAGACAAGCCATGAGTAGCAAACATACCATCCAAGGCTGCCTTGAGTGAAGCTGCTCTCGTATCAGGAACATGATCAATTGCAATAAATCTCTCAATCACCTCCCCTCTTTTGTTGACATACCTACATAAGAAAAAGAAGCATGATTAATATGTGACAATCTTGAGAAAATATGCATACAACACATACATACAATACAAGACAAGGTACTGACCTCAAACACATAGCCATTTGCTCCTTGATAGATGCATCTCTGGACTCATCAACAAGCAAGGAAATTTTCCTATCTCCAATATCCTCAATAATGGCTTTGGAGGTCTCTTGTGCACAAGCCTTGCACAATTCCAATTGTATCTCAGGTGAAGTCATCTTATGGTTCTCCCTGGCAGCCGCAATCAATTTTTCTGCCTCTAGATCTTTCTTTGTGTACCATTCTAACATCTCCTTAAAATTACCCTTATTCTTTGAGGTACTAGATTCATCATGTCCACGAAAAGCAAGACCTTGTAGAAGCAAAAATTTGACAACACCCAATATATTCAAGAGACGAGCTTTGTATATTTCTTGTTCACTATTAGTGCCCCTATCAATCACATGTGGCAGATTTTGCCTCTGATTTTTGAAAGCCATATAATGTTGTCTAGCTTTATTATGACCACTGTCATGTTTACCAACATGGCGATTAAGAACACTAGGCCCATCCTTCCATGTTTTAAACCCATTCTTTGTGAATGCTTCAATACCAAAATTCTCAGCTCTTGGTTGCTTAAATAAGAAACAATAAAAGCAAAAGGCAACATTTTTAGAAACGCTATACTCCAACCAGCCACGATGATCATTGTACCAGTAATCATGAAAGCTTCTATAGCCATTTCCTACCCAGGTCCGCTCATATGAATGATTAGTTGGTTGGCATGGACCCTTGCTAATGTACTCCCTTCTAGCCATATCTCTAACTGCTGGATATAAATTTTCAATTGGCCTTCTCAAACCAGGATCTGATTCAATATCACCGGGCCTAAGTTGAGCTGTAACATGGGGGATATTATCACTTGCTTAAGTTGAAGGGCCTGATTCTGTGGATCCAGTGGTTTGTACTGGGAAAAGTTGTCAATTCTATTTCTTTTGTTCATCTTATCTTCCTGTAAAATGTAAATTGAAGCAACTTTTACTAAAATGGCAGAGAGCAAACAGCTAAAGGGGAAATCTAAACAATATCAAGATTTAACAGATGGTACAGCAGCAAAAGAGAAGAGGATTTGTGCAGAATACCTGATGGCTGCTGCTTGAGTGCTTGGTGCTGGTGGCTTGCGTCCTGTACTGGGGCGGCCGGGCGGGAACGCAGGATTTGGCCAGAGGCAGAGGCGTCGCTGGGAGGCGGGGACACGAGAGGGCCGGGAGGGCGGGGGCGGGATCCGGAAGCGGCGGCGAGTGGGTGGCGGCCGGCGGTTGAGCCGGCGGCGGGGGTCAGGCCTGCCGTCCTCGGCGGGGGCGGCGGCGACGAGAGGTCCTCTTCTCCTTCCTTCCTGGACGAGTGAACGAACGAGGGCACGAGGCGACTGGCGAGGGTTCAGTTCGCGGGCCTCCAATTCGTTTCCAGATGCAAGCCCTAGTTGGGCTGGGCTGGGCTGCGCCCCAGGCCAACTTATGAAATATACCCTAGAATTTTTTTTCACGCCCCAGGCCGTGGCCCGTGTAGCCTGGAGCCCAGCTCCGCCTTTGGTTGGCCTCGTGGCTGTGAATTTACTGTCTGTCCTCCTTAAGGCAGCAGAGTTTGAGCTTCGTAGCATGCCTGTAAGCTACATTGTTGTGTGGTTTTATTAATTTAAAGCCGGACACGAGGTGCCTTCTATCTTAAAAAAACTATTTGCAAGGAGCTGTGATGATCTGTTCATTACATCGTTTAACAGCCCATCAGGCAATCGGGGCTTTGGGTGTATTCATCTCTCATTTACTCGACCTACCCTAGCTCCAATTCATCCCACGCGCTCAAAAGTCCCCCACAGTTGCCGCCTTGCCGTAGCTTAGCGTCGCCGCGGGCGCCTTCTCCGCCCTCACTCTCGTCGCCGCGGACGCCTTCTCCGCCCTCACTCTCGTCGCCGCCATCGCCATCGCCGTCCCCGTCTACCTCATCGCGTGTCTGCTGCCCCCACCCCGTCCGCAACATTGGCCACTGATTTTTCAGGTATGAGGTTTTCATCATCCAGAGATTAGTTAACCCGAAACTAACATCTACAAATTTTGGGTGCACAACCAGCAGTCATCTAGATCTGCCCTTACGAGGTGCAAAGTTTAACTTTCTACCCTAACGTGAAATTGGTAGGCGTTCTTACTCTTCTTTTATCGAATTAATTAACGAGCTCTGTTCTCGATCCCAATTTGATAGGATACATCAGTTAATTAGTGTGCGGTCTACTTGGTTTGAAACTATTTTATACTGGTATTGGGAACTCAATATTTTATTCATACATAATTTTTTTTTCTTATAAGAGGTATCTTGCATCAGAATACATACTTATAGAGTATATCTGGAAGTGCGAGAGTAGCAATCAGCGAGTTGGTGTTTCAGTATAAGACTTATATTAGGGGCCCTTTGATTTTAATGGTCTGTGATTGTTCGACAACCTTGTGTTGCCGGTTAACATTTGGATTTTCTTTTGTTCTGCTTCAGTGTTCCGGATATGCTTAAAATGAAGAGAGCTGGTACTCTAACAGAAAATCTCACAAAAAGTTCCAAAAAGAATAAAAGAATCTGCAATGGTCGACAAGAGACACTTGATTTGATAATTGCAGGTCTGTCGACAGTTCATTTTTCTATACCCGTTTTATTACAGCTCTTTTGGAGCACTCACAATTGTGTTCCATCATTGTTTTTTAACTAGCCGACCTAAAACGGGATATCAATTCGGAAGAACCGATTGACAACTTTAGAGACTGTGACCAAAATGTCTGGAATGAGCTCAGCAAAGAAGTTACTTCGAAATTTTCTAGAACAGTTGTCTCCCTTGCAGTGTCTGATGGTAACTATGCTGTCATACTCTAGCATTCTTAGTTTAATTTTTTTTATCTTAATTTAATGCTGCTATTTATAGATGAACAAAATTACAATCTTTCGTAGGACATAAGGTGTTATTTGCATGCTCGGGCATAGCCTTACAACGCCGGCCTCTTGTCACATGCTTTCTCACTTCATCAAGTTTGGTTAGAGCTTACAATGATAAGAAAAGAGAATGCGATGGTAGCTTGAAGGTTGGTGCTGCTAATCATGCTTCACTTATTTTGCTTGTTTGCCTAAGATAATTGTCAGTTTGTCACCATTCTGTATTCTTCTCTTGCTGTCTCATTATAGATCGAAGTGCGTCGCAACGGCAATGTTGCAAGAGGGTTATTGGGCGACTATGATTTCGATCAGGAGATTGCTCTTGTCAACATAGTAGCCTTCTCCCTTGGTGTTCATCCAGTGGATCTTGATCATCAGGTGGAATGTCTTCCCTGTAGTAAGGTAGTAGCTGTCGCGCGTGCCGATTCTGGCACATTAATGGCCACGACTGGGATACTGACCAGTGATTCAAGTGGATCTGAAGATGGTAAAAAGCTAATGCTCTCCACTTGTAAAATATCTGAGGTACAATAGCATTTGGTCTGTAACTATATACACTGAACTATATAGCTCTGAAAAGGCATAACATTGTCGTTTTTCTTATGTACATCTTGTTCCATATTATATTTTTTGTCCCAATGTAAACCTTGTTGCCTGTCACTTTATCTTTGCTAGGCTTGGGAAGGTGGGCCGCTTTTTGATTGTGATGGGAACTTCGTTGGCATGAACATTTTTCTGATTGGGGAAGGAACTTCTTTCGTACCAATGAGTATAATTCTAAAACGTTTGGATAAATATATGCCGAAAAAGAAAGTTAAGACGGTCAGGTATATCTTGTATATTTTCGTTAATTTTGTTTACCTATATTTGCCCCATCACTGAATTCACTCTGTCCTTCCTGTTTTTTTTTTTTTGAGTAATGCTTGAGCACAATCATAAAGTAACCTACATTGATTGCCAAACAGCTTTCAAGGCTTATTAATTGTGCAAGAATCTGGATCGTGGGGTGTTGTTCCTTTTATATCTTTATTTATGTATGGCATTTGGAATTTCTTTGCAGTTGTCATTCTTTGTGCCTCTATAATAACTTGCTTCTTTGCTGCTTCTACAAGGAATACTTGTATTAATTCAATGAAGAAGCTAGTTTCTTTGCACTTCTCATTGTTTATCCCTAGAACAACTTGCTTCTTTTCTTCCTCTACCAAGAATACTCATATTACTTCAATGATAAAGCTAGTAGATTTTTTTAAGAATCTTTTTCTTTCAGACTTAGAATGTGGACAGTAGTAGGATTTATGATCTTCTCCTGACCCTAGAGGTTTTGTATAGTGGAATCTCTCAGTTCTGACTTTGTATTCTCTGCAATTCTGTTTGTGTAGATGTTGACTAGTGCTATTTTAGTCCATTTTATTTCTACGTATGTGGATGTAATTTATGGCAAGTTTACTATGTCTTTCCACAGGCATGTAGAAATACAGAGACCGGTGCAACCTTGGCCCTATTGCACCTATCCAAGGGGTGAGTACATAGCAAGATCATTCGTGCTTTTGTCCATTTCCTTGGTGTTTTTAATGATATCATTTTTTAAGATCCTCACAAGTGGTGCAAACTTGGACTTCTACGATTGTGTTTTCATAATAACTAGTAGCTTCTTTAGCCTTTATAGTTGTATTCTCATGACCTCGGTGCTAATCAGCTAACCTTATTATACTATCTTCATGGGTATGCTCGATTTGGGGATATAGACAGATCTGGGGATCTAGATTCCTTGAATTATCCAAAGCCTTCTGCAGCTACTGGTGAGTTAATACTTGTAAGTAGGTCCTGGGATGCAGTTGTTTACAGCTTTCTTCTGCCACTAACAATTACTGTGTGGTCTATCATTGAACAGAGGGATTAAATTTGGTTAATATATTCGAAGAGACTTTTGGTGACTTATATGGTTCTGGTAAAGGTGTTTGGAGCCAACTCAGCAAAACAGATTCTCAGAACTTACGTCGAGTTGTTGTCTCACTTGCTTCATTCAGCGGTAATTTCACAGTAATATGTTACTCCCTCCGTTTCAAAATATAAGATGTTTTAGGTTTGTGAAGCAAATTTATCTAGACATGTTTTAGTGTGTGTATTCGAGTGAATCTACATACTAAAAGATGTGTAGATACATTTGCTTTACAAAGGTAAAACATCTTATATTTTGAAACGGAGGGAGTACTTATTATTCCACGTTTGAACTTGGTTATCAATGAGAACTGTTGTATATATGCAGGAGAAAAGAGATTTTTTGCGTGCACAGGCTTATTTATTGAATGGAAGAGATGCACAATTGTTCTGACTTCGGCGAGTTTAGTTAGGGATCCTAATGATGAAAACAAGATTGCTGAAAACTTGAAGGTTGGTTCACGATGCCATCCTTACTTTTTTCTTCTTAGTTCTGACAGTGCCATTTGCAGATTTTAGTTTTGCTTCCAAATAAACAACGCAAAGAGGGGATATTGCAACACTCCAGTTTGCACTACAATGTTGCTCTTGTCGGTGTCGAGGATTTCCGTCCTCTTCGTTCGTTTAGAGTCGAAGATTGGTCGAATAGCAGAATTCATGAAGACCCCAAAAGATCTCGTAAAGATCCCAATGTAGTTGCTGTGGGGTGCTGCTTCAAATCAGGAGTCTTAATGGCTACATGTGGGAGAGGAACCGACTGGTCAGGCGTGCTTGATTACAGAGATCTTAGGTACTCCAGTTGTAAGATCACCAAGGTTAGTAGTGCTCTTGCGGATATTCTTAATTGACATATCCATCACATGATGTGCTAAACCATATCTATTCATTTATAAATACAAACTTATCCAGGCCAACTGATTCAGTGTCACTTTTTGTTTACTAGGCTAGGATTGGAGGGCCCCTGATTGACTTCAGTGGGAGATTTATTGGCATGAACTTCTATGATAAGAGAATAGGAACCCCATTCATGTTTAGGGACTGTATTATTCGAGTGCTGGCACATTTTGAGAAAGAAAAGTATGTGCACCTAGATTTGTTGTTTTGTATATTAAAGTGCCTGTCATGTGTAGTATGTATATTTATATTCAGATTTGAGATCAGTGCATGAACATGACATTTTGCGTTTTGTCAAAAATTCTATCTATTAAATCTAGCCTTAATTTGCTACTGTGTCAGGACTGTCGATGAATCTGGCAGTGGTGGTACACCAATCAGGTACTTACTTATTATCACTTTGATGTTTTGAATAAGCACAATTTGTTGATAATATTACAATGTGTAGAAAACTATTGAATAGGAGAAACCGCTGGCCTGTGCCCATACCATGTTGGCGCCATCCAGACGATGAGCACGAAGATTTGCTGCCACCTGGCTACAAGAAAAAATCTGAAAAGTTTGGATTTACGTATGTGAATGGAGAAAGAGTCGACTACTATTAGATGTCATCCTGCTCTTGCTCTGCTCTGTTTGCTTTGCGTCAATCTGGTGGACCTGTTTGTTTGAGCAGTTAAGATCTTCTAGCCATGTTCGGGTATTTTGGTGTTTGTGTATGGGAAGTGAATGTACCTCATCCATAGCTGTAGTGTTTCTGCGCTAGCTGAATATTTTCCCTGTGTTTGGAAAACATTTGTATGTGGAAGCAGACGGAGTGAACTAATATGCATCTAGTAATTGTTATCTGTACTATGTTTTCAAAGTCAAAATTTCTACTGATTCCATTTTGGTGGTATTTTGTAGTGTTACTGTAGCTGTAATATTGTGCGACCATTGGACAAAATTTTGTTTTGAAAGTGGAACGTCAAAATATGTCCTTCAATTTAGAGTGGAGTGAGTATTTAATGTGTGGCTGACCTATTTAAAGATACTTCCTCCGATTGGAAATAATTATTTGTGATTTATATTAACTTAGTACAAAGTTTGTGCTAAGTTACTAACACTTATTTCTGATAGAAGGGAGTAGGTTTAAACCTAAATTTTGTATGTTCACCTCGTCCCTCTTGTGTGGACGTTCGCCCAACAATACTAAGCTCCATGCTTTGCAATTTGCCCCATCGTTCCACGAATTTACATGGTAGCATTCCCTAATTTTATTTGGAAAATGCTTTAAAACAGTCGGAGGCTGTCTCGCTCGCGACCTCCGGGCACGCGGCCGTAGGATGCGTCCGATCTGACGGTTGTCTTTTTCCTGGACTCCACCAACCTATCGTCCGAAAAGATCTTATCCGATCGACCCTGCTCAGTCTCCATCGTCAACATCGCTATCTGCTCCCCAAATCAATCCCCCGCCGCCGGTGCTCAGAACTGCGGGTGGAGCGGCGGTCGGACTCCTCATCAGTGCGGCGCTGGCGGTTTGACGCATTCAAGCGGCGGCTCCTGCTCGCTCGGCCTCCTCATGGCGGCGCATGGAGGCAGCACACGGGGAGGCACTGCGGCGCGTGAAGGCTGCTGTGGGCGGCGCACGGCAGCACGTGGAGGTGGCACACGGCCTCGCCCTCCTCCTGGCGGCGCATGGCGGCTCCCGGCCTCGCCCTCCTCCTGGCAGCGCCCGATGGTGCCCGGCCTCGCCCTCCTCCTGGCAGCGCACAGTGGTGCGTGGAGGTGGCTGGCATCGTCGGCGCTGGCGTCTGGACGGCCGGCGAGCTGCATGGACCCAATTACAGGTGCGGCCATGGCGACGGCGTCGCCAACCTCGCCCACCTCGAGCGCGCGCGACACTGGTAAGGTCCCAGTCGATGCAGAGGAGGCGGTCATCGGTGGGGAAGGAGGAGTTGCTCCTTGCCTCAACTCTGATTCCCTCTTGTGCGGCAACCACGATGCTGGCAGGTTGGTGCCGCCTAAGGATCGATGCTCCTGGCTGTGCTACCAGCAACCACCGTAACGTGAAGTTTGAGATTTTTTGCTACAATACTTGTTTGGATTTGTATCATAACAAGTAATTTTCTGCTACATACGATTTTGTGGATTAGAATCATAGGATTTTTTATGCTACATAATTGTGGATTTGCATCATAGGAAGTATTTTATGCTAGAATCGTACTGAGGTGTTGCTACAATAGCATAATTTTTTAGCTACTATGTGAGATCTCCGGCGAGATCTCAGGCGATCTCTACGATGTGATTGGATTTTGCTACCATAGCATAACTTTTTCTGCTACAATAGCCTAATTTTTGCTGCAATATTACAATATTTTTGCTACAACATCTTCGGCGAGGTCTCCGGCGAGATCTCCGGTGAGGTTAGCGTGTTTTGTGGTTGAACAGTTTTTTGCTACAATAAAGCAAAAGTGAGATTTTTGCTATAACTACACAAATATTTTACTCCGAACGACACATTTTTGCTCCATTGCAGCAACCTGCGGAATTTAGGTAAAAATAATTTTTGCTACAATTACACAAATATTTTGCTCCATTGCAGCAACCTGCGGAATTGAAGGTCCAAATAGGACACGTGTCAGCACCTGGACCAGGAGGCTAGAAAGTTTCCAGCCCCGGGGTATATCTGGGCATGGGCAGCCCGGTCCGATGGCCTGACCCAAAAATGGCCCAACCCGTCGGGCCAAAACATGCTGTCGGGCCGGGCGTGGGCAGGATTTTTTGGCCCGATAAGAGTACCGGGCCGGGCTTGGGTTGGAAAAAACATAAATTTACTGAAGGCCCGGCCCGATGATTTTTTAGCCCGATGGGCCGGGCCCGGGTGGGAAAATGCGGCTCGACAGCCAGGCCGGGCCTAGGCAGCAAAAAAATGAGTCGGGCTTTCTCTCGGCCCGGCCCGTCCCGAAATAATGCCCAGGTATACCCCGGGGATTGTGGGTGATTCCTATGCTCCGACCAGGTCGACGCTTGCACCGCGCCGCACACCCCCGTGCGCGGTGTGGGTCGGCCCATTAGCGCCGACCTGGTGGGCTATCTTTTTTTCGTTCTTTTTTCTTTTTTTGTTCTTTTTCCTTTTTTCTTTTTTCTTTTCTCTTTTCTCTGTTTTCTTTTTCCCTTTTTCTTTCCAATTTATTTTTTGTTTTTCTTTTGCAACATTTTTAAAAATGTTCAGATTTGATTTTTTTTCAAATTTTGAAATGCGTTCAAATTATGATTTTTTTTTTAAATTTCGAAATTTGTTCAAATTTTGAAATTTGTTTAAATTATGAAATTCGTTCAAATTTTGATTTTCGTTCAAATTTTGGAAATTTCACAAATTTTGAAATTTGTTTACAATTGATTTTCGTTCAAAATTTGAAATTCATTCAAATTTTGATTTTTGTTCAAATATTGGGAATTTCATAAATTTGAAATTTGTTCAAATTCAATTTTCGTTCAAATTTCGAAATTTGTTCCGACTTGAAATTTGTTTTAATTTTGAAATTTGTTTTGACTTGAAATTTGTTCTAATTTGAATTTTGATCCGATTTTCAATTTTATTCCGATTTAGAAATTTTTAAAAACAACAGAAATTGGAAATGCGAAAAAGAAACAGCGAAAAAGAAAAAGCAAAAAAAAAGGGGCAAACGCGAAATGGGCCAAGCCCACGACGAGCCAGGACGTAAATATCCCAAAAGAAGAAATGCGCGGAAACAGTTTAATGGGCCAGGCCCAGTAGCCATTGGAGGGTGTGCGGCACGGAGTTTACACCGATCAGGTTGGAGTATAAGAGCTCCCGGATTGTGAGCAGAGCACTCCCCATTTTATTTTTACATGGCAAGATCCAAATTTCTTCCACAAATTTGCCTGCCGAGTCCTTACTCAAGTCAAAAAGGTCTCTAATGTGTAGCGAAGAGCTTTGGTCCAGAGCTGCGAAGCATATAAACCGCATGTCCTCTTCTTTACAGCCATGATCAACTCCCACAGCTCCCTGATATAGTCCTTGTCCAGGGTAGGGCATTTCCTAATACTGATGTGGCCTCCCCTCTCGTTTCCTCCGCCCAGCCTTGAGAGTCGACTCTAGATCCCCGGCTTGCTCGGCTTGCTTCTCCGGCAGCAATGGGCCCAAGTCTCACCCTGAACGATAGAGATGAAAGGGATCAACGAATATGAGAAACCTGAACTTATCCCTAAGTTAGGGACCCTAACCTTCCTCTCTGATTCCTGAATCCAGCTGCTTCCGTCTCCATCCCAAACATAGATTTCCCTCTCCAGCCTCAATTCCCAGCAACTTCCTCTTCCAGGATCGTGACACTTCCGTCTCCATTCTCCACCCCGATTGCAACATTGAACACCGGTTTTGCAGGTACGACCTTTGATTTCGTCGTCAATCATCATCCAGTGTTTAGCTAATCCCCAACTCAAATTTTTGGGTGCGCCGTGCTTAGCTAATCCCCAACTCAAATTTTGGGTGCACGGGCTCACTATCTAAATCCTCCCAAGCAATGTGCAAAGTTGAATTAGAAGGGATACGGGACCCTTTCATTGATGATCTGTGATGGTTCTACAACCTTTGCATTATTACCATTGATGACTGAACATTTGGGGTTCAATTTTTCTGCTTCAGTGTTTGGAATATGTTGGAGAATAAGAGAGGTGCTGATGATGATCCCATAGAAAATCTCAGCGAAAGCTCAAAAAAGACTAGAGATTGCATTGGTGGAGGAGAGATACTTGATCCATTGATTTCAGGTCTGCTGCACTTCATTTCCCCGCAAATGTTTTTTTTACAGCTATAATGGAGCACCCACATTTGCGTTGTCTAATGCATGTTTTTGTTCAACTAGGAGAGTTACATCGGCATAGCACTTCGGCAGAACAAAATGAAACTGACTCTGATCAAAGTGTCTGGAGTGAGCTCAGTGAAGAAGTTACTTCAAGAATTTCTAGAAATATTGTCTCCATTGCTTTGTGCGCTGGTGACTATGGTGGTACATTCTTCTAGCCTTATTTGTTTTTAAAATGTTAACCTTAAGCTTCCAATGCTGGTTATAGAGGATCAAAGTTACAATATTGTGCAGGACATACGGTGATATTTGAATGCTCGGGCATAGCTATACAACGCAAGGTTTGTTCTACAAGGTTTTTGACTTCAGCAAGTTTGGTCAGAGCTCTCAATAATAGTAAGAGCAAAGGCCATGATAACTTGGAGGTTGGTGCTGCCAATCATCCTTCACTTATTTTGCTTGTTTGCTTAACTTAACTGTCACCATCTTGTACTACCGTGCTATATCATTACAGATTCAAGTCTGCCGCGAAGGCAATGTTTCTAGAGGGTTATTGGGGGACTATAATTTGGATCAGGGAATTGCCCTTATCAGCCTAAATTTTTTGACCCTTGGTGCTCATCCAGTGAATCTCTATCATCAGCTGCGATTTCTTCCTTGTACCAAGGTAGTATCTGTAGCCCGTGCTGTCACTGGCGAGGTAATGGCCAGAAGTGGGATACTGGCAGATGATTCAGGCGGATCTGAAAATTTTGATTACTCAAGCAGATCTGAAAATGGCAAAGGACTTATGTTCTCTACTTGTAAAATCTCCGAGGTACACTTGCCCTTTGGTCTGAGTATTTTGATATGTATCTATCAGCACTCAGCAGTGAACTGTAGCTCTGATGCATATACATTTTTTCTTATGTAACTCCTGTTCCCTATCACTGTGTTTTGTCCCAATGTAACCGTAACTGTTATTTTCTAGGCTTGGGAGGGTGGTGCCCTTTTTGATTATGATGGGAACTTTGTTGGCATGAACGTTTCTTTGGTGGAGGAAAGAACCTCTTTCTTGCCAACGAGTATAATTATCGAATGTTTGGAGTAATTTCTGCCAGATATGGAAGTATTAAATAAGATGGTGCGGTACGTCTTGTCTACTTCCATTTATTTGCATCTGATGTTTGTCCACCACTTATTCCTTTTCAATTACTCAGATTTATTTTTGAGTAACACTTGATTGATTGGCAAACAGCTTTCAAGGCTTGTGAATTTTGCTAGAACCTGGATTTTTCCTTTTGTAGTTTTATCTATAACACATTTAGTTTCTTCAGCTTTCATTGTTTCTCCCTTTATAACAACTTTGCTTTTTTGCTGCCTCTACCAAGAATACACACATTGTTTCAGTACCGAAGCTAGTAGATTATCTAATTTAAGTAAAGTTTTGTTCAGACTTGGGATGTGAAGGGTTTATGATCGTCTCCTGACCTTGGAGGTTTTCTAGGATTTGCCTGGTTTCCAACACAAACTTAGTTCTTTGAATGATCCTTGGATCATCCCTGGATAACTAAGCTAAAGTACTGTAGATATTAGTAGGCTGACCAGAGCACTTCATTATTTGGTACTCCGACATAGAGAGAGTTTGAGGGCACGCCGCCACTGTGTTGGATGTGGTAGTACGTGAAGTCCATGACAGCCACGTCCATCTCTCGTATGTCGATGTTGGGCCCTGACTGCTTTATCCTCAAGTTGGTAGTCGATGGAGGAAGCTCTGCAGGTTGAGAAGGCCTTGGAGCGGCATGCTCAACCTCTCTGTGGCAGTCGTTGTCAAATGAGTTACGTCCATCGTGACCGACTTGGCCTCTGCATCTGCTGTTGATGGTAGAACAAACATCACTGCTGCTGAAGATAGTGGGGTCGCCAATTCTGCAGATGGTTGTGCCGATGCTGACGATAGCATCTTTGTCTCTGTGTCAAGCGGATCAGGCGGCACCTCTACCTCCAAACAAGCAGCCTTGAGCCTTCGCCGATGTAGTGAAGCATGCTTTAGCAACTGCTGTAATCAGATACGCTGTAGCACCTTGGTAGGCTACGTTTGCTAATTGCGCCGTTGTACCTCTGTGAAGCGTTGGCCCTTAGCACTGTGAGCATTGGACTAGTATTTTCCAGTCTGCTGCTAGCCATTTGATTATGGAGCAGCAGGTTGCTCTGATACAGATCATCCTGTGAAAATTCTATGTCTAAATAGACTCTTTATTTATTGTTTGATTGTACAGAGTACAAGTCCATTTTCATATAGACAGAAGAATATCTTTTTGCTAAGAAACAAACCTAATTTTCTTTACAACCAGGGTATTATATTTGGGCAATTCTATTTGTTCAGATGTTGTGTATGAATGTTCTGTGTTCATCCATATTTCTTCCGATCGCAATTTGCTAATGCCCTTCTGCAGTCATGTAGAAGTACAGAGACGTGAGATTCAACCCAGGCCTTATATCTCCTATCCAAGAGGTGAGCACCTAACCAGATCATTGATTATCGTGCTATTATGCAATTCTTCGTCCAATATAATGATAACCTTCTGTAAGATCCTCACAAGTGGTGCAAATTCAGCCTTTTGCATTTGCGCTTTGATAATAGCCATAATCTAACTTTAGCCTTTTGTAGTTGTATTTCTCATAACCTCAATTCTTATCAGCTACCTTTTTATACTATCTTCATGGGTCTGTTTGATTTGGGTCTAGACAGATTTGAGGATCCAGACTCCACGGGTTATCCAAAGCGATCAACAACTATTATCAGTGGTCAGTCAATGCTTGTAATTTGGTCCTGGGTTGCGCTCATTTACAGCTTTCCTTTTCCATTGACAACCACTGTTCCATTTATCATATGACCAGAGGGCTTGAAATTGGTCAATAATTTTGAAGATACTTTTGGTGACGTATATGGTTTTGGTAAAGGTGTCTGGAGACAACTAAGCAAAACAATCTGTTATAATTTACCCCGATGTGTTGTCTCACTTGCTTCATTCAGCGGTAATATCACAGTAATGTACTATTTACTATTCCACATTTCAACTGAGCTATCAATCAAAACTGTGGTATGTTTGCAGGAGAAACAAGGTTTTTTGCATGCACAGGCTTATTTATTGAATGGAATGAATGCACCCCCATTCTGACTTCGGCAAGCTTGGTTAGGGATCCTTATGATGGAAACAAAATTGCTAAAAACTTGAAGGTTGGTTCATGACAGTGGATCTGGCCATTGCATATTCTGCTTACGTCTCACAGTGCCATTTGCAGATTAAAGTTTTGCTTCCAAACAAATAATACGAAGAAGGGACATTGCAACACTATAATTTACACTACAATGTTGCTCTTGTCGGTGTCAAGGATTTCCATCCTCTTCGTCCAGCTAAAATTCTTGATGATAAGTGGAATCCTAAAATTCTTGAAGACCCCAATGTAGTAGCTGTGGGGCGCTGCTTTAAATCAGGCGTGTTAATGGCTACACCTGGAAGACGAACCGACTGGTCGGGCACACTTGATTACAGAGATCTTAGGTACTCCAGTTGTAAGATCACTAAGGTTAGTACTACTTTTTGGAATATCCTTAGTTGGTGTATCCATCAGATGATGTGGTAAACCATGTCTCTTCAGCATTACAAATGGCAGCTTCTCCATGCAAACTGATTCAATTTCACTTTTTGTTTGCTAGGCTGGGATTGGAGGGCCCCTGATTGACATTAGTGGGAGATTTGTTGGCATGAACTTCTATGATAAGAAAATAGGAACCCCATTCATGTTTAGGGACTGTATTATTCGAGTGCTGGCACATTTTGAGGGAAAAAGGTATATAAACTAAGACTTTTTGTTTGGCATATTCAAGGGCATGTCGTGTTAAGCATAGATATTCAGGTTTCAAATCAGTGCATGACAGTGACGTTTTGTGTTTTCTGAAAAAATACTTTCTGTTAAGGCTGGCCTTAATTTGCTACTGGGTTTGACAGGACTGTTGATGAAGTTGGCAGAGATGGTAAACCAATCAGGTATGCATTTTTCTCTACCTATTATTTGATGTTTTTCATAAAGGAAATTGCTGGTAACTTTCGTGTTTGGAAAACCGCCGAATAATGAAAACAGGTGGCCTGTGCCCATGCCGTGTTGGCGCCATCCGGAAGATGAGGTGAAAGATTCGCGCCCACCTGGCCACGGGAAAACAGCTGGGAGATTCGGATTCACATATATAGACGGAGAGTGGCTTGAGAACCATTAGATGTCCGTATGCTCTTGCTCTGCTCTGTTGGACTTGCGCTCTCCATGTCGTCCAAACCATGTTCTAATGTTTAGTCTTTATTTATTGGAGTGAATTTACCTCACATGGGCTCTTTCTAGTTCTATAGTAGCTGAACATTTTATGGTTGTTTCGAAAGCATTTAAAAACAGACGGGATGAATCAGTACATGTCGTAGTTGTTCATCTGTATCGGTAATAATTGAAGTTGTCTACATATTCACCTGATCTGTATTTTTTTATACGAAACTCCAAAAAAAAGGAGCTCCAGTTTCCACTATTGTAAACAATAACGAAACAGCATCGTTTCAAAGGTGTTTGGTCACAAAAACAGAAAACAAAGCAAAGAGCAAAAGGTAGAACAAGGTACACCTCGACCTAGAGGCAACCAACGACAAAACCAAACCTAAATCTCCAACTTACAGACAGAGGCTAGGCTGAACGAAGACAACAGCCAGAAACAAGAAACAGCAACGAAAGGTCTGGTTTTTTAGCAGAGCAGAACCACGAACTAGCAATATACAGAGAAAAGTAAAGCTCCAGGCTCTTCCGAGATCGTTCTGAGAGTAGAATCCTTGTGTCTTCTCAATCTCCCTGATCATCAGATGTCTTCCCCGCTTCCATTATATGAAACCTGACGCTGGTCGTCGTCCTTCTGTGCATCTCCACTGCTTGTGCCTGCAATTTTCCGGCGCTCTTTATAATTATTTCTTTATCATGTTCATTTTGGTAAAATTGTAAAGCAGCCCAATATCTTAGAAATAACACGCAGAAAAAATTATTTCGACAGGTGACTTGAACAATTTCTTTTCAAAACAAACCCTATTTCTTAACATACATAGCGCCCAACACACAGCGGCCACCCCTACCACATGAATGTTTACCAGATTCCTAGCATATCTGGCAATCCAAACAAAATACTGGGTAAAATTCCCTGGGCGATCATTAGCCCCTACTGCTAAACTTGCCACACTCCACACAAACTTGGCCGCATTGTTTCATTTTTGTCACAAAATCTGCATTTCAGATCCCCTTTTTTTTAAAAAAAATTGCATTTCAGATCCCCTCTCCAACCTCTTTTAAACATATCATCCTTAGTTTCAATTGCATTGTGCCAAATCAACCAAAGCCAAATCCTAATTTTTGGTAGAATTTTTTCTTTCCATATATCCTTAAAGCTTCTATTAACCCAAACCTCAGCTATTTTTTTTATACATTCTCTTTACAATAAAACCCTTTTTGTCATTTAGATTCAAAAGAGATCTATCTTTATCCCCACCCAGGGGATAACTTAACAACAGGTATCTCATCCTATTTTGTTGATTCTCATCCAACCATCTTCTGAAATAAAATTCCAATTCAAATTTGTTGCCTCCTTAATTGATATCTTTTGTTGATTGCAAACCTCAAATAAATCACTAAAAGTTCATTTCAAGGGCAGGGGTGAGCACTGAGCACCAAGCATCATCCCATAAGCTTTTATCTTCTCCATTTCCCACCTTCATCCTTCTATTATGTTAATAGTAGCTTCTTTTTTAAATAAGTACAGACCAACAAGGTGAATCACCTTGTCTTGGTTCCAAAAGAGAGATAGGTTTTCCTTTAACATATTTTGCTATAACTAATTTCTGCCACAAACCCTCTTTGTTTTCTAATTTCCACCACCACTTTACCAACGAACTAATATTCATTTTTTTCAAATCTTTAATAGCTAAACCACCTTTTTTTGGCCTGCAAAATCAATGCCCACTTAACCCTATGATATTTCCTCAAGGAACTCCCACCTTGCTAGAAAAACATCTTTGCCTTTTAACCAATTTAAAATTAACAGTTTTAAAAAATTTAAACATAGACATGCAATATATTAAACCACTATTTAAAGAAGAATCTATGAAAACTTTCCTTCGTGCCAATGACATGGAGCCTCCCTGCCAAACATCCAAAAATTTCTAATTTCTTTCCTCAATAAAGTCCAAATTCTTTAATTTTATTCTACACCCACTAACAGGAGCTCCTATATACTTTGTTGGCTAAAAACCCATTTGACAATAAAAAATATCACCATAGATTTCCAACTTAACTGTATTTACCAAAATCAATAATATTTCACTATTATCAAAATTTATTTTTGTCTACCCATATTCTCATGTAAGTAAATCAAAAATTTCACATTCATTGCCATCTCAACATCATCAGTAAATAGTATTATGGTATCATCTGTCGGAAATATGCCCTAGAGGAAATAATAAAGTTGTATTATTAATATTTACGTGTTCATAATTATTTTTATATTTTATGCTATGTATTGGTTCGAATATGAGATTTTGGAAGAAAACATAATTACACTTGTGGAATAACAAATGATGATTAGTTCTCATATTATCTGATAGTCCCGTTTTCTTGACTATGAGCATAAATAAGGTGTCACGAGGTTGCCCATAATAAGTGGAAGCATACTGTTCAGGAAAAATAGGGTGATGGACAAGACCCCATTAATATACCACAAAACTAAGTCTTCAATATGTTGTTAGCATTTAATCTTGTAAAAAAACATTGTCATTTATATGCTTTGGTACCGACATACTAGTGTTGAAATATTGGGCCTTTTCATATGAGCCCATAATAGATTTCAAAAATTCCTAAAAATCTCAAAGACCATGTGTGTAAGCCCATGTGACATGCAGCCCAAGTTATTGGCTGCACAAAGGCAAGGGGTGGGAGCTAAGTTTAGTCCCACATGAAAAGTTGGGAGAGATGTAGACTCAAAAATCTGTCCTTCAATTTAGAGAAGAGTGAGTATTTGATGTCTGGCTGACCCATTTAGAGGTAGGCGTTTGTTTTAAACCTAAAACTTGTATTTTCACCTTGTCAGCTTGTGTGGACGTGCGCCCAACCAATAAGCTTAAAAAAAACCTTTTTCAGGTCCCCTATTCCTCCCCTTGCCGCTTCGGCGGCAGGAGGGAGGGGGACCTCGTTACTCCGTTTTGTAGGTAGGGTTAGATAATTATAATAGGTCTTTTTATCAACTCATAAAGCCTTGTTGGTGATGGCGTTTCTTTGGATCGAATGGTGGAGCCTCAACGTCTCTCGGCATTGGAGTTTGGTGGCGACCACTATCTTCGGCGAGTATAGGAAACCTTAGATGGTTATGAATTTTTATGTCATTTAGAGAGCTATCAGCTATCTGTAACGTAAAGTTTTCAGGATGTTCGTGTTTTCATGGAACTTGATATTCAATTACAAAGACTGTAGGATGAACCCATCTTAAAACCCAGAGGCAAGAAATAGATTTGCATTCTTACGATTCCTGAATTCACTTCTAGCCTTCCGGCATGGATTCCCAGCACCGCTCGCCGGAATACAGCTCCCTCCTCCTCGCCGGCCCTCGAGCCGGCCCTCTCAAGCAAGCCCACGCGCGCCTCGTCGTCACGGGCCACGCCCGTTCCCTCCCCCTCATCACCAAGCTGGCCACGCTCGCCGTCGCAGCCGGCGCCGCTCCCTACGCTCGCCTCCTCGCCACCTCACACCCTGCGCCCGACTCCTTCCTATTCTCCTCCCTCACGCGCGCGGCGGCGCGCCACAGCCTCCCCGCCGCCGCCCTTGCCTTCTACCGCTGCCTCCTCTCGGCCGCCCTCCCCTTCTCCAGCTTCACCTTCACCGCCGTCGCCAAGGCCTGCGCCGACCTGTCCGCCCTCCGGACCGGCAGGGCCGTCCACGCGCACTCCATCCTCCTCGGATTTCGATCCGACCGTTTCGTGCTCACCTCGCTTCTCGTGCTCTACTCCAAATGCGGGCAGCTAGCTATTGCACGCAAGCTGTTCGACGCAATTCGTGATAGAAGCGTGGTCGCTTGGAACGCCATGATTTCCGGGTACGAGCAGAACGGGCTCGCTGAACAGGGCATCGAGGTATACAAGGAGATGCAGACGGCTTCCGAAGCCGTGCCTGATTCCATGACATTTGTAGCCACGCTCTCTGCTTGTGCACAGGCTGGTGCGCTCGATTTGGGACTTGAAGTGGAGAGGCGCATTGTTTCTGAAAGAGTGGACATCAGCGTGTTTCTTGGCTCAGCTCTCGTGAACATGTTGGCCAGGTGTGGTGCTGTGGACAAGGCTCGCAAATGGTTCGACAGCCTCCAGGAGCGCAACGTGGTTACATGGACTTCCATGATCGCTGGATACGGAATGCACGGCCGTGGTCATGAGGCGATCAAGCTGTTCCGTTTGATGAGGCGCGAGGGGCCGCCACCCAATCATGTCACCTTTATCGCTGTTCTATCTGCATGTGCACACGCTGGGTTGGTTGCGGAGGGCCGGGATGCTTTTGCTTGCATGAAGAGGGTCTATGGACTGGTCCCACGTGTCGAGCACTATTGTTCTATGGTTGATATGTTTGGAAGGGCTGGACTTCTTGATGAAGCAATGCAGTTTATACATGATTATATGCCTAGAGAGCCAGGACCTGAAGTTTGGACAGCAATACTTGGGGCATGCAAGATGCACAAGAATTTCAATCTCGGGGTGGAAGTGGCTGAGCGATTGATTGCTCTTGAGCCTCAGAATCCATCCTACCATGTCCTGCTTTCTAATATATATGCTCTGTCCGGTAAAATGCACCATGTCGAGAAGGTGAGAAATACCATGATCAAGAGAAGATTGAAGAAGCAGATAGGATTCAGCTTGATTGAGCTAGGAGGTACTTCCCATTTATTCCGCATGGGTGAAAAGTCTCATCCGCAAACTAGAGAGATTTATCACTACTTGGAGGAACTGATTCATAGGATTGCGGCTGCTGGCTATATGCCTGAAACTGAGTCAGTGCTGCATGAGTTAGAAGAAGAGGAGAGGGAGGGTGCTCTTAGATATCACAGTGAAAAGCTGGCAGTAGCATATGGGCTCATGATGAGTGCTGGGAGCACCACTGCCATCAGAGTAATAAAAAACCTGCGGATATGTGGTGATTGCCATCTCGCCATCAAGTTTATGTCGGCTGTGGAGAACCGAGAGATCATTGTCAGAGATAAGCACCGTTTTCACCATTTTAAAGACGGCAAGTGTTCATGTCTGGAGTATTGGTGACAATCTCTCATCTGTTGACAAAATAGTTTCTTGGATTTAAATTACCACATTCGCATCCACTGCCTTTCCAGGTAATTGATATAAGATTGACCGACTGTAGTTGTATTTATCATGGTAAGGTTTTGTAGAAGGGATATAGGTTAGTAATTGATATATGTTCTTGAACTTGATTCCAGCATACTGCTGCCTACCAATGTTGTGTCTGTTTTTGTTTTCTGGAATGTTGTTTCTTTTTACTGGAATTAAATGGGTATTGGTCAGTGCATTTAATGTGTGGTCTCTGATTATAAGTAAGTGAATGACTTTAAATGGAATACTGTGTGCCTTTTCATTGAGCTTTTGTTTCCTAAATATTATAGAGCTGGTAAAATGGTTTTCTGAGCTAAGATTACTTGGTTTCAGAAAGATTTACCTGATGATCTGACCTGGCAACGATCTGTTTTAGCTGCCGATAAAAGACCATTGTTCGTTTTCTTATGAACATAGTTTTGCTAGCTAAAATTCAGCCTACTTGTTGGCTAAAATTCAGTCTGCTTGGTGGATACTTCCAGTCTTTGATTTAATAATTCTATGTGGTACATTTACATGTCCTATGCGGATTCAGGTCTGGGGCAGAAAGCTCAGACTGCCCAAGAAGAAGAAAGCGGCCTGAATCAAGAGCATGTATAATGTTAGCTCTATGCTCTTATCTTCTGCTTGTTTTTTAGCTTCAAATTTATCACTGCCTGATTTGTATTCTACTTCTCAGGAGTGTTGGTGGTTTTTTAGTACCTCCTTGCTTTCTACAATGGTTCAGGGGTAAGAGACCATGGCTATCGCTTCCACGGCGGCTCTCCATGGCGGTGGTGAGGAATCAACTAATGGGATGTTGGGCAATATCGGAATTCCCCAACCTACCTGAACATCTTTTTAACTCTGCATTTGTTGATTTTGGAGTGATCACTGCTGACTGTGAACTCTCAAGGTCGCCCTCTCCTACGCCTCCTCATCATCGCCACGGTGGAGGGCTGGAGAGCAAGGAGGCAGAGCGGTTACAACCTGCACATTCATTCATGCACGCTGATACCCCGTCCTGGTATGCGTTTATTTCTTCCTAGTTCTAGCTTACTTTGTTACGGTACTAAATAAAGAGACGAGCGAGTTCTTTTGTCGGCTCTTTAGGATATTTTTACACATTACCTATTTGAACTGGGATCTTCCACTTTTTTTTGGAATATTAGCCTTCTGCACATGGACTACGGCTACACTTTGATTTTCCCCTTAATGAAGGAAGTCGAACATCTAGCGATCACATAGTGGATTGGCCCCTCGGCTGCAGGCTACCTAACTAGAATTTAGTAATATTTTCATGGCTTGTAATTGCATGGACAAGTTGACCTCAAGAAAAAACGATGATTTTAGCTTGCGCATCTCCTTCGCCTTCAAGTCGAGGACAAGGAGTTCACCTTGGTTATTGCGATATGCCCGCGCCGCACCGGGGAGACACCGCCAGCCTGCCTAGAGAGGACCTCCACCCCACTGCCCCCACCTGCCGCGAGAGAGATAAAACCATAACAAGAGGGAACTCTTTAGATAACCCTTGATGATATTGATGTGGCCACGTTCGACTCCCGCACCTCTCTGATACACGCCTTGTCTAGGGCAGGGCATTTCCTGATACTGATGTGGCAACAGAATCAATACTTCGCATTGATAGTGGTTAAAGTAAGGCTAACCACACTGTTGCACTGATACCAAGAAAAAAGTTATTTTGTTGGAATTGCTAGCAAATTGGCTATATTGTATTTAGCTGACTCCAAACTCTAAAGACACCCTCACTAAAAATAAGAAAACTAACATATTTTTCCTTTGTTACTCCTATTTCTTCTCTCACCCGAAAACTCACATCCCACGTATCTAAATCCATGGCCAGAGATGGAGGATCTGGCAACTGATAACGAAAAATGGATCCTCCATGACATCCTGTGGTCATACATCATGTTTTCCCATTCGATTAATCCTTCTATTATTATAATTTAAACCCTAACTTTACGAAGGTCGGTCTTTATTTAGCGATACCCAATAAATGTTCATGAGCAAAGGACGATAAACATGGAAGCGCACGCGCTAGCTCGAGCATCGGCCTACCATGATGTTGTTGGCTGCCATGTTTGGTTGATATGTACACCAGATGAAGTTTGTATATATTAATTGGGTAATAATGTGGCGACCTTTATTCCCTCGGAAAAAGAAAATGTCCGCTTATGTGAAACTAATTAGCCATCCATCATAAACTAAAATGTTCATGTATAAGTATAACACGTGTGAAAAATCATATATTTAGAAAATAGAAAAATAAATAATTATATCACAGTAAGCAAATAACAATCAAAGAATCAATGTAAATGTTTAGTGTCCATAGATCATACAATAATTGTTCAAGCACATATTAACTTTTGCATATCTGAAAAAGTTTTTCATGCATGCTAGAATATGTAATTTCAAAATATCCATGTACTTGCAAAACAGAAAGAAGCAACATTAAATTTTAAAAATATGAAATATAAAACAAACACAAAACCCCATGGATCTTACCATTACTTCTTCAGGATGATTTATTGGGCCGAGGTTTGGTCTACGGCTGGTCGCACCCTGCTTAGTGGACCGGCTCATCTACCACGTGAGCCTGACCAACTGTTATGTTTCACAAAAGTGATTCGTTGAGAGTTTTGAACCAATTCTATATAGTAGAGAATCGCATCATCCAACCGGCAACAAAAGCGAACCTAGTTGTTGGTTTGGCTTATCCAAAATAAATATTCACTTCTTTGCCTGACACTTGGTTCGGCTTGTCAAAAATTATATTTTCATTTCTAACGATGGGTCCATCACTATAGTGGTGCGTTCAATACATTGTAGGGAATTCACGATCGATTCGAGTCTTAAAATGTTTTGCATTGAGCCTGCGCGACGTAGTGCATGGTCTTAGGGTCACCCTATCTGATAGATTGTTGAAGGCACTGCTCGGCAGAGAAGGAGCTGCCGTATGGGAAAAACGACACAAGGAGGATGATCACACGCTGCAGCTAGCTAGGAATGTGTGCACTTACCAACCTGTAATTAGCGTGTAAGCAAAGCCGGATCAAGTTTTATGTTTAACGATACGACCAACTCTATGAGGAACTCATGCCATCAACACAACAACTTTGTTTCAGACATCATAGAAACTGAGTTTATCTTATGTTACGAGAATATTCGTTATTTAGTCATGGCAAGACAAATGTGGTTGTATTTTGCATTAAGAAATATACATGTTAAGAGAAACATTTTTTCGACAATATTGAGAGAAAGATTCACATTCTGAGATAAGTACTCAATATATAGTGTAGACAACCACTCCATATATAGGTGAGAACACATCCAACGATCCTATAGTGGATTGGCCCCTTGGGCTACAGGCGACTTAGCTAGAAATTAGTATATTTTCGTGGCTTGTAATTGCATGGACAAGTCGACCTCAAGAAAAAAAGGACAATTTTTGCATGTGCATGTGCATCTCCTTCGTCTCCAAGTCGAGGACAAGGAGCTCATCTCGGTAACTGCAATATGCCTGCAGCAGCACGGCGTCGCTCCTGTGTCCCCAACGCTTGAACTCAATCGGCCTACGTCCGATGGAGATACCAGGATAGAGTGACATTACCTTGTGTTCCACGTCGATCACGGCCTCCTTGGCCCAACCATCCGAGCGACGCACCCACATGGACAGCACGAAGCCTTTGGCGCCGAGCAGCCGCAGCCTCCCGTCGGGCGACGTCCCTAGGATTCGCTGCCTTCCTCGATAGCTGGTGGGCGGGAGCTTCGCCGTGCCCAGCTTCTGCGTGTGGACGTCGTAGGTGAGGGCTTGGTCGCCGTCGGAGAGCAGCCAGTGGACGACGCCTCCGTGGAGGACGACGGGTTCGCGCTTGTCTTGGAGTGGGCTGAACGGGTGGATACTGTGGGCGTCCAAAGTCACAGGCCCCCAGGCGGTGCCACCAGCTTCCGTGGCTTGCACCGTGATTGTAAATTCACCGCTTATGTGGCAGGCGTTTAGATTGGCGGCCAACAACATGAAAGGACAGCCGATGCCGTCCGCGGCGGTGAGAAGAACGTATGTGTGGAACCAGAAGGACCGGCACGAGAGGAAGGTGCGGTCGCCGGTCACGGGGTTGAAGACGCACAGGTCGTAGCAGCGCTCCGACATGCTCCTGATGGTGGTGCCGATGGCGGTTGTATGACGGCGTTCGAGGAGGACGAGGCCGCCGCGAGACATGAGCGGGCCGTAGCTGTCGTCGTCGTGGATATCGGCGGCGGCGCGCGACATGTGGGGCGCGAGGCTCCTTTCGACGAAGGACGAGACGAGGGGCGTCGCGGGATGGACCAACGAGATCTTTTGCTCGTGGCTGTGGCTGTGGCTGTGGTTGCTGTGGAGATAGGCGAGGAGGATGCAGGGCGGGATGCTGCGGACGCGGCGGAGGAAGGATGGATCGAGTATCTCGCGACGGAGGGACTTGCAGGCGGCGGCGCAGCGGACGAGGGTGCTGGGTTCCGAGCGCGCGACGATCTCGAGCAGCACCTCTGCCGGTAGCGTACTCGCGGCCACCACCGGTGACGGTGAGCTCCGTCGGTGTTTTCGTGGTGTCATCGTGGACTCGTGGTTGATTTGGCGGCTCGATCCGACGAGTCCGGTTTCTCCAACAATCCACGATGATAAATACAAGCAGGCCAATTGGATCGGGAACCGGTGCGTGCTCTTGCAGTCTGGCCGGGTGCCATCCAAATTACTACTGGCCGGACTCCTTGTTGACACCAGCAGCACATGCTATACCAATGACATGTGGGGGACGTGACGAAAATTCTTGGTCAAATCACTCGATCAACCGACCCAAAGGGTAATATACCTTATACCATACTATTAGTAAAATTTCTATGTAAGTGTTGAACACATGTTTTTAGCAAAATAAGTACTCAATTTTAGTGTTAATGACTGCCAAAACGCTTCTTTTGAAATTAAAACATGGTTGCTAGCTGTCTAAATGAGTTAATAAGTAGCAAGACATGTGTAAGGTCGGGCAATTTGACTCTTGGGGTGCAAAATAGCTATTCTACACTCACCTTATATTTTTGCAACCGTATATGATTTTTACGTCACGTAAATGATATATTACTTTGAAAGTTGAAAAAAACATAAAAAAAATAAATATGATATAATTTTTGTTTACACGGCAAATAAAAATATGACATAAAATATGTATTTTGTGTGATTTAATAGTGTAATTACTTATACACTATATATTTTATATCATTTTGTTGTTGTGAGTCAAAATAGATGTAATTATTAGTATAAAAAATATAAGTTTATTAATGTAACAATGTATTACGTTGTGTGCAAAATACCTAAGGAGAACTAAGCTCCCTAGAATTGAAGCGCTATGGTTGATCGCTGGTTTTGGTCCTGCCTGTCAGCGCGTCTGCGGGTTTATTCGGCACTGATACCGTCATACTGTTCACCCGGGCACATACGCCGTGCATGCTGCGCACACCCAGGTCCAATCCAAGCGTATAGTCGGTGGAAAAATATTGATCCCAGTTGTTTAAATTCTCTTTGTCTCTAAAAACAAATCGCACAGACGCAGATAGAAAGAAGACGAGGACGGAGCTCTGCCGCCAAGACGCTTGCCATGCTTGCGGGGAACTCCGCCCGCACACTCGGTCTCTACCGGATCCAGTCAACTAGCCGTCATAGCTGTGCGTCCCGTCGCCGAGCCTCTGCAATCCTGCACGAAGCGCCGCCCCTCGCTCTCCCCGGCTTCCAAGAAGCCTGGTCGCCACCTGTTGCCGGCCTCTGAGGAGCTCTGCCGCCGGAGCTCCTATGGCACCCCGACGCCCTCCGCGCTCGTGAGGAGCTCCCGCTCCCCTCTGAATCGAGTCGCCAAGCAACTCCTTCTATTGGGCCGCTGCAGTCCTGCACGACTAGCACGAGCTCTCGCGGGTCTCCGGCTCTCTGCTCGGCCTTTCCCCTACCTATCTTCAGTAGCAATGCGCAATGTATGCTTTTGTTCATATAAAATTCGGCCGTGCATGTCCAGATAGGTTTCTCTGGTCTGCCGTTCCTTTTTTGAATGTCATTAGTGACTAATGTTTGGTAATGCACTAATTCTTCAATTACCTCACGAGTTACAAATGCCACCATGCTCTTTGTCATCTTATGAGCTGAGTTTAACTGCAGCCAAACAAGTACAGAGCTCATAATTTTCAGGACTACATTTGGCCAGCAGTTCAAATTCAGGAACAAAAAGATAGACACTTCCAATAAAAAATTCGGGTATGGCTGCTCTGAATCTCTGATTAACTTTTATGTACTGTTGGTACTTGGTACTACATAACCTTCATGCTTTCGTAATTGAGAAATTTACTTGAGATAGCTTGACGAAAACTATTTGCATGTACTTGTTCCTGTCAATTCGCAAATCTGGCCCAATCATCTTTTAAGTGCTACCAAGATAATTACTTAATTTTCTTTTTGATATTTCTATTTGCTGAAAGGAAATTGAAATTAAACAAAGATGTACTTTCTTGATGCATTTGGTTTCCGGTGTAATTTGAGCTAAAGAGAAGCGCATTACATCATGTACAATAAGCAGTGCTCTTTTTTCTGATTACATCAGGGGCAAATGCATGTGCATGGTTACTGTTGCTAATTTACTAATTTGATAGATACACTTCTCTGTTTTGTATTGCTGTTAACTATTAACTTGCCACATAGTTATTTTCCCTAAATACATGTTTTCTTTAATTATTTATCTATTCGCTATATCTAAGAATATGTTGTTCTTCTTCCTGTTCATTATCAGGTGACATAGCATCAGCGGGAGGTCAATATTTGCCTTGATTGGTTATGTTTAAGAGTGTTGTACTTTTCATGTACAACATTAGGGTTATTAGCTGGAACTTTTTTTTTTATCCTAGTGACTTAAATCAACATATTATTTATTTCTAAGATAGCTACGACACTCTACCTGGACCGTTAAATAGATTTCTTAGTAGGTATACATATCATTTGTTTCCTTATTTTATCTCCACAAAATGATTGAATACCCATTTTTTGTGACCATATGAAAACTATGTGGCGCATGTTTAATTGTCGTCCTCCAGTAATAGTGGTCGACTGGCCGCTACCAATTCTACTCTAGGGTCACATCAGCAACAACAATCATGGTCCATTTACCCTCTTATCACTGTTTCTTTTGCTTCATGATCCAATTCTAATTTTGGTTCTCTGATACACTTTTATTGCTAGCTCAAAGTAATATGCTTTTCTTGAGTTTCTTATATTCATTGAGTTAGTGCTACCTTTCTTTTTCATTTTTAGCTTCATGGTCCAGTTCTATAGGTTATAAATATTTATTCCTGGATTGTTTTATTGATATCTCAAATTAATGTATTTTCTTGGGTTTCTTACATTCACTAAGGTAATGTAGCAAGAAAATATAGTGCTTATCTTGACCTCATTGAAATGCTAGGACTAAGTCATTATGTGCACGGTTTTCATTCCTTAATGTGTACAGTTAGATAGAGCTATTGCTGGATCTTATTTTTTTGTAACTTTATCACAATATAATAGCTCTCGCAGGATATCGAAGCCTAATTGAAGTTTTCATTCTACGAAATATAGAGAGCCTTCATTGTGATGTCTGTATGCTTCTTTTATCAAACTACTGCATACCTGAGTCATAATTCTTTGGTACAATGCCAATATTTTGAAACTTACATCTGATCACATGTCTTGGTTAATAACAGGTGGGGATTTATTTCACGCTATGAGATGCACAATGGTGGTGGATTCTCATGTTTATGGGTGGATAGTGAGTAACATGGTTCGATGCCGATTCTTAGATTAGTTTAATAGGTTTGTTTCTCAAACAGTTCATGATTTTTTTTGGTTCGTTGAAATATTATTGTGTAATGTTTTCAGAGATCATGTTTTGCGAACCATTCTGATCTGAGAAAGGTTTGTTATAATGATTCACTATCCAATGTGCTATATGAAGTAAATCGTATTTGGTATGTTGATTGTTTTTGTCTGGGTGAACACATTGAAAATGGATCAAGGAACCTTAAGAGAGAGAGAACTTATAAACAAAACATGCATGAAAATCTAACTTAACTTAATGTGAAGTTGAAAAGGACGGTTTGAGAATGAAATGAGCATATAAACAAAACATCCATGAAAGTTGGATTTAAGTTGGGGAAGTTGACATTGCGGAGTGAAGAATGAAATAAGCATATGTTATGGAGGTGTTTTGCTATGGTATTTGAACCAATATTGAAGAGATGCACAATGGAAGAAAAATAAGGTTGTACAAACGGGCGCAGCAAAACGCGCATGGTCCTTCTAGTAACTATGTTACACCCTGGGGTGCTGAATAGCGTTTTTAGAGATGAGTATTGTGATATACCAGGACGAGCATTGTATTTCAATTAAGTAATAATAAGTAGTATTCACCATGTTTTTTCCATTTTTATTCTAACATCCGATCGGTCTGGTATTAATAACATGTTACAGAAGATCTCCTCGAGAACAGCTTCTAATCATCACAATCAGCTTTGAACTTAACCAACAAGTAAGTGCTATAAATAAATCAAAACTCCCCAAAAAAGGAAAGGAAAATGCTTGTCTTAACCCGAGGGCTGCGTCGCACGCAACCTCCGGGTCGCGCTCCGTTCGATCCGCCCAGATCGAGTGGATCTCCTGCCCCGCACGTTTTCCTGGCCCCACTCTGAACCTTATCTTCTTTCCTCTTCTTTCGTTCCCGACACACACCGGACGGACGGAGAAGAATCACTGCACCGCCCCGGATAATGCCCACCACCGCGACCTCCCCCACCTCCTGAGCGGCGTCACCGGGCAACCGCGCTGTGCGCTCGCAGCTCCTGCTCAGCGCCCCGTCCTTCCTGCACCATGGACACCCTCTCCATCTTCCATCCCGACCCGATGCCGGCGGGCCACCACTTCCCTCCTCAAGACCTCCTGCTCCCCACCGTCGGGCCATTGCGCTCCTTCCCCATCTCCTTAGCGCCGGCCGCCCTCGACAGTAGGTAGGGGTGAGGCGGCTCGGCCACCGGCTGGTCCGCGCGGAGCAGATGCGGGCGGCGAGCAGGCCATGGCCCTCGACGGGTGTCGGCGTCGGCGGGAGTGTCCGGTCGCCGTGGATGGCCCAGCTTGGCCGACCCTTGTTCGCTTGGTTCCCCATCTCCACGCCTGCCATAGTCAGGCATCGATGCTAATAGTGGTGGTGTCGTTCTGTTTATGTTCGATAGGTTACCTAAATTTGCATTATTAGATTCTTTGTATTGCTGCAATCGTAATGCTTTTTGCATTGTAAGAGTCTCCACGTCTGAATGTTTTTGCTCAGAAGCTACAATAGCACAATTTTTTGCTACGACTGTTTTATGATTTTGCTATAATAGTATAAAGTTTTGCTACAAGGTATCCGGTGAAGTCAATTTTTTGCTGCATAGCATATTTTCTTTTGCTACTAGGTCTCCGACGATTTCTCCGGTGATGTCTGCGGTGAGATCCTCGATGAGATCTCTGTTGATATCTCCGACGAGGTCAGCTTTGCTACAATAGAGATTTTTTTTTTGCTACGATGTCTCCGGCGAGAACTCCGGCGAGGTTTCCGGCGAGGTCTCCGGCGAGACTGGTCTCTTTTGTAGGCGAACCGTTTTTGCTACAATGAAGCAAAATTAGGTCTTTTTTTTGCTTCATAGGAGCATTTAAGGGATTTAGGTGAAAACCGTTTTTGCTGCAATTACATTTTTTTTTTTGCTCTGAACGAAATATTTTTGTTCCATTGCAGCAACCTGCGGGATTGGAGGTTAAAATGGGACACGTGTCAGCACCTGGACCAGGAGGCTGAAAAGTTTCCAGCCCCCGGGGGATTGTCAGCACTCGCCAAAAGAAAAAGGAAAAGGAAATCATATACATGACTCCCGAAACACCAAGTATTGCAATCCGAGAGAAAGAAAGGCATATACTGAGAATCCTCTCCTTTCAGGCAAAGATACGCCCTTGAATAATTTATGTCCTGAGTGCACCGTTTTCTCCCCGTAAATGAGGATACAGTGTTGTCGATCGAAGACGTCCTTCCCGTTGAGGTACATGTTCTTGCGGAGCATAGCGTGCACTGCAACGCTGGTCCGTTGAACACTAAAATAAGAATTAGATTTTCACGCACAATGCTACTTCTCCGCTAAAAAAACTATTTGCACTAAATAAAAACCCTGTACCATGCAGATTTTTTAGACATCACAAGCAGAATTTCATAATTTGGTCGCTATGGCTATATAGATTAAGTGTTTAACAATAAAATTTGTTCTCTTTATGTGTATCAATACTCTTTGTTTATGATCATTTGTGCAGCGTGTATAGAATCGATACTATTTATGGAGATCTGTCTACGGTTAGAGAGATACTTTTTCTCAACATAAGTGGCCGCATAACCTACTTATCGGACCACCTCCTTCCTAGCCGATTCTACAATTTCTCATAACGATATGTAATTTTTCCTTTTTATTTTCTGTTATGACTGAATTACGGCTGTGTGCATCTTAGTTATGCAGAGATCGAGTATAATACTTAAAACTCTTAAGTAATAAAAAGCGCTCTTTATTAAAAAGGCAGAATTTCGTACCAAAATTTTTTTGCCGGCAAATGGGCTTTTCAAGCAACTAACAAGGGGGGTAGATCAATAGGTGACGTGCTAGACTCCTTACCGGCAGATATTAGTGGTGTGGTCGGTTTGAAGATGGACCGGTGCATAATTAGTGTCGTGGTAGGTGAACAGAGAGAAAAAGTTAGGGTGTCGTGGATTGGATTAGATGTTTACACTAAGTCCCACCACGCAGTCGTTGATGCTCGCCTTTAATTATATCTCAAGTTGCAAGCCTCCAAAAACTGCACTCTCTACTACTTTCAGTACACTCTCCTCAAATCTTGCTCGGAGAATCTTCATCGGTGGGCGCAGTGACGCTAGAGGAGGAGACGCTCATGGCGGCAGCATCGGAGAAGTCGAACAACCACACCGACTAGAAGCCGTACATGCCACATAACATCACTCCTATGTGCGCCAGCGGTAAGGCATATTTCGTTTATCTAATTGGGGCTTTCTTGACCATGGTTATTTTCATTGCTCTCTCTTGATAAGAAGAATAAAATTGGTGTTTTTTCTCAGCGCGGCTTGCCGGATTGGATTAGTTGCCCGGAATACCTTGATTAGACCGGCATCCAGATATCTTATCCTTGAGGTTGCAGATGCAGAGGACGAACAAATGTAGTACTAAAGAGGTGCCGCTAGGTGCGTACAACGGTGTCAACACCGGCAGCAGGTTCCTCGGGTGACATTTCAAGCACGCGAGGTGCAATTTCAAACGTTGGATTGATGAACCTCATCAGCAAGGTATGTGAGCTCTGGTGAGACATATATGGACCAACGCGCTCCATGTGGACTACAACATATCCGACGATGAATTGGGCCACACAATTAGTGAAGAACGCGAGAGAGCAAACACCATGTGGCGCCATAGGTTCGGACGAGTGTCTTTGCCTCTCTGCGATGATGCAGCATCATTTGATTCCTTCTGTAAACAATTTGGTCCTTTTTTTTGGGTGGGGGACTATCATGTTAATGGTGGCCAATGTAAAGTTGCTTGGGAGGAAGTGTGTGTCCCGATCTCTAAGGGTGGGTTGGGTTTTCGTTGCCTCCACTCCCACAATATTGCCCTACTCATGAAGCTCTTATCTAAGCTCCACTTCAATCCTTTGACTCCCTGGGAAACTTGGTTCGGTTATGTTTATGGTTGGTCCGAGAATAGGGACCTAGGAGACCCTCATTGTTTGGATTCAGTCATTTGGAAAAATATTCTTGCTTGTTTGCCGGCCTTCCGCAATGCTACATCTGTTACTATTGGTTCGGGCACCCTTTGTTCTTTCTGGCTCGATGTTTGGTTCGAAGCAGCCACCTTTGCTCGGCGTTTCCCCTCCCTTTTCTCCCACGTCACTAGGCCGAATTGTTCGGTAATGTCGGTTTGCTCTTCCCCCCCCCCCCCCCCCCCCCCCCCCCCCTTGAACTTAGCTCTGCAGCCTCGACTCTCTCATGCCGCTCAATCTGAGCTTCATAACTTGCATTCTTTGTTAGCTTCTTTGGCGCTTGACAAAAATGTTCTGGACGTTAGAGTTTCGCGGATTGATTGCAGGACACTAACCACTAAATCAACATATCTTGCAGCTTTTGATCATTTGCAGGATGTTCCATTTGCAGCGCCGACTTGGAAAAATTTCTTGACAAACCGCTGCCGCATGTTTCTTTGGCTGGCCGATCGAGGGCGGCTGTTCACCAATCAGCGACGTTTTAGGTGGGGATTAACTAACTCTGCTGCTTGCCCATTTTGCTCTTCCCCCGAAACAAACATTAGAATGGTTTGAAGATAAGCCAAACCATTCTAATGTTTGTTGTTTTTTTTGGAGTGAATGTACCTCATTGGTGATCTACGACCTGAAGGCTGAAGGGCGGCCGCGATCTGGAGGCTGGCCACGACCTGGGCGGCGGACGTAATCAGGACGGGCGGCCGGCGTAGTCATGGGCAAAACTGGTACTCGATCTGGCGATTCCCATCGTCATGGTGAGGAGCACCAAACCAAATCAATCAACCGGCAAGGAATCGAGCGACCAGGGCGTTGATCCAGGAGGTCGTGCACAACAAGACCAGCAGGCAGCAGCAGAAGGCCGACAATGAAAATAGCAGGAGCAGATGCACACGTCGCGGAACCAGAACCTAGACCAATACAAATACTCATTAACACTATCCCTAGTTTGTGTGGTGGTTCATCATGCTGTGTCAGTCAAACATATTGATTGAATCCGTATGATTGAAATTTCTCTTGGTACTGAAATTGTAATGCCATACACCGTATCAACCATAGCAGTACTCGACTCAAAATTTCCTTTGGATGTTCTGAAATCCATAAAACCATACAAACAAAACTCAGCCATCAGCCACTGCAAAAATCTGGACCAGATCTCCTAGGAGTACAGCCTTTCATGTAAAACAGTGACACACCTCGTTACAGTTCAATGCATCTACTAGAAATGGTAGAGGCAGTCAGGCAGAGAGCCCAGACATCAGCAACTACTTGAACCTGGAAGGTATCTACCAGGGTCCGCTACAAACAAGCTGCAGCAACATGAACCACTCAGGAATCCTTCAGATAAACACAATATAGGAGAGTAACAGCACTCCTTAGAAATCAGAATATACGACAGCAAATAACAAAAGCTCTGGCTCCGTACCATAACATAGTCAGCACTGTATTTATTTCAACAAAGAATATACGACAGCATATAACAAAAGCTCTGGCTCCGTACCATAACATAGTCAGCACTGTATTTATTTCAACAAAGAGAAAAAAGAGCAATTAACTAAGGTTCTAGTGGTCCTACTAGTTCTCAACACACCATCAGGGATAGAGAATATATATATGCATGAAGGTCCATGAACACCATTGAGCGGCTCGAGCAGAGCTCATACTAGCTTTCTACACGGCGTTCTTCTAACAATGTTCTCTATTGGTACTGCCTCCCCGGCCCATCCCTCCCCTCGTAGGAAGGTGGGGCTGCATTGTTGTAGTTCGGGTTGCCTTGGTAGCTCGGGTTACCTGCTTGGCCTTGGTACTCGGGACCACCGCCTTGGTAAGGAGGAGGCTGGTTGTTACCTGGGAAAGGGGGCGGCGGCAGGTTTCCAGGCCCTCCACCATGGTATCCAGTGTTGTTGCCCTGATAGGCTGGGCCTGGCCCACTCTGCATGTTGCCACCAGGGTAACCTTGGTTACCAGGTTGGTAGCCAGAGGGTGGGGCATTCGGATAGTTTGGTCCACTTCCTGGACCATAGCCAGAATGTTGGTTTGGTGCATGGTGCGGGTAATTTGGTGGAGCACCCACTGGTCCCTGTGCAGGGCGCATTGGAGGTGCATCACGGGCTGGCATTTGGTTCTGGCTTGGGGGTGAAGGTGGAGGAGGCTGGTAACTTTGTGGAGTAGGCCCGCTCCTTCTGTCCATACCCCTTGACCTGTTGTTGTCAAAGCTGCGGGGCCTGTCCTGGCGCCGCCTTCTATCAGTGGCATTGAAACTGTTTTTCACCCACTCCTCATGGTATTTGGGGTCGTAAGGAACAGCTTGCCCATCTATAAATGGTTCTCCTGAAATACAAGAAAAAGCATCAGATACACCCAGGTCTCTTCACGATATGGACACATATATAAAAAGTGAAAATAGTGCACAAGCTCAAATCATGCAGGGAAGAAATAAATGGTCAAAATGTTAAAGCTGCCACCTCACGGGGCTCAAAGGCCAGGACAGCACATGTTTCCCAAAGCACATATTTGTGCTTTTATCTAAGGTATACAGCAACCCTATTTTGTGTGTACCAAGTAATTCAGAAGTTTGTGGTTGTTCACATTACCAAAAGGAGACATTGGCCATATAAGCTCCTACTTTATTTCACAATTAACCAAGTTGTCACCAATTGCCATTATTTCCATAATTTAATGGATATCTTACATACCGGTAACACCCTTTACTATATACTGTAGGAATGAAGATACAGAGGGCAGTCAAGATCATAATAAGACAACCAATGATAAGATGTTCATCACTAAACAGGTCAGTTCTAAGTGCTAACTAGAATACAAAATGGCACAGGAGCAATCAGCAGCAGAAATAGGATGCCAACAATCATCATTAATCAAGTGATGGAAGAAGTTAGCATTTCAATAAAATTACAATTCCTAAAAGCATGTGCTAGTGGAAAATACAGCCTCAAATAGAAGTCTTATATAGCAACTCTCAAAATTCCCACAACTAAAACATGCAAGTATAAGTAATAACACAAAATCTGGAACATGCAGTTTATTAGATAGTAAGCAGAAAAGCAACAGACATTTCAAAACATTATGGTAAGTGAATTTAGTCAGATAAGAAGCACATAATCATTACCTCCGTAATCTTTATTTCTGACATCCAGGTATGAATCAGGAAGAACCCAACGGACCTTAGGCAACTCTGGAAATAATGTAGTGGCAAGAGTTACACCAAGACCATTTGAGGTCACCTTCATAAACAATCATTTACAAAGAATTTCATGTGAGGATCAATACCTTTGAGTTTGAAGGAGAGTTCCTCGGATACTAGGGCTCCAAAAGCAAAATAATGTCGAGTTGACACAGAATAGATCTTCATTCTAGCTTCTTCTTCACTGGAAGATAGGATAGATTCAAGGTACAGTTATGTTATAACTACAACACATTGCATGTTACAACTGGAGGCAACCTGTGTTGCTACAATTGCAAGAGAATAATAAAATACAAACATGGTAAAGCTGCAACAGATGTCCAACGAAGTTACTGAACTTATAGTTGTCTTTTTCCAAAAACTAATGCTAAGCATGATCCTCAAGTAAGAATCAACATCAACACAAGTTATAAATTTGAATCTTGAATGAACATGTATAGAAAGCATCATGTAAATGCTGAAGTAGCACATTTTCTAATAACAGGTACATGGCATACATTTTTTACACCTATACAATTCCGAGTCATAAACATTAAATCGCTCCCCTGAGTACATCTATAAATATATCCAAACTTCAATCTATCCATCTTACACTAGCTTCCTCGCCCGCGTATTTCCTTACACTTTCAAATATAGCAGTGCATCAGAACAAGACCGGACCAACAGGCACCGACTAAAATAATTTTTTTCATTCTGTCACAAGCAGACTCCAATAGTCAATTGTGTAAATAGATAGGATCAGGAACTACGGGGCAATCTCTAATAAACCACGCGTAAATGAAGACAACAATATTTAAGAATACAGTTATGGTGGTGATCAGAGCATCGAATCATCGTCTCTATTCAACTGATATACTAGTAATTTCAACAGAGGTAGTATCACATCAAGCGATAGCACAACATTCACATCACCGCCTTAACAACCCATCGTCATTCACTCATTCCCCACCCCGAATCCCCTCCACAGAAATGGCCGATTAAAATTCGCGTCATAAAAAACATCGCGGACACGAGGCGCGGGTCATCGCGGGACGCGATGGAGGCTGTGGTAATCAGGGATCATACCTTCCGACGATCTTAGCGAGGGTCTTGATGTAGGTGTCGATGATCTCCTCGCGGGGGACGTCGGGGTTGCCGGGGTTGCCCGGGGGCGGCTCCATGACGACGAGCCAGTGCTCGAAGTCTCACCCATCGAGGAGGATGGTCTCCTTGGGCGGGCGGTTGTTCCAGTTGGGGGACGAGTCCTTGAGCGACGTGGTAGCGGGCTGCGTCGCGAATCCCCTGGCGGCGGCGGCCCAGGGCGCCGCATCGGGTGACGGGCCCCGCGCGGCCGGGAGGAGGGTCCCCGCGGCGGCGAGCGGGCGGAGGATGCGGTAGGCGGCGGCGGCGGGGAGGGGCGAGAGCTTGGAGAGGAGGATCGCGCGCGACGCCGACGCCATTGGGGAAAACCCTAGTGGGGAGGTTGGGGAAGGGAAATGGGGGTTTAAGGCTTTCGCGATTTATAGAAAGGGCTAGTGTTTTTTTTTTGCGTCGGGAATATCTCTATCCATTGGGCTTTGAGCTATGAACAGCATGGTATTCAGGTACATGGGCCTCCAAGAAAAATGGTCATATCCTACCCCAAGAATATCACAACGTGGGATGGAAATTATCTCTATCAAAGATATTGACCTGCAGTTCAAAAAATATATATAAATATTGACCTCCGATCAAAGTTGTCAGCAGACAAAAAATGACTTCAAATCAAGAAATATGAATTTTTATTTAGTCCTTGAGCGCTAAGAATGTATACCTTGTTCATGGGATATGACCAAATAAGTGCCGAATTTTGTGTATGTTTCCTCGAAGCATTTTCATATGACGAAATAAACTTACTCCTAACCCTAGAAACTGCCAGCACTTTAAAAGAGAGACAAAAAAGGCTCCGATAGAATCTGAAAAGAGCTCCCATTCCTAAACTTTTTTCGAGGGAGAAAAAATACCACCCCCTCTCTCCCTAGATATACTCCTCCATTTGCTCACTCAAAATGCCAAAACCACGTGCGGGAACCGACAACCGGCCTGATGAAATTTCACCTCCTTGCCACCACCGACACCTCCGTACCGTCGTCAGCCCGCTATGGTGATGTGGTCCATGAGCGTGGACAGCGCCACCACCAGATTCACCACCGGCGTCGGGCTACGACTTAAGCGGTAAGTACCTAGGGTTTGCCGATTTGGGATTTTTCACAAATGAAACCAATTTGATTTGATTTCTCGAGATTATAGGATACAACTTTGTGAGGAGTGTGGTGCTCGTGGTTGGCAATCCTTGTTGAAGCATTGTGAAGAAGGCAAGATGGCTATTTTAGAAGATTTGAACTCCACAATCGACCATAAGAAGAAGGTGGAAGATGAGCTCAAGCTAGCTCAGGAGAAGATGCAGAAGATGGAGGAGTTGATGGAGAACATTGAAGATGATAAGTAGAAAATAAAAGATGAAAGGATGCAACTGGAGTTGCACATCACCAACATTGTTGATGACTACAAGAACAAGGTAAACAAAAAAAAAGGTTGAAGACGGGGAGAATAAAAAGACATGCCATCAAGATATAAATTTGCCTTCAATTTGTATTTGGTGCAATTGTTAGCTGTATTAGATTCACTCGCACATACTGGTGCAGAGGTAGCTAGAGGGTTCAGCAAGCAATGGAGGATCAGGAGGTAGAGTCGTATGGTAGCCTAGGGGGAGGAAGATATCTGAATTCTGGAACGGCATAACCTCCACCGTCACAGCTGCCATACGCGTGGATCGTATTTTGGGTGAGGCCTCGTTTGTCTCCTGGGCCGTGGCGTCCTCCTGTCCAGGTTGAGAGCTCGGCCTCCATTGCTTGAGCTGGCGTCGCTCCCACCAGAAGCAGCAGCGCCCCTGCGTACTGCTTCTGCTTCAGGGCGCGGCTGCGTGTTGGTCGCCGCGATCACGGCCGTGGCATCGTTCAGGTCGCGCTGCTGGTCCTGCAAACAAGATCAGCCAAAAGATATTGAGTAGGAGTATATGATAAATCGTGCAGCCATATTGCTCATGAATCTTAAGTCGCATCAGTAAGGTCCTGCTTAATTACCTTTGGACGGCCGGCATTAACGCTGTTGTAGAACGTCAAGATCACCGGGCACAGGAACGTCTGCAGAATGACTTTGAGCAAGGCTGCGACGAGGGAGAACCTGAAGATTTCAGCAGCAGTGTCCTCCCTTATCACGTGCGCCACCACTTCCTCTTTTCGAGGTAAAAGTATTCCAGTCTTGTAGACAGCGCTCAGAATTTCCCTGAGGACGAAATATGCTGCACATAGTATATTTATCTCGTAGAATTTTTCGTTAACGAGTACCCATGCTTTCTCGACTGCATCTCTACCGTAGAGGCCATCTTTTGAAGAAACGACTGCCGTGAGCAGGTACACGAGGGCGAAGAAATTGTGGAAATAGTTGGACAGGTCGTCGTCCAGATCAATAGCTTCCAAAAATATTGATATGAAGATGACCACGCCCGCTCCGGGGATTAAGAGAAGGCCCAAGCTCTTCCATTCCCTCCATGTTGAGGTAAAAGGGGAACTAGCAGGGTGTTGTCCTTCTGCAGAAACATTGCCCGTGCGGATTTTCAAAAACAAAGTACACAGGTAGAAATAATTGGAACCAACATCTGTCCACAAATGATGCTCAATCGATACGTGCAGTACCCAAGTCGAGTTATGAGTACCATATCTTAATTTTCAAGCAAAGGAGATGCATATGACTCTAGGTGCAAGAAATGTACTAGTACTCCCTTCGTCCAACAATAAGTGATGTTGATTTATCTAGATTTGAATGTACCTATATACTAAAACATATTTAGATACATGTAAATTTACACAAATTCATATCACTTATTTCAGGACAGAGGTAGAGGTAGTACATTTTGTAATTTGTATGAAGATGCAAGAGAAACTAGTATAATTAGCAACACTATAAAATGCGCAGGAGAAAGTGGGTTAGGGTGCATGAGACTCCAAAATTACAATAGAAACTAAGAAGGTAGTACAAAAATATAGTAGAAACTAGTGCACATATGCATGCACAAGCAACTGGATAACATAGAAACTTGTGTAAATGCAAATTGAAAATTAGTGTAAAAAGTACGTTAGAAACTAGCTAGTGTAAAACGTAGTAGACTCTAAATAGTTACACCAAAAACAAGTTGTAAATAAAGAACAATAGAAACAAGAGAAAGAATGAGACTCAGAGAACTCGGGTGCACTAATCCTCAAGTTAGAATTTTAAAAAGTGTACACATGTTTAGTTGGGATTTATTCATCGAGTCCACTGGTTTGTGACGGTTAAGCAACATCGACATCAACGTTGAAGTTGGCCCTTTCTTTAGGAAAAAAGAGAGGGGAGAGACACGATGATCCCATCTCCTTTCTTTTGTTTGACTTCATTGTTGACGTCCTAGCAGCCATGCTAGATGCAACCAATAGGGCAGGTCATAATCCCAACACTCACAGACCCACCAATCAGGGAGACATGCCTAACCAGATGGCTGGACGTGCTTGACTATTCTACAGCATGAGACCTACTTTTAAGTTTGCATACAATGCACACGACAATTATTTAAGCCTATTTTAAGGTTCTTCGAGCGTGGAATTAAAAGGTGTCGCTCTTGCATGCCACCAACCAGCACTGCCAACCAGGGTACCATTATGTGTCAGTATGGGTTCGGTTATGGTGTATACATACCCTACCTATTTTAGTCGTCCATAATAGTTGATCCATCGGAGAAAATATTTTGCAGGTACATTTGGGATGTGCCGTCCAAAAATTTCTCAGGTTATACATGTGTTCTTGTGGTGTTTGCAAGACAGATACCCCTGTCCGTTTGAAATCTGCTCTGATCCCAAAATCTCAATGCCCCAAAAAAAACAACATAGTAGTCTCTCTCATGTGAGAGGAGATTGAGGTACCAACCCTAGCGAGCTCCTGGATATCATCTCCTAAAATCTTTAGGCACATTCTCAGTTTCCTCCTTATATAGGAAAACTGTGATCAAATAGAGGTAAAGCAGTGTGCATCTTCCATGTTGTCGACGACGAGTCTTGGTGGCGTGGTGCAACGGGGACTCGATGTCAGACATGGCTTGATGGACTTGTGCAGGATGGTGGCGCTGTCTGGTGTCATGGTGGCATCGATGGTAGGCCTTGCAAGGTCAATACCTTGATCCTTGTTCTAATGATGGGTCGGCGATAGTTGGCGGCAGTGGCTTCTGGAGCATGCACGATGTTGCATGTTGAGGGTCTGCCAGACTGGTTTGAACTCCCGGTGACGAGGGTTAACTCGACAAATGTCCTAAATGAAGGACTTAGGATCGGGGAGATAGGGCGTCGGATGAACTCGAAGGTAAAGTTAGTCGAAACTGGTGTGTGTCGAAAGTAAACTTTGGGTGTTAAACCAGGCTTGCTTTCAATCTGACCTACACCGTCCCCTCCTGGCCCCTATATATAGATGGCCAGGTCTCGAGGATCGGGTAGGGTCCGATACATATTACAATATCGACATACGGTAGGAACTCGTATTCGACTATCATTACAATTGGGTCTAGCTTAACGGGCCTCAGGGGTACTCAACTAACGGGCTCTATTAACTATACCCTTGTCAGTAGCCCCTGAGATTCTATCAGAATTGTAGATTCGGGTTGAATCTCTAATCTTCTAATCTTCGACTTGATCAATTCTTCGTCTTCTTCTTATCTTCAAATCTTTGACTTGGTCTTTCGACTTACATTCATGATAATTTGCTCGCAAGGGGTCTTGATGAACAAGCCTGACAACTCTGACGGATCAAGAGGTCAGTTAACTGCCGGAACAGATACTTGTCACCTACTTTAAATTCAATCCCCTTGGACTTGAATTCGGGATACCGGTCAAACCCACTCTTTTGCCGCATTTAGGACTTACAAAGAATGAATCCCAGTGGTTCTCAGGGTACCCAGTGCGTCCACCAGGATTTTCTTCGCGTCGTAGACACGGATACATGCCAGCAGAGCGCATCCATGTGCGTATACCGGGCCACACAGGATGGATCCTGGGGTCTTACCTTCGTGATAAATCACGGCATTCGAGTTTCGTTGCGATAACGCAACTCGAGAATCTTATATCGCAGCCAAGTTTTTGACTGATAAAATCAAAGAAATTCAGATTTTAAATTAATCTTCTTCGCTCCCGATGGGAGTAATCTCTCTGCACTTTTGTCGACTATATAGTCGAAGTTTGTATATTAACCCTTCTTCATCTCCATTATTAATTATCTCATCCTCTATCGGGTGCGCGCTCAGCGCTCCCGATGGGAGTAGCCCCCGAGGCTATGTTTGGATACTTGTAGTCAAGCATAGGCTCAAAGTTCAGTTCTTCTTCCTTCTGTTAACGTCTACTATTTGCAAGCCCCCGAGTCCAAGTCGAGGTTTTCATATCGTGCGACCACAATCTTCTCTTCTTGTTTTTTCTCTTTGGTATTATCGTCTGCTGTGTGCAGAATTTAACTCCTATTGTAAAATATGTCCATAGGCCTTACTTTAGCACGCGGGCCCAATAATACGTGCTTATAAATAAAGCACCTTCTGGTAAGGGTAAAAAACCCTAATCATATTCTTCCTCCGCCGCCTCATCTTCTCTTTCTCATCTAGGGTTTTCTAGCCTTTTCCCTTTGTCCATATGGCGGACGCAGATGGTGCTCGTCTGAACCTTGGTTCTCCGGCGGCGCCACGAGGTCGAGGTCGCCCTCGTGGAAGCAAGAACAAGAGCAACACAACTTCAGCCGCCGCAGGAGCGTCGTCAGCCGCTCTGGTGAAGCGTCGTCCCGGCCGCCCACCTGGTAGTAAGAACAAACCCAAGGTCATTGGCGTTGCCCCAGGTCCGAGCGCTCCTCCTCCTGCTGCTCCTGCTACTTTTCCCAGGATATTCTCTTTCTTCTGCATTGCCATGGCGCAGTGCCGCGAGATTCAGCGTCTCCCACTGAATTTCACAAAATTCATGGATGGACGTGAACTGCGCGAAGCGGTTCTTCGCGAGCAATCTGGGAGCAGGACCCCATATGAAGTGGAGGTTTGGTATGATGGCAACGGCGAGCAGTACTTTAAGGGTGGCTGGTCGCAGTTTGCAGAAGACCACGACATCCATCAAGGCTTCTTCATAGCCTTCGACTTCCACATCGGCACGTCGAAGTTCGACGTGAAGATCTATGACGGCACCCAGTGCCAGAAGAAGTATGAAGCTGAAGTCCATTTCCATTAGGGTCTATCTTTTATGTAATCTCGTTTAATAATGGCATTGTTGCCATGTTATCTGTAACTAATATTTTTACTTCGCTTTGATGTTTTTACTAGTACCATAAAAACAAGTCATTGTTCTGAGGTACGCTTGAGATTTATCGGGTTCTTTGCGAACCAATTGGTATGAAGAGTATCGGGTTCTTTTGTGAACCAATTTGTTTGAGTTTTTATCAGGTTGTATGTACAACCTTATAGTGAAAAATACCTTCAAATCGCAATAAAAATTCCTTTCGTACGACCCGAGGGTTGAAGCCCCCGAGCAAAGAAGTAGAGATACTTGTACAACTTTGTCGAGTTCAACCCAAAGAACCCGACCTATGGCCTCATGTTCTGGGTTCAGAAGGTTAACTCGAATTTAATGATATCAACAGAGTTGTTTTACGCGTAAAAACGTCGTAGCTGCTCTGCGTTCCACGGATTGCTCTCGTCTTTTCCTGTCTTCTTGTCTTGTAGTCGATATGCTCCCCCTGGTATTACTTATGTGACGATGTAGGGTCCCACCTAAGGGGACTCCAATTTGCCGTGGCTGTCTTGCCTGAGTCGCAAAACTAGGTCTCCCACCACGAAGGATCGTGGACGAACTCGACTACTATGATAGTTTCGTAGGCTCTGTTGATACTGTGTAGCCCTTTCTAATGCTTTATCTCTTGCTTCATCTAGTGTATCAACATCATCTTGCAATGCTTCTGTTGACGTTGTCTCGTCATATGCTGTCACTCTTGGAGCCTCGTGTGTAACTTCGACTGGAAGTACGGCTTCTGCGCCATGGACCAGGAAGAAAGGAGTTTCTTAAGTTGCTGCATTATGCGTAGTTCTTAGACTCCAAAGAACAGAGGGCAATTCTTCTACCCAAGCGCTCTTGGCTTTCTCGAGAGGTGCTAAGAGCCTCTTTTTTATCCCACTACATATCAGGCCATTGGCTTTATCGACTTGCCCGTTTGTCTTCGGGTGCGCCACAGATGCGAATTTGAGCTTGATCCCTAATCCTTCGCAGTAACTCTTGAATTCCTTTGAAGTGAAATTTGTCCCGTTGTCTGTGATGATGATGTATGGTACACCAAAACGGAAAACTATTGACTTGATGAAGCTGATTGCTGCTGTAGAATCTTGAGTTGTTACCGGGGCCGCTTCGACCCATTTGGTAAATTTATCGACTGCCACTAGCATGTAGACATGCCCTCCTGGCCAGGATTTGTGCAATTTTCCCACCATATCGAGGCCCCATTGTGCGAAAGGCCAAGATAATGGTATTGTTTGTAGCTCTGCTGCTAGTGCATGTGGTCTAGATGCAAACCTTTGACATGCTTCACACTTTCGAACTATATCTTTTGCGTCCTCGATGGCTGTTAGCCAATAGAATCCTGCTCGGAAAGCTTTTGCTGCTATTGCTCTGCTGCTAGCATGATGGCCGCACACTCCACCGTGTATGTCTTGTAGTATTGTTTGTCCTTCCTGAGGTGTTACACAACGCTGCAAAACGCCGGTAATACTTTTCTTGTATAACTTCCCCTGCAACACGACAAACGCCTTCGACCTTCGAGTTATCCTCTTGGCCTCCACTACATCTTCTGGTAATTGTTTATTTATCATGTATGCAAGATATGGCTGCATCCATGTTTCTTCTATCATCATGACCTCCTCTGGCTCCGATGGAGCCCCCAAGTCTGCTGCAGTAGTCGAGCTTTTCCCACTTTTTATTGATCTTTCTACTATTTCTTCCCAAAATACTCCGGACGGCACGGGTAAACATTGTGACCCGATATTTGCTAGATTGTCGGCTTCTTCATTGCTATTTCTGCTTATGTGCGAGACTTCGCATCCATCGAATGTTTCTTCGAGATAGTGATATAAATTCTTGTAGGCCATCATGTTGTCATTGATTGTATCACATCTATTCATAACTTGCTGGACAACAAGGTTGGAGTCTCCAAATATTTTTAGGCGAGTTGCTCCACATGCTTTGGCCATCTTTATTCCGTGCAATAGAGCCTCGTACTCTGCTTCGTTATTAGAAGCCTGTGGAAAGCTCATCCTTAAGACGTACTTCAATTTGTCGCCATGAGGTGATATCAACACTACTCCTGCGCCTGCGCCTTGGACTCTTTTAGAACCATCGAAGTACATTGTCCAAACACTGGATAAGTCTGGCGGTCCTGTGCTCTGCAGCTCCAGCCACTCTGCCGTAAAATCTGGCAAAACTTGCGACTTGATCGCCTTCCTTTTTTCGTACATGATGTCCATGGGAGACAACTCGATTCCCCACAAAGAGACACGTCCTGTTGCTGAAGGATTATTCAATATGTTCGACAATGGCGCCTCGTTGACCACTATAATTAGGTGCACCGCAAAGTACTGTCGTAGTTTTCGTGCGGTTGTGAAGACACTGTATGCCAACTTCTGATAGTGTGTCGTAGTTTTCGTGCGGTTGTGAAGACACTGTATGCCAACTTCTGATAGTGTGGGTACCTCTGTTTTGTTGGAGATAACACTTCACTGATGAAATATACTGGCCTCTGGACGTCATGGGCTTTTCCTTCTTCGCTTCTTTCAACTACTAATACTGTACTCACCACCTGATGGGTTGCGGCGATGTACAATAGCAGTGGTTCTTTTTCTTTTGGTGCGACCAGCACTGGTGGCGTGGAAAGCACTTTTTTCAACTGTGCAAACGCTGCGTCTGCTTCTTCTGTCCACTCGAATTTATCGTCTGACTTCTTCATAAGTGCATAAAAAGGAAGCGCCTTCTCCCCTAGTCGAGCAACGAAGCGACTTAGTGCCGCGACGCGTCCTGCAAGTTTCTGTACAGCGTGTAGTTTCGTGGGTTTCCCCATTGTTAAGATTGCTTGAATCTTCTCTGGGTTTGCCTCTATTCCTCATGCTGATACCAAGAACCCCAAAAGTTGTCCTGCTGATACGCCGAATGAACACTTTGTCGGATTAAGCTTAAGCTTGTACCTGCTCAGGTTGTCGTAGGTTTCTGCCAAGTCGCTGATTAAAGATTTCTCTTCTCTTGTCGTGATGACTACATCATCAATGTATACTTGGATATTGCATCCTATTTGGCTTCCGAGGCAATTTTGCATCATCCGTTGATAAGTTGCTCCTGCATTTTTTAGGCCGAACGGTATTACTTGGTAGCAAAACACTCCGTATGGTGTGATGAAGGCCGTTTTTACTTCGTCCTCTTTCTTCAGTTTGATCTGATTGTAACCAGAATATGCGTCCAAAAACGAAAGTCTCGCGCATCCCGCTGTTGAATCAATTATCTGATCGATGCGGGGTAGAGGGAAGGGATCCTTTGGATAATGCTTATTGAGAGATGTGTAGTCCACACATACTCTTTGTACGTCTGTGTTCTTCTTGGGTACTATGACTGGGTTCGATACCCAACTCGAAGTTTTGATTTCTCTGATGAATCCGGCATTTTCTAGCCTGTGCAACTCCGATGCTATCGCCTTCCTTTTAGGTTCATCAAATCGTCGCAATGGCTGCTTGACTGGCTTTGCCTTGGGATCTACATTTAATGTGTGCTTGATGAGTTCCCTGGGAACCCCTGGCATGTCTGATGGACACCAGGAGAAGATTTCCCAGCGCTCACGGAGGAACTCGACGAGCGCGCTTTCCTATGCGGGATCCAAGTTCACCGCAATTGATGTCGTCTTGTTTGCATCTATAGGGTGGACCTGGATTTTCTTCGAGTCCTGCATTGCGTTGAAAGCCTGATCTGGCAGGGATCGTCCAACATCAGGTAGTACATTATGATCCATTTCTCCTTTTAACCTCTCATATTCCGCTGTCATGCCGAAGGTTTGTGCCATCCTGTTGAATTCTCTGTCGCATGTGTTGGCTACTTCAAAGCTCCCTTGTACTGTAATTGTTCCTTTAGGCCCTGGAATTTTTAACGTAAGATACGCGTAATGTGGTACTGCCATGAATTTTGCAAATGCTGGGCGCCCCAGGATTGCGTGATATTGTGACGGCCAGTCCATAACTTCGAACTCCGGCTTCTCTCTTCTGTAGTTTCCGCTACTGCCAAAGCAGACATCGAGTTCTATTCTCCCCAGAGGGTAGTTTGCGGCTCCTGGTACTATTCCGTGGAAAGAGCAATCTATTGGCCTCAGACTCGTCAGCGAGATACACATTGCCTTTAGGGTTCTAGCATATATTATGTTTATGCCACTCCCTGCATCCATGAACACTCTTCCGATGTCGTACCCTCCTATTTGTGCCTTTAAAACCATAGGCGAGTGGCCTGACCTGGGAACTTTCCTCGGGTGGTCTGCTCTACTGAACTTGACTGGTTGTTCTGACCACCGTAGGTACTCTGTGGTAGCTGGTGGTGATGATATTGCTAGGTTTACTTGCCTGGATATGCTCTTTCACTCTTTCTTTGACTTGGGCACCGGTTGAATCATGGCTGATATGTACACGTTTGACTCTAGGTGCCTTGCTAGCCTTTGCATTTGATATCCTTGACTTCTGTGTCTTTCTCCTTGCCTCCCTTCTTGTTTTGAGCCCATGGCGCTTTGCAACCTTAAGAATGTTCTGTAATCCTTCATCTGGTGACCTTGTTTGAGACCCTTTTCCCATCGAGATACGCGTAGTGGATTCGACAAGGTCCGTATAGCATATCCTCGGCTGAAGGACCAGAGTATCTCGATTTTTCTACTCCTTTTGCCTGAAACCTCCTACTTTCATATCCTTCCTCTTCTTCTAGTACGTAACCCGCGGCTACCTGATTTCGCCTTCCTTGGTTATCTCTGCTGCGGTGTCGTCTCCTCTGTCTACTTAGTCTGTCAACTTCTGGTGAACGTCCTCTTTTGTTGTTATACACGTCCTCTCCATCAGCGAATTTGTTGGCTTGTTCCATTAGCTCGGTTACTGTCGTAGGTCTTGTTCTTCCTATTTCTTCCACGAGATCTGAGCGACGAAGTCCGGCCGAAAAGGCGTCTATTGCTCGTTCGTCGGAGACGTCCTCTGCTGAGTTTTTAATTATACTCCAGCGTTGTATATAAGAACGTAGTGTTTCGCCTTTCCTCTGCACACATGCTTTAACTTCCTCCAGTGACGCTGGGCGCTTGTAGGTGGAACGAAAATTCCTTGTGAATTGACTTTCGAGTTCCCCCCAACTTTTGATGGATTCGTTGGGTAGGGTATTCAACCAGGACCATGCGGCGCCGGTGAGGTGCAGCTGCAAACTTTGCATTGCAGTCGCCTTTGTTCCCCCCAATATTTGCACTGCCTGCAGATAATCCGATAACCATAGGGTAGGTTCTTGCGACCCGTCATACTTATGCTGGTCGTGTGGTAATTTGAATCCTTTGGGTACCCGTGTTTTGCGAACCCTGCGGGTAAAGCATAACGCACCCATATCTTTATCGTCGTCCTCGTAATTCTCTTCCCTCCAAGCATGACGCGATTTATTTACTCGAGTTTGTGCTATTATACTTATTGCGTCCTCCTTCCTTTTCTGTCGCTTTTTCTCTTCTGATGACTCGCTATACTCGTTATCTGTGAAATTGTATGTGAACTTCTCCTTTCGATTTCCCTTGCAGCTTGTCGACTTTGTCTCTGGGCCTTGTTCCCTGATCTTTCCTTCTACTATTCTGAGGCTTCGTATCGTGGCCCGGTGCATATCTTCTCGTGGGTCCCTAGATTCTGGTCTTGTAGCTAGTAAATACGCTTGTGCTGCTACTAATGCTGCTTCTGGCGTTTTTTGTATGAAGTCATCTTCCTCCTCTTCTAGCTGTGGGGTAGGGCTCCTTGAGGACCTTTCTTCTCTGCCGCATGCTGTCACCCCCTGTTGTGTTTTGGGTCTCCGCGCCTTTCTCTGCTGTATTCTGAATCTTCACTATAGTCTTCCCAGTATTCCTCCCTTGATATACTATTATTGTCTTGAAAAACCATGTCTCTTTCCTCCCTTAGTTTCTTCATGTGCTGGTATAATGCATACTGATATCCCATTAGAACTTCTCTTCTCGATCCTTCGGGTACTTCTGTACCATGATTGATAGCTGACTTGATCATCCTCCATTCACCAGCCGAGACATGGACTTTCTCCTTTTCTTTTTTGTTGTGATCTTTTATTTTGTCGACTTGCCTGTCGACATTCTTACTTCCTTCGCTGTTGTCTTCTTCTGCTTCAGTGATAATGACGCATAACTGATGTACTTTGGAGACGCCGCCGCTTCCCACGGCGAAGTCCTTTGCGTTGTTGTGCGCCTGACACGCGTTTTCTTCTGAGTCGAAATTTTCCCGCATTTTGTCGCCTTCTGAGATTGATGCTTTTTCTAAGCTGACCGGCGAGTTTACCTCACTGGAAGAGCCTTCTGATGATTCTAATGTTTTCTTTGTTTCGGGCTTGTTTGCCGACGGATCTGGTTTCATCGAATCCGAGAGGCGGGATGAACCCGATGGCCTGACGATGATGCTCAAACTTCCAATGGTTAACTCCATCTCTTGACTTTCGTCGAATTCTGAACTGCTGTTGGCTAGAAGCGAAAAAGCCGTCGAATTCATGATTCCAATGCCCAGGATCCCCACGGTCGGCGCCAATTGACGAGGGTTAACTCGACAAATGTCCTAAATGAAGGACTTAGGATCGGGGAGATAGGGCGTCGGATGAACTCGAAGGTAAAGTTAGTCAAAACTGGTGTGTGTCGAAAGTAAACTTTTGGTGTTAAACCAGGCTTGCTTTCAATCTGACCTACACCGTCCCCTCCTGGCCCCTATATATAGATGACCAGGTCTCGAAGATCGGGTAGGGTCCGATACATATTACAATATCGACATACGGTAGGAACTCGTATTCGACTATCATTACAATTGGGCCTAACTTAACGGGCCTCAGGGGTACTCAACTAACGGGCTCTATTAACTATACCCTTGTCACCCGGTTTGCTGTTGGGCGGCTTGACGTAGCCTCCGATTTTAGATGATGTGCGTACGTGTGAGGTCCGAGCATATGGCCCCGACATGTCCACCCCTTCATCAAGTTTGTTGGTGTTGCGACATCTATCGCTAGTGAGGTGGCTTCAGGTTGATTTTTCTATTCTCTTTATAAGGCTTCATGAATAATATAAATAAGCAAGGTTATATGTATCATTCTGGTGCAGAGACCGGACGTTCTACCTCCATTTTGAAGAAAAAATCATAGCAAAATTGTCAGGGAAAGAGTTTCCCTCACTCCAAGGACATCTAGGATGCGAATATTCTACAAAAAATTAAGATCTTCACTTGGCACATGTCAAGAGGTCGCCTTCCTTTCAATGATAAAAGACATGGACCATCGAAACAAACTGAACACGTAAACCACATCTTCTTCTCATGTGCTCTTGCGCAATTCATGTGGAGTGACATCTGAGAAAATGCTTGAGGTTTAGTGGAAACCATCATCTTTTCCATCTATTCTATTCTATAGTATGGAGACCATTTATGGAAAGGCTAGCAGATCATTGTGGATTCACTTTTGTTGACGAGTGTTAGGCTTTTATGGAATATTCATACTGTACTACTGAAGCTAAATTCTTGCGTCAACATACTGATAACTGATTGTTTTAAAACTTTGTTTTCTCACAATTGTGGAACCCGCTTCTAAAGTCTAAGCATCATCTGCTATTAAATATCAGAAATTTGTTTTAGAACTCGGGTTCAAATGATCCCGATAACTGGACCAATCAGCGGATGACATGTTCGATGTTCACGTACGTATTTTAAGGCCTTTCACAATGCAAGTTTTTTAGCACAGTATCATAGGCAAAATATTGATGTGGCACCCTATTAATTGATGAAAAAGAGGGTTGTTGTATCTTAGATAAGCTTCAACCTTTACATGAAGTCATAGGGAAAACATATTAGTAGCCAATCACCATACATGCATGGGCCAAAATTATTAAATTTAGATGCAATCTTAAGATACAATGCATTGTGATGGTTGTCTCTTAAAATAAACAACTGCATAAAATAAACAACTGCATAGGATAACACGTTAAGAACCAATGCATTGTGAAAGGCCTAAGATGTATAGTTGCCGTACCTCAAGTTATGCACAGTGGCACTGCACAGCAGCAGGCGAATTAATTACGACGGCTCCGTCCGTGTTCGGCCTCACACCCCGGTGGTTAACGTCCTAAGCCATTGCGCCAGATGCTTCCTGGACTAACGGGCCCGACTCACTGTGAGGCCCAACGGCTCTCGGGGCTGCCACACGTACTCCCTCTGATCAGAAATAACTGTCGGCAGTAAAAGCAAAGCCAGGTGTCCACCTTGTATCACCGCTTTTTTTATAAAGGGAATATATTAATATCATAAAGATACCAATTACACCCAGCCTTTGTAACAACGCAGTACCCTAATGGCAGTACGGATGCACACGGCCAAAAAAAGAAGAAGAAACTAAAAAACGAAAGTCACGCTACAGTGTCCCAGTCCTTGTAGCAGCAGCACAAACACCACCAAGACAACACCTGAATCTGAGTTTCTCAAAAGCGACGCCTCCAAGAAGGAAACAGTGCACAAGCACGGTCGTCGCCCAATCATAGATTGTAGGTTTTCACCTTGAAGAAAATCTTCGCTCTCAAAACAATGCCTTCAACAAGGTCATTGCCAGGCACAAAGCAGTTAAGGCTAGACCTTGGATTTTCATCCTGAAAGGTAAGACTATAAACTTCTCCTGTGTTGCCGCCCCCACTTGCATAACGCTGCTACGTATCCTGAATCACCAAGCAAATTCCTCATCGATGCCCAAACTCGAACCACCATTACTAATCCATTGGTCTTGGCTTCTATGGCATTCTCCGCCTCTGACTTCACCATGAAATGACATGTTCCATGATGGTAACAGATAGCAGAGCTTTGTGCCGCTCCCTCCCGAAACCAAACGGTCGGAAAAAAACATGGGTGCGCACGACCGAATCCCATCCGATCCAGGCATGAGGTGCCCAAGGGAGTTTACCGGTGGAGCCTTCCGGAACTCATCACTCCAGCCAGATCAAGAAGGCAAGCATCAAGCAAGTCTTCGTCTTGGCGCGAGAGGAACCCTAGGACCACCGCCTTATTCAGGCCGAGCCCCCACACAACCGGCCAAGACCGGTCGCCCAACCCACCAAAAAAGTCTGGTAGATCAAGGACGACCCTGGCCGCCACGTCCGCAAGGCGAAGAGCAGCGCAACGGCCTCGGAGAATGTGCCAACCATGACAAGCAGTGCAGCCGGCGAACGACCGTAGCCGCAGGCGGGCGTAGCAGCCGTAGCCTAGGTCGGGCCTAGACCGTCGCCATCCACCCGCGCCGCCATGCTTCCTCGGCACCGCCAGCCGCCCTCCTGCGCCTTGATCTGCCGCTCTGCCGCCGCACACTGTCGCCCCCGCCAGATCGGACGGAGCGCCAAACCCCATGTGACCCACCAGATCCACCTCTCCACGCGAAGAGAAGGAGCGGAGGAGCTTCGTCCTCGCCCTCACCGCCATTCGACGGCCTGGGCGCCGCCAGCACCGCTGGTGCCGATGACGGCGGCGGCCAGGAAGGCCTGAAGGAATCTGTTTTTGGTGGAGGATTGGATCGCCTGGGAGCCGCCCACACGAGCGACCCCGAGGCGGGATTTGTCTGCTGCAGCCCAAGTGGATCTTTTTCATCACCCCTTTTTTGTCATATGGTATAAGGCTAGCCATAGTGGGTAGTATCATATCTTAGTATCATGCATATGATACTTGTATATGATACTATCTTCATAATGCATAGTATCATAGAGTAGTATCATATACTTGTTAAATTTATTAATTTATAGTATGTCAATGCAAATGTGTGTATAAGATTTACTTTGCATTAATTTTTCTCGTAATCTACGCTATGATATAGTATCTACCTATGATACTCTAATTACCTCTCTCTTCATTAATTAGCTGCCATGTTAGCATTTTTGTGAGCCTTATTTGCATGATACTACCTATGATACTAGCACTATGGCTAGCCTAAACGAGATCCGCCATCGGCAGCCGGGAAAACAGGCTTCCTGTACCCCCGGCACCCTCAAGATCAGTGGCTTCCTCTTCTTACTCATACGCTAGCAGCATGGAAGGCGGCCTCCTCCCCTCATCCCATGTCCGTGCAGCAACTGGGTCGTCACCAAGGTAGCGCACAAGGGAACCAGTCAACCAGACCAGGCGTCAGATATTACAAGTCTGTTATATTCTCTGTAAGTCCGCACCATGGTCTGAATCGTTCTCAACTTGAAACCCGTTGTATCGCCATATACGCATATCAGGCAGTGCGCATTCTCCGAGTGGATCGCAGGGTACCGTCGTGTGCTATCGGGAAATGGGGGGCAACCGGCGGACCTCGACCCCCCTCCACCACCTGCAGCCCGTCAGGCAGCTCTACCAAAAGTGGCTACTTAGGGCATGTACAACGCTAGCTTCTAATATGGGCACTAGTAGAAAAAGGGTCTTTGGTCCAGCACCCAAATGTCATCTGTCCCGGTTCGGCTGGCCACTGGGGACCAATGACACGTATTGGTCCCGGTTCATGCCGCCTGGAGATTAGTCCTGGTTCATTTTGGGGTATAGGTCCCGGTTTGTGGCATGAACCGGGACCAATGCTTCCCCAGCATGGCACGTGCCTCTCTGCGGATCATCGGTCCCGGTTCATAGCATGAACCGGGATCAAAGACCCTCCCCTGGCTATAAATTGATACCCAGCCCTTTGCCCTTTGCCACAAAAATTTGCTGGATTGTGTGTGTGGTGTGGGTGCTAGCTTTTTTTTTCCTTTGATTGCACACAAGGTGTTCGACGAAATGTCCATGCCACATTTAAGTTCGCACAACACGGTATCCTCCGCCGAGGTTAGCAACCTTATCTTCTTCATCTGTAACTGATATAAAAATCTTGCATATGTGTCCATGCGGGTGGTCATTTCACTATTCACGATGTTATTGTAATAGTTAATTATTATAACGCAGATCGATGCGCGGATGCGATGGATGTACGGCGACCGACGTGATTCTGATTTTATTGCAGGCCTGCATAAATTTATCGATGTGGCTAAGCCAAACAAAGTGGATAATTTTATGCCTTGTCCCTGCATCGACTGTCAAAATTTGATGGAGCACTCTGCCCCGAGAATCCTTCAAAGCCATCTGCTTCGGAGAGGTTTCATGCCCGGATATTATTGTTGGGCCATGCACGGAGAAAGAGGGGTTAGGCTGGAAGAAAATGAAGAAGAGGATGATGACAGCTATCCTGAAGAATACGGTGATACTGCAATGGAAGACAATGAAGAAGAGGGAGGCGGCAATGAAGAAGAACAACGGGCATCGGATGAGCCCGGTGATGGTCTTGGTCGGGTCATTTCTGATGCAAAGCAACAATGCAATACAGAAAGGAAGAAGCTGAAGTTGGAGGCCATGCAAAATGATCACAAAAACTTATTATACCCAAATTGCAAAGATGGCAGCACAAAGCTCGGTACCACACTTGAACTGCTGAAATGGAAGGCAGAGGCTGGTTTATCTGACAAGGGATTTGAGAAGTTACTGAAAATAATGAAGCCAAAGCTTCCAAAGGATAATGAGCTGCCCGAGACAATGTACGAAGCAAAGAAGACTATCTGCCCTCTAGGATTAGATGTGGAGAAGATACATGCATGCATTAATGACTGTATCTTATACCGTGGTGAGAAGTATGAGAATATGGATAAATGTCCGGTATGCACTGCATATCGGTACAAGATCAGATAAGATGACCCTGGTGATGTTGAGGGTGATGACGAGCCCCCCAGGAAGAAGGTTCCTGCTAAGGTTATGTGATATGCTCCTATAATACCACGGTTGAAACGTCTGTTCAGAAACAAAGAGCATGCCAGGTTGTTGCGATGGCATAAAGAAGAGCGTAAGAAAGACAGGAAACTATGTCTGATCCACGCATTGAAACCATTGAATGTAAGTACTACTTGCTAGATCCACACATCTCTTTGATTCTAGTTTCAATACAATTATCATGCTTGATTCTTATTTTGATTGAACTCCGTTCTCGTAAAGTGCTTGAGGCAAGAAGCTGGGAATAACTTATGTGGATACTATGTCTGCGAGTTCATTCGCCAGACGACCAAAGAGAAGGGTGCAGACCGAAACATCAAAAAACTTGAAGTACGATAAACAATAATCTCAACATTATTTTATTACCATCAACTGTGTTTAGTTTCATTCATATATATTGATCCCCTTCTTTAAATTAGATCGAACGGATGCGGGACGGTCTTCTACCACGGGAACGCGTGCAAGCAATTCAAGAGGAAATTGCCGGATTCTTATTAGAACAAGTCATAGATCCGAAAGGAGAATACTATTACCCGGTTCATTTAGAAGGGTGAAGTGTAAAAAAGAAGATGTAAAATCAAATTTCTGTGAGTTACCGTTTGTAATAGCGACCAAGCACGACGGATGAGACGGTGAATAATATATTCGTGACCATGATGTGTAATATATTCATTATTGCTGTATATGTATAATACCATTAAATTGAATACAAAACACACCAAATAAAACCCTAAACCCTAAATGGAAAAAAAAACCCTGGATCAACGATCCCGGTTCGTTCTACGAACCGGGACCAATGACCCAGGCCCCCTCGCGCCGCAGCGCGTTCACGTGGAGACCTATCGGTCCCGGTTCGTGCTGGAACCGGGACCGGCATTGGTCCCGAGTAATGGATCCCGGTTCGGCAACCGGGACCAATGGCCCAAATGAACCGGGACCATAGGCCCTTTTTTCCACCAGTGGGGTGTTTAAGTAGCCAAAAAAATATTGTTATCATTAATTATAGACCTATAAGCGCTCTTAGGTTGGTCATGATACAAAGTATCATAGTCTAGTATCATGCATATGATACTAGTTTATGATACCACTCCATGCATAGTATCATATGATACTAGTTTATGATACAACCCCTATAATGCATAGTATCCTATACTAGTTTATGATACCACCCCTCTTAGGCTGGAGCACCTCATAGCGCCTGGGCTAGGTCGGCTGCTCGTTCGCTCCACATCGTGAGGGAGAAAAGGCTAAGCTTCGACTCAATTTTTTACATCGATGTCGGTCACAATCCCAGGATCCATCGGGAATTGAAGGAAATGGTCAGGAAAAAGACCCTAGCGCCTGCTCTAAACGTCCCCGTTGTGCATGCCCTAAGAACTCATGCGCGCGCCAACATCATCGTGTCCCTGGACAACTTGATGGCCAGTTGGCCACACTGATCGTGCTTGCAGTCCTTCTCCATATACTGCTGCCATTACGCACACAATGAACTACTACCTCCGTCCTAAGAAATAAGGCGCCCTCATTTTGCTTGTTTTTTCTTTGACCAAGATTTACTCTAAATATATAAAGAATGTTAATATAAAATTAGCATCATTGAAAAGTATATTTCAATATAAATCTAATGATATTAATTTTATATAATATAATCAAGTTTTATTTGCTCTATTTATTTGATTAAAATTTACTTTAGAATACGCGTGCGCCTTATTCCTTGAAACAGAGGTAATATATTGCTACATCCTCAGCTAATTGAATAAGCAGACATTGGCTGGATTGTGCATCGTAGTTGGGCTCTCTGCAGTACACACTTGAAATCTTTCGTCCATTTTTCTCCGTGTTTGGATTGACCTCATCTGTTTCCGTAAGCGTCGCTCTCTGCTCAACCGGGTGGTGGCCTGGTGGGGAGGCTTTGGTGGAAGTGAATTACAATTTTCCGGGGAGCCACATCCGGAAGCCACGCGTCGCCCGTCTCGCTCTAAACAGCTATCCTGAACTGTGGTCCAGTTCCACTCAGGTCCAGGACAACCATCCGACTGAAACCGTTCTTCAGAATGCGTCCATCGACGTCAGGGGTATCTCCAGCAGGCCCACGCAACCAGTTCATGCGTGTCTGAACTGATTCGATCGGACTGGCGCGTCGCCAGTGGTGCGATGCAATCGGACCAACGCGTCCGTCGTCTGGTCCGGCCCATCTCAAGCCTAAATTTGCGCTAGGTTTGCGTCAGCCCGGATAAGGCCGGACGACGCTTGTGTCCTCCTGCTAACGCCGCGGGCTCGCATGGCAGCGATACAGACTCGACGTTGTTGGCGGGCTGGCGCTTGTGCGGAGCGTGACGCTGAAACATGCAACGGCATCAATACCGGCGTAGAAGCTCATGCGCTGGCCGCTGACCGACGCGACGACGCCTGAGCTTTTGCACCGGCATTGATGGCGAAGCCTCTAGGCGCTGCGCGGGCGATGGCCGCCCAACGCTTTATAAGTGCGCGCGTGCTGGCGCCGCTCCCGCACACACCACCATCGCAACCCACACCCCCCGTAGAGCAAGCGCGAGCGCCATGAAGATGTCGTCTTGGCTAAGGAAGACGAAGAACGACCGCGAGGCGTCGACCAGCCGCAGCACTCGCCGGAGCGGCAAGCCCCCCCCCTTCCTGCCAGCGCCGGTGGCTCTTTTGCGCCAGCTACCTCCGGCGCCTTGGCCGGAGGATTACGTGGGGCGAGGGGCGAATATCGACGCGTCCCCACTGCGGCAGCGCGATCGGCGGCACGTGCCGCTCGAGGAGTGCGAGGCGCTCTGGGCGGCGAACCAGAGCGTCGACCACCACGACGTCTCCCTCCCCCATGGGTGACACCTCAACCGTGCCAGGGTGTCGGTTCCGCCGGCGCCATCAGTGGGGCCGAGGCTAGATGCGGAGATCCGCCGCAGCATCCGCAACCTCCCCCAGTCATTGCGGAAGGACTGCCGGAACCGCCAGTTCTGGTACAACTTCCTCAAGTGGGAGCACACGGCGCGCCGCCGCACCACCCGCCACGAGGACTTCCAGCCATGGGAGGCACACGCGGTCTCCGAGTCCCCCCTCCCCCCCTCCCCCGACAAGGACGACGACAACCACCACATCGTCAAGGAGGAGCCCGACGTGGGCATGGAGGATGCCGCCCCACCACCGGGCGCCAGGGATCTGCCCCCGGAGTACCACGCCATCGTAGCAGCTGGCTACGACGAGGAGACCCTCCTCTGACGGTTCTTGGAGGCATCCAAGGCGGACGGGGACGCGCGCTACGAGGGCTACAGTGCCGCCATTGCCCTCACGGGCATGGTGGCAGAGTACATGGAGTCGCTACCGTATCCACCACCACTCCCGCCGCACGCACCACTCATGGCGACGTATGAGGGGGCAGGAGGTGCCATCGCTGAAGGAGATATGCCCTAGAGGCAACCAATAAAAGTATATTTTTGTGTCATATCTCATTTATTCATAATATTATATGTCATGCTATAACTATATTAAGAGGAAACATTAGTACACGTGTGACGTATAAGAAAAGGATCTCTGGTTAACTCTAGCTAACCAGCTCATGTGTCATTTGATAATCAAGGTTTTCTGATCATGGGCAACTGCGTCAATGAATATTGAGGTCATGTTGGACATGATGGACACACACCCAAAGTACTGTTAGTGCAACTAGATCAGTCGCAAAGTTCAACACTGCATATAACTAAGAAACAAAGTAATCAATTCCTTAGACCGTGAGGTCACTATGATAATCACTACATCTGGAGGCTACTTTAATTGCATCGACCATCATCACATAACTGGTTGACTGAAAAGGTGTCTCTTGGGTATGCCAAAGGAGTAGTTAGAGGAGTGTGAACCAAGAGCGGGATTTGTCCATCCATGTGACAGATAGATACTCTGGGCCCACTCATTGATAATTGCATATACGAGCTTGCAAGCATGTGACTAGGTCACGGAGTATGCAATGTCATGAAACGAGTTGAAAGACTTATCAGACGAGGGAGAACAATGATATGGGGATATCGGTGATCTAACCTCAGACAAGATCTAGTATCGTGAGACAAAGGGAATAGAATAATGTGTTTACAGGATCAGCGAAGAGTTTCGTGGAATACACAGGGATCAATATGGTTTTCCAGAACCCCCTGTTGATCATTGATCGGAGAGGAGTCTCGATCATGTCTGGGTATTCCTCGACCCATAGGGTGTCACGCTTAAGGGTATATGACGCTTAGGGGTAGATTTGTAATTACTAGAAAGTGACCGGAAGGTTTCCGGAAAAGTTCCAAGCAATGTCGGAAAGGTTCCGAAGACACCGGAAAGGTTCTAGACTTCATCAAAGTTATATCGGTGAAGGAATTATGCCAAGGATTAATTAGTTAATGTGTTTAGTATTTAATTAAAGTAATTAAATATTAAAAGTGAATTAACTAATAAATAAATTAAAATAAAAGTGAAAAGGGCAACATGGGCTAGGCCCATAGGCAGGCCGGCCAAGGGCTTGCCAGCCAGGCGCCTAGGGTTTCCCCTAGGGCCGGTGGCGGTCAAGGTAGGGTGGCCGGCCTAGGGTTTCCTCTAGGGCCGGCGCCACCTACCCCCTCTCCCCATTATATAAACGCCCCCTGGGGGCTCTTGGCTCATTCATTCCCTCCTCCTCCTCTCTTCCTCCTAACTTGGTTCCCACGTTTAGAACTGTGTCTACGGGTTGAAGGAAAACCTCCTGTTCTGAACGCCGTCGCGCTGCCTGATTTCCAGCTAAATCCACCTTCTTGCGCTGCTCTGCTGGACCGGAGCCCGGATGACGTCTATACAACGTACGTTTGTAATCCCTCTGAGGCGCTGCACGTGTGGTGCTGGTCTTCTTCGACTGGTACGACTACACAACCTTGAGGTCGACTTTGGTTGTCTTCAACGACAATTTTCGTGCGGGAACGTTCCCGCACACTTGGTCTTCAAAGGTATGGATACCGCCGCTGTTATTGTTACTGTTCAACTACGTAGATAGATCATGGGCTATGGGTTGGAGAATTTTTTTATTTTCTGCATCAAATCCCAACAGCCGCTGCCCGGCGTTTCACACCGCCAACGTCTCCATGACCACCCGCACGGGGTGGTCATCAACCCGCCGCCGCAACCCCAGCAGGAGGTCATCATCGACCTCGTCTCCGACGACGACGAGTAGCTGGCTGTGGCACAGTTGCGGGCTGTTTAGTTATTAGGTTTTTTTCCATTGTCTTTTTTCATCTAAAACGTAAAATATAAATTTTTGGAAAAAAAATCATTTTAGTGATCTTTGTCTGTAACTTTCACGGTAATTGACATATTTTCTCTTCGAGCTAAACTCTGCATTGACCCGCTAAAATCTCCTTTAACCCCTCTTCAATTATGTGATTAATGCAAGGAATTAAAGGTACATGCGCCTCCTGTAACCTTTCTAATTTAAGCGATATTGAATGTCAATTGAAGGTAATAAATTACAGAATCTAAATTAGTAGCGGTGATATAAAGATAATTATGCTGACAATGTTTTACCTATAAACCTAGATGCTAGGTGAACCGTTGGATGTAGTATTAGACGTCCCAAATTGTTTGGATCATCCCCCTCTCTCCCTTTTTATATTGGTATAGATTCTTCACTTATGTCGGCTCGCAGCGCCCTGTTTTCTGTCAGATTTGACAATCCCGAGCCATGATTCAATGTTACAGATATCAGGTCCATTTGAACCTGGGGAGCCAAAACTTCACTCCCATTAAATATGATGCCCTGCATGCTAGAAGGGTGTTCTTCTTCACCTACAACCCTCCAGCAACTTGTGCGTCGTCGCTGGCTCTAGCCTAACATGCTAATTTCTTTTGTTCTGCCTTTGATTTTGTATTGTTTAAGCTTTGTGGCGGTGACTTGTAGTTTTTAAGATCTCACTGAAACCAAGATATATGTGAAAATCGATATCTATTTGGATACCTCGCTTGAGAGCAGCGACATATTGAAAATTCAAAATCAAGTTATAATTGGCTGACATCAACTATTCAAAGCTACCATTATCTAGTAACCAAATGTAGTGCGGTTGTGTTAAAAAAAAATGTAGTGCGGTTGGATTCTTGGGCAGAAAACATGCAAAAATAAGATCAATGGTATGAGAGGATCTAATGGGCTTGACATGCCATCCCAAATTCGTAAATTAGTTGTCACCATGTGTATCCATACCTAATCCAATTGCCATACCCTCAAATGATTAGCCCTCCAGTACCTTGGCGATGGAGAGTTTTTCAATGAATACTTGCTTTTCTGTATTTTTGTGTTGGACTTGTTGTGGCTGCGTGCATCTTAGTTATACACAGATCAACTGTAATATTTAAATATTTTAAGTAGTAAAGCACCTTTATCGAAAAGAATCTTTGACACAAAAGATCATCTTTCCTAATATATTGTCAAAAAATTGCTAAAAATGACCACCTCTTGGTGGCGGCAGGCCTGCTAGGCGACGTGTACATGTTGCCACAGGCCCACGAGGCACCGTGGCTACTAGGCTCTACGTCAGCCTTCCTCCTGGGGCTGTGGCGGTAGGCCCCACCACAATTGATGACACATCGGCTTGCTTGGCGGCAGGCCCCACCACAGCTGACACCATGTCAGCCTGTGGCAGGTGCTTGTCTCCTAGGTTGTGGCGATATGTGCCACGTGTTGCCTGGTAGGCCCTGTCACCACCCAGAGGTGGTCTTTTTTTTGGCAATTTTTTAAAAGGTGGTTTTTTTTTTACAATACACTCGAGCAAGTGGTCATTTGTGTCAAAAATTCCATCGAAAAAGGACAGAAAAAAATCTCATACTCGAGCCACTGGTCCAAGACCTAATTGTTTTAACTCTGACTTTCCTAGCATTGCCATGTTCTCTTGAGGATAGCTAGCAGCACCACAAAAATTTAATAGAATGTGAACACTCGGTACACCTAGTAGAACCATTAAAACTTAGTCCAAAATTTGCTAAGAGGTCCTTGGCCCCCACTATTTGGGCTTGAAATCACGAAAATTATTTAGGATTTCAATAAACTCATAGGATCCATCCCATGCCTAACCACAATTCCGCTTAGTATCCCCATCATTTCGGTAGATTTCATTAATCCATGGGGCCCTAAACATGATTTGTAAGCATGGATTTAATTTGGACAAATGAAATGATGCTATCAATGTGTTTTCATTTCATTTACAACAAATGAAATGAAACGAAAGGTTCCAATCGACCTCTTAAAATCCATGTTATTCAGATTATTTTATCTATGATGTGAATTTCCCTCTCGAGAACCGAGCTGACTCATTGTTGCTGACCAATGACGATGTTCTCGGGTCCACGAGGGACTTGTTGACTACATTGCAGAGAGTCGGTGCACGAACATGCTCTAGATGATCCTATGATTCTGGTTACACAAATTCTTGCATCTCAAATATCAGTCATGAGTCAAAGTTAAATTCAAAATTTGGTCAAAACTCAATAAAAATTTAAAATAATATCCATTTTTCTAGAAACAAATCATTTCCACGAGAACCATTATTTTATAAAATGATAAATTATTTTAATTGGAAATTTTTCAAATAAACTTATGTGTTGTGTTTGCGGTGTCCATGTACATAACAACTACTCCCTCCGATCGGAAATAAATGTCGGTGATTTTGTGCTAACTTAGTACAAAGTTTATACTAAGTTACCGACACTTATTTCCGATCGGAGGGAGTAAGTTATTTGGGTGTAAAGGGTACAGATAAATCTTAGATCCGTCAGTGATAGTGAAGACATAAAAGTAGAAACACACCAAAAGGAACTGAATGTGAAGGGTTGTTTTGAAGTGAAGTACCTGCAAGATTATAGCTACATGCCTTGGAGAAGAGAAGTGTGGCCACAATCGTTGAAAACATGGAGAAGGCTTCCCCTAGGACACTGATGAGTTTCCACGAGGTGGAGTCATCCTTGCCCGCATCAGAAAAGACCACGACCTTGGCGCCTGCCGGCGCGGTCGAGTTGTCGGCTATGTCGAAGAAGGGGAGCATGGAATCAAGATTGACGTACGGCCTCGCCAGATTCACCATCAGCTCGGTCAGCGCCAGGTTGATAAAAAAAACCCCGACGACGACGGGGAGCAGGCGCCTCCGGTTGGTGTACGCGACGACGAGCGCATCGCCGACGGTCTTGAGGGACCTAACCAATACGATGGGCTTCAAGGCCTCCATGCTTCAAAGTTCAAACCAAGTGGCGGTGGCCGGTGGGGCGGAATGGAAATGGAAGTGAGAGCAAAAGGTCATCACAGAGTGCCTGGTTACCGGAGTTCAACCAAGTAGTCCCAGTGAGTGAAACGACCTGATCAGTATCGTTTCCTCACTAGCTTTTCTTACCTGCCACAACCCACTAAGTCTCACGTACGTCCTGCTTCTTGTCTTAATATATTTGCCCTTCCGTCAGCGAGCTATGGAGGCCTGGTAGTATAACGAAGGTTGATTGGTAGGACGGCGTTGCCTAGCTTTGTCAGGAACGATCCTTGCACTATCCGAGTTTCTTGTCGCGTCTCACATCGCATTCTCTCATACGTACGCGACGCACACGGGATTTGCTGTGCTGATATCATACGCAGTAAGTACCGCGAACATCCATCGGATCCACGCGGTACAGACCGGAGACTTCTTATTTTCGCTGGAGTGATCTCAACTCTTGAATCGTACGCGTGCTTACTACAGTACTACTTCTCATTCATAAGATAAGGTAAATAATTTTTAAAAATTCAAACATTATAAAGTGAGGAGTTTTACGGTACCCCTAAACTAATATGGACCGTCAATTTTTAGATGATCTGATGGGCAGGGTTCATCCGTACTCCAACAAACCTCTTAGGGAGTATCATCACGAGAAAGTGGGGAGTACTTAGATCTCAGGGATAAAATAAGAATGGAGAAAACAGAATCGTTAATTACGGAGGCCGTTTTGGAAGGGAAAATAAACCACCACTAATTCCGCCTTCCTTCCCCCGATCTGACGGCCATACTTCATCTTCTACCTTGGTCTAACCTTCCTGGCATCGGCGAGATCCCTTCCCTGTCTTCGGTTGAGAACAGGTCCCCCACTCCATCTACTTCCTCTTATCGCTAAGGAGGAGCATGAGGTTGAAGATGAACTACTACAGCTATCCCATATTGAAATCTTAAGTAGTTTAGCGCCTATCAATTCTAGTGAGTCAACGAGCTCCTCCATGAACGATTTCAAACTCGACTAATCATTTGGTAATATAGAAAATGGCGACAGAAGCGCAACTCGTTGTCCATGTCGATGCCCACACGGCCACCTCGCGGCATGGGCGCACACAACAATACTGGCTTCCTTGAACCGAATCGATCTATACAGCAGAAAGAGCAGAACGTCTTCCCCCTCGTGCCCAGTGAAGCAGCCACCGCTCACCGGCCAGATGAGAAGAACAGAAGGTGAGGTCGACCGTCGACCTGCAACAGCCGCGTGATCACGCTAGCGCAATAGGAAGCAGTCTGTGCAATTAGATGATATTAAGGTTTATAATGTCGAGAATACCCCTAAAAATGAACGGTTAGATTTTATTGGTACTCCAACTTTGCCTATAGGAGTACCGGGTACTGTAAAGTCCTCGCTCCAGCCGTGCTGCCGGTAGAATACTGATACTACATTGGCTGCCGTTTTCGTCAGCACATTGCTCGTACCATACCATCATAAGCTTACAAATGCCTCTCCTCGCGCACTGCAACAAGGTCTCCAGAACTCTGAATACACTCAGGAACTCTTATCACAACCTATTTCTTCAGTTAACTCAAGACATAAATAACAAGTAGACCAACCAGGCACTGATGCATAGTACTAGCATTGTTTTAAAGAAGAAAAACTGAGAAACCAGACAGAACAAGAACCCTACTACATCCGACACTCGATTCACTAGTGGATCACATTCAGAACACCATCTTAGAGAACAACAAGATTCAGATCACCGTCCAGAGAACAACAACATTCAGAACACATGAGTTAGAGAACAATCTAACATGACAATCATAATCTCATATCCACCATATCCAAGCTTATCGATATAACATTTCATACAATGGTATCGATTCACCAATGGATCACATTCAGAACACCATCTAGAGAGCAACAACATTCAGAACACATGAGCTAGAGAACAATCTAGCATGAGAATCATAATCTCATAGCCTCAACAACATTGTTAAGGGATGACACCAGCCAGGCATTGCGAAGGATTCACTATGGCGTAAGCACAGCTGCCAGTGCTTGAGAGAGTGTTCTAGCAGGCCTGAGAAGGTCAGGTAGTTCAAGCTTCTTCAGCACGCTCTCTGCTACTCTGAGCCTTGGAATGGTAACTTCAGCGTCCTGTGCAGCCACCCTCTGCCACAGCTCGGTCCAATTAGGGCGCATGTAGCAGTGGTCGTGAAACATGAGCCCTCTGGTCCACTCACGGTGACGGCAGTAGGTGGCCAGGTGATGAGCAAGGGTGAATGGCCGCACGGAGGCTGGAAGCACTCCCTTCACAATGTCCTGCGACTGTTGCGGCGTCAGCGTGCTCTCGAAGGAGCCGTCGTCGAGCGAGTACACCTGGACGGGGTGCTCGCCGGGCCTGGCGAAGTAGACGGAGTTGCCGGTGATGGAAGGCTGGTCCATGGACGAGACGGACAGGCAGCGGTCGCGGCTGATGAATAGAGCCTGGTGGCCGAGGCTGGTCACCGGCGTGAGCTCCCGGCGGGGGAGATCGACCCTGAAGAGCGCGCAGCTTAGCGGCGCGTCGACGGGTTTGTGCAGAACGGCGACGAGCATTGCTCCCATGGACTCGACGAGGAAGTAGAAGCACCACTCGGGGTGCCCAAGCTCCTTTGGTACTTCGGCGACCACCGGATTGGCGGCATGTGGAGGATAGACGCGAACGATCTGCCTCCCGACTCGCGTGACGCCGTAGAGCCCACCGTTGAAGGGCAGGGTGTTGGAGAATTGGACGCGGGTGTGGATGATCTTCCAGCCCATGCTCCTGCTGCCGGTCTGCGCGCAGATCACCATGGGCATGTTGGGGAGCCAGATCACGACGGCGATGGAGCCGGGGCCGGCGACGCAGACGGAGGCGTTCATCCAGGCGACAGAGTCCATGCTGAATGACTTCTGCTTGCAGAGCACGCAGCGGACGAACACGAACGTGGCGAGGTGGGGCAGGTCGACGGCGGCGCGGGTGAAGGGGTGGAGGACGCGGATGACGGCGGCGCGGGTGTCGAGGAGGATCAGGAGGCCGTCCGTGATGCCGACGATCCGCTGCCCCCGGAGCTCCGGCAGGCTGATGCGGCGGATCCGGCTGGTGGCGGTGTGGAAGAAGGTGATCGCGGCGTCCTCGACCGGGCGGACGCCGTCGCCGTCGCAGAGCGCGACCCAGCCGCGCGGGTGGAAGCGGCGGTCGGCCAGCGTGGCGGCGTCCCGCGGGTCGGCCGTCGACGCGCGCCAGTGCGAGCACACGAGGCGGAACCGCATGTACTCCGTAAAGTCGTCGTCCAGCAGCCGCTCAGCGACGAGGTTGGTGATGTCGGGGTGGAGCGACGTCCAGTCCGGCTCCGCCGCCGCCGACGCTTCCCGGGGCTTGGATGGGGACGGGTCTGCGTCGCCGGCGAATCTGCGCTCATCTCCCGACTTCGGCCACCCCATCCCCTTCCCCTGTGATTCCCCAACGGAAAACAAGCTATATCCTTCAACGGAAAACAAGCTTCACTTAGTTTTTTTTATCATAACTATATATGCATTATTATAATATAGATGTCAATCTGAGGCACATAAACTACCACTTCATAAGTAAGTAGCACAGAATTCCATTTCGTCAAGTGAAGCGTCTCCAAGACAGTCATGCTTGAAAGCTTGGTGGCATCATGGTATGCCACTATAGTTTTAGCAGAACACACATCATTCTCTTTGCAATTTTCAAAATAATCTTATCCTAAACCTGCGAAATTGATAATCACAATCTTTACTGACATCTTTCCCTTTGGTACATAACCAGTGTCATAGACCCTTTGTCACCTATAATGTTAACACGATACAAAATGTGAGAATATCTTACACACTAGATAGTGAGAATGTGTCAATACATATTCTAAAGGAGAGATACATATGCAGTCCTGAAAACTGAGTCAATATATTCTAACGTATACGTAAATACATCTATTACAAGCCTAACGTAAAATAACCATAAGAATAAACTTTATGTTTTTCTTGTCCACCGTTCAACGAATAATCTTTTATTAGTGATTACATAATTCTGGTTAAGAGATTTTTTATGTTAATTGTACTAACAATTGTCTTGTATGAATCATGTATTCTCTTATTTGTTTGTTATGAAGGCTATACTATCTTTGTCTATGACACACTGTAAGCCATATTTAGGACTGTTGGACATGGTAGCTCATCTTTGTTTCAAGGGGACATTTGGCACCCCTAGACTTTTGGATTGGCGCTAGGTGTCGACCATTATTATATATTATTTATAATGTTTCATCTTTTAAAGTCTAGATTTCTACATAATTTTTCATCAATGATATTTACTTATCTATTCTTGAACATTCCTGACACAATCTAGTCAATCCCAGATTCATAATGATTCTCAGCGTGCATGGATCTCGTACCGCCACAGGAGGAATTCATAAAATTTTATAATCATGATTGATAAAAAAGTAATGGCAGTCTCTAGAGAGGCAATGACGAAAGGGCATGCACGCATACCACTCTTTATTCATTTCATATGATGACAAATTATCTAAGAGTATATTGAGATCCGATATTATTTGGCCGGTTGTTCCTCCACGGCGAATTAGTGTGGATGTGGAGAATCTGGTGGAGGGTAAAGAAAAAAATCTTTCACCATTTTCAAAATTGTATGGCTGGTACTTCTTGAAGACGACTTAATTATTCTTGAGACAAAGAAGGGAAAAAATTCTCATAAACAACCATGTCAAAGATTTGTCGTGCCTTCCTATGGGCAGGACGGAAGGAGGCAAAAGGTGGTCACTACCGAGTATCATGGGATAAAGTATGTTCTTCGAAGGTGAACGGAGGCATTCATATCCCAGAACTCTAGTTCCTTAATATTGCTTTGCACACTCCGTGGCTTTTGTTGTAGCGAACTAAGATCGATAAACCATATCATGAACTCGAGATCCAAGTGCCTACATAAGCCGTGGACATTTTTTAGGCAGCCACCCACTCTGAGTTACGTGATGGCCACATTACGATATTCTAGACGGATAGGTAGGCATGCAATTGCGCACATATTTGCAATTGTTGTGCAGTTGAATACAGGTGTGCAATTTTGAAATGTATATATTTTTTAGTTTCATGTCAACTTATAACTGGCATATAGTTGTTTACTTTTGAACTGTTATAGTGCTTTCTAGAATCACATAGAAAAAGCGGCCTAGAGAAAAAGTGAAGGTCGATGTATGGTTAAGAAGGGAGGTGCTAGCCGAAGGGCGCTCCTACCTCCCGCTCGTTAGCGGGAGGGATGGATGCTCCGCCCGCATGGAGCATTTTGCTGGGCCGGCCCACTACGTTTTCTAGTTTTTTTTTCCTTTTTCCTTTCTGGTTTTTTAATTATGAACAATTTCAAATTTTGAATTTGATTTTTTCGAACTTGAATAAATTTTATATTTAAATAAATTTTATATTTAAATAAATTTTAAATTTGAACAAAATTTAAATATGAATAAAAATTCGAAATATGAACAAATTTCAAATTTGAACAAAATTTAAATTTGAACAAATTTTGAATATGAACAAAATTCAACTATGAACAAATGTTGAATTTCTTGAAATTTAAAAATTGTTCAAATGTAAAAAATGTTCATAATAAAAAATTGTTCAAATGTAAAAAAATGTTCAAACATAAAAAATGTTCAAATTTGAAAATATTTAAAAGTAAAAAAATGTTCAAAAATAAAAAATGTTTAAACATAAAAAATATTCAAAATATTAAAAAAATTAAAATGTTCGAATTTTAAAAATGTTCAGAATTTTTAAGAAAAAAAAGAAAACAAAGAAAAGAAAACGAAAAAACAGAAGAAAATAGTAAAATGAAAAAACATTAAAAAACCACAAAAAAAAGAAAAAAACCAGCTGCCGCCGCGTTAACGGGCCGGCCCAGCATCGCGCCCACGCGGGCGGAGCGGGGCTCGGTCCCGCTAACGGACGGAGCATAGGGTTTGCCCTAGCCGAAGGCTGAAATCAGTCATACAACTGAAGCAACAGGCCGGGACCCGAGAGACGAAAAAGATGGAGCTTCTGTTTTCAAAAAAAGAAGAAAAAAAAGATGGAGCTTCTCCATGCCACAACGCCGGCAGCATCCTTTTCCGTCTCCACTCCGCTCATCGACCCCCATCCATCTCTCCTTCTGGAAAATGTACTGCATGATGCCTGCCTGATTGGTCGCTGATTGATCAGCTTCCAGTCACAACTCCACTGCATCGGCAGGATCGAGTAAAGGAGAGGCGGCAAGTCACAGCAATAGGGGAGGCACCGCCGAGGCAGCGGCTGCCTTCAGAATTTCGGTTCCACCCCACCGACGAGGAGCTTGTGGTGTAGTCCCTCGAGCTCCCGCTCCCCGCAGCCGTTATCCCCGTCGTCCACGTCGCCGCCTTGCCCAACCCATGGGACCTTCCGGGTGCGTTCAGGCATTCAGACATTTTTGGAAACAGATTTTCTGCCAGAACCGGTTTCTACCGGAGTGAAATTTGCCACACATTTATGCATCGTGATTCGAAATACGCGTCTGGTATAACTAGTTGTTTGGCCATATTTAGAGCGGGCGAGGGATGAGTGTAACGTACATAAGGAATCTATGCATATTTTAGTGAAATTACTTTTTCATATGTTAGTGAAATTATTTTTCATATGTTACTGATATTATTTTTCATATTTAACTTGTTTCATTTCGATATAACATATGTTCGAGTATAATAGAGGTTTCTTGCATATTTCATTACTTTTTTGACACCACGTATATTTCATCAAGATTTCACACATGTAAAGAATTTTGTCATATTTTGAACATAACTCTTACAAATCAATTTAAAATTATTGAAACTTCCTTTTCGTAACAATGAAATATCACCAAATTCTTTTCATGAGAAAGTTCATGTTCCTTTGTATTTTACTAGAGAAAGTTTCATTACAAAAAAATACTGATTTTATAAGAAAGCTAAATTTCAAATTTCTAGAACAATTATTAAAAAGTTGTATGGAGTTCCAAAGAAATAATTATTTTAGAATTTATTGATAAAATTTTATTTCCTATAAAAAATACTTCCTTCTTCTCAGTTTATAAGGGTTGCATGTGCATCTAGGTAGCTAATTTAACTTGCATAAAATAAATTATTTAGTATAAAAATTATATTATTAGAAAATAGAACATCTAAATTTTTTAGTGATATATATTTTATAGTATTTACAGTGTACTAAATTGGTCAAATTAACGACCTAGATATACATGCAAGCCTCATAAACTGAGGAGGGAGTACATCATATATATCAATATATGAGACAGAATACAGGCTTACTTATATGGCCATAGGTTGGGCCATATCCGGTAAAGACCGGTGCCGAGCAATGCTACCATTACGGGCAAATTATTACGGACCGTTGCGGTGGAAATGGGGGATGCTATACCCCGCTCCTTGCGGGACTGAATCGCTCCCGCCTGGGAGCGTTTCTGCAATGGGCCATCTTACTTCGGCCCAATAACAGGTATACTCTTTTTTTTCTTTTTCCTTTCAGTTATTTATTAAGTTTGTATATTTTTCAGATTGAAAATATTTTTTAAAATAGAACAAATTTCAAAATTTGTACATTTTCGAATATTAACAGTTTTTTAAAAAGAACAATTTTGAAAATTGGGACAAATTTCAAAAAATGGAACAATTTTTGAATTGGAACAAATTTCAAAAATGGAACAAATTTCAAAAAGAAAACAACTTCTAAATTGCAACAAATTTCAAAATTGGAACAAATTTCAAAATTGGAAATTTCAAAATTGGAACAAATTTCAAAATTGGAACAAATTATGATTTGGAACGAATTTCAAATTTAAACAATTTCGTATTAAACAAATTCAAAAAATGAAAAAAAAATTCAAAACTGATTTTGTACTTTAAACAAATTTCGAAACTTTAAAAAGTCAAAAATAGAAAATTTTGAAATTTAAAATTGTTTAGATTCAGAAAAAAGATAAAAAGAAACAGTGAGAATAACAGAAAAAGAAAAAAAAGAAAAAAAAAACCTTACCTGGGCCGGCCCATTGGGCGGAGCTATGCTTGCGGGACGGAGATTGCTCCCGCAGAGAGCGGGAGATAGGATTTCCCGGTGGAAATCCAATCACACAATCCCGCGAGCGTCCGTAACAACCAGTCTGTAAGAAAAGCCCGTAGGTGTAGGATTTTTGCGTTAGAAAACACTTTCCGGACATTCTTGCATGCATTACACGCATGCATGTTCTTCAGAAGTAAATAAATAAATTGATTCCGTTGTGTTTCTTGATTGATTGTTGTAGGCGCGAATGATGGGGAGGCGGCAGACTTCTTCGGCCTGCGGCAACCGCCATCGAGAGGTGGTGGCCGGCGGCGGAGGAGAGCAGCCGCCGGGTACTGGAACGGCACGGGGAAGGAGAAGCCGGTGTTCACGTCGCGCAGCTGCAGGGTAACGTCAGCGACAAGCGGCTGCTCGTCGGCGTCAAGATGGCACTCGTCTTCCATCACGGCGCGGGCCGACTCGTTCATGCACGAGTACCGCCTCGTCGCCTTGCCGGCCGACGGGGCGGCCGACCAGAAAAAGAGTACAAGCAAGGACTTGCAGAGCTGCGAATGGGTCGTGTGCAGGGTCTCTCTGAAGAACAGACCAAGGAGGCGAGCAGGCGGGGAGGCCAGTGGCGATACGGCAGGCGCCTCCGTCGTGCAACGTGCAGCTGGCGATCGATCACCAAAGTCAGCAGCAGTACTAGCCAGCAGTCATCGTCGAGCAGCTCAAGCTCACGAGGGGTGAGTGTAACGTACATAAGGTATTTATATGCATATTTTAGTGAAACCATTTTTTCATATTTGACTTGTTTTGTTTTGATATGACATATGTTTGAGTATAATAGAGGTTTCATGCATATTTCATTACTTTTTTTTGACATCACATATATTTCATCAAGATTTTGCACGTGTAAGGAAGTTCTTCACTTTTTTGAACATACCTCTTACAAATCAATTCAAAATAATTGAAACTTCTTCTAAACAATGAAATGTCGCCAATTTTTTTCATGATAAAGTTCATGTCCCCTTGTATTTTACTAGAGAAAGTTTCATTACAAAAAAATTTCGTTTTTACAAGAAAGCTAAATTTCAAATTTCTGGAACAATTATTAATTTTTGTATGGAGATCCAAAGACATAATTATTTTAGAATTTGCTGATAAAAAATTATATCCTAGAAAAAATACATCATATATACCAATATACTAGACGGAATCTTGCGTATATAGATATAGCCATAGGCACCTCCTGATTCGTTGGTGCCGTTAGAAAACTCTTTCGAACATTCTTGCACGCCTCGCACGCATGGATGTTCTCAGAAGTAAATTTTCCGTTGCGTTTCTTGATTGATTTTTGTAGGCGCGAGTGATGCGGAGGCGGCATACTTCTTCAGCCTGTGGCAACCACCATCGAGAGGTGGTGGCGGGCGGCGGAGGAGAGCAGCCAGCGGGTACTGGAAGGCCACGGGGAAAGAGAAGCCGGTGTTCGTGCAGCTGCAGGGCGCGTCCGGGTCCGGCAGTGGCAAGCGGCTGCTCGTCGGCGTCACGACGGCACTCGTCTTCCACCACGGCAGGGGCAAGGCGCGGACCAACTGGTTCATGCACGAGTACCGCCTCGCCGCCTTGCCGGGCGCCGGGGCAGCCGACCAGAAGAAGTACCAAGGGCTTGCAGAGTTCCGAATGGATCGTCTGCAGGGTCTCTCTGAAGAACACAGCGACGAGGAAAGCACGCGGAAAGGCCTGCAGTAACGATACGGCCGTTGCCTCATAAGGGCATGTACACTGCAGGGCGCCTAGTTGGACGCTTAAGCGAATTCCGAGAGCTTCCATTACCGTCCACATGCACGCCCCGAGCTCTCTGCCGCTAGCTGCATCCAACTCGCGTTGTATCCATGGAGAGGAGGCAGCTCCTCATGCTGCTCTGCTACATGGCGTGTTGTCGCGGCGGCCAGGATTTAGTGGTGTTTGGCTGGCTTTGATCACTACGTGATGGCGTTGCATACTTGCAGTGGCCTCGTCTCCCTAGCTCTACCGTCCTCCTTCTCAGCAACATATTCCTCCGCCCAACTCGAAGCTCCTGCTGGACAGTGCGAAGATGCCTAGGGCTGGGTGAAATCCTGTTGCAGAACTGTGGAGGACAAGCCGGCGACCTGTTGTTGGATCAATAGGCACAAGCACGTACAGGCGTCCTTCTGAGTTTTTCTGAAGTAGCATGCATAATCGATCGTGGTGTTGTTTTTATCCTCCTCAACCACCCAAATTAGCTATTACTGTATTGAATTAGCTAGCAAGTTGTATGTTATATGGCCAGGTTTCATCGCACTCTTTTAGGTGGGATGTGAGATGAATGCAGTTCCATAGTATGTTTCCGTAATTTCATTGCTTAATTTGTTGAACTTTTGTGTCATGCCTGATGTTCATCATGTACACACTACCAAATTCGTAGCATTGCCATCCAAAATTCTAGATTCAGCTGAGATGACTTAATGTTTATCGAAAGGCCAGAGGCCGATCTTTATTAAGAAGGAGAAAGAAGTTCACAAAAGTGTAGCTCCGAGATGGAGCGGAGGTACATCGTAGCAACCAGACAGGCCTGATCGTCGCCAAACAAAGCGAACAGCGGACAGGCAACAGCCTAGCCCAAGCGTAGAAATCACATCATGGTTACTCTACCCACAGCGCGCCAAGCTCTAATCTCCTCCCCGATCATCTCAAAAACATCCTCGGCAGAGTGATGTACACTGTCAAACACCCTAGAGTTGCGCTCCTTCCAAATACGCCAGTGCACGAGGATGACCACGGCATCAAAATCCTTGCGCAGGTTCTTTGGTGCATGCTTCCGCACCAACAGCCACCATTGCTCCATGCTCGAGAAGCTTTGATCAGGTACAGGAAAGTTTGAACCGGTTCATGCCTTGATCAGCTGCCAGACCTGGGTGGCAAAGGAGCAGTGCACGAACAGGTGCGTGCAGGTCTCAGGGGCAGCAAGGCAGAGCTCGCAAGTGGCATTGTTGGGCCAGCCCCCGCATTGCAAGTTGTCCGCAGTGAGACAACGGCGATGAACGACGAGCCACATAAAGAACTTGCAGCGAGGAGTGGCCTTCGATTTCCAGATTGCGTTGGTGCATGGGAAGTGGATGTTAGCCGCGAAGAACAGTACATACGCGCTGCTGGTGGAGAACTCTCCATCGACAGTGTGCTTCCTGACCATCTTGTCCGGCACGCCCGGCGTTGGATCGAGGCGACAAGGTCCCAAAGTTGTAAGTACTGCCCCATCGCGACCGTCGACACGCCACCGCGGATGTCACGAACCCAGCGATAGGCGAGCAGGCCTTGCGCGATGGAGATGCTTGACTTGCGCGCAAAGGAGGCCAACTGCGGATGACTTAATGTTTATCATATAGAGGCTACAAAATTTGTGTTAATTCTCATGCATACTCAGTTAGAAATTTATATATTTTATGCAAATACAGCTCATAACATCATGTTTTTTAATATTAGATCAAGTTAAACATCAAAGCTCGTTGTTTTAGGATTGATCACTTCTGCCGTGAATAGACTTTTCTAAATTCTTATAGCAACAATATACATTGGATTTTAGGATGTAGTACTGCCGATGAGATCAAGGATGTCATGTTTATATGCCCTCATCTATTGTAATCTCAAACCGTATTCAACATATGTTGCGCTATGCACTTTGTGAAACTGAATCATATGAAAATAGATGGTAAATACATAAATTCTTCAATATATATAGGTGATACAAAGAAACTTGGGGCTGGTTGAGAAAGAAAAAAGAATGGCATATGCATATCCTTGTCATGCCTTTGGATAGAGAGGTATGATTAAGATGGTTCCCATATCATTCATATTAGTAAAAACATACATATCCATTATGCTTTAACATTTGTATTGAAATTCCGTTGCAACGCACGGGTATTCAACTAGTTAAAATAAAGAACAAAAATCAGCTAATTAGCTAAGCGCCTGAGTGAGCAACGCCGCTAGATCGGGCGCTTCTGAAATTTTCTAAGCGCATGCTCTGTACAACGCTGTACGCTAGCGAGCCAAGGTTGACCGTCAAAATTCAACCCATCCCCATCTCAGCTCCCCCTCTGGCTCGCCGAGACTACGACGGCATGAGTGCATCCGTGGCCGCCTCCTCATCTGCCTTGCCGCACTGCCGCCATTTTCACCCTCCAGCAGTTCCCTCATGCTCAATTCATGATTCGTCGTGGCTCTGCTCTCCAATTCACAATTTGTCGCTGATTCTTGTCAAGCTGCGCAGCTCCTCAACACTCCTGGCGAGCCACCTTATAGTCTCCTCCGTCAACAATCGGCGAGGAGCACCTCTGCTGCAACGCCTCGTCAACGCGGGCAAGCTACGAGGAGCCAGGGGAGCTGTGCGCGAGACATTCCGTGGAGGACAACAACACGTTTGTGAACCACGTACGGCGGTACGAGTCTACGATTTCCTTTTCCTAGCGCCTAGCATAGCGCCCGCCGCTCGTCAATACAGTTCATGCGGGGAAAATTAGGCTTAGCGCCGACGCAAGCTTTCGCGTCGATGCTAGCCAAATTCCTAGAATCGATCGGAATTAGAGCGAAACGGCTGGGAAAAAGTTCCTAGCGCCTGGCTTAAGCGCCTGCGTTGTAGATGCCCTAAGAGCCTCCATTGTACCACATTGCTTCCTATACACATAAAGCGTGAACACTGAAATCATAAGAGCCTGTTGATAATTGAACTTGCACCAGTCCATTTTGAATAGCACGATGCACGGAAACAATAGTATAATCTCCTGAAGGCGGGAGAGAAATTGGTAAATATGTGATGTTGCTTGATTCTCTATTGCCCGTTCCCGATCCTTTGGTGGAAGTTCAACTACGATGATGCTTAATTGCTTGAAATCGAGTATCGAGCTTTTGAATCTTGAGTTTAACTCATAGAGCTATGTAGAAACTGCCATCTAGAATTCTTTGAACTGTGAACACATCGTGGTATGAAAATCCTGAATCAGGGCCTTCATTTCCTCGAACTCTTTGCCAAAGATCTCTTCTCCCAGCACCCATGTTGTCTCACCTGGGGTAACGGATCTTGTAGATATTTTCTAACAAATACATAAATACATCTATTACAAGCCTAAATTAAAATAACCATAAGAATAAACTTTATGTTTTCCTTGTTCACGGTTCAAGGAATAATCTTTTAGTCATTAAATAATTGTGGTCAAGAAATTTTTGTTTTTATGTTAATTTGTTTCAATAATTGCCTTGTATGAATCATGTATTCTCTTACATGTTTCTTATGAATAAAAATGCTACTCCTTATTAGTAATAGCTTATGTGCTAGCTCGCAATCTACAAATGGAGTCCAGTCCTATCATTTAGTAGTTTGTATGAATTGGGGAGTTTATAATTGGGGAAGGCTATCCTAATACACTTTTACGAAGGCTATCCTATCTCACTCTGGAAGCCATATTTAGGACTTTCAGACATGGGTCTTTGTTTCAAGGGCACATTTGGCACCCGCAAACTTTTGGATTGGCGCCAGGTGTCAACCATTATTACTATTTATAATGGTGAATTCTAGATTTCTACATTATTTGTCATCAATGATATTTACTTATCTATTCTTAAACATTTTTTACACAATCTAGTCAATCCCAAATAGATAATGATTTCTCATGCGTGCCGTGGATCTCCTACCGCGACGGGAGGAAGTCAAAAAAATTATAATCATAATTGATAAAAAAAGGAATGACGGTCTTCTAGAGAGGCAATGGACAAAGGGCATGCATGCACACACTCATTATCGATTTGCATATGTTGACAAATGATCTAGGAGTGTGTTGAGATCCGATGTTATTTGTCCGGTTGTTCTTTCATGGCCAATTAGTGAGGATGTGGAGAATCTGGTGGAGGATAAAGTAAAAGGTTTTCTTTCACCAATTTTCAAAAAAGCTTATATAATTAGATTGATCTTGTTCACATTAAATCACAAAATACATTTTCTACCATCAATATACATGATACAAGTACTCCAAAAAAAGAAATATATAAGGTTCTAAATCATCAATATTCAGTTGTACTTCTATATCATTAGCATCACATTCATCTCTCTTCTATACATATTTTTTAGATAATAGAGGGGCAAAAGCCCTTTATTCCATTAACATGTAACTCTCCGAACAGGGAGATAATTAGCCAATTTTGGGATGCAAGATTTAGAACTAAAAAAAAGCAAGGACAAAATTGAGACTACATAAGGAAACGATAAAAGTATCAACATGTGGACAGGAAGGCCAGTGGCGGACCTAGGATTTTAACAAAGGGTATGCCGTATCAAAATTTTGGTGTGCGTACTGACAATGGTTTTGTCTTGGAATATAAAGAAGAAATGACAATTATGAAATATGACAAAATAGATAAATAAATAAATTAGTGATTTACGTTATAATAAAAAGGTAAACTGTTTGCACATGTACCGTCGACGGGGCGTTTTAATATTAAACTAAATTCTCATTGTTGTGTGTGACCCTATATTTTCAAGTACTCGACCGCAGAATAATCATTCAGACAACACTATAAAATATGATGAGATTGTACTAAAATAAACAACAAAATATATATAATAGATGTTGCAAAAAAGCTACATGGGAACATATAAAATTAATCATATACTTGTCTACAAAAAACTAATTATCAGTCGACTAAATTATGATGCTACATAGCTAACCGATATATACAGGTCTTTATTAATTTAACACCCAACAAAAATGCCTTTACTAATTATCAGTCGACTAGATTATGATGCTACATAGCTAGCCGATATATACATAGCTATGCATGCATGGTGCATGTCCATAGGTAGCCACTGCTGCGATCAACGGATGGTCCAGCAGCTAGTACTACCAAATCAAGCCAACCATCCCTGAACGATATATACATGCATAGCCTGCGGCAGCATGTACTAGCTCAGCTTGATTAATCGGCTTAGTTACTTCAAACGAGGATACGCATGATCAATCGGCCAGCTAAACTAAACAATGATACGGTTGCATGGCTGGGCGGCCGCAGGGTATGCCGTGGCATACCGGGCATACCCTGTAGGTCCGCCACTGAGGAAGGGAATTCGCCTCGCCAGACGCCCAGAGGGATGCAGCTAGTAGGGGAGGGGCAGTTTGAACTGCAGTCCCTACAGCTGAGCTGCTCACCGCGCATGGCTAGGATGAGACGAGTAGAAGGCAGACCTATACGTATGTACGCAATCGAAGCTCCTATGTAGAAGGAAAACAGACAAACGGGCTTTTTGGGCTAAAGCATATTACGGGTACATTAAAATTTTCATTTTCGATGGGGGCGGCGGGGGGCGGAACCTATACCCCGCTCAATGCGGCGGTTCGGTCTCGCGCCGCTCACCCCGCACAGTCCGTTTGCGCTTTAAATTTCGGGTTATGGGCTCGGCCCATAGTTTAATTTTTTAAGCAAACATGTTGTGCTTCTTTTTTCTTCTTCCATTTCTTTTTTTTCTTCTTCTCTTCTTTTTCTTTTTTCGCTTTTACATTAACAGATTGCGAATTTTGTTTAGTTCAAAATTTTGACAAATTTCAAATTTGTTCAAATTTCGATTTTTTTTTCAAATTTCGAATTTTATTCATATTCCGAATTTGTTCAAATTCCAAATTTTGTTCAATTTCCGAATGTTGTTCAAATTTTGGAATTTTAAAAAATTCCAAAATTTGTTCAAATTCTGAAATTTGTTTAAATTTGAAATTTGTTCAGATTTCAAAATTTGTCCAAATTTCGAAATTTGTTCATATTTCAATTTTGTTCAGATTTTATACTTTGTTCAAATTTATTTTTTCAATTTTCGAATTACACCAAAATTTTAACTTTTTGACCGAATTTCAAATTTGTTGTAATTTAGAATTTTTCTGGAATTAAATTTTTTTGTTTAAATTTTGAAAGGCAAAACAGAAACAGAAAATAAAAATCGGCAAAAAAAAACAGTAGCTGGGCCGCGGCCCATTGACCGCCCGTGCAGCGCGCGGGCTGTGCGGCTTTTCAGCCCGCGCCGCTTGAAGCGGGGCACAGGAGCTCCCTCGGCGGGGGGGCCCAAGTTCGCCCCCATAAAGCTCCGCCATTGCACCCGACTGCAACTCCAAAGGTGCTGGTGCCGAAGGTCTACTTCAGGAGCGTACACGTTCATCGCGCGCCCAGAACGGATTCCTCATCGCCCATATCGGCATCGGCACCTCTAAAGGATCGAGGTCCCTATTCTGGCTGCTGATTTTGTACAATACTAAATTAGCGATACTTATTATTCTTATGGATTGGTGGGAGTAGTTAACTTTTTCTTGGGCATGTATGCTTGTGCATCAGTGTGAGCCCATTGGGCTCTATCCCTCCGATGAGCACACCAGGAGGTGTAGGTGATCAATAAAATTCCTTTTTTAAAAAGGTGATCAAAAAAATGTGATCAATAAAATGCTCGGAGACTAAGTGTGTGTTGACTTGTGTCGTAAGTGTGTGCTGACTTGTGTCATATGTCTAACTTAACGGCCCTAACAAACGGCGTGATGATTTGGTGCCAAGCCGGTTGTTCTTATAAAAGTTGTAAGGCAATGTTTTCTTATAAAAAATCATGTGCATTGCGTCCTCATGGTGCGTGGCAGGCGGATGGTCTCCATTGCGCCAACATCTCTAGAGAGACCTTTTTACAACCACCCTGCCTCCTTATTTTTCAACGCGGTCGGGTCATGTCCATTGCCTTGCTTCATGCTCTCACCTCCAATGTGACCCGCTCGTCGTTGTTCACCCCCGGCTACTCCGGACCCTCTACGGCTCTAGTTTGTTTCTTCGTTCTCTACACCTCCCTCTAGCTCGATTTGATTATCGCCGCCTCATGCACATCCCCGTTTCCTCAAGGTCAGTGTTGTGGTATTGTCGACATGTATGCCATGAGGGGTAGCTCATAGGAGGGGAGAACTGTGGTGGAAGACGGTGAAAATCTAGGCAGCGATGCATAGGAGTTACCTAGATTTGAGATCGACGATGATGGGGCGTCAGGGTCTAGGGTTGACGGAGGAAACCTAGTCGAGGATGCTTACAGAGTCTTTAGACTAAGGAGGCAAGTCTACGTTTGTACTCCAAGGCTTCCTGCTTTGGGGCCTAAGGCGCGGACTCAAGCTTGGGCCTTACTTACATTGGATTTGCTTCCGTCTTGATCTTTAGCAACTGGGCCACCGAATACCCTATTTGGGAGTACCACAAATAAGCCACCTGGGCTCACTAGATTAAGTCGACTTCGTGGTATACCCTACTCAATATATTCCCAACACTCAGGCCTCCGATCCAGCGCCGCTACGCATTGGCGCAAGCTCCAGTCGCTTTGGCTCCACTAAACTCCTGCCGCCGCCACGCTCTCCCTTGCCACCGTTCTCCTTGTTCATGAGCAGTATTGCTATCAGTGGTGGTCGGGGCTTCTACCAACGGTACCAACCGTTGCTACCAGCGGCGGGCCAACGATGCTACCGGCTAGGGACGTGGTAAAGGATTTTTTTTTACGGCTAGTAGGGGATATCTGCACACTCATTTTTTGTTTTTCTGTGTCTGTGTTTTTGAAATACTACGATGTTTCTTTGTATGTTTTTAACCACGCGGGATAAAAGGATGCTACAATAGCACTTTTTTTCTACAAGGTCGCTTGAATTTTTGGCTCGACGTTTCTGTTTTGTGGTCGAACCGTATTTTGCTTCAAGGAAGCAAATGCATGGGTTTTTTCTTCAATGGAGCATTTGGGGGATTAGAGAGGGAACTGGAGATGCTACAATAGCAAAAAAAAAAAGATTTGCTCCAAATGAAACGTTTAATTATTTGCTTCAATAAAACAATTGCGGGATTTAGGGGCTAGATATACATATGTCACTCTCTAGAGGCGGGATCCGGCAAAATATCCAACGGGGGGCGCCCAACATTGCCCTTCTGTAAATCCTAGCAAACGTTGTGGTGGCATTGTATGTCCTGAATACCACTACTCTAAGCGTTTGTCTAATCAAATAAATAAGGCTCGATATTGTGCTCGGTCTCTGCTAGGCCAAGATTAACGCTCGAGTACTTCTTATTCAACCGGGCTAGCCCCCTTTCCTTAACCGAATAATGGAAATATAAGATCCTTCTATAAAAACAACAATTGAAGGGGAACAGAAAGAAGTGAGGATAGTGAGTTAGGAAACCAATGGAAAACCCGCTGCGAGTGCTCGATATCGAAACACCCGCTACCTACGGGGCGGAATCCCATTGACACAAACCAACCTAGAGCCTAGAGAAGGTACCAACAGTTTATGTATTTGTGGAACCTAAAGGGAAAACGCTGGCCGGCCTACTTGAAAAGCAAGGCGAGAAAGCAGAAGAGAGAATCATTGGCACGCTAGCTTCGGTAGTTCAGTTCCCCCTGGTTGCGTATCTGGGGACACAAGGGATCGATCGACCAAACCCGCTCTATCGATTCTCCTTAATTTGCTTGGATGGGGCCTCTCACCTCGCACACCAATCAGCAACTAAACCAAGCAGCGCTATCGCCGATGGCGATGACTCGATCAGGACGGTAACCAGAATAATAGAATGACGCTAGCTGCCGCCGGCCGGCCGGCGAGCTTGCTTCGTCTCAGCGCCAACGTGCGTAACGCCTCGCCGCGCGCACAAGTCAGAGGCACCCGCACTCCAAAGGCATTGACAAATCGAGCAGACAAGCGTGGAGTTAACTAAACCAAAGTACTCCCTGTAGCTTTCATCCCCTCCATCACTGAACTACTGAAAACTCCACTGTTCACACGATGATTTCGGAGTTCCTACGCTAATACTGCATAGCTTGTGTTCGAGGAAATGCAATGCGCAGGACGTTCCAGCTAACCGAGCTGATCGCCTCCTCCTATCCTATGATTGATCTTTACCTACTGCTGGTGGTAGATAGCTTAATCTCTGCGTCGCCTACTCGGTCGCTTGCTTGCTTGTTACCTGCAGCCGCTTTTGCTCCAGCTTTGCTGCGTGTTTAAGAAATGGGTGAGTAGCTAATTGGCCGGATTGGACTTTGCGTGGCAGTTCTCCAGCTCTCCTCCTAACTCAGCGAGTTAGCGACCAATTGCGCTCCAACTTAGCCCTGAAAACATGCTCAGTGTCTCACGGAGACGGGGAAATGGAGCCCGGTCGCGCTTCGTCGAGCCAACGTTGACACGCGACAGCTAATCGACGAGAGAACCTTGCCAGTGGACGCAAAGGTTGCCAGCCGCCATGTGATGAGCATTTTGCAACGTTGCGTAATACTAGTGCCTAATTTGCTTAGAGAGTTGGAGGGGACCTGTTGCTTAGGCAGCCTAACTCGGCCTGCCTGTCCCCGTTTCTCAGTTGTAAGCCTGAATACATATTGGCGTGATACTGGTAGTTCATGATTGTCACTGAGCAGTTCCCATTCGGCCATTCCTATGTACGGATCGTGTTGACGTGTTGCCTCTGTGTCGAATCTCCGGAACCTTGGTACGCGCATGAACCCAACTTCAAGCCAATTCACTCTCGAAAAAAGGAACTTCTAGCCAATGTGGATAGCAGGCCCTGACTATGGTTCAGAGATTCTTCATGCAAAATTCAGAGAAAGATCTAATGGGGAATTGGGGATTTTCATCTCCAGGGTTTAGTCTCGATAAAAATAGGCCCCAACCATGAACGTGAGCTATAGTTATGACCGTCCGATGCGGGATCAACGGTAGCGAGGACGAAGCAATGGCGCGAATCGGTAAGTTAAATAGACAATGTCGAATGGATCAACGCCTGATGTTGAACATTATTGCCCGGCGAACCAGTCCGCGGGAAAGAAGGCACATGATAACTGTCTAATTCTTCAGTTTCTTCACTTCGGGCCTGATATAGTGGAGTGAGCAGAAAAAATTATAAAGTTTATGAAGTTTACGGAAACAATAATGCATGTAGGGAATGGATACATATTATGCGTGTAAAATGTGAAACTTAAACAAGAGGAATTGTGATGTATATAATAATTACAACAATGATTCAGACACCCTACTAATTTTGAAACTTAAACTCGAAAATTTGTGATCTTTTTTGGATTAATCGATCATTGCAAATTTAACAAGTATTCATAACTTGTTAGAAAAATTTGCAACAGTAAGTTCTACCCTAAGTGTGAATCTTTTCATAGTATTTCCAATAGTGATTATATTAATATCAAGTTGATACCTATATCTACATGCGTGCTTCCTTTCGTAATTTTCTAAAATATTGAAATGCGATTTTCAGATATTTTTTTTAGAAAGTTTGGTTCAGCTAACGATTCTTGGCCATTGTGCTGAAAACACGGTTTCCACATAAAAGCACAGCAAAAATCGGCTCTGAACTAATACACTAAAAAAAAGAACCCAACAAAGAGACAAAAAAGACTGTATCGAAAAGGCAAAGTGTAGCCATCAAAGAGGTGGTAACACCGAATAAGTTACCCCTTGGGGGGCGCAAGCTGATCCTCTCTTGATCGCACGAAGAGGTCACTTGATTGATTCGATCTGAGGCAAGCAAGTCCACAGGTTTAACTCTGTCATGCTAACGGCGACAGGTGAGACCAAAGTTACCATCTAGCTTTACCTCGGCTTGCTTGCACCAACTCGCTCAGTGACCTATGATTTGACATTATCTGTGGCCTGCAGTGGCACGGATCGATAGCATTGGCGCCCGTCGTTTTCCTGTAGATTTTGTTTCGCCGAGGGGGATGATTTGGGCCAAGGAAAAACGTTACCATGCGTTTTAGAATGTGATGCGAATTCTGACTGTCCAAATCACACTTTGGCCAACAAGCAACCCAATAGTACGTGAGTAATAGCGCAAAATTGACATCATTAAACTCGACATCGGCTTATTGTGATTGCTATCTTATACCCCCTTAGCCAATATTTTTTCACATAGTCCTTCAAACAAAAAGTTTTTCACATAGTCAAACAATGTAAAAAATTGTCAACACCTGAGAACCAAGTGTTGCCTTGGTGGACTGAGCTCGTGGTAGTGAGCTCGCCCACCCGGGTAAGATTCGCAGGTGTGACCGACTTAAACGGCGTGATATATAGCGTGTATAAATCTGCCGCTGGATATGTCTCATCTTCTACCTAACAATGGACAATCAAGGGTGGGATCCGCCCCCCTATGGTCAACGTTTAAAATTTGTCAACACCTATATGTTGAAGGTTATCGTGTGGAGATATATTTCATCATGCATGCATCAAACGATATTGATTTGATACTAGAGATGTTAATGGTTCTTTTACAAGCTCGGTCAAACTGCAACCGACGAGTGGAGGCCATGACTGCAGTCGTGCAAGCATGTGACCTCGGTTATCTTAGAGTGTGTTTGGATTCTAATCTAACTATACCTTACCAAATTATTTGCTATGACAAAAAATTGGTGTGTCTGGATGATTGCCATTTTTGGCATGTCAATGCCCCACTACCAACTCTACTTTATATTCTTAGCAAATATTTGCCAATTCATGGGCAAGCAAGACATCACCCAAGATTCTGGCTACCTAAATCTTTGGTAAGGAAACGCTAGGCATAAGCCAAACACACCTTTGGTATTTTCCCCACAACAACCGTACGATTGGCTAAGGAAATAAAACGAGTGAGGTTGGTTGTGTAGGAGAATCCAGAAATGGGATTAGCGCAATGGTGGTGGGCAGGGTCACCAGTTGGCCATATGGGAGCGACGAGAGCTTGTTCTTGCGCCAATGGTGTCTCCTTTAGCCCTATTCTGGTATTGACCACTGCGGAAGGCACCGTCCTTCACGTTTCAACCAGAGTTTCATATTTTTATTTTGTTTTCTTGTTTTCTCCAAGATGAGTTAGGATCTAAGAGCCTTTTCTTTTAAAAATATTAGCTAAATTCTTCCCTAAAAATTTATGGGTTGATATTAAAAGGAAAAAAATTAGCATTAATAAAAACTGATGGTGTATAGTCTAAAAAAGTTCAAGAACACTAAGATAGGAAAAAAAAGTTTGACTTTTTATGCATATTAGTTCCATATTATTTCAAAAAGGGGAAAGCCCCAACCTCTGCATCGAATAATGCATATTACTTTTATATGACTTCATTGAAGGTTGTTCACAAAATTACAACTCATGGATCACATAAGGTCGATACATGTATCAGCCATCTAAAAAATTATATGAGGCGGCTATGGATCAACATTATATCCGGTTGTCAAAGCCAGCCACACTAGTTTAATAAATCCCGTGTAACCATTTCGAAACGATTGCACACAATATACATGGCATGCCTATGCTCCATCGGCTGGAGAAATGACCGCATACGGATCGAGTGTGTTCCCAATGGGATAACCGCAAAAAGGTGAGAGCTCTTGATTTGTTAAAAATAAATTCATTGTGTACATTCCACATATCCCAAAGTAAAGCACAAAAACCCACTCGATTTGTAAGTTATTTTTCTCGATATTCCATTTGACCTGAACAAATTTGTGATATTAGCTTGAGGAGCTAAATTGAAGGTCATGCGGACTATATGTCATATATTCTTTGCAAATGGGCATGCTACGAATAGGTGATGTATTGTTTCCTTCTGGTCACAAAACATTTTTTATTGCCTTGTCAATTTCTCTTTACCATGTTGTCCTTGGTTAAAAGGATTGTGTTCAGTGTAGGGACCACGTAATTTTTTTGTTTTTAGTGGTACCTTCATTTTACAAGTATACTTACAAAGATATCTTATATGCACATTCATTAAATATAGATACATCGATTTAACCAATAAAAAGGGCTAGATGCAGTTAGAGTCTACCTAAATATACCCTTGTTTTTGGACAACTATGTCCATCAGCCATTGAACTAGATTAAGTCATCGTGACCATTTATTCCCAGTTAGAGCCCTTCTAAAAGCTATATATATAGTTAGTTGAGCCTCCAAGAATCAATTCTTACTGAAACTTCTTTTTGTTGCGCAATATTGTTAAGGGATGAATATTGTTGTGAGAGGGAGCAATCACCTAACTAGGTTGCTTCATAGAACATGTTATCTTGACCATTCCCTATTTCAAAATACACTCTAGCAAAAAATGTCATTTTAACTCTCGTTGAGCCTCTCCAAAATAATGGGTCTATTGGTTTTGCTTTTACCTAAGATTATTTTGATAAGGGGTGCTTTATTACTTAAAAAAGTTTTGAGCATTACACCTAGCTTGAGATAGAGTTTTAGATTGGAGATAATTGTTCTAAAGTAATTCTTGCCACACCTTCTATTTATTTAAAATTTTAAACAATCATTTGCTGATTAACCATGTTCTCGATGTCCTTAGGTCTGCAAATAATGTTTTATTTGGTTGATCTTTTTTTATGCTCATCACTCTGAAAAGTCTAATTTATTTCGTACCTTTTAGGTATCTATTATCTATTATATACTAAAAGCAATATAAGGGTGTTTTTCAAGGCACCAGGTTGATCCACATAGGCTATAAATAAATATACCATTAATTTTAGTGCTAACAGTTAAGATTTAATAGATCTAAAAGTTACGTAAAATTATAGACATGTGAGAAGTCTGTTGCGCATCTACACATGTGTATACCAAATATATTAAAGAATTTATATGGTTTTTTCTATAAAAAATACATCAATAGACGTGTAATGAGTCCTTGAAAAACAATAGACGTGTAGTCTTTGTCAAAGAAAAACAAAAAGTGTCTTACGGACTCTTTAACGAGACAAAAAAAACTTAGCACAATACAAGCAATTGTGTTCATGTTACTAGGGCATGGCAGCCATTATCGAAGTTAATTTTCATAGTAAAATTTAAAATATATGGCTGAGATTTTATGACAAAATAGTAATTACGTAACATGTTTGACATAATTTATATTAAAAATATCACAGTTGAAACTTGGTTACTGTCAACTTCGCTAATTAATATAAGTAGTCAAAGTTAGACATGTATATATCCTATCTGTAAATAGATTTATCTGTTTAAATAATCAGTCATATAAGAGACGTATTCTACCTTTTGGAACGTCATACCTGCAAGGAAAACACTAGCTGAAACGTCATAGCTACAAGGGTAAAAATAGCTGAAACGTGATGTCAAAGAGTAGGGTTTCTTATTTATGGACAATGTAGAAAAACTTGTAAAGTGAAAACTGACCCGGTACGTGCTTTCTCCGGTTTATTTACCCAACATTCTGAGTTAATTCAAGTAAATTTTTTGTAAATTTTAATCATTGATGTAGCAATAAATATCAACATTTGTACTACTAATTTTTTATAATATGAAAATATACTTTATAATAATAATGTTTTTATGTTTTATGTTGATATTTCCTATATATTTGGTCAAACTTTATAAAAATTATTTTAACTAAACTTAAAACGCAGGTAACTGAGAATGAAGGGACTACATTTTTTCTATGATTGAGTACTTACAAATCACCAATTTATTCAATTGTCATCAAACCAACACATTCACAAAATGCCCGCCAAAGTCCAGTGTCTTAGAATTTAAAATTAATGAAGTCACGACATTACTCGCACTACTTCTTACATTGTTTCTACGAATGAGTACACATAAATGACAAATTTATTTGACTACCATCAGATCAACACTCTCACAAAACACAAGCAGAAGTTCAAAGATTTCAATTGTAAAATTTAAAGAATTATGAAGTCACGATATTTGTCGCACTATCAATAAGAATGTTCCTCACACTAAAAATAATATTGACTTCAGACATATTCAAACATTGCCCTCGCATTGCGAGGGCCACCATGCTAGTTTTCAAGAAAGACAATATAGACATCTGCAAACTACTAAGTACTGTGTTAATTAGAAACGGTTGTGCCACATACAGAGGAAATAAAGCTTTTTGGAGGATGGCAATTGTAAAAGTCAGATGCACGTATCCATGTCAGCTGAAGTTCTCTAAGAGTGCACTTGAAATTTCTTCCCATCATCGTGTGGACCTAGAAGTTCCCAAAATTCGGGGAACTTGTAATGCTCGACTGCCTGGAAGGAGGAGGCAGGAAGCAACTAGAGGATTAAGCAACTCTAAAACAAAGAGTTGCAAGGGAAAGGTACTTAGTAGTGGGCTGCATCTGGCATGATTACAAGGTAGAAGCAAGAAAAAGAAGGCGCCATGATTCTTGTTCCAGTTCACATGTAGTATCACACATAATTTAACACACGCACAGCATGCACATGTATACCATGATCAACCCCGGCTTTCACTCACCGCCGTTGGTTAGCGTACACGATATCACTGAACAAAAATAGTTAACCCCATCTTCCTTGTCAAAATATACATGCATGTATCGTTGAATATAGTACATATTATGACATGGCTTGGAATCGTCTCCTTCTGTATAACGATCTCTATCAGCTCCCAAGTGGCAACTACCTATATAGAATTTGTCTACTTTTTTAGCGTTCCTTCCATACCTCACGAATACTTTTATGAGTTTACGTGATTGATTGACAGAAAGGAAGAGTATTTAGGGGGCATTTTTAGTGGTGAAGAGAGGAAGAAGACGGGATCTTTGTCATATCGAACAAGGAATCATACTGTTGAAGCAAGATGGCAGCAGGATGGAGTTCGCTCCACGCCACATCGTAGGCTGGTTCCTATAAATTCCCCGCCTTTTCCGTCTCCACTCCACTCAACAACCCTTGCCATCTATCTGAACATTCCAAGCAGAAGCAGCTGAGCTACTGTCTCCCTGATCGGTGATCAGCTTCTCGATCCGAGGAAGCAGCTGTCATGGAGAGGCGGCCAGTGGCAGCAGCAGGGGAGGCGCCGCCGAGGCAGCTGCCACCGGGGTTCCGATTCCACCCAACAGACGAAGAACTGATTGTGCAGTACCTCCGCCGCAAGGTCCTGGAGCGCCCGCTCCCCGCCGCCGTCATCCCCGTCGTCAACGCCGCCACCATGCCCGACCCCTGGGATCTCCCTGGTGCGTGCAGACATTCTTGCACGAACGCCGCATCCATGTTCTTTAGAGTAAATAAATTAGTACTTATTTAATTTCGTTGCGTTTGACTGCTGTAGGCGCGAGCGAAGGAGAGGCGGCATACTTCTTCAGCCTGCGGCAACCGCCGTCGAGAGGTGGCGGCGGGCGGCGGAGGAGAGCGGCCAGCGGGTACTGGAAGGCCACGGGGAAGGAGAAGCCGGTGTTCGTGCAGCTGCAGCAGGGCCTGCCCGGGCGCGGCGGCAGTGGCAAGCATCTGCTCGTCGGCGTCAAGACGGCGCTCGCCTTCCACCGCGGCAAGGGCAAGGCCCGGACCGACTGGGTCATGCACGAGTACCGTCTCGCCGGCGTGGCCAGTGACTTGCAGAGTAGCGCGGCTCAGGCTCCTGGAGAATGGGTCGTCTGCCGGGTCGCTCTGAAACACAGAGCAAGCAGGCAAGCAGCCGGGGATGATACGACCGCCGCCGTCGCGCACCGGGAGGACGCTGGCGATCACCACCAGCCGTCATCGCCGTCGTCGAGCTGTGTTACGGACACTTGTCACGCTTCAGATAGCCAAGAAGAAGTCAGCAGTACTTGCCAGTAGTAGCATCGACATTCTACAATGCTCCAGCGGTCCAGCCTCCAGCTAGCTGCATGCCTCCCAAAGAGAGGCCTAGGCGTGCTGAAACCTCCACCCCTCCCTGTACCTCTCCGTGTACGTACGGTCGTAGTACCATGATGATGATGATGAGAATTTGAACACCAGGTTGAAGACGACTCCCTCTGAAAAATCACCATTAAGCAGCTGCGACATCCGTATCAGCTGTAACTTGCAAGTCTCCCTTAAACACTTATCAAGGAAAGGGAAACCAGGAATGATTAGCTTAATTAAGCAGGAACATTGGCATCAGTCGCTGCCGCAACTGCAGCTCGATCAGCTGTCATTTCTGCCAGCACCAGTTCCTTTGGCTCTAATCTAAATTATCTAGTGGCAAAAACTACCTAAACTCAGAAACGGCGATGTACTAGTAGAAGCGAAACGGCCGACGCTGCCGATGCGAGGCGACTGCGACGGGCCGACGGCGACGGAGAGGGACCCGTGCGCTTTGCCTCAGACAGCACGGAAGCGCTTTACAATTTTCAGGAGGCGGAACGACAGGGACCGTCGCACTGACGTGTGGTGAATCGGCTCCGAGATTTTGCTTTGAAATCGAGGGGGCGGCGCACCCCGTCGGAGCAGTGTGGCGACAGTTCGGCGGATGGTGATTTGCTCTCGAGTTGCCTCACGACTCTGAACTCTGTACGAGTGGCCGGCGCCGCACCAAGGTCCATGACATGACATGATAGGTTGCGCGCCTTCCCTTCTCTTCATTTTCTTGTGAAGTACAGTGGAAATTGAGATTTGAACACAAAGTAGGCTTGTACTGCCGAGTCCCAATCGGCTCAAGCCAACACATATACCAGGGGACAATAAGGATGTGTTTGGTAGCTCGGTTGAGCTATTTCACCTCAGCCAAGCTGAGTCTAGCTATGCCCATCACACACAAGTGTGTTTTAATACGTCGTGTTTGGTAGATTGTATGACTTGAGCTTAGCTCAGTTGGGATGATGTTTGGTAGACTGTAGGACTTGAGCCATGCCACAGAAAAAGAAAAGGCAACCGGTCCCTGCATACAAAACTAAAAAGCAATCGGGTTCCTAGCTATAAAATTAAAAAGCGACCGAGTCCATGCGAAGATCTGGCTCGAGCTCTGCCACCACCGCCAGTGAGAGGAGTGGTCGCCGGCGAGACGAGCAGCCGCCAAGCTCCGAGCGATGTCGCGCTAGGCCAGGACACCGAGTCCCTCCGCCGAGCGCCGCTGCCACGCGCCTGGTGGTCGAGCTCCGCCGCCAGGAAGCCGAGTCCCTCTGGCAAACGCCGCCGCCACGCGCCAGGAGCTCGAATGCCGCCTCCACGCACCAGAGGAGACCGGTGGAGAGCTGGGGGCGGGCCGGGGCGGGCTGGGGCAGAGAAGAGTGCGGGGGTGGGGCAACAGAAAGCACGGGGGCGGCAGAGGAGAGCACGGGGATTGCGTGGGGTGAATGAGAGAGGAAGAGCCATGCTGGCTGGAGACCCCTAGCGGGCTGAACCGTTCTCGCGGGATGAACTCAGCTTGGCTGAGTTGCGAAGCTCAATTCGAGCTTCTCAACCGGGCCTGGCTGAGGGGATGTTTTCGTATGAAGTGGGCAGTTCCCGATGTAGCCGACCTGACCTACCAAACAACAAAAGATGGGATGAGATGAGATTTTCTAGGTTGACCCGGGCTACCAAACACACCCTAAGAAACGCATACCGTACGTGTGAGCAAATATCCAGTAAAAAAGAATCCATATCCATTCATAAAGCGTGAGAAAAACAAATTAAACAACAGTAATGATGATCCAATGTCCATGCACTATTCATTGTTGATTTTTTTTTCATACTTCTCAATCACATTTAAGTTTGAATACTCGTTCCATAATTTTTGTGGTGTTAGTTTAAATTTAAACTATAATCACAACATGAATTATGGAACGGATGGAGTACATATTTTTAGAACATTGTTCTTTAGTTATTTCATAAGAAAATGAATGTCCGTAGTGTGCGCTACTTTAAACAATGGCTATCACTGATACATTGTTGTTCTTGTATGTTCATTTTTTTCAAAATGGGGTATCCCAGCCTCTATATTAAAATGATGCATATGGCTTTTCTCTTATTAACTATATTCAGAGTACATGGTCCTCAAAGATACAGTTTATGGGTCACATAGGATGGACATATGAATCATCCACCGAAATAGAGAGCTAGAATGGATGTGCTTAACATCTAGAAATCAATACTATTATGCAACCGTCAGCCGCATCGGTTGAATAAATCCCGAACAACCGTTTCCAAACGGTTGCACCCAGAAGTCATCTCCATCCCCTCCTCCTCTTGTTGGAGATAGGACCATATACGGATCCAATGGGTGACCATAGAGGATAACCTGCAAAAATAAAGATGTTTTCGGTTTGTTAAAGATAAAATCATTTCTTGTGTTCCAGATAGCCCAAATGACCGCACATACTTTTACCGTAATCTGAATCAAATCATTCTTTCGAATGCCCTTGAGCCAATTCCTAAACAAGTTTTTAATATTTTTGGCGGAGACAAACCGAACGTCATCTGAATAATGCGCCAAATAATTTTTGTGAAAGGACAGTCAAAGAATAGGTGTTGTATTGATTCCTTCCCATAAAGAAACAGCAAAATTCGCTCTCTATCCAATTGCACATTATTAGATTATCTTTTGTTAAGATCTTCTTGCAATGAAGAAACCACATGAATATTTTTATATTTAGTGGAACTTTCATTTTCCAAATGTTCTTCTTTAAGTATTTTATGTCATTGTTGATTCTTCCTGTCATAAACTTTGCCGCGTTTGTACTTTGCATGAACTCTCCAAGTGGTATCTAGTTCATGCATGTGTGTGGTCGTTTATGTCCTATTTCACGGCACCAACCACTTTCTCTTGTACCAATTGTATGCGTCATAAACTTTGCCGCGTTTGTACTTTGCATGAACTAGTTCATGCATGTGTGTGGTCGTTTATGTCCTATTTCACGCATCAACCACTTTCTCTTGTACCAATTGTATGCATAATTTTAATGAAATAACATTATAAGCAACCCCTTGATGTTGATACACTTCACCCACTCGACATTGATTCTTCACTACATATTCAGTGTTGCCCCCATTGAAATCAAACATACTCCTTTTCATTCTTGTTTCACGATTAGAAAAAGATGCTAGTTTCAAATTTTAGTTACTTATTCTCTTCATAAAAGTAGTCAATTTCGTCTATCATTGAGTACCTATAAGAAAAGGTCTATTTCATATATATCTTATTACGAGAATGATATATAAAATAAAGTTCCCCTCTTAAATACAACATCTAGTTTATATGTGAGTCTTGCTTGAATTATACAATATATTTAGCAGCACACCGGATATTGTGAAAAGTTATCTCCTGGCTAGGGTCATTATGTGAACAATATACACAACAAAGATATTCCTCGACCCTTCTTCTTTCATTTTTTCCATGGCTTCCAAGTTCAACATCGTAGGGCTTCCTTAGGTCATATCCTAGCATAAATGTGTGTCACATCCCAGGATGTGAGGTTAGAAATAGAGAGAACACAGAAGTGTGCATTGCATTCATGCATAGAAAATCTGGGAAATTTTCGCGCTTTTAAGTAAAACTTGTCAAAGTGATTGAAGCTTCTCTTGAGTTGATGGAATTGAAGTAGCTCATCGACTGAAGTGCGATAAACTTCAACATGACCTTTGTTAACAACCTTGTTTTGGGTAGAGTTAATAACAACAATCAAAGGAGATGAATGTGAGGTAGGATTAATATGTTAACACATCATTTTAGGACCTTATAACCAATTCTGTCATGATCACATGATATTTCTTAAACCTAAATCATTGAAGCCATTCCTAGCTTAAAGGAAGACAACACAAGTCTTACCTTGACTCTTAATCTACTTTGTTTTCATATCTTGATTATCATAATCTTTCCCATCTAAATCTATTTATCGCCAGAACAAGGAGAGAGTCTATATCAAATGCAATATCATTCCTATCTCTTGAGATAGAACCATAGGGTATAATTTAGAAGCTTCAGAAGAGGGAGAGACTACCCTAGTACCAAGTTGATTAGAAGAGTTTACAATAGAATTTAACCACTTAAATAATTATCCAGTACTTCTGGGTATTATATAATTCACTCTTAAACTTGTTACCAAAATTAGTAAACCACAAGGTCTAAAGTGCATAAAAGCCACACATTCTTATTTAAATCATAACTTATTAACTATATGAGTTATAACAAAACTGAACTCATTTACATTACATTAAATAGTTCAAACTATTTGAATAAAAATAACTATGACCATTTTGAAACTCTTATGAACATGCCCTGGTGAAATCAAATAGAATCATTTAAAATTTGAACATGACCTTTGCTAACTTGGATATTTTGAGCACAACTGATAATAGGAACAAAGAAGATATGACAATGTGCATAATTCACAATAACATGATCATTTCAAATATGAACTTTGGAAGTTAAACTTCCAAACAATTAATACAATATTCATTGATAACAATTCATTTATGAATTACAAATATGTATAAGAATATGAGTTGATTCAGCCACAAGTTTATTTAGTGCCAAATGCCACTTGGCCATCCAAAATAAAGAGTATTAGAGGATAATCATCATGCCACCTAGGATAGTTATCCACTTGAAAATATCTTGTGATAGTTATCCACTTGAAAATATCTTGTGATAGTTATCCACTTGAAAATATCTTGGGATAGTTATCCACTTGAAAATATCTTAGGATAGTTATCCACATGAAAATATCTTTCTTTACTTGAACCCCAAGTAATGCTCATAGTTATCCACTTGAAAATATATTCCTTTACTTGAACAGTAATGCTCATGCATGAGAGCTTGACAACAAGTAGCTTACTCACCTTGCTCAAACAAGAGTCATCACTTGAGGTGTCAACTTGTGGTGAGCCTCAAGATACTATAAAAGGAACCCCATGGCATTCATTTGACACCATAAAATCATGGTATGGGTAGACCAACGAATTTGGGCCATATCATACATTAGAGAGGGCCAAGAAACACCACCATCACACCAAGCAACACCACCATCACACCAGCAACACCACCACACAATCCACCCTGCTCATGAGTTGAGCAACAGGGAAGGATTCACCACCACCAGCACAACCACAAGAACCAAACCAGCAAGACCAAGACCAAATGGTTACTTAGTTCAATTAGGAATTAGGTCAAGCAGCTAGGAGGTGCAGGCATGCCACAAGACGCAAGTTTATCAGAATTACCAAAGAACAAGCTTCACAAGACCACCAGGTTGGTCTAGTATGTGAGGAGAGAAGTGTAGTTATTGGGAAAAGGGAAGAACTCACCATAAAGCAAGAGAAATATATGCCTCTGATCTGAAATCATCTAGTAAAAACATATACATGGTCCAGGGGCATATCACATACATCTAAATGATCATATGAGCACCAAGAACAAACAAGTAAATTTACTAGGAAGCAAATCAAACCCAGAAAATATAGAGTAGCTATTCATATCATGCATATGTCTGTACCAAGAAATTACTATCAACATATGCATAATATTCATACCCCTACACTTGCATAACAAAGGTTAGAACATTATCTTTAGCTGCCATTAGTTAGTGAACACACCAATAGTTAATTGTGTGAATGCTTATATAGCTTTGTATGCTAAGATAAATTAGTATACACTCTAGTACCTCACTTTCATATTATTTGAGATGCATCTTTGCATACAGCCAAATTAACTAGATACCATATCTTTGCAAGAGCATGTGTGGAATTAATTGCCAGAACACTACATTAAGAACTAGGGTGAATAGAAAATCATGTTAAAGGAACTTATACCTGCATAATAAGTCAAACCTTTAATAGAATGTTCAATAGTAACTATTTGACCCCAAGATGCAAATTCCTACATGTTAATATGGAACTCACCCAAGCCTTAACAAAATGCTTTGAACACTCTTGTAGTAATATTTCAAACTATTCCTATCTAGAGCCTAATTAAAATCCTAGTATTAAATAGGTAATTCCATGTGCACATGCACATATAAGTACTCCTTAATGAATGTTTAAAATATAATTGCTATCATATATTTGCTCCAGTAAAGTTCCTAAGATAAAACCTGCAAAATAAATTATCAAATTCCAATTAGAATTCATATCCCAACCAAATACAAATTATTATATGTGTTGGTGCACATATAAACTCTAGGATACAATGTATGGGACCAGTAATATATCAGCTCTATTTCAAAAAGAATTCCTAGATTCAAAATCCCTGCATAACAGAATTGAAAATCAAATTGGAAACTCAAAATTGAAAACAGAAAATAGAAAAGAAAACAAAACAGAAAAAATAGAAGAAGAAGCTTACCTGGCCGAAGCCCACCAAACCGACCCGTCAGCCAGTCCACCGGAGCCCAGAGAGCATACCGTTTCGGTATTAGGCTGCCAAGCCGGACCCACACGGCAGAGGAGAGCCATCGTCTTCCTCCTCTCGCCGCGGGTTGATAGCACGATGGCGAAGCCACGTCCCGGCCGTCATCGATGACCACCGTTGGACGGAGTTGACCGCCACGACTTTGTCTTGATCCACTCCAAGCCAACTGGCAGCTGCAGCGAAGTGATTCGCGCCCAGTACCAGTGCATCCATCCCGGACGCATGCCAGCCGTCACCAACGGCGAGGTGACTGATACGTCTCAAACGTATCTATAATTTTTGATGCTCCATGCTTGTTTTCACACCATTTGCCTATTGTTTCGTTACACTTAGTGGCACTTTTATGCATTTTCCGGAACTAACCTATTAACGAGTTGCCACAGTGCCAGTTTCCTGTTTTCTGCTGTTTTTGTGTTTCAGAAGTGATACACAGGAAATATTCTCAGAATTGGACGAAACAAGTTCCTTAAGTCTTATTTTTCCCGGAAGCTTCCAGAGATCCGAAGGAGAGTCGAAGGGGGGCCACCAGGGCCCCACACGCAGGAGCGGCGCGGCCAGGCCCCTGGCCGCGCGGGCCCCACGTGAGGGCACCTGGCCCCTATTCTGACGACGCCCCTTCGCCTATAAAGACCCCCTGACGGAAAAAACCTAAGTACCCGATCAGATTTCCAGAACACATCGCGATCCGCCGCCACCGTCGACCCGAAGATCGGGAGGGTCCAGAAGCTCTTCCCGGCACCCTGCCGGAGAGGGGAATCGCCACCGGAGGTCTTCTTCATCGCCATGCTTGCCTCCGGAGCGATGAGTGAGTAGTCTACCTTGGACTATGGGTCCATAGCAGTAGCTAGATGGTTGTCTTCTCCACCATGTGCTTCATGTTTAGATCTCATGAGCTGCCCTACATGATTGAGATCACCGTTATGTAATTCTACATGTTTGGTTTGTTGGGATCCGATGAATATTGGTGTTTATGATTAAGTTGCTGTACTGAATATTATCTTTTGTTATCTCTATGTTGTTTATGATCTTGCATGCTCTCCGTTGTTAGTAGCTATCTTGGCCGAGTAGTTGCTAGTGACTCCAAGAGGGGGTATTTATGCTCGATAGTGGGTTCATGCCTCTATTTCACCTGGGGGAGTGACAGAAACCTCTAAGGTGGTAGATGTGCTGTTGCTACTAGGGAGAAAACAACATTCATATGCTCAAGGGCATATACTTTGTTTACATTACACACTTTGCTTAATGCAATTATCTGTTGTTCGCAACTTAATACTACTGGGGTGTTCGGATTGATATCCCCGGGAGTGGATTATTAGTCATAGATGCAGTTGGATGGCGGTCTATGTATTTTGTTGTAATGCCCAGAGTAAATCTCATAGTGATCTTCTTGACATATCACGTTTATCTTTATTCTATCAATTGCCCAACTGTAATTTGTTTACCCAGCATGTGTTATTTATCTTATGGAGAGACACCACTAGTGAACTGTGGATCCCGGTCCTATTTACATCATATTGCTATCACATGTTTACTTTACTCATACTGTTTACTTTACTCGCATACTATATTGTTTTCCACTCAATACACTCATAACCTTTGTTTCAAGCAAACCGGTGAGATTGACAACCTCATCGCAAGTTGGGGACAAGGTATTTGTTTGTGTGTGTGCAGGTTCCGCATCACCTTCAGTCGTTTGTCTCTCCTCTCCTGATCGATATTAAACCTTGGTTTCTTAACTGAGGGAAGACTAGCTGCTATACTCATGATACCTTCCTCTTGGGGTTCCCAACGGGCTGGTTATCCACCACGCACAAGGACAGTCTGCTCCCACGTCAACCACACGTAATCAAAGGGATCAGCTAGTTTTCTGGCGCCGTTGCCGGGGAGGAAGAGAAGACTTCTGTGAGGGGAGTTTTTCGCACACACATCCTTTACTTTGTTTTATTGTTTTGCTTTACTTTATTTATTTTACCTGCATTGCTTTTTATCAAAAAACCCAAAAAAATTAGAATCCTTGGTAGTTGTTTTTACTTATCTGCTTTTAGTTTTGTTAAAATGAGTAATCCTGAAGTAGAAGTTCGTAGTTTTAAGCAACAAGGGGGAGAAAGTTTAAAAGATTATTGGTATCGTATTAACAATGCTCATCATAGGTGTACCAAAAAGCACTCTACCACGATCCTCCTTAGAAATTTTTATGTTGGTATATCCAGTTGGAATAGGTATGTTCTTGATACTCTTACAGGAGGTAATTTTCTGGGTACTCCCGCTGGAGAAGCATGCACTATAATTGAAAGTTTAGTGGGAATACCACCTATTCATGTTGCTAAAACCGAGACCACCTTGGAGGAGGTGGTAGAAAAGCTCAGCTCTTTAGAGAAAAGTTTGCCAAGTATCCTAGAAAATGCTAGCCGCGTTAGTGAATTAATAGAAAACATTGGTAAGAGAATTACCATTTTAGAGCCTAGCACTACTCATGACAATCAAAACTTAAGGATTGGTAAACTAGAGGAGTCTATGGAAACTCTTAGCTTAATCTTTTCTTCTCTTAAATTTAAGAAGGAGAAAATGTTTGTTGGAAAAGAGCAAAAATTTATGTATGTTCCCAAGGTTTCTGTGCTTAAATCTCAACATGTTCTTAAGATTGGTAAGACTCTTAGTTCCACTAAGGATGACTTGCAGGTTGAATCATCTTCGGGAACCTTCAAAGAGCCTACTGAGGTAACTAGCACTTCATCTATTGATATTACTTGATTCGCAATTTTCTGCGTCTAGCTCAAAGGCGTTAAAGAAAAGCACTCTTGGGAGATAACCCAATATTTTATTTTCAGTACTTTTTCTTTTATTTGAGTCTTGGAAGTCATTACTACTATAATGACCGCTCCTTATCTTGTTTATTTCGTTTTTGTGCCAAGAGAAGCCTCTAATTTGAGTGAGGTAAAGATTTGGGGATGTTGCTGTCCTGAAACTGTTTTCGGTGCTGCACCGTAAAAATTCGTGAAAATTCTCTGTTTATCTTTTGGACCTGCGATTTCTTTTGCATATGCCCTAGGTTATATCCAAACTTTTGTTAGTTGAACACTTTTTGATTTGAGCAACAGAAAATCCCTCAAAAATTCGACCTTTCTCAGCTGTTCAGTTTTGACAGATTTCTGCCAATATTTGTGTTTGCCACTTTATCGCTTTCTTTTGAGTTCTTTTGATCACGGAACTTTTGGGGAGGTTGCTACAGTAGTATCTACTATATATGTGGTGGTTTTGAGTTGAAACCTGAAGCTAAAAGAGGTTGATTATATGTTATGCTTGCACTAATGTTGCTAATAGAATTGTGTTTAGTTTTGTATGAATGAAGTTTTCAAGTGTAGGGATTGGAGAATGATGAGATGAGTTGAAGAATGGACAAAAGCTCAAGCTTGGGGATGCCCATGCATCACCCCAAGAAATATCCAAGAAGTACAAGCGTCAAAGCTTGGGGATGCCCCCGAGGCACCCCTTCTTCATCGGCAAAAATCAGGTCACCTTTCAAAACACTATATTTTTATTGATTCATGCACTATGTGTTTTTCTTGGAGCGTCAGTTGTTTTAGTTTTCTTAGTTAGTTTAGTTTGTTTGTTTGCTGCAATAAATGGTTGGACCCCAACAAATTTTCTTTTGGAGAAGTTGCCTTGTTTTCATTTGCCAAGAACGCTCTAGTTTTCACTCTTATTAAAAATCGAGTGTTCTTCTTTTTCTGCTACTGCTTTTGGTTTTCGTTTTCGCCTTGATTTGCATTCAGACCTTGTCATATCTTTTCATCAAGGTGTATTTTTTCCTCTGATCTTTATTGGTTTTCATCAAAAGAGGTGTGTTTAAAAATTTCAAATGGTGTTGGAAAAGAGAAAAAGCTTTGTGCAAAATAGTGGTACAAGAAGGAGCTTGTGTAGACTGCGGCTTAGGCTTTTTCATGTCATGCTTGATGTCTTTTTGATAGTATGCTTAGTGGTTTTGCTGTAGCATGACTTGTCTCAAATAACTGAGATTGCTTAATGAGCCTTTGAAAAAATCATGCGTTGTTTTTATTGTATGGAAGCATTATTTTGGTTTTCTCCTTGATGCTTTATTTGGGTTGACTTGGCGCATGCTCGCACATGTTAGACTCTTACAAAGTCGCCAATAGCCTTCATGATCATTTAGTTTTTGACTTTTGATGTCATCTTATGCTTCTTTTAATGTCGCTTTGTCGCTTTGTATGATTATGGCCATTACTGCTCTCTTAGTTGGTCGCTCCCAGTCTTTTGCTAGCCCTCGCCTTGTACTGAGTATGAGCTCTACTCGTGCATCCAACTCCTAAAAGCCAAAGTTTTCCAAAGTGTCCACCATACATACCTACTAGCAATTTGCTATTCCAAGTAAATTTGACTTGCTTTTATTTTCTCTTCAAATTAAACTCTTACCAGTGTTATGCGAAATTCGGTCAGTAAAGCTCTCATGAACCGGAAGGCACACTTTACTTTTTCCTTTTCTTAAAAATTTGACATTGTGGTTTCTTATGTTGAGTTGTTATGCTTACAAGTTGTAAGTTGGATTCTAGCCCATCCATGCTGTCATGGGGCAAGCTTTCAACATTGCACTTCTTATTTGAGTTGATATCGTGATCTTTTGTCTATGGATGCCCGCGGTGTGAAATGAATTGGGAATCTTGTAGGGATCATGGAGTTTGTATATGTGTTAGGGAAACACCGGGCCGCCAATCTAAGCCATGCATAATTCATGGTGGAAATTTGCAGCATACCCATGGTGAACATTCGACGACGCATCTCACAATAAAAAGCTAAACAAAAGGCAAATAAAAGAGATGTCGAGGTGTTCATTGTCTGCTTGTCCTGTCATTTTGGTGTGGGCTTGTTCCATGTCATCGGGCACGGAGGTACCCCATTGGCGGTTCTCAATGATATGCATATACTTACAATGACAAGAGCCTTTCTTGGGACTCTAAGTAAAGTAGCATGAGGTTTGGGTACTCGTATTCACAGGGCACGAGGTCTTCAACTTATGATTTGTCAAGCATATGCATCATAATTGTTCTCGCATTAACTTTAACCATTCAAGATGCTTATGATGGGGGTAATGAGAGCTCAAAGCCGGTAAGTACCATAATTTTTGAAGGTTATAAAACTTGCAATCACTGCTTCCCTCTGTGAAGGGCCTTTCTTTTACTTTTATGTTGAGTCACCACCTTCTTTCTTTATGCACCATTAAGAGAGCATAGTTGTCATTCTTAGTGTGATATGCATTGTCCCAAAGTTCATTGATTGATTCATATTGTTGGTTTCACTTGTTCTTAAATTATTTGTATCTAGTCGCCCTCTTAAACTTGAAGGTGTCCTATGCATTTATGTTTTGCTCTCTTTGAAGGACAAGCTGAAAACCGTTTGTATGTTTTTCCTTATGATTTGAACACACGTTTGACTTTCATTGTTTCATTTTCATGATCTTTTGTTTGTGTTCATTTGCATGTTTACAACATGGTTGCTAAGTTCTTATTGTCATGATTATATCTTCATGTCCATGTTTTAAGTTCTTATGATCCCAGCTCACCAATGCTTACATATATGATCAAGATTGTATAGGTGCATGTCACCTCAAAAATTATTCTTTTGTTATCACTTACCTACTCGAGGACGAGCAGGAGTTAAGCTTGGGGATGCTTGATACGTCTCAAACATATCTATAATTTTTGATGCTCCATGCTTGTTTTTACACCATTTGCCTATTGTTTCGTTACACTTAGTGGCACTTTTATGCATTTTCCGGAACTAACCTATTAACGAGTTGCCACGGTGCTAGTTTCCTGTTTTCTGCTGTTTTTGTGTTTCAGAAGTGATACACAGAAAATATTCTCGGAATTGGACGAAACAAGTTCCTGAAGTCTTATTTTTCCCGGAAGCTTCCAGAGATCCGAAGGAGAGTCGGAGGGGGGCCACCAGGGCCCCACACGCAGGGGCGGCGCGGCCAGGCCCCTGGCCGCGCGGGCCCCGCGTGAGGGCACCTGGCCCCTCTTCTGACGACGCCCCTTCACCTATAAAGACCCCCCGACGGAAAAAACCTAAGTACCCGATCAGATTTCCAGAACACATCGCGATCCGCCACCACCGTCGACCCGAAGATCGGGAGGGTCCAGAAGCTCTTCCCGGCACCCTGCCGGAGAGGGGAATCGCCACCGGAGGTCTTCTTCATCGCCATGCTTGCCTCCGGAGTGATGAGTGAGTAGTCTACCTTGGACTATGGGTCCATAGCAGTAGCTAGATGGTTGTCTTCTCCACCATGTGCTTCATGTTTAGATCTCATGAGCTGCCCTACATGATTGAGATCACCGTTATGTAATTCTACATGTTTGGTTTGTTGGGATCCGATGAATATTGGTGTTTATGATTAAGTTGTTGTACTGAATATTATCTTTTGTTATCTCTATGTTGTTTATGATCTTGCATGCTCTCCGTTGTTAGTAGCTATCTTGGCCGAGTAGTTGCTAGTGACTCCAAGAGGGGGTATTTATGCTCGATAGTGGGTTCATGCCTCTATTTCACCTGGGGGAGTGACAGAAACCTCTAAGGTGGTAGATGTGCTGTTGCTACTAGGGAGAAAACAACATTCATATGCTCAAGGGCATATACTTTGTTTACATTACACACTTTGCTTAATGCAATTATCTGTTGTTCGCAACTTAATACTACTGGGGTGTTCGGATTGATATCCCCGGGAGTGGATTATTAGTCATAGATGCAGTTGGATGGCGGTCTATGTATTTTGTTGTAATGCCCAGAGTAAATCTCATAGTGATCTTCTTGACATATCACGTTTATCTTTATTCTATCAATTGCCCAACTGTAATTTGTTTACCCAGCATGTGTTATTTATCTTATGGAGAGACACCACTAGTGAACTGTGGATCCCGGTCCTATTTACATCATATTGCTATCACATGTTTACTTTACTCATACTGTTTACTTTACTCGCATACTATATTGTTTTCCACTCAATACACTCATAACCTTTGTTTCAAGCAAACCGGTGAGATTGACAACCTCATCGCAAGTTGGGGACAAGGTATTTGTTTGTGTGTGTGCAGGTTCCGCATCACCTTCAGTCGTTTGTCTCTCCTCTCCTGATCGATATTAAACCTTGGTTTCTTAACTGAGGGAAGACTAGCTGCTATACTCATGATACCTTCCTCTTGGGGTTCCCAACGGGCTGGTTATCCACCACGCACAAGGATAGTCTGCTCCCACGTCAACCACACGCAATCAAAGGGATCAGTGACCACCCCGACCTTTCCTCGACGTATAAAACCACTCGGGGAACCGCCGTGGAAACCCTAACTCTCCACCACCACCTCATTCTCTCTCATTCTCTCTGTTTCTCGGAATCCACCGAAGCAAGCTCGCCGGAGTTCTACTGGACACCACCGAAGGTGGCCACCTCAAGCTTGTAGGGGTATACTGGGAGGAGCGCCTAGTCACGTAGGTCATCTGGGAGGATTATTGCATGAAGAAGAGTCTGGAGTGCAACGAATTTGGGAATTCCCTTCTGCAGAAGCTCGCCGGAATCTGTGAGATTACGCTCATCTCCGTCGACCATTGGCCTCTCTGAGCCTTTTGTTAGTCTTCTGGTGAGTCTACGCATCTCGAGAGCTTAGTATTGCATCCTGGAGTGATCCGTAGCTCGTTTTCGAAGCTCGCCGGAGTTGGCCGCCGCAGTAGGTCATCGCCGGCGGTGCTCTAGCAACCAAATAACAGCGGCGCCACCACCAGTAGATTCGCCTTGCACTTCTGCATCGGATGCACCCACCCGCGCGTCCTAATTCCCGCTAAATCGCCGATTCCGGTAATCACCGGCGGTGAGCTAGCTCCCAGTCAACATTTTGACTTGGTCATATGCCAACATGGCAGATGACATGGCCCTGCCCCACATGTCTGTCTCTGTGGCTAGATACCCCCTCGGTTAGAAAAGTTATTCTCTGTTAAATTCAAATTCCAGAAAATTACTGAAACTTTGCAAATTCATATCTAATTCATTTTAAATCAGAAAAATACAAATGATATATCAAAATGATCCTAAAAATATTATCTATCTAATTAGATTATAATCTTACATGCTTGTGTGAAACAATTTTGAACTAAATTTGAAAACTTGTTTAAGTAGTATTTGAATTTTGAATTCAAATCCAATTATAATGATTCAAACCAAGTTTTCAAATACCAAATAAAAATTTGACTACTTCAATATTGTTATTTCAACTACTTTTCAATAAAAGTTAAATATAAACCTTCTAGGTCAATTTTAAATCATTAAAATTTGACTTAAATCCTAAAACTATTTTCTTAAATGATAAGAAATTAGGATAACTCTTAATTGAGCATCAACTTAAGTTTTGACTCTATCTTCAACTATAATCCACAAATTGCACATTGTTCACTTAAGATACATATTACATTATGAGTAGTACTTAATTCCAAGTGGTCACCATTTGAAGCTATGCTTCAAACCCTAACCAACTAATTAAGTGTTAGCAGTGACATGCTGGCATATTTGGGATGCACATAACAAACTCAGGGAAGAAAATATAATGGTGTCTCCCTCAAGTTTGGCCATAAGAGTTAAAGCTTATATTGATATGATCATTGAGCACCTGTTCAAGACCAAGTCTAGCCACATACGTGAACCTTCTTCATCGCCTCATTGGGTTCCGCCGCCGGCAGGTATGGTCTTGATTAATGTTGACGCTGCTCTTTTTGCTTCTTCCCGCTGCATGGGAGCAGGGGTGGTGATACAAGACCACAACGGTGCATGTGTAGCTGCTTGCAGCGATACCTACCAGGAGGTCATCATCCCTGAGCTTGCTGAGGCCATGGCGATGAGGAGGGCGCTTACTTTTGCTAAAGAAGAAGGTCTTGAAAGAGTGTCTCTTGCCTCTGATTGTCTATCCATCGTCCAGCGCATCAACACCGGGAAGATGGATCGCTCTATTTGTGGGCCAGTTATCCAAGATATCAAGAGTCTTGTCGCTTCTTTCTTGCAATGCTCTATTTTTCATGTTCGTCGCGAGCAGAATATGGCTGCGCATCTGTTAGCTCGTTCTAGTGAATTTTCTGTGTCTTTTGTGTGGCGTGGTGTGTCCCCGAATTGTATTCGGGAAACTATTTGTACTGACTTTATGTCTCGGTGATTAAAATAGCTCACGCGTTCTCTCAAAAAAAACTAATTAAGTGCTAATCACAACATGCTTCACTAAACTCTTCCAATATTGTATAAACCTTAATTTGTTTCCTTGATGTGTTCCACTTACTAACTATTCCTAGATTACTATAAAACTATGGTAAACCCTAGAACACTAGACCTTATTTATAGTACTTAAATTCACCTAGTAGTATGTTCTTCAAAAGTTATTCTTTTGAGATACCTAGAGAATAGCATCAAACCATTTCCTTTTAGTTATAAATGAAAACCCTAAGTTATATTAAGATTGTTGTCAACCCTAGAACTACTTAGATATTACTATGTGTATACCTTACTTTGACTTTGCATATCCATGATCAACCAAGTGCTTGCTAATTATAAGATGCAACTTAAAAGTGTTACCTTCATGTTTTCACCATTAACCATCATTCTCTTGTAGCAAGGAATGATTATAGCACCCTAAACAATAGCTCTTGTTAGAATCTTATTCTGTTAATATCACCTGATAGTGATCTAACCTAAAATGCTTAACAACCATGTTATGGTGTGATTTAAAAGTGCAACACATCATAAATCAATCACCATAATTCAATGATAACAAATCATCGGGGTTAGGTTACGCTTAGAGTGATGCATATCATATCTTATGCATATCATGCTGCAGATTTCTAACATCATCCCTACCGGATGATGGTTGCTATTTCAGAATTGGGATTTCTATCGTATCGAAGACCCTGACTCGCATAATCTTGCGGTCAGAAAGGCAAGTTCACTCTTGCTCATATCTTTTGTGTATCTTTAACAAAGTACTTGCAAATATACCGGTGGTATTATAATAATTGCATTTAAAAGCAAAGTTCTACTTTTCTTGATTGAATATGACTAGTGGTTAGCAACCACGATGGTTGTCGACCTAGGAAGGTGGGCAGTGGGACCATGGTAAGAGTATGGTGGAGGTCCCACTGTGACGGGAATGTTCACCTAGGACTAATAACCAATGTCGCCAGTGATTCTTGTGCCGTAAAATATGGTCAACCATAGGGTCTGGAATGGGACGGAAGAGTCAGCTGTATCTTTTCACTCATGCATATCAACGGACGCGCCGTTTTGGAGCAGTTGTCTCCCTGCGCGGAGCTTCGGGATGGGTGGATTCCCCCTAACGAATTCACGATTCTGGCGGTCTATGATGGATTGCGGCAACGACGGGGGTAGAGTGCCGAGGCCGGTGTTACCACAGGGCGTAACCAAACCGGTGGGGGTAACTCATTGTCTAGGAAAGGCAAGTATGCCGAGGTCGGCAACTACCAAAAGTGTAGACCGGCGAGGGTAGCGAACCGAAGTTGGAGCCACAAAAGGGTGGGTATGCACGGTCGCGGGAAGGAACAGTGATTGGCTCGGATCAACGGCTAGGCCCCACACAAAGGAAGTGTGGACGAGCATCGAACTCGGATGTGCAACAAAGCCTTGATCTCTTATGGGTACAAGTGACCACCTCTGCAGATTGTAAGAAAGTATCTAGATACTCCCTGTTCCGGGAAGGAGCTGTGAACATGGCAGGAAAAGAGCCCATCGAAGCTCTAATCAACCTGTGAAGGCTGACGAACATAGTTCTTCTGAATAAAAGCAACCTCTTGAAGAAATGTTTACAAAAACTTGCATTGCCAACGACTCTTGGGTCTAAGGCTGTAGCTAGTGCATAAAACACCTTATTCCCTATATGAACTTGCTGGGTAACGCTCGTTACTCACCCCACTCCCTCGTAACCCTTGCTTAGATTGGAGGCAACCTCAAGACACTAAAGATTAAGATAAAGTCCTTGACCAATGTCAGAACTATCAATGGAGTCAACGACTATGCCAAGCTTGGTGGAAAACTAGTATAGGAATAGAAGGGACCCAATTCCTTAATCCTAGAACCTAAGTGGCTAGGGTAGTTCTGTAGCAAGCCAATTGTATTAGTGAAGCTCTAGTTGAGTCTTCAATGTATTATTCTCGTTTGTAGTCGCCAGGACTAAACCTCTACCTGTTGAGGAAGTTCTGAAGCTCTTCTGTATGATGAAATTGTAATAATATGCACCTACCTTGGACCTGCGATGTTTCTGTTGTACCACTCTGATCGATGTAATACTAGTGAGACGGTGTTTCATTGGTGTTATGTCAACGACTTGCATACTACACATGCAGTGGTATGCTGGGTCACCACAGTTAGTATCAGAGCAAACGCTTTGACCCTAGGATTAAAACCCTTTAATAGGAGACCTGTAGGTTTGGTAGTGACTATAGGAAGCCATCTTATCTAAACCAATTCTTCTTATGACTTGAGATGGATATTCAACAAAAGAATACTCCTGACACACTTGAGTGAAATTTCTTACCTGTTTTTCTTAAGTGAAGTTAGATATCTTGTTAAATACCTAGTAGTTATGACATTATTAAGCCTTATACAAAGGATGGAAGTAGATTACAATTGGTATACAATACATGGTAGTCCAAAGAGAGGATACAACCGGAATGGGAACTATCCTATTGGAAGAAGTATACCAAGGCAGTCGTGTTAAACTTAAGTCATCTGAAACTGTAGTAAGATGATATTGAGTGATAAAGTAAAGCTATATGAGATAGTAGGACCCCGAGGTTAAGTCATTTTTGTGGATACTTAAGAATTCCATATACAAGTAAGAAGTACTCACGGTGTAGAAGTTTGGAGCATGTGAGATTCACATGAGAATCTTCACATGATGGAGATGAACCTTGTAGTACATCAGCAATTCTCTGCTGAGGGAGAAGATGCTCAAGGAAAAGGATGAATGAAGTGTTCCAAACTATGGTAACTAGGCTAAATATGAAAGAACCATAGTCCTAGTTGGAGTAGATTGATCTAAGCACCATGGAGAAGCCCTATAAACATTATGGAGTAGTAGGAATCTTATCACCGAGGAGTAGATGCTTAGAATAGCCATGCTAGAAGTCTTGAAGGATCATGTGAGGGTAGTCTTCAATAGAACGGAAGGTAAGTTATAGAAGGGTAGAAAGGCACGTATAGGTCAGCTATAAAGACTCCCAAACCCACTTTGTACAAGTTTATTCGATTGCAATTGAGCAATTGGAGTAAATATTGAGACAAAGAGTAGTAGTCCACCAACATGTGCAATATAGCATGATATAAACCTATATTACTTGGTGCTATAAAGTACACATCTAAGCCTAAATTATAGAGATGTTTTACTCAACGGGCTTATGATGATGTATGTTGCCAGCACACCTTTGGATTTTTATTGATTGACTAGATCCATACATGAAGTTTAACTCTGATATGCAAGTTCATGTTGCTTTATCAAGTTCTTACTTCATGGTATTGATCTAGAGGGTTAAGGGATTCGTGTGAGGACGAGGCGAATTCCTAAGGCAGTCAAGATAAAGAGGAAGAATCATGATAAGAAGGAAGCCAAACAAGAAGGGAATGTATGAGAAGACACCTGTAGATGGTGTATTTCTTGCAATACAAACCCTAGAAGAAGGAAAATTGATTAAGAGATACCACAGTTGGTAGCAAAAAGGTGGAGAAAAGTAGTAAGACCCATTCATGGAAGTATCATGAAGTGGTAGAAGTATGAAGTATTGGAATTTAGTGGAACTCTAAGTTCATAAATACTAGATCCTAACATCAGATCATGGAGTAGAACCACTAATTAAGTTAGCTACAGTCGAGTTGGAGGTATTTGAGCTCGTTGTTATGCAGCCTTGGTTATGCTTAGTACATCACGGGTCGATTGAGATGTTGTAGTACCGATGATCCATTCCGGTATTGCCTGCTTCTTTACTCAGCCCGGGAGTGGTAACCCCAGTAACCCTCGTTGCTAGCGTGACTAAGACACATAACATTTCTGTATAACTCTGATCCCTAGTCCCAAAATCTTGAATTGTAGATTGGTGGTTAAGACATTAACAACATCTTTTCTTATCTTAGAGTGTAGTCTTTGTCTATGGACCAAGACTTGTGAGGTTTTCATAGGTCTTCATGTTGACAGTGATCTGTTGAAGCCATTTGTTCATTTATATCCATGTTAGTTCATATCTTGATCAATATATATACAATTTCCTGTCGTGGATGTCCTCCGGTACAAGAGAAACTCTGCCGGATTTCTCCCGTGGCTATGTATATATACCCTACTGTCTGAGTTAGGATGGATAGCGATGGGAAAACCCAATTCTCATCAACCTTTAGAACTTTGGGATGTACATACCTCCAAAAGTGGAATAGAAGCCCTACCTAAACACATAATCGAAGGACTCATACCGGATACCCTCAATTGTGTGGGTACACCGCAGACTTCTTAGAGAAACCATTAGAATGACGTCATCGTAAGACAGACCAAGACTAATAGTCTAACCATGGAGCTCAAATGGTTAGAGGACAAGACTCATGGAGACCATTAGAAAAGCCTAAGGGGGAGAGTAGGCTTCGAGTTTGAAAGAAGTAGACCAAATAAGTTGGAGTAAGAAGAAAACTTGGATGAAGAAGCAGCAATTGGGGAGAAACCAAAGATGATGGAAGTTGGATGAAGTATATTGAACGACACTTCCCTAAGGTTCACTGTAGCTTCATTGGGAGAGCAGTGACGGAGTTTGACAATTATGGACCATGAACCACCACTAGTATGAACCACAATTGGTAACTTCTCAAGCATAGAGGACCAAGATCAAATTTATGGAGGTGAACCAAAACCCTAGATTGGATAAGCTAAATGAGTCTAATCCATTCCTTAGAACAGAATCTTTAGGTATGCCTATACCATAATGAACCTCTTAAGTATTATCTTGAGCTCCGTGAAACCTTATTTTATAGACAGTAACTAGCCTATTGATAGAAAGTTGATACTCAAGTACAGAAACCTAACCAAAAATAGTTTGTTAAACTAAGTAAACTAAGGTGCCGAAGGCTATTGGATTCCCAAGAATGTTGGAAGACAACATAAGACTCATTCAAGTAACAATTGTTCAGAGACAGAGAAAGAGGATTTAAGAGATACTCTGAACAAAGGGATATCATCTATATCCAGTCAAATGGAGTAGGAGTTGCAAGCTAGACGTTATCGACGATGAGCTCAGCCCAAACGTAAGAGAGTTTGAACTTCGAGGACGAAGTTGATTTTAAGAGGGAGAGTCTGTAACATCCCAGGATGTGAGGCTAGAAATAGAGAGAACACAGAAGTGTGCATTGCATTCATGCATAGAGAATCTGGGAAATTTTCGCGCTTTTAAGTAAAACTTGTCAAAGTGATTGAAGCTTCTCTTGAGTTGATGGAATTGAAGTAGCTCATTGACTGAAGTGCGATAAACTTCAACATGACCTTTGTTAACAACCTTGTTTTGGGTAGAGTTAATAACAACAATCAAAGGAGATGAATGTGAGGTAGGATTAATATGTTAACACATCATTTTAGGACCTTATAACCAATTCGGCCATGATCACATGGTATTTCTTAAACCTAAATTATTGAAGCCATTCCTAGCTTAAAGGAAGACAACACAAGTCTTACCTTGACTCTTAATCAACTTTCTTTTCATATCTTGATTATCATAATCTTTCCCATCTAAATCTATTTATCGCCAGAACAAGGAGAGAGTCTATATCAAATGCAATATCATTCCTATCTCTTGAGATAGAACCATAGGGTATAATTTAGAAGCTTCAGAAGAGGGAGAGACTACCCTAGTACCAAGTTGATTAGAAGAGTTTACAATAGAATTTAACCACTTAAATAATTATCCAATACTTCTGGGTATTATATAATTCACTCTTAAACTTGTTACCAAAATTGGTAAACCACAAGGTCTAAAGTGCATAAAAGCCACACATTCTTATTTAAATCATAACTTATTAACTATATGAGATATAACAAAACTGAACTCATTTACATTACATTAAATAGTTCAAACTATTTGAATAAAAATAACTATGACCATTTTGAAACTCTTATGATCATGCCCTGGTGAAATCAAATAGAATCATTTAAAATTTGAACATGACCTTTGCTAACTTGGATATTTTGAGCACAACTGATAATAGGAACAAAGAAGATATGACAATGTGCATAATTCACAATAACATGATCATTTCAAATATGAACTTTGGAAGTTAAACTTCTAAACAATTAATACAATATTCATTGATAACAATTCATTTATGAATTACAAATATGTATAAAAATATGAGTTGATTCAGCCACAAGTCCATTTAGTGCCAAATGCCACTTGGCTATCCAAAATAAAGAGTATTAGAGGATAATCATCATGCCACCTAGGATAGTTATCCACTTGAAAATATCTTGTGATAGTTATCCACTTGAAAATATCTTGTGATAGTTATCCACTTGAAAATATCTTGGGATAGTTATCCACTTGAAAATATCTTAGGATAGTTATCCACATGAAAATATCTTCCTTTACTTGAACCCCAAGTAATGCTCATAGTTATCCACTTGAAAATATCTTCCTTTACTTGAACCCCAAGTAATGCTCATGCATGAGAGCTTGACAACAAGTAGCTTACTCACCTTGCTCAAACAAGAGTCATCACTTGAGGTGTCAACTTGTGGTGAGCCTCAAGATACTACAAAAGGAACCCCATGGCATTCATTTGACACCATAAAATCATGGTATGGGTAGACCAACGGATTTGGGCCATATCATACATTAGAGAGGGCCAAGAAACACCACCATCACACCAAGCAACTCCACCACACAATCCACCCTGCTCATGAGTTGAGCAACAGGGCAGGATTCACCACCACCAGCACAACCACAAGAACCAAACCAGCAAGACCAAGACCAAATGGTTACTTAGTTCAATTAGGAATTAGTTCAAGCAGCTAGGAGGTGCAGGCATGCCACAAGACGCAGGTTTATCAGAATTACCGAAGAACAAGCTTCACAAGACCACCAGGTTGGTCTAGTATGTGAGGAGAGAAGTGTAGTTATTGGGAAAAGGGAAGAACTCACCATAAAGCAAGAGAAATATATGCCTCTGATCTGAAATCATCTAGTAAAAACATATACATGGTCCAGGGGCATATCACATACATCTAAATGATCATATGAGCACCAAGAACAAACAAGTAAATTTACTAGGAAGCAAATCAAACCCAGAAAATATAGAGTAGCTATTCATATCATGCATATATCTGTACCAAGAAATTACTATCAACATATGCATAATATTCATACCCCTACACTTGCATAACAAAGGTTAGAACATTATCTTTAGCTGCCATTAGTTAGTGAACACACCAATAGTTAATTGTGTGAATGCTTATATAGCTTTGTATGCTAAGATAAATTAGTATACACTCTAGTACCTCACTTTCATATTATTTGAGATGCATCTTTGCATACAGCCAAATTAACTAGATACCATATCCTTGCAAGAGCATGTGTGGAATTAATTGCCAGAACACTACATTAAGAACTAGGGTGAATAGAAAATCATGTTAAAGTAACTTATACGTGCATAATAAGTCAAACCTTTGATAGAATGTTCAATAGTAACTATTTGACCCCAAGATGCAAATTCCTACATGTTAATATGGAACTCACCCAAGCCTTAACAAAATGCTTTGAACACTCTTGTAGTAATATTTCAAACTATTCCTATTTAGAGCCTAATTAAAATCCTAGTACTAAATAGGTAATTCCATGTGCACATGCACATGTAAGTACTCATTGCTGAATGTTTAAAATATAATTGCTATCATATATTTGCTCCAGTAAAGTTCCTAAGATAAAACCTGTAAAATAAATTATCAAATTCCAATTAGAATTCAAATCCCAACCAAATACAAATTATTATATGTGTTGGTGCACATATAAACTCTAGGATACAATGTATGGGACTAGTAATATATCAGCTCTATTTCAAAAAGAATTCCTAGATTCAAAATCCCTGCAGAACGGAATTGAAAATCAAATTGGAAACTCAAAATTGAAAACAGAAAATAGAAAAGGAAACAAAACAGAAAAAAATAGAAGAAGAAGCTTACCTGGTCGAAGCCCACCAAACCGGCCCGTCAGCCAGTCCACCGGAGCCTAGAGAGCATACCGTTTCGGTATTAGGCTACCAAGAGGGACCCACACGGCAGAGGAGAGCCATCGTCTTCCTCCTCTCGCCGCGGGTCGACAGCACGATGGTGAATCCACGTCCCGGCCGTCATCGATGACCACCGCTAGATGGAGCTGACCGCCACGACTTCGTCTTGATCCACTCCAAGCCAACTGGCAGCTGCAGCGAAGTGATTCACGCCCAGTACTAGTGCATCCACCCCGGACGCATCCCATCCGTCACCAACGGCGAGGTGACCACCCCGACCTTTCCTCGACATATAAAACCACCCGGGGAACCACCGTGGAAACCCTAACTCTCCACCGTCACCTCGTTCTCTCTCATTCTCTCTGTTTCTCGGAATCCACCGAAGCAAGCTCGCCGGAGTTCTACTGGACACCACCGAAGGAGGCCACCTCAAGCTTGAAGGGGTATACTGGGAGGAGCGCCTAGTCGCGTAGGTCATCTGGGAGGTTTATTGCATGAAGAAGAGTCTGGAGTGCAACGAATTTGGGAATTCCCTTCTGCAGAAGCTCACCGGAATCCGCGAGATTACGCTCATCTCCGTCGACCATTGGCCTCTCTGAGCCTTCTGTTAGTCTTCTGGTGAGTCTACGCATCTCGAGAGCTTAGTATTGCATCCTGGAGTGATCCGTAGCTTGTTTTCGAAGCTCGCCGGAGTTGGCCGCCGCAGTAGGTCGTCACCGGCGGTGCTTTAGCAACCAAATAACAGCGGCGCCACCACCAGTAGATTCGCCTTGCACTTCTGCATCGGATGCACCCACCCGCGCGTCCTAATTCCCGCTAAATCGCCGATTCCGGTGATCACCGGCGGTGAGCCAGCTCCCAGTCAACATTTTGACTTGGTCATATGCCAACATGGCAGATGACATGGCCCTGCCCCACCTGTCTGTCTCTGTGGCTAGATACCCCCTCGGTTAGAAAAGTTATTCTCTGTTAAATTCAAATTCCAGAAAATTACTGAAACTTTGCAAATTCATTTTAAATCAGAAAAATACAAATGATATATCAAAATGATCCTAAAAATATTATCTATCTAATTAGATTATAATCTTACATGCTTGTGTGAAACAATTTTGAACTAAATTTGAAAACTTGTTTAAGTAGTATTTGAATTTTGAATTCAAATCCAATTATAATGATTCAAACCAAGTTTTCAAATACCAAATAAAAATTTGACTACTTCAATATTGTTATTTCAACTACTTTTCAATAAAAGTTAAATATAAACCTTCTAGGTCAATTTTAAATCATTAAAATTTGACTTAAATCCTAAAACTATTTTCTTAAATGATAAGAAATTAGGATAACTCTTAATCGAGCATCAACTTAAGTTTTGACTCTATCTTCAACTATAATCCACAAATTGCACATTGTTCACTTAAGATACATATTACATTATGAGTAGTACTTAATTCCAAGTGGTCAACATTTGAAGCTATGCTTCAAACCCTAACCAACTAATTAAGTGCTAATCACAACATGCTTCACTAAACTCTTCCAATATTGTATAAACCTTAATTTGTTTCCTTGATGTGTTCCACTTACTAACTATTCCTAGATTACTATAAAACTATGGTAAGCCCTAGAACACTAGACCTTATTTATAGTACTTAAATTCACCTAGTAGTATGTTCTTCAAAAGTTATTCTTTTGAGATACCTAGAGAATAGCATCAAACCATTTCCTTTTAGTTATAAATGAAAACCCTAAGTTATATTAAGATTGTTGTCAACCTTTGACATGGGTATGCCCTTCGGGTACCCGCGGATTAGTATACCGGGTCCGGCCCATTATGGAGGTGGACTGGAACAAGGACTCGAAGATGACTTGGAGACGAAGAAGGAAGGCTCTAATCCGTATTCGACTAGGATTCTTGTAAAACCTTAGCCCGGTTGCATATATAAAGCCAGGCAAGGGCGCCCCAAGAGGGACAACTTAGAACACAATCTCATAGACATCGAATATCATAGACAAGCAATATTAGATATACAAGATTGATTAGACATAGACTAGATACACAAATCCGCCTACGGCGGCACCATGTAAACACCATTGTGATTATCTACTAGATTGCTAGCAGGATGTAGTGATCCTCCACCGCGGGGACGTGAACCTGGGTACATCGTGTGCCAATCTCGATCCCGGAATCTCTAGTCGTTGCTCTTCCCCCGATCCTAAGTCCTTCATCTAGGACATTTGTCGAGTTAACCCCTCGTCAATTGGCGCGACCGTGGGGACCGCGGCGACTGGATTTTGTTATCCGGGCGGGATCCTTCAAGCTTTCATCGACAAGATCAGCAAATTTTGCATCGACAAGATCAGGAAACTTTTCATCGACAAGATCAGCAAATTTTTTATCGACAAGATCAGGAAACTTTTCATCAATAAGATCAGCAAATTTTGCGACTGCCGACAGCAGCAGCCAGATCGCATCAAGCCATCCACATCAATAATCGGCGGGTGCATCGCCATATTATTCGTCTTCCGTCGGAAACTCTGTTGTCTCTAGAGCGGCTCACGTACAGTCGCCGGAATCAATAATCGATCTACCGCGTCGCATGGGACGTTGCAGCAAATTCATCAAAACCGGTCCAAGTTCCAAGTAGCAGAGCAGACCTACTACCAATCAAACTCGGTCAGCTTTTGGAATTAGACGAGGGAGATCAAGAGCTGGAACTGCTAAACATGAAGATACAACGATTCAACGATTTTTCAGATCGTGACATCATGAGCACAAGGCGATCCGTCGGAATAATCTGGTACCAAGACCAACTCGACCGTTCGAGTTACGCAGGAAATCAATCTGCATACGGATTAAAAGCGGCAGTCAAGGGAACAAGACCCAAGAAAATACTGGCATCGTTATACTCCAACGAAGGAAATCAATCTGCATGCGAGTAGCACTTGGCTGATCACACGTGCGTGACGTTGTCTCCAACGAAGCATTGGAACGATAAAAAAGTGAAATTTGGCAAAGCTTGACAGCTACATGTCAAAGAAAGCAAAATTCAGATCAAGCTCTTAGCTTGCAGCTCGGACAACCCAAAGAAATTATTTTGACTACTTCGTCTTCAACATCGTCGATTCGGCGTCAATTGCGGCTTGCCACGCTCGGGGGCTCGTCGTCGTCGTGCACTCGCATAAACTATCGGCAACGCTTGGGGGGTCGATATCAACTCGCCCCTGAGTGTGGAAAATCACCCTCAAGATCCGCGATTTCATCGACATCAGCAACACGGCGATCCCAACAGCGCTCGGGGGGCTCGACAACAACTTCACCTCCGATCGTGGTTGTGATTCTACGACATCAACTCGACTATGTCATCATCAACTACGGCCGCGCCGATCAGGGCGCACTCGATAAAAGCTAAGTTTTCCTCTTCCAAGAGTTGATTATTATTTACCTTTCGCCGCAACCGAGACTCGGGGGCTCTGCTATGAAAAATCATCTTGCATATCATTGACTTCAAAAAATTGTGAAAGCCCTAGTAGCTAGCGTGGCGTTCCTTGTCGAATACTTGTCAATTTAGTTTACAGTCGCATGAAGCTCGACTAACGGTTGGCAAGGCCAAAATCTTGGGCGTCAGGCTAACGAAAAGGCTTAGCAAGTATCTTAAAAATCAAATGCGGCAAACGCACCACATTACGTCTGACCTGAGTAGCTGATTGAGCCGTGAAGTGCATCAGGATAACGAAAGGGTCTTACGTACGAGCAACAAAATTGCACAAAAAACATCAAGTTTTTATTTTACATACTACATCGTCATTGCAATCTACAAGCACAATATTCCTTAAAGAGACAAAGTATTTCACAATTTTTCATATTTTCTGCAGGAGCCGAATTTTCTCGAGTAGTACAACTTGAGTCTATGCCCGGCTACGAGTACCCGAACATAGACTCGGGGGCTACTCCCATCGGGAGCGCTGGTCGCGCACCCGATAGAAAGATCATTTGAGAAAGAATTCGACAACAACAAGAAGAAGACGCAAGAGATGATGAAGAAGAAAATTGGAGCCTATGATCGACTACAAGTACCCAACCATAACCTCGGGGGCTACTCCCATCGAGAGCGCTGGTCGCGCACCCGATGAAGATTTACTTCGAGAAGATCATCAATGAAGAGCGAGAAAGAAAATTTCGAGTCCATTGTCGGTGGCAAGCACCAGAAAATAAACACCACATTTCACTCCCATCGGGAGCGCGGATTCAAGAACTGAAGTCAAAAATTGGAGAAATCAAAGATTTCAGGAAGTCAAAGAATTGAAGTCGAAAATTCAAGAAGTCGAAGATTGAAGAAATCGAAGATTTCCAGAAGTCGAAGTTATATGAAGTCGAAGATTGAAGCATTTGAAGATGGATGAATATTTGAAGTTTGGAGACTCAACCCGAGTCTGCGACTCAAATTGAGTCTCGGGGGCTACTGACATGGGTATGCCCTTCGGGTACCCGCGAATTAGTATACCGGGTCCGGCCCATTATGGAGGTGGACTGGAACAAGGACTCGAAGATGACTTGGAGACGAAGAAGGAAGGCTCTAATCCGTATTCGACTAGGATTCTTGTAAAACCTTAGCCCGGTTGCATATATAAAGCTAGGCAAGGGCGCCCCTAGAGGGACAACTTAGAACACAATCTCATAGACATCGAATATCATAGACAAGCAATATTAGATATACAAGATAGATTAGACATAGACTAGATACACAAATCCACCTACGGCGGCACCATGTAAACACCATTGTGATTATCTACTAGATTGCTAGCAGGATGTAGCGATCCTCCACCGCGGGGACGTGAACCTGGGTACATCGTGTGCCAATCTCGATCCCGAAATCTCTAGTCGTTGCTCTTCCCCCGATCCTAAGTCCTTCATCTAGGACATTTGTCGAGTTAACCCCTTGTCAACCCTAGAACTACTTAGATATTACTATGTGTATACCTTACTTTGACTTTGCATATCCATGATCAACCAAGTGCTTGCTAATTATAAGATGCAACTTAAAACGGAAATCCAATTCGGAACATGGGAGCATATGCTCCCGCGCCGGGAAAAACTATTTTGAAATGTCAAAAAATTCTAAACTAAAATTTTGCATGTACGTTTCAATATTTTAAGTGTGCACGCCAAGTTTCACCGAAAACCAACATTTTTTGTAGCTTGTGTAAAAAAGACAAAGAAATGTCTCATACAATGCCATTTTTTAAGACTAAATTTTGTCTTTTTTACACACGACACATAAAATGTCGGTTTTTCGTGGAACGACTTTGTAAGCATATAGAATGTCGAGACATACGCGTCAAATTTTGTGTCCAAATTTTTTGACGTTTTGAAATGTATTTAAATCAAAATTTAAAAATCAGGAGCATATGCTCCCATGTGCCAAAACATCATTCCCAACTTAAAAGTGTTACCTTCATGTTTTCACCATTAACCATCATTCTCTTGTAGCAAGGAATGATTATAACACCCTAAACAATAGCTCTTGTTAGAATCTTATTCTGTTAATATCACCCGATAGTGATCTAACCTAAAATGCTTAACAACCATGTTATGGTGTGATTTAAAAGTGCAACACATCATAAATCAATCACCATAATTCAATGATAACAAATCATCGAGGTTAGGTTACGCTTAGAGTGATGCATATCATATCTTATGCATATCATGCTGCAGATTTCTAACATCATCCCTACCGGATGATGGTTGCTATTTCAGAATTGGGATTTCTATCGTATCGAAGACCCTGACTCGCATAATCTTGCAGTCAGAAAGGCAAGTTCACTCTTGCTCATATCTTTTGTGTATCTTTAACAAAGTACTTGCAAATATACCGGTGGTATTATTATAATTGCATTTAAAAGCAAAGGTTCTGCTTTTCTTGAATGAATATGACTAGTGGTTAGCAACCACAGTGGTTGTCGACCTAAGAAGGTGGGTAGTGGGACCATGGTAAGAGTATGGTGGAGGTCCCACTGTGACGAGAATGTTCACCTAGGACTAATAACCAATGTCGCCAGTGATTTTTGTGCCATAAAATACGGTCAACCATAGGGTCTGGAATGGGACAGAAGAGTCAGCTGTATCTTTTCCCTCATGCATATCAACGGACGCGCCGTTTCGGAGCAGTTGTCTCCCTGCGCGGAGCTTCAGGGTGGGTGGATTCCCCCTAATGAATTCACGATTCTGGCGGTCTATGATGGATTGCAGCAATGACGGAGGTAGAGTGCCGAGGCCGGTGTTACCACAGGGCGTAACCAAACCGGTGGGGGTAACTCATTGTCTAGGAAAGGCAAGTATGCCGAGGTCGACAACTACCAAAAGTGTAGACCAGCGAGGGTAGCGAACCGAAGTTGGAGCCGCAAAAGGGTGGGTATGCATGGTCGTGGGAAGGAACAGTGGTTGGCTCGGATCAACGGCTGGGCCCCACACAAAGGAAGTGTGGACGAGCATTGAACTCGGATGTGCAACAAAGCCTTGATCTCTTATGGGTACAAGTGACCACCTCTGCAGAGTGTAAGAAAGTATCTGGATACTCCCTGTTCCGGGAAGGAGCTGCGAACACGGCAGGAAAGGAGCCCATCGAAGCTCTAATCAACCTGTGAAGGCTGACGGACATAGTTCTTCTGAATAAAAGCAAGCTCTTGAAGAAATGTTTACAAAAACTTGCATTGCCAATGACTCTTGGGTTTAAGGCTGTAGCTAGTGCATAAAACACCTTATTCCCTATATGAACTTGCTGGGTAACGCTCGTTACTCACCCCACTCCCTCGTAACCCTTGCTTAGATTGGAGGCAACACAGGAGGCAACCTCGAGACACTAAAGATGAAGATGAAGTCCTCGACCGATGTCAGAACTATCAATGGAGTCAACGACTACGCCAAGCTTGGTGGAAAACTAGAATAGGAATAGAAGGGACCCAATTCCTTAATCCTAGAACCTAAGTAGCTAGGGTAGTTCTGTAGCAAGCCAACTGCATTAGTGAAGCTCTAGTTGAGTCTTCAATGTATTATTCTCGTTTGTAGTCGCCAGGACTAAACCTCTACCTATTGAGGAAGTTCTGAAGCTCTTCTGTATGATGAAATTGTAATCCTATGCACCTACCTTGGACCTGCGATGTTTCTGTTGTACCACTCTGATCGATGTAATACTAGTGAGACGGTGTTTCATTGGTGTTATGTCAACGACTTGCATACTACATATGCAGTGGTATGCTGGGTCACCACAATGTGGTACCCCTTTTCGCATGAGTGTAGACTCAACCAATTCAGGTTTATAATTTACAACTTCTTGCGTGGTACATTGGGACAATGATCTTCTAATTTTACACAAGTACACATGGCATGTGCATTTGTATTTACCTCGATTTATTATCCGGCGCTATTCTTTCAGTAGTAGGTGACGTGTCCATCAACAGCGAGGCGCCTGTGGTGACTTCATCAACCTCAAGATCTGTCGGCTCAGTCCTTTAGAGGGGTAGGATGTGCGTGTGTGCATTCATAGAGATAAGTGTTCGTGCGTATTTATGAGCGTCTATATTGTACTGTGTTCTAAAAAAAACCCGAGATTACACTAAGTCTAAATAGCCTCAAGTGTGCAATTTCATGCAGGAGATTTGTTTTTTCAAGTTCGTACCCATTTTTGCGAGTACTTACTCGGTAGATTGGAGTAGCAAGGATGACATTCCAGCTGCTGGTAAGAACTTGTTCTTGATTATCGTGTTGAGAAACTGGTTTGTGTCACTTAATTCCTGTTGGGTTTCTTCCAAAGATTAATATTATAAAAACCACAAGTGGGTGCAGTGCCGCAAAAAATAACCCAAATGCGCAACTTGACACCATCACAAAGAATATGTATTTTCAACCAAAACCATGGTGTCTTTGGCACAACATCGCATGTATAACTTGATATAACAAACAATACAATAATAGATAATTACCCCAACACATAGACTTCTCAGAAATCTAGAAAATTTAAACGCGGTTTTATCAAAAAGTAGTTTTCCCACATACATTTTTTTCCGTGCTTAACGTATTGGTGCAAGCACTCGTCATGCATGAAATCAAGAGCCCGAGCAATATCCAAAGCATTTTTTCAAAGCATCCTCCAACCAATTTGCCTATTAGTTCTCTCTTGTATGAACCTTTCCAAGTTGGCACCAAGCTGACAGTTGTATATCAATAATGTTTCTTGGTCACTGATATGGAACCCAATGAGAGAGACACGATTAGGATAACGATAACGCCTAGACATTTATTTTTGGGTTTCACCCAAGAACTTATCACATAAAAGAGCATGAATGATCTAAGCATCTTGTCAATTGATTCACTACATTATGTTTTGGAGAAAGTTAAATTGACATGCTTCAATATATTGTACTAAATAATACATAAAAAGTTATCATTAAGTGAAAATATGCATGTCTTATATTAGTTAGGTGGAATTTATAAAAGTTGCTAGGCTAGCTGTTAATAGGAAATTAGACTTGCTTGCAACTAATTAGAAAAAGGCATGGTGAAATGCGCAAAAAATCCGTTGATGTGGTGATATGTGCAACGTTATGAAGAGGTCCTGCTAGAATGTGTTCTCTCAAAATTACAGAATGAAGGGAGTATATTAGTACTCCCTTTCACCCATATTACCTTTCATTAATACAGACGTATATAAACACATTTTAGTGTTATATATACTAGACAAACAGGCCGGCTTCGCCCGGCCCGCCTACATGACGTCTTGACACGAACTGATCAGCGAGGTAGACCTAGGAGCATTTTGCTTTGATATGTTATATAAATAGTATCTACCATAATAAAAAATTCTCAACAAATTAAACCTCATCTTGGATCACCTACAAACCTTACCATGGTACTGCCCTCGGTTTTCTCAATGATAAAGCCCTGATATAAGGCGCCAAAATAACAAAATAAAATCTCATCACTTATGCTTAACTTATATGCCAAAAAGATTTTATCATACCATATATAGTGGATCATCACGAAAGTGAGTACTGGCAAAAGCCAACTTTTAGCATCTGCTGGTGAAACTATATAGTTTCTAACTACTACAATTCTCCAGAACTTGGTCCAACCTCGAGAGACTATATTACTACACTTTTGGTCCGAAACAATTAAATATTTCCCATATCGATTAGAGACCCTTGGTTCGAATACTTGTATTTTCAGCCTTTTTTTAAGAAGCTGAAAATCTGACCAAAGTTTACCTGAATCTAAAAAGAACACACAATTTAAACAGCTGGTCGTAAAGAATCCATCCTTTCCCATGCCAAACTATACACTGATTGAACCACTATAGTCTGATTGCTCTCTTCTAAAAATATTCAAAATCGGATCAAACTTACAGCAATTCTCATGATTTATATCCAAACTTTAAACGTTTTGTAAGAAGCCTAAACATCCTGTAAAAATCTCAAAATATCTCAGACTGGATATGCCCTTTATTTTGAACTTGAAATTCAAGTAATAAAACATGAAAAGGAGAAAAGAAAGATGACCAAACATACTATGACGCAAGATACTTCCATCAGGGGGTTGGAAATGAGCGTACAGAAGTATCATTTTATCTCTAGTCTCAGAAATACAAAATAGAAACATAATTATGCATCTTGATATCAAATAAATTAAGGACACTTTATTTCAACTGATCGAGACAAAATCTAGTTGAATTATGTCTCTCCTGTCTTTACCACCTAACATATCTTCGACAGTTTCCACCAAAGAGTGGCTGAAATGTGCTCCCAGTCAACTGGAGGAATTACCCACGAGTCTTCACAAAAACCTATTTGAGCCAGCAAGTAATTCTGCAATACAAAATCCCATAAAAACACAATGATCAATAACTTTCTATTAAAAAAATCTTGAAAATCAGATTTGCGTTGATTAAAAATAGAATAAAGAGTCTGAGAGGAGTCAGTTAAATAAGATCCCTAGATCAATGTACTCACAAAAGCAGTAGATGCAAACAAACTCACGTAAACAAACTTTAAGTCAAACATAATGAATTATAGGTGCTAAATAAAATATTTTGCCAGATACACCTTCATATCAGGCACATATACAGCATTGTACACTCCATTTAGCAGATTACCTGATGGAGATGTGAATCCCTGCATCAGTGTATCTACTGGGAGTTTGGGACATATGTAAGAAATCACAATCAACACCTTATTAATTTACATAAGCAGTCATGTTACTAACAGATTTCGTCTCTCACTTAATTAGTCAGTTTTTGTGGCATGTCAACATTATAGTGGAATCTGAAGAAAAACTAACTAAGGTGGCTTTGCATAAACTTGTAATAAACACTGATACACAGAACAGATACACTTATGAACAAACACCATGCAATTAGGAGGTGTCCAACAATTGCAGCTTTTTGCACAACCCAGAGTTAGCATATCAGCTCAATGTATCTGTATGTCTAGTTAATTTCCGTGCATAATACTCCCTCCGATCGGAAATAAGTGTTGACGATTTTATAATAACTTAGTACAAAGTTTATACTAAGTCACTGACACTTATTCGTGATCAAAGAGAGTTAACTAATTAGCTGAATGGTGCCAGTCTATTTGATTTTCTATCTAGGAAACAAAGCAAAATTTGTGCTTGTATTGGGCACCAACATTTACAGACAAACTGAAGACCAATAACTTATATTGATACCCTACTACTACTACCAGTACCACCAGCTCGACATCATACTCAACTACCTAAAAAGGGAGCGCTAAATGGAACAATGATTGAAGGGAAATCAATGCTTAAGAAAATAACAGGATGTGACTATGAAAAAGCAGTAACAAATTTTGGGTTTTCTTGGGGGGGGGGGGGGGGGGGGGGGGGGGGGGGGGGGCAGGAGGGGGTATAAAATCCTTGGCAGTGACGGTGACATCAAAATCGTATGCTTAATAATTCTTCTTTCACCAGAATATTAAGTGATGCAGAATTCACCATACGCTAGTAATTTTTACATATGATTGTTCAATGTCATATAGAGACATATCAAATGACACACAAAGTGCTGCAAAAGCATTTCAGAAGGAAGGCTTGCCTGTTAGTAAGTGGAAGTACTACTATTCTTCCACAGAATAGCACCCATACATGCTAAAGAGTAGCCATAGGCCCCAGACCGTGAAACCAGTCCAGAATCTAAGAAGGTACCCTTAAGCATCTGATCAATAGCTATTGAAAGAAAAATAGTAATATATTACAGGCATGAAGCTGACCATGATATTGCATCTACCAACTTTTAATACATAAAGCTGACCCAGAGGCTATTCGGGCATTTCCCCGAACAGGTTGGACGCAGCGGCATCACCATCGTCTCCCACCACGCCTGGCAGAAGTCTCTGAGGCTGGGGAGGGCTGTACGGCTCCTTGTACTCCCCCTAGTCACCGTCGATGCAGGGGAGGACCGGAGGGGACTTGAGCTGGCTGGAGCCAAGCTGTATCTCATCCTCCCCTATCACCATCGTATCCAGGTATCCGGAGCCAATCGGAGAAGCCTGGCTGCCGTCGAGCCCGGCTGGCCGCCGTTCTCCAGGCCGGTGCGCTCGGGACGACGTCATCATGGCAGGGTGGATCGAGGTGGGGAGAGTGAAGAGGAGATCGGGCTATTGGCCTCGGGGCGAGGGTTTGACTTTGGAGATGGATCCCGGATACACCAAGGACGCCACCGTGGTTGTTGTTTTTCACCATCCCTTTTCTTACCGTTGGCTGCCTCACGGGTAGGAGTGAAAGGTGGACCTCATTCAGTCACAAAAACGTGGCTGTTTTAGTAACAAAAATTCTAAGATAAAAGTGTAAATGGACGGTACAGATGATTCATGTCCAGTATCAGGCCGCTGTAATTGCTTAGAATGGAAGGTAGCTTCACCACGCGGGTAGGTAACCAAGCTTACAGCTTGTAGTAATTGCATATGAGGTCAGATGTTACTGCGCCTACCTCGCTTGAACCTACTTTCTCTCTCTTATTTTCAATCCATGCCAGTCCTCTTCCATGCAGTAGGTCTTCATGTTTACACCTAGGTTCAACATCAGCCATCATGGTAGGTCATGTTCCTTTACAATTCTGTAGGCACACCCAATGAAGCAGGGCCAAGCTAAGCTAAAAAACAAACGTGAGGCCTTATCTGCCAAGAAAATGAATTTACTTAGCAAACAAGATGGACACTACACACCTAAAACACTAATGATACTTCAGGATTATCTAATTAAATATGAGTTTTGCAAAGTAGTAGAAACAGATCCACAATATTAATGCTCGAATGCACATGGTGCTATCTAGAAGTAATTGCCTGTGGAAAATTCTCAATATAGAAAGTTAGCAAGATTTAAGCTATAGCATTGGAGGCAGCACCCAAGGATTCAACATGAAAGCCATAAAAACAATTATCTTACCGGTGTCCCTCCCTGTAATTCTGAACTGCCATCTGCCCGATTATGTAAAGTGAGCTGCTGAGGGGAAGCAGGATGGTGGTGGTCAGATGGAGTCAACGTCCTTTGCAAGTTGCAACAATATGGGGCACCGGAGCATGAACAATCCACCAACAGAAAGTAGAGAACTTGGATCACAAAAGAAGAAACAGATCGGGTGACCTGCAGTACGTGGAAGCATGCGTTCTATGGCCATGTCATGCATGTTCCCCGCCCCTAACCTCTCGATGACCTCCTTCCCCGCCCGCTGCAATAGCGGTGCCCCACCCCCACCTTCCCCACCGGCGGCAGCAGCGGCGACTATCTCCCCTACCCGTGGCAACAGTGGCGCCCCAACCCTCCTTCCCCACCCCGGGGAGCAGTGGCGTTCCCAGTCCTGTCTGATAATCACCCGGACGAAGCCCCGCGGACCTCCCGGTGGCACATATCAATGCCCTCTAGAAGGCTTGGCTTGGTCTCCCGATTTCCTGTTTGAAGGAGGGAGGCTTGTGGTGCCCCAGCGATGCAGGGTCTGCGTGAGACGGCGGAGGGCCATGAGAGCTAGGAGAGGTTGGGGTTAAGCAGGGGCGGAGCTGGTGGCGGCGTCCACGGCAGATCTCGCGACAGCTGGTCGATTGACTGCCTCCTCTCTCTGGAACGAAGCGGTGGACTCATGGCATCACCAGCTACGTGTGGACTACGTCTTAATTTGTAATAAGGGCGAGGGTGAAAATGCAAATCGGCATGACGCACGTACGAACCAACGTACCGTCGCATAGCCGCCTTATTGATAGAGATTCGTATTTGTGAAAGATAATATAGATCGGAGGCTTATTTTCTTGGTGGACTCATTTTTTAGAACATGGAGTATATTACTTGGTCCTAATAGGACCGTATCGTAGTGTTCGCCAGCTCAGAGCCCACGATCTTGGTGGGCTCATTTCCGACAGGCCTATCCGAGTACCCAATTTACTTGGCACAGGCTCCCGTGGGCCCCACGACGCATGATTGGTAAGCTGGTAAACTCACGATAATCGAGGGGCTTTCCTGCAAAACGCGCGCTAAGTAAGAATCTCGCGCAGAGACGTACCCACGCTCTCGTCCTCCTCCACCTACTCCCGAATCCCTCCTCCAATCCTCCCGTTCCGAGGCGGCGCCTGCGTCTCCTCCGCCGGCCCCGTCCACCTCGCCGCCTCCAGTTCGGCGGCACCCCCTGCCCGTCGCTCCGATCGCTAGGAGGAAGATGCTGGGCGCCGCGAGGAGGCAGCTCGGATCCGGGCCCGTGAGTTGCCGAATCCTCCCTCCCCCGCCCGCATCCCGCTGATCATTTCTCAACGTTCTGTCTGGGTTCGATCTGTGACTGCCGTGCTGATGAATGTTTGGGTGTTCCTTTGTTTTTGCGTGCAGATGCTGGGGCAGGTGCTGCGGAGGCTCCGCCCGGCCGCGGCGGTGTCCGCGGAGGCGACGAGGGGGTTCTCCGCCGGGGCGAAGGAGGTGAGCGCCTGACCGAACCCTAGTTTTTTTTTCAACCGCGTGGCGCTGCATTGGTCGGGAATGACGTGGCCGGGTTTCGCTCGATTCCGTTGTTTCGCTTGTTGATGGGCCGTTTGACTGGATAATGGCCGGTGCTTAGTTTTATTGAGGGCGTTGGCGATTACGACTTTTGCTGCTGTTATTATAATACCGGTGCTGAGTGCTGACGCAGCAATTGTTTTAGTTTGGAGATGGATGGGTGCCTGGGTGGTTAGTTCTGGAAGTGGTTGCTGTGTTACGATATTATTAGTCGTATGTTGTTTAATACTGTATATGCAGTTTTGTCCTGGTGCTGCTTGATTTGTTTTGGGTGTCTGTTTGATAAGTTCAGTTGCATTACATATCTCTAGTGTAGCTGTTAGGTTGCCGAAGAAATGGCTGTTGTAATTTTTGATGGTCAGTTGCTAAATCTTAGAATTGAATGCTGCCGCTGTTTCCTATGAATAGTTTCGTTTTGTGAGCTGTGTCTACCGGCTGTAGATGGGTAGTGTGGGCTAATGTCATCTGAACTGTTTGAGTCGAAGCACGGTTGATCGCCTTATCCCAGCACTCCTGCTTTTGACAGTTGGTTGCACAACTTAGAACATGGGATGGGAGTGCCTTTATGGTTTGTCTTGCATTGAAGTGGTATTATCTTTGTCTATATCATGATAGAAGGGTATAGTTTATCATAGATTGAAAACCGCTTATTCGACTTTTGGAGATCTGCTTATGCAGGCCAGTCTGGTCCATATCCCTTTCTCTTTTTAATGTTTGTTTCTTAAGATGCGATATTACCTATTGACTGCGCCACATAGTGGCTCTACTTTGGAGGATAAATGCCCATTGATTAAGATTGGGCAAATGCTATTCAAGTCTTATATTGACAATATATTTCTTACATTGCTCTTAATGTTTTTAGCCGGCATCGTTTACATTTTTACGTTATTACACCAATGCACCAGATGAGTATTTATGAAGCTGGATTGTAGTGGCCATTGTTGTGATTGATTGTACTCTCTCCGTGCCATAATACAAGATGTTATTACAACCACGTAGTAATCACATCTTATAATATGGGACAGAGGGAGCATATGTTATTGCCCCTTTTTCGTTAGGGTGCTGTGGGAACATTGAACAAATGATGGTTCCTGGACTGGCCATCACATAATTGTTCCTAGTTCTGTGGGGTCTGATATCTTTCCCCGTTGCGGAAATACAAATGACATGATCATCTTGTTTTGTTGCTGAAAATATCTGGCGTTCTATTGCGAGTTATCTTTTGAGAAGTAGTTTCTAGTTGGGAAAAAGGAGATCTGTGCTCTTACTTTCTGAAGTAGTTTTTTTTTTTTGCTGTAAAACTTGCAAGGCTTGTCCTTAACAATATTGTTTACCTGTCCAGATCACCGTTCGTGAAGCATTAAACTCTGCACTAGATGAAGAAATGTCTGCTGATCCTTCTGTCTTTGTAATGGGCGAAGAGGTAGCATTTTGAGTAGATTACATTTTCTTTCTAGTTTAGTAGCTTCTTTTTCTAATACCTCTTCTTTTGTGGTAGGTTGGAGAATATCAAGGTGCATACAAGGTGTGTATGTTTTGAAGATTATTGTTTATTTGTTTTAGGCCCATTGACAGCTGATGTCAGTTTCTAAAACTCCATGAGTATTGATTTTTCATGGGTTTTCTGCAGATCACAAAGGGCTTGCTTGACAAGTATGGTCCTGACAGGGTTCTTGATACACCAATTACAGAGGTTTCACTCTCGAAATCTTGAAACAAACCAATTGCCACTGTCGTTTCATACATTTTCAGATTGAAGCAATTCTGCTCTAATACTTATCTTGTATTGTTATTCTTGTCCAGGCTGGTTTTACGGGCATTGGTGTTGGTGCAGCGTATCAAGGTCTCCGGCCGGTCATAGAGTTCATGACATTTAATTTCTCAATGCAGGTCAGTCGTTTGCTAATTAATTTAGCACTATACGGACCAAATAAACTTATTTTATCTCCTTCGTTTAAAATATGTGAACTAATTTTATGGTAATCAACTTACATTCATGCTTTAGAGATTGTGTAACTTCAGAGGGGGATAGAATGTAACCACCTCTTGGGAAACATATTTTTATGTACTCCCTATGTTCCAAAATATAAGATGTTTTAGCCTTTTTTCTGACACACATGTATCTAGATGCCTTTTAGTGTGTAGGTTCACTTATTTTGCTTCCAACCTACACACTAAAACATGTCTGGATACATAAGAGAAAGGCTAAAACACATTATATTTTGGAACGGAGGGAGTACATTACTATGCTTAAACATATCGCAAGGACCAACTCAGGATAATCAGCTTAAATACATGCTTTAAAAAGTGTATAGTTTCAAAGGGGATAGAATGTGATTACATCTCAAGAAACATATGGTTATGTACATTACTACGTTTAGCAATTAGATATAAATGCAAGCTCTTATGGCACCTTCTTGTTCCTAGTTTCTGAAAAGCACTTCACTGTGTACCTTATGTTCAGTTAGTAGTTATTATGTGTTTACAATTAGTTTATTGTATATATTTATTACCAACGATGTTACCTGGATCCTAGTTCAACAATGAACCCTTCTCAGGACTAATTTATACAATAAACAGCTCCTATGTTTGACATTTACGGAGTATCTGTTATTCTTGTTAGGTATTTTTTGGTAGCATTTTCATTGGATATAGCTTTCAGTTTTTGTTCATTGGAAAGACAATCTATAGCCTATTATTAATTATCAATGGTTATTTACGTGTACGATAATTAAACGCGATCTCATACATGCTTTACTCATTTGGCTGACAAGAAGTTTCTCACTCGTGGTCTTTTTTAACCGTTTGCTATATAGAGATGCAAATTCTACAGTTCCACCATTATATCAGGCATTCTTTTTTTGCCATTTTTTTAGGGAACCATTTTTTGCCAAGTTATTCTTATTAGAATGCACTTGTCCATTATGACAACTGCACACTTTACCTTTTTATGATCTAAAAAACTTGCTTAACAATTTATATTGCACATCCAGGCAATCGATCATATCATCAACTCAGCTGCCAAGTCAAACTACATGTCAGCTGGTCAGATAAATGTTCCAATTGTTTTCAGAGGACCAAATGGAGCTGCTGCTGGAGTTGGTGCTCAACACTCACAGGTTTGTGACAGGGAATGGCTCCTTGCCAGTTATCTTATTACTCAAAGAATTTTGAAAATATCACCCGCTATTTGAATTATTTTGCAAAGTTCAGAGATGTAGGTCCCTGTTTGTAATTCCTGAGGGTTGTGTAGTCCCAGCTCCAAAGGTTGGGGGTTATGTGGTTTCTTTCCTTGATTTTTAGCCATTATACCTAAATTATCATTGTGAGACTCAAGTGAGAAAAGGTGTAAAGTTGGTTTACGATCAGCTCCTAAGATATGCTCCATCTGTCTTCAATACATGGTGATGACTTCTGTTGGTTTAATAAGTGTGATTTGAACTGTTATGCAGTGTTATGCAGCTTGGTTTGCACATGTTCCAGGACTTAAGGTTCTGGCTCCATATTCCTCAGAAGATGCTCGCGGCTTGCTAAAAGCTGCAATTAGGGATCCCGATCCTGTTGTATTTCTGGAAAATGAATTACTGTATGCACATCTGACCTTGCTTATATATTTGTATTCTACTAGAGAATATTTATCATTTCATTGAGATGTTTGTATGTTCTTATCTACAGCTATGGAGAATCATTCCCTGTTTCTGATGAAGTGCTTGATTCTAGTTTTGCTCTGCCAATTGGCAAAGCTAAGGTATGCTGTTATGTCCACGTGTTCTAAAGGAAACTTATTAAGCATTCCCTGCTTTGAATTCTTGATGGTTTTCTATTGTTTCTTTAAATGAATACATGGTTTTCATCAGATGCATTATGCACTTACTGAACATCTATGCACTTACCTGTGGATCTTTTCTTTCTGTAGATTGAGCGAGAAGGTAAAGATGTTACAATTACTGCATTCTCCAAGATGGTCGGTTATGCGCTAAAGGTGTGTCATGCTATACTTGGTAAACAATGTGGGTGGAGGGTGACAATATTGTCAACTCATATTTAGTTTCTGAAAGAATTCCAGTGCACTGCATCCGCACACAAAGTCCCCTTTTTGAAAATTCCAGTTTTATTTAGATATTTGTAGGGATGCAAAGCGGCACCCTTTCCGCCCCACTTTGTTGTCAAAATAGGCTAGGCTAGTCAGACCCCAAGTGGTCCGACCCTTCCTCGGACCCTGCGCAAAGCGGGAGCTTCATGCACCGAGCTGCCCTTTACCCTTTTAATTATAATTGTTTTTAGCGAATTAGTTTTGTTTGAACTAGCCCCTACTTTCGCGGGCTTATGCAGGACATCTGTTTGCCACCCTAGTATTTTCTTCTAGTAGAGATATGTCCTGTTGAGCAGATGGATTGAAGTGCTCTTTCAGCATTTCTGTTTCGCAGTATTATAATGCTCAGTTTGTTACAGGCTGCTGAGATACTGTCCAAGGAAGGAATTAGTGCTGAGGTAATATCTTTTGTAATGTGTACAGTGTATGTTGAATATAACTAACCAATAGTAATTTTCTCTACGTGGTACATGACATTGAGCTTATTTTCTGCTGGTATTTTTCAATAGGTGATCAACCTTCGAACAATTAGACCTCTGGATAGAGCTACCATAAATGCATCTGTTAGGAAAACAAATAGATTGGTGACTCTCGAAGAAGGCTTCCCCCAGCATGGTGTTGGTGCTGAAATATGGTTACCTCCCCTCCCCCTCTCTCTCTCTCTCTCTCTCTCTCTCTCTCTCTCTCACACACACACACACACACACACACACACACACACACACGCAGACACAAAACTTGTGTACTAGGAGTTCTTCTGACACACACATGTTTTCATTGCAGCATGTCTGTTGTAGAAGAAAGCTTTGAGTATCTCGATGCTCCAGTTGAGAGAATTGCTGGTGCTGATGTACCCATGCCCTATGCTGCTAACCTTGAGAGATTGGCTGTTCCACAGGTCCTGCAACATTTCCCTCTCTTAGATACATTTTATGGCTTAGACTTTCATAATGATTGCAGTTGTGCATCCATTTATTTTCTTCTGCACATATGTTCAACCCTTAGCATTTAGTTTTTGGGGCACATGCGATAGACCGGATAAAACTGGTATTGTGCGAAGTGGCTTTTTTTAGTATCATGTGAATCAGTTGCACTATCCTTCGAAAGTCCAGAGAATCACCAGCAGGGAATACGGAAAATAAACCGTTTTAGTTCATACTTCATAGTAACGGTACACTATGCTGAGGGGTTGCCAGCTTGTCTCCCATGGTTGCATTCCAGTGAGGTCGGATTTTGGGGAAATGAATTGATTTTGTAATTTGTACCGTGGTTCTTTTTCAGCCTTGTTTTTAGGATAAACCTTGAAGTTTGGAATCATGTGGAATGCATGCACCGTAGCAATTGTAGTCTGTATAGAGTCAGGTTGCTCAATTTACATATGCCCCGTGAGACATTTTTTCCCTGTATTATCTTTTTTATTTCAGATGTGCACGGGCATTTGACCATAGATTTGAAAGCACATGCCACACATATAATGTGACACAACAGTACAGTGTTGTCAGAACCAACACTTCTCCATAGCTAAAATCACTTAGCCCCTCTGTGGATTTTTGTCTGCCACCCTGTTATGCCTGGATGTGCCCCTTCATAATTATAGGCCGGTGATTCTCTGCCGTGTTGTCTAGCTGTGGATGTCAGGTGGTCTCCTTTCTGGTCAAGATGGTCACACATCAGTATTATTTGTTTTGTTTGTTATGCTTGATGCTTGTCGTGTGAAACTGGTTGTTGCATGACTCTCTGTCAACATTTAGTGGTCCAAATTTTCATTGTATCTGCAACCTCACATTATTGTCAATGGTGTATTTGGTCTGGGGTTCCACCGAAAAGGGATGGCTAAAAATTCTGTCTGCCACCAAGTTGCGTGCGTGCCACCAAGTAGTAGTTTTCTGCACTTGCATGCATAGACCTGTAAAATTGTGAAAAAACAGTGATGTTATTAGCATGCACATTGAGAAGAAATGAAACATGCTGTCCTGTGCAGTTCTATAACCTCCCTTTGTTCTGCTCTACTGACCAACCTTGTTCTTGCTCTTGTTTGTAGATTGAGGACATCGTCCGTGCAGCGAGGCGAGCTTGCTACAGAGCGGTGCCCATGGCGGCAACCGCCTGATCAAAGTTCTTCATTTTTTTTACTTCCTCCTTGCATTTCCCCTTCGCCTGGCCAGAAAACGTGTGTTCCATAATGGTATCCACAATTGCCCAAACTCGAAGCGAGAAATTTTGTAGATGTGCTATGCCATCTTCTATTTATTTTTTAGCTGCAGTTGGATCACTGCACTCGTTGGTGCCCCCACTTTCTTGTTGTGAATTGTGCAGCTTACGATTAATTGACTAGTCTATTGATTGTGTCACATGGCCTAATCATGCTGGTTACACAAATAGAAAGCTGCGATCATTGGTACATGTGATGTGTTCAATCGCAGCTTAACAAGCACCAATCGCAGCGCGATGTTTTGGACATTTGTTTTAACCCTGGAAGCAGTGTCTAATGTGTTTCATTCGATTCCGTTGGACTGTGCACTCGTCCCCTTTGCTTTCTTCGCACAGTACTCCAATTGCACCTACTTAGCCGGTGCGACAGCAGCGACAACGTTGCTAACTGCACTGCTAACGAATGATCCAGTCAAAGATAGCATCATAATTGAGCACGGACCGGTGCCCGTGAGCATCGCTTTAGCATTAATAATCCTCATATGATACCTCCATCTTCCGTTAGACCAGACTAACACAAGCACGTTCCAATATATAAAATGCTAGTATTAGTATCATTCTCTCAAAATATCTATAGACTACTGCCCTTGAAAAATATGCTAAAAGAGGGCATTGCGTCCAAGGTAGACAGAAAGGTCGGTCGAGTGACTCGCACACAAGACACAAAACCATGCAAATCCTACTTATATATCATGCCGTGTCTCCCGTTGCTTGCTTTCCGAGAACGCTACGTTTGACCGGACCAGAGACCAAAGACCGCACGCAGCATCAAGCAACAGCTTGCTAAACAGAAGGAAACGGATGGTCCAATTGACAGGCAGGAAAGCGGCAGCACCGATCGTAGCCTAAACTAAACCTACAAAACAAATAGCGACCGTCTGATCGCGGCCTTTGACCATCCAGAGACCGTGGGTGGGCCCGGCACGACACGACATCGAAAGCGTAAAAGCAACCCACGAAGAAAAAAGAAAGCGGACATTATGGGCGACCTAAGAACAGTTCGCGGAGAAAAATATATAGGTGTAGGAGGAAAAATAATAGTCTAGGAAAGGAAAGGAAAGGAACCGCTCGCGGTTCAGCTCGCGGAAAAAACAATCAATTCCCCACTCTCTCTCGCTCGCCTCGCGTCTCAGTGGTGGTAGTGGAAGTGGTGTGCGCGGCGCGCAGCAGCTAGGGTTTCCACCGTCCGCGCGCGAATCCGGGCCGGCCGCGATCTGGTCGGGAGGCTCGGTTCGGCGCGCCTGACCCGGCGGGCTCGCTGCGGAGATGAAGTCGTCGCTGCGGAAGCTGCGGGGGTTCGCGCTGCAGCGGCACGAGCAGCGGGTGGACCGCCACCGCGACCACTCCACCACCGCCGCCAAGGCGGCCGACGAGCTCCTCGCCGCTGCACAGGTGCGTTCGCACGCTTGCCGCCGTCTCTTATCCCTTCCTTTCTGTGCCGCGGGGAGAGTGCGCCGCGAGCGCGGAGGGAGATCTCTCGAGGGAGGGGCGGCTGCGGGGGTCTGGCTTCGCGGCGCGCATGCGCGAGCCGTGTAGGGCGTAGAGAGTCTGGGTGATGCGTTTGCTGGAGTTGGCGTGGATATGGTGCCCGGACTGCCGTACAGCCGTGCTGAATTGCCTGGGAATTTTGCCCTCCCTCCGTGACGGGGCAAGAGGGGATACAAGCATTCGTGCGGATCTGTGCCCCATTCAGTAGGGGGGACTGTTTCTGGGAATTGTAGATCAACACATGCTCTCACATTTGCTTAGTCTGGTCGCCAACAAGCCTCATGATTAAGTCAGATTCCTCGTACTAGTAAATTATGGTGTAATTTTACTCCACTTTACTTGTCGAATCCCCATTCCCAAGCGTGAGCAGAGTTTTAGTGGTTCTTCGGAGGAGTGATGTGGGCAGGCGTTTGTTGGAGTTGGTGTGGGCATGGTGCCCGGTCTGCCGTAGAGCCGTGCTGAATTGCCTGGGGATTTTCCTTCCCTTCGTGATGGCGTAAGAGAGGACGCGAGCGTTCGTCCGGATCTGTGCCCCATTTCGGTAGAACCAGTTCTGGGAATTCTAGATCAACACGTGCTCACATTCGCTATCTCGTCAACAGAGTTTCATGCAGCCCCTTAGAGTAATCCTTTGATCTGCTACCGGTCGGATAATTTTGTCTGAATCTAGCTGAGTTTCAGTACTTCTTCCGGAGGAGTGCTGTGCTGTGCTGTGGTGGGCTTGGGTTTTTCGGGGCGAACCATCGCTTGTTGTGTTCAACTAGACGAGAATGGAGCGATTATGCTGCTTATGTTGCAGTACTCTTGAGTGATAAATGGACTTAAAATCATTTTAGTGTCTAGAGACAACTAATAGGGGTCGGAGGGAGTAAGTGATAAGTCTTAGGCTGGTCGCCAACAAGCCTCATGATTAAGTTAGTCGCCTTGTAGTAAATTATGGTGCCATTTTACCCCATTTTCTTATTGAATCTTATTGGATATGGCAAGACTTCTCCATTCCCAAGCGTCAGCTGAATTTTTAGTGGTTTTTCCGGAGGAGTGATTAGAGCATGGTTTTTTTGCGCCTAACTGTTGCTTGCTTTGTTCAGTTAAACGAGAATTGAGTGATTATCCTGGTTACGTGCAGTATCACTCTCGAGTGAGGAAAAACTTAAAATCTGACAACTATGGCTGCTTTAGTCTGGTAGCCAACAAAGCCTCATGGTTAGGTTAGATGCCTTGTAGTAAACTAGGGTGTCATTTGGCATTTTACCCCATTTGGTTATTAAAGTATCATCGGATATGACAAGACTTCTCCATTCTCAAGTGTCAGTTTGTTTAGAATTTTTTAATTATTCAAAATAAAACTGCTGGCTATCCTGAGTAATGAAAACAGTGAAGTGTATGAAAAACAATGAGGTGGTATTTACTAGCATTGTAACCTAGTCTAAAGTCAAAACAAGCTGCTTCTGTTTATTGTAACTTCTCATTGTGTTAAATATAAGAGCTGTACCAGCATTTTGACAATTTTGTTTCAAACTGCTACTTCAACAGGACATGGCAGAAATGAGGAATTGTTATGATAACCTGCTTTCTGTTGCGGCAGCAATAGCAAACAGCTCATATGGTATTTTTCTTGTCTGAAAATATTTTGCTTCGAGAGATCAGTTACGATACCTTTATTTCACTTTATTTATGCAGTGCTTGGTGCAAATGTTTTGTTGGTCATTTCCTTTTGAATAACTAGGGTTAGCTGTCCTTTGTCAATTAGATGGAAAAATCTTCACTTGAACTTTATCTATTTTTGGTTGAATAGGATCACACCTGTGGAGAAATGTCATGGTTATTTATTCATCACTATCTTTCTAGGTTGTTCTGACATTGTGTGACCTTCATTTGCATTTGTCACATTTGTCATATACATGACTGTATGTTTACTTTGTAGTGTTATGTCAGCCATATTTCTTGGTATCTTGACTCTGTATTAAATGCCAATAATTAGCTGGTGTATGTGTGCAGAGTTCTCTGAAGCACTGCAAGAAATGGGAACTTGCCTAGTGAAGAGAGTCACACCAAATAAAGAAGGAATTAATGGTAATCATGTCGTGCATTCTTTTTTCTCTTTGAGCTTGTTTCTTTCATTCTTATAAGCAGTTATCATGTAGCATTTAGGATAGAAAACAGGTTATTGTCTACAAACTATCTGTTGTGCAGTGGCGGACCTTGCCCATCATTGTAGGAGGGGCCAAAAGTCATTACATAAAAGTTGAGGGGGCTAATTTGAAATATTTTATATTTTACATGGTCAAAACTTATAAATACTAAGTAGTATTGTGTAAATTTTAGTTGAGTTGGGGGGGCCATGGCCCCTTTTAGCCTCCAAGAAGGTCCGCCAGTGCTGTTGTGGCTACATCAGTCAAGTTCTTAATGGAAGATGGGAATGTGTAGTAATTAGGGGTGTTAAAAAACAGTTAGGCTTGACACTATGAAATTGTACTATACTATTTTGTATTATCACTGAAGCTGCCGTGACATGCAAAGAAGGAAAATGAACTACCATCTCTTAGCCGGTTTTAGCCAGGTTGACTGCAACCCATGATTGAATACTCCAAGTAGTAATTATTTGCATTAGGCAGTAGTAAGCACCTTCTCGCTTTCTCCCGTTTGCAAGAAAGTAGTCGCTGCCTGAATGAAAATAGAGAAAAGGGTGAACAAAGAAGGCTAATGTGTCACTGGTAGTGTTGCTGAAGATGACATCTAACTTCTGATTGTTGCACACTTTGCTTCTTGATGCTTACGTTTAACAGTATCCTTTCAGATAAGGTTTTGCTGTTGCTCGGGAAATCACAATTTGAACTTCGGAAACTTGTAGATAGTTATGTAAGTTTCTAGTTTTTTATTATTGAAGCTACAGATTTACTGTAATCTTATGCTGCTGATTTACTTCATCATCTTCTCCTCAGCGTGTCCATGTTCTTAATACCATTACCACGCCATCACAGTCACTTCTTAGTGAGCTTCAAACTGTAGAGGTATGGTGTTAAGCATTGTGTGCATCTCTTTTATGTCCATGCCCGTTTCTGTATGGTCCTTCACCTAAAAAATATTCTTGGGGTAATCACAGATTAATTTGTCGTCATCAAGGGGCTCATAACCTCATATGAATCTGTTGTAGCTCATGGACTTAAATTTCAATTCTAAATTCATTATATGTTATGAGAAAAAAAACTGAGAAATCACAATGAATAAAAAAATCAAGGCCTACTATTAACAGATTTAAATTCTTCTTTCTTATACATTCTGAGAATTAGTTTTAAGATTGGAAAGGTACTACAACCTTAATAATATGTCAAAACAATATTTCGGAAATTCCCTATCTTGATACCCAAAATGGGAAATTAGTTGCAGCAGCCACCATAAAAGGTGATTGCATATCATATGCTGCCTTTAATATGTGTAATAAAGTCACAAAGGATGATTACATGAAGTTTGGGAAATTCCATGTCTTCGTACCCAATATGTGCAATGAAGTCACCATGTGATATCATTGCATATCACATGGTGCTGCACATGCGTCGTTAAGTTTCTAGTTCTAGCTCAGTTTGTTGTATTGTCCTAGGCAGGTTGATGGCTTAGGTTTTTTCTTATGTTCCAATGATGCATCCTTTGGTAATATTTGTTTTAGCAGGTGCTCGTTTAAATAACTTAAGTATTTCTAGTTTGAACTTTGAACATGTTAGACAACCATGTCTCTAGTTCATTGAGAAAAAACACTTAACTAGCGGAAACAAATTTGTTGCAGGAAATGAAGCGCCAGTGCGATGAAAAAAGGTGCGATGTTTGTGCAAATTTTGCTTACGATTCCTACCATGGTGACATGGTTTTTAACTTTTTAATACTCCTTCCAGAGACTTGTTCGAATTCATGCTAAATGCTCAGAAAGAAAAGGGGAGATCTAAGAATTCAAAAGGTGATTATAGTGCATCAGAGCAACAATTGAAACAAGCTCAGGAAGATTATCAAGAGGAAGCAACCCTCTTTCTATTTCGGTTAAAGTCATTGAAGCAAGGACAGTTCCGAAGTCTTTTCACACAAGCTGCTCGGCACCATGCTGCGCAGGTGCAAATTTTGGTTACATGGAAATGTTCCTCCTTTATTTTGTTTTTCACACTGCAGAAACTCAAATACTTTCTGCATTTCTTGGACCAGCTAAATTTGTTCAGAAAGGGTGTCAAGTCCCTTGAGGCTGTAGAGCCACACGTAAGGCTTGCTGCTGAGCAGCAACACATTGATCATCAGTTCAGTGCACTTGAGGAGGAAGATTACTCTGTTGAAGATGAGAATGATGATGATTACACGGACAGTCATGACGGAGAGCTGTCTTTTGATTATGGAGAAAATAAGGAGGCCACAGAAGCCGGTCATGCTTCCAGGAGTCCTACAGAGGTAGTAATATGCTGTGATATTTCAGTCTGTCGTAAAATTCTCATTAATTGTATCTTCCTTGTCCTGCCCAGAATATTCTAGTTTGTTTACATTGGCTGTTTCTTCTGTCTTCACTATCTTCAGAGTCTGTCATCTGATTTTCTTATTTTTTGCAGGAATTTTTTGATAGAAGTAAAGGAGATTATTCCTCTTTGGCTGGTGAAAGACAGAGACTTGTAAGTCAGTCAGCTCCACTTTTTCCTGAGAAAAAGCTTGAGACAGCAGAAAGAGTAAAAGAGTTGCGGCGTTCTGCAACGAGAAAGTTAAATACTTACGTTTTGCCTACTCCAAATGATGTTAAAGCCACCTCTCAGACTGCAGGGAGTCCTACGAGTGGATCCCCTGTTGAGAGCAAAGGTGCATTTCATTCGTCTCCACTCAACCCGAGTATAAAAGTGGGAGATTTAAGAGACAATAAGCTACCAAGTCCTGCCAGGTTATCTAATGCACAGTCAGTGCTGAAAGAAAGCAATACCCTTAATGCAGAAATAAGGACAATGCTCCCAGCGAGTGATCTGGCTCTACCAGGCTATCATGACCTCAAGATTTCTTCCGACAACAAAAAAGCGAAGAGGGGGTCCTTTTCTGGTCCAATTCCTCTGCGGTCAAGGTCAACCGAGAATATTGATGTTATTTCTGCAGCACCGAGGCATAGCTCTGCACATCAGCCAACCATTCACGTGAGAGTGTCCCCCAGTTCCTCGCCACCACCCTTATCCTCCCCCAGAATTAAGGAGCTTCATGAGCTGCCTCGACCGCCTAGTAGCACATCAAGAAATACAGCATTTCCTAGTCTAGTCGCTCACTCTGCCCCTTTGGTACCAAATTCTGCCCCTTTGGCACCTAGAGGCCACTCAGGGCAGGATCATTTTAATTTTAGGGTCAGGCAAACAACGCCAAGTGCTCCACAAACTGCATCGCCTCTACCAACACCACCTGGGCCTATAGCCCGCAGTTTTTCTATACCCTCTAGAGGCCTGAGAACAGGTATTTCAGATGGTAAAGAAACAGAAGATCATCACGATAAAGGGGCCGCCAGAATGAGCCTATCTTCTCTTCCTTCAGCACAAACATCCTTGGACGATCGTCAGCGTTCGCCAATTAACAGAACATAGGGTGAGTTCTCAATTATGTGTAATTCTACAGCCTTTTTTTTGAACTTTGTGCATTAGTAACCTTCTTAGTAGCAATTTATTGTTATTGGAACATGGAAAACACAATCAGTATTGAATTTGCCCTCGAAGAACTACTTTGAAATACTCCCTCCGTTTCAAAATATAAGATGTTTTAGGTTTATGAAGCAAATGTATTTAGACATTTTTTAGTGTGTAGGTTCGATTTGCTTCACAAAGCTAAAACATCTTATATTTTGAAACGGAGGGAGTAGTTATGAAGCTTGTCTGCCACATGTGAAGGGACTAGGGATGTCGATTGCAGTATTTTATAAGTTCGTATATGTCCATCATTCTCATAACTGAAATGCAGTTTTTGCGTTGCCCCTTTTGCTACTTCTGAATCATAAAGCTAAAACATCTTATATTTTGAAACGGAGGGAGTAGTTATGAAGCTTGTCTGCCACATGTGAAGGGACTAGGGATGTCGATTGCAGTATTTTATAAGTTCGTATATGTCCATCATTCTCATAACTGAAATGCAGTTTTTGCGTTGCCCCTTTTGCTACTTCTGAATCATAAACTGCTTTACTGGACAATCTAATTATAATTGTGACTTCTATTTGGTAACATGCCATAGCAATCTCAGATTTACCCTACTCCCATGTTACTTTTTCTGTGCAGGGTATTTGTTGTGAATGTGGAACATCATGATATACGAAGGTGCTTTTCTGAGCGGCTTGGCAACCTATTCGTGGAAGAATATTGTACATACTAGTATGTGAAGCCGGCCCATATTGCAAAGTAGCTGGTGTTTCGTGTCCCCTATGGTTGAGAATGTAGTTGTGCAAATAACGAGTTGTGGAATAAAATCTCCATTTTTCGCTCCGAGCAAATTATTTGTTTGGTGCTTGTGCGTTTGTCCATGGGTTCCTCTATTCTCATGGTTAAGGAATTTTCGAGAAAAAATATGAGGTAGTTTGTAGGATTGTTCCATAGAATTAAAGAAGTTCATATGATAGGAAATATCCTATGGAATGCTAACACTAGGTCCTAACCTCATTTTATGAACTCAAAGTTATAGTGCAGTTTTACCCTTTTCTTGAACTTATGTTCAGTGTCGTCTTCTTTTGTCCCGTGCTTTTGTTTCCATTGGACGAGACATGGCATTTCATTCTTTTTAGTTGGAACTCTTTGTGAAACTCATGACATTTTAACCATGGCCCCTTTCTGTATTCCTGTATTGTGCAATAAGTTGCTTCTGCTCTAATTTCTCCCCCTTTCTTTCTCTCCTCCCACTTTTAGTTTTAGAGTCGCCTTACATTTCCAGCACCTTGCCCTTTCTGGCTTTCTCTCGGCCGGCTCTCCCGTTTGGAGTAGGGATGGGAGAGGGGGGGAGGGGGTAGGTTTAGGTGTAGGGCCAAGTCTAGGTTTGCCTATATGACATCTGACGTTATGTCGGTCTCCAACTCCATCCATCTCGCTGGAGAGCTTCTCTGCTTCCTCTCCATCGAAGAATGAAGTTCCGCTGAAAATACCATTACGATACAGATGAAATGAATTGAAAATACCATTACCATACAAATGAAATGAATGAAAGATACTCTGGCTGTTTCTGTTCCTCTCTGACCACATCAAAAGGATTAGCTTGTTTTTCTTTTGTAAAGCGAGCCAAGGAAATAGGTCTGAGAACATAGCTTGTTTTGTAGTCAGTCCTTTCTTAGGCTCAAATCAAGTTCCGTTTTTTAACATCATCTCTGACGATCCTCTCCCGAAGCTATTCATTCCGAGCAGTGAGCACCCTCTCCTTCAAGAAATGGCTACTGAAATAAACCTGGCTTCGAAATACCACTGGCAAAACATGGGCTGTGCTGGGCTGATAGAATGGGCCCGAAAAGGCCCAGTTCAGGCCCAAGCCCAGACCCGGGGAACGGCCGCCGCACGCCCGCACCGCATAAACCCTCTTTGCCTCTCTCTACGCCACGCCTCCCTGTTCTTCCCCCAAATCGAAGCGAAGCTAGGGTTTTTGCGATCCTCCCTCGCCTCGCCGCACACGACCTCACCCGAGGGGACTATCCAGCCATGGACGCCTCGCCCGAGCTCCAACAACTCCTCGATGTGAGAACCCCTCTCCTCCCCCCCCTCGGCTAGTGATATCCGCTGGCCGTCATGTTTGCTTTCCGCGCCCGTACGCCGGAGACCTGCGCGCCGTCGATCGATTGCTGGCTTATACGGTCTCGCGCGGCCTCGTTTGCGGCGTATCTGCGCTTATGCTCTCCTCGTAGTTTGGTTCACCTGTGATTGTTCGAGGGGTCGCGCGGTTGATTTTGTTACTTAGATAGCAGGTTTCGCCGCAGTTCTACTGATCCTGGCCTAGGTGCTCGTGTACCGTTGTATTGTTTATGCTAGTAGGAAGCTAATTGTAGGATGTTGTAGAGTGGAATTTCGAGTATTTGATTGTGTTATTTGACTGCATGGTATGGTTCGTAATCGATTGACTGAATAGTATTTGTGTTTTGGGTAGTATTGAATTTATTTGAAATCCTAAACATGTGGGCATCTACAGTGGTAGGTGCTTACCTGGGCGCTTATGGAGGGAAAAAAAGTATTGCGAAATTAAAAGTTCACCTAACCGTCCCCTCTACAACGCTGGATGCGACGCTGAATTGTCTTTGATGCCAGCACCCCCTGCCTTGTGTACAGGGAAAAAAGGGCCAAGCGCCTGGCGCATACTTTTGCGTTCACGATAGGTTTGACTCTGGGATTTTGTGGTCTAACTGCTAATCGACCAGGAAGTAATTCCTAGCGTCCCTCACCAGCGTCTGCATCGTGGATGCTCTAAGAGCAGTGCCTGGATACTGATCACAACTCTAGAGTGACAGCTTCTCCCATTAACTTTACTAAATCAAAGTCATTACATAGCTTGTTGGCCTTCGCCCAAATCATGGTTAGCTTGTAAGGATTCCCTGTTTTGATCTTTGCAAAATGCTGTGTCATCTATTTGTTTCTTCTAAAACGCAACTCTTAAGCTTGCTAGCAGCCAATAAGGTTCATTCACTAGATATATGTTTTATGGGTTGCCGAAAACATATCCATTATGCAGTGTTACCGATGCTCCCAAGCTTCAACCTAGTAAAAACTGCACAGTTATCCATGGAAGGTTCCTAAGATAGATTGGAAACTTATACATTGATATAAATTTATTTTTCCTTCCGTTCCATCAAACTTTATGTCTAGAACTCTACATACATCCATTTCAGCGACAAGTTTGATGGAACGGAGGGAGTATATCATATCAAATATGAGTTCACTTGTACTACAAACATGATACTGAACTTAATAGGGCAGCCCCTATCCAGTAAGATGTTTTTTTTTTTTTTGCATATTCTCTGAATCAGGTTTTGTATTTTCATCCACAAGAATATCTATGCAAATACTGTTGGTAGCTTTGAGATTTTGCCTATTAGAATTCGTGTGATCTAGTGTTGTGATATTGTTAAATAGTAGTGTGGTAGCCTATAAGACATGGTGTCCATGCCCCCACAATTAACTTACTGAATCGTGCACATGCTATTAGGCCACCTGAATTTTCACTGGTCAAGTATATGCCGTATGTCCCCTTTTCATGTTTGGCTTAGGCGTATTAAGTTCATAATATTGGTGCTGATGGTATACCTTTTTTGCGAATGGTTCTGATGGTCTACTATAGAAGCTATTCTGACATCCTTTCCAATTCCACACCCCTTATGCACAAACATGGAAGTGGGCATCCATCACACTGAGATAAGTGGTGGGTGCATTGCATAGAAAATACTTGTCCGTGTGGAAATGGTCGTTGTGTTAGTTTGGAAGGAAAATAAGATAGGCAGTGTGTGTGACAGTTCGCTTTGCCTAATAGAAACATCTGGCCAGTTATTATCCATGCTTTCTGCTGTCAAATGCACTGAGCTAATAGAAAACGGTTAAGATTTAACTTCTTATTACATCCTTTTCCTGAGTCTTATGCCAATCTCTGAATCTGTGCAGCAAGAGAAACAGAGGATGATGATTAACGAGATCGTCAGCAAGCTGACGAGCGAGTGCTGGGACAAGTGCATAACGGGCACCCCTGGGAGCAAGTTCAGCTCCGGCGAAACCACCTGCCTGACCAACTGCGCGGGGAGGTTCCTCGAGATGACTGAGATAATTGCCAGGAAATTTGGGTCGCAGTGAGCCCGAGCTCGCTCCATGCAGTTGCTCTTCTGACAATGTTTCGTTCGCCTCCTCTGGATCATTGTGTTTGGGTATCTACCAGTGTATTTTGGTGTAGCGGTGAAAGGTCCGTAGGTTCAGTGGGCTTTAGACTTTGAGGTGTGAGTGCCCTCATTTGAATCTAGTGTACAATTGCTTGGACCCTGAATTTAACTCTTGATGGTGCTTCCTGGAATAACAAGTTATTAGTCTCTTTGAAGGCCGAGGCAGTACTTTGGTTGCGTTCATGTGCTGGCTATCTTGTTTTGCAGTAGATACGGCTTTACCATCTGACCTCTGAACCATTGGTTTAATCATGGTACGGTGGCGACCAAGTCTGTCTGTCTGCCAGGCAGGAAAATATCAACATCCACCTTTATAAAGACGTCGGGTAAGCACTTTATAACATGCCTCAATCATGAATAGGAGTGTCACGCACGAAATGTTGGTGCTGAGATCCAAGTTGGTTATTACGAGCCTGGGACTGCGAATTAGATATGCGAGAGCTTAGGCTGTTGTTAGCATCTGACGCACAAAAACCAGTAGCCAAGGCTACACGTCGTAGACCGGAGTTATCTAATTCCTGTATGCTGTGTGCTTAAGGCACGAAAAGTACTAAAGCCGTGGAGCGGTGGAGAACGAAATGGTCTTCCCGACGATCTCGTTGGACATTGTACGGTACCTATATATTATATACTGTATTAGGAGTACACAAAGAAATACTTCCTCCGTTCACTAATATAAGATGTTTTAGATTCATCTAGTTTAATATGTATTTAGTCTAGTTTTAGTGTGTAGATTTATTTATTATAGTTCATTTTAAAACCTCAAAATCGTCTTATATTCATGGACGGAGGGAGTGTAAAGGTGTAGATCAAGGTTCATACTTGTGCGCTTTTTTTTTCACTTGTGGGAAGACGTCTTTCTTTCTATCTTGTATCTTTTTCCTTCTATCTTTCAGTGGAATGGGTTTAGAACGGAACTTCTCAACCCACGCAACCATGTCACATGCCTCGTCTGGTCGGTGGCTACGCCTCGTTTCATTTCTTTACGCGTCTCTGCACCTCACCCGCACGCTTTCCTTTTCCTATTGCTGGTTATAAGCTTCTGTGTTCGTTAAAGTCAGACGGCTCGTCGTCTATGGGCGCGTGGTGAACACCCGACTCCGTGCTAGCAATCTCAAAAGAGCGTTTGCTATCACACGCAATGTCATATCAGCTTGGTTGGCACGAGTCCACCAAATCACAAGAGCATTCTCTCTTTGGCAAAATAGACTATCACACGCACACCGTTTGTTTCACTGCGGCACTTCGTAAAGAGCAATCCAAATTTGCAAAGTATATATACAGAACAATCTCCTCCTATGCAACCACCAATATGACATTATCAGCATTAGTTGCTAAATCTAGAAATTGATATTTTTTCCTCTCTCTTCTTGATTGCAAATCTGATTAGCGATCCATCTCTATCCACTAAATTAGTGTCGACGAGAGCTTTCACACAAGATCTTGGTTTTATAATGTTTCGACGATATTTTTTAGCCACACATTTTACCTAAATATAGGAACATATCGTGTCAAGGCATATTGATGTAGAGATAACCCAACGAACAACGAGCAAACCCCCCTCCACCTCCCATTTGAATCCATTTTCAATTGCTCACTAGTGCCTTCTCTTCTACCCCTTATCCATGTCAACCCATCCATCGGTGTATCCATCATTATCTCCTAATGTTCGCGTCCTCATTCTACCTGGTGAAGTCCACCACCCCTTGCTGTCATCCCTCCAAGCTCACATTGCTAGATTTGGTATACCTAGAGCTCAAATATCCCTCGTTCATGCCCTCTCGTTGCCTCCATGAAAAATTAGCTCCACACTAACTTTGGGCGATTGTTGTCCTTGGTCATCATAATCTTAAAGACGTTCATACGCTAAATAACTTGAAAATTTCTTAAATACCAACTCATTGGACGTCCACACAACGAATCCACGCCATCTTACCTTCGTAAGAAAAATCCTACTCATATTTCTCCCAATTTTCATCACTTCTACCCATGCCCCTGCCATGGTGCCATCGCCACATCGTGACCACTACCATGGCGATGACACCATGGCAGGGGCATATACACTACTTGGATTAGGCTTTTATACATCTACTCCATGGTCCTCCATCTAATATCAGACGTCCTGATATACCTCGTCACCTAACTTCTCTATAGCGCATGCAACCTCGTTGCCACGTGGAACACCAATCACGAAGCAAAAATCATTGGCTCCTGTCGAAGCGAGCGACACACATACACCTTATGTTCCAAATTTTAAGAAGTTATGGCATTTTTCCGATCCACATGAATATAAAATATCCAAAACATCTTATAATTCGAAACAGAGGGTGTAATTTGATACTTCCTTCGCTGCCATAAGCCTCTCCCTCCGTTTCATAATCGTTCACGTGACAGGGGTACCTTTTAGCATTTTCTCCCGCAAAAAGAATATAATTTACATTGCTGAAAATATTGGGCTCAATATAAAAAATATACGCATGAAAAGAATGGGCCGGGGAGAGAAAATCCTTAGGCCATAGGGAATCTATTTAAGCCATGGAACAGATGTGAGAGAAGAACCCAATGCCCAAGCAAGCACATCACGGAGCGGAGGTTAGGAGAAGAACCACGCGAGCGAAGCCGGCAGCGGAGAAGGGGAAGGCCGAAATCTCCCGAACAAATGGCCAAATCCCTTTCTTGGTAAATCACCTTGAAATATACATATTATTCCGTGAAATCTCCAATGCTCCGATCGATAGGGTCCGATTGCGGAACACCCAATCCGATTCCTCTATTACGGAAAAATCCCCGATCGATTTTCAGTGGCTGCTTCCCGGTCCGTTTCTTGATTTGGTTCTTGGGCTGGCGGCGCTATTGCTCCGGATGTCGGCGGCTTCCCTTCTCCTTTTATATGGATTCTTGTCTAGATGGTGGGGATCTTGGATGCGTTGATGTGATTCTAGTTCTTCTCTTCCGATCATCGATGCCGCCCTGTCATCGCTATCAGATCGTTCTTAGCATCTCGATCTGAAGCCATCTAGATGCCCTTTGTCCCCCGCGGTTGCCCAAAGATTTATACTTCCCAGTCCAGATTGTATTTTTGGCCGGGACAGTTCTAAATTTAACACTGTTGATGTACACTGAACGATCTTATGCTTGCTGATTTTGCTGCATTTCATCCAATACTGCGTAATTGGTAGTTTACTGTTGTTTCTGATGTGTAGAAGCTTTATGAGTAGATAATGCCGTCCTATTTTCTGCAGAGGAAAATGACCATAAAACTCATTCAACAATGTGGATTTGTTTCTGCAGGACTGCGATCTGAACTCTGGGTATGGTTCATCCTAGGTTCCTGGTTGCTTGTTCAGGCTCCAAACTGTGCTTCATCGCCAATTGTTCCAGCAACTACAGGAGCATGATTGGTGGTGGGACGATGGCATCTTTACTCCTGATGGATTCAGATCAGAAACCTCAATGTAGCTGAAACCTTTGGGAAGAGTCAAGTTAGTTGTTTTAGGAAAGTTGCTAAGGTGTTGGAGATTGGAAGTAGTAGCTAAACGGGGGGTCATCAGAAGATCGAAGCAAGATTTTTTTTTTCCTTTTGTTGAAGGGACATTGGGATGGGTTTGCCTCAAGTTCCTGCAGTCAAGGAGGAGGAACCTCCTATGCTAAGTACATGTGTAGTCAGTCCTACTTGTTTTGGTGCTAGTGGCACCGTTGATTTGGGCAAGCTTCCTGCAGGAAGCTCAAGTACCAGGGCATTTCCATACCCTTCCATCACTGAGCTCAAGAGAAAAGCTGTATTAGATTCTTTGAATGACTTTGATGGACGTTTTGGTGCTAGCGATGCCGTGAATTTGCCTGCAGGCTTCCAATGCCTAAAACCTGACTCAAAGGATCCAAGTTCAAGATCATGCCCAAAACTGGGGCTTTCTGTTCAGATGCCTGCAGTGAGGGTTATTGGATTTGAATCAGATTTTTCTGGTTCAACCAAAGATTCTGATATGATGGTAGCAGACAAAATTAATTCATCTTTAGTCACTCATACTTCTCATTCATCCATTGAACAGCATGTGCCTCAGGCAAGGAAAAGGGTGTTATCTCCTTTAACTAATATGCTTCCTGGACAGTTCCATGGTGATGCGCTAAATATTGGTTCTGCTGACGTCAAAATTCAGCATTCTGATTCTGTTAGGCAACTTTCTGCTTCTGGGTTTCAAGATTCTAAAAAAGCCCACACTGCAACTCATGATTCGTTTGCGTCGTCTACTTGGTCAGCCTTGAGATATTCCAACTGGAACCAAGGACAGGTTGCTGATAAGTTTAGCAGTAAGATACTCACTGATGGTCCCTTACTTGAGGGCAGGGAGTCGTATTCTTGTTCAGATCACCTGGAGGCTGTACCACTAGCAAAATTGGCACATTCCCCTCCACTCACCTTGTCTCCCCTTGGCCCAAAAAGGATGCAGAGAGTGAAGAATTCAGGAGCTCAAAAGAATTTAGGGAGAGAAATTGAAAAAGATTTTCTCGGCTTGAAGGAAACAGAAAGATCGATTGGTGAAGATTATTCAGACATTGGTGATAGAATTAGGGTAACTGATGCAACAGGAAAAACTACTATCGTACACGTTAACTTTGATACTGTGTTCCCTAAGAGGTGTTCAGGTGGAAGATTGAACTGGGTCTCAGAATCTGCTCCTGTATCTCCAAGCGTTGGATGCCTTCGGGGTTTAAGCCTCTTTCCTGTAAGAAGGTCACTGGTTGGCTCCTTTGAGGAGTCCCTTTTATCTGGTAGATATTCGTGTGGAAAAGATAAGCAGGTCGTCAATGTGTCTCTTACTACATTTCTCCTAACTGAGTATTTTAGTTGGATACCATGCACATTGTTTGGATATTTATTCATTTTCACCTTGAAATGCAGAATATTGATGGTTTTCTGGGTGTCCTGAATGTAACTGGTGGCAACTTCTCTCCCCCAACTCAGAAGCTTCCATTTGCAGTAACAAGCATTGATGAGGATAGCTCTCTACTGTACTACTCGTCGATTAATATTGCTCAGAGGTTATCTACTAACAGCAATAGCAAAAGCCCAAAACTCAAAAAAGGCTCCAATAGTAATGATTCACGATCAGCGAAAAGTCGGTTACACATCCCAGTTAAAGGGCGCATACAGCTGGTACAAATTGTTGGCCTTATCAAATAAAATTCAGTTTATTGTATATTTTGCTGGATTGTTTCTGAATGAATTGGTGCACTACTATGTATCTGCTTGCATTGGGCATCTGTTCAACTTCCTCTGGGCTGCCTGCCCTTGCTAGTATAGTAGTTTCTACCCAACATAAAGTTGGACCCCTTGCTCTCTGAGATGCCCAGAAGTTGTAATAAGCTAATCTAATGATGCACAATATCAGTATATATAATAGATGGGACATGAGTGCATACTTGTGCTTGTAATTCTCTGTTGATTATTACGTGTTTTCACCCTATCATCATTAATAGCTCACACCATTGTGTAGAACTACCTAAACCAAATACAAACTTCTTATTAATTCATTATAATGGGTGCCTCAAGTATCGTTTTACTATATTCTGCCCTTTGATAAATGGAATATTACATTTAAAGTTTACTCCCTGTGATTTTAATTTGCATGTCAATATCTGATGATAATTGAGGCGGACATATTGCTTCCACGACCCTCATATTGTTATTTTGTTGACTCGTCTCTTAAAAGTTTTGTTTAACTGTAATATTTTGATGCACCTGTTTTACGAGAAGCTCTGTGTTGCCCTTGACAGGTGGTCAGCAACCCAGAGAAGACACCGCTGCACACCTTTTTCTGCAACTATGATTTGAGTGGCATGCCTGCTGGAACCAAGGTATGTGAAGTTGGGAGTTGTTGGATGGCCAATATTCTTGACTATTTCCATTGTCTTCTAGACTTAAATACTGGGGATATTTGCAGATATTCCTTATCATCATATGGCTTGGGTTTCCTTATTTTCATATGGCATAGCAGCAGAATATGTATTGTATTGACTTAAATATTGCGATTCTTAATTATTTTCAGTTGCTATGGTATATTTGGTAATTTTATTGAGTTATTGGGATGCAATATCTTAAATCTATAACTATTTCCTAGCTGTTATGCTGGAACTTGGTAATATATGGAATTCTGTTATTTGATGCTGACATACTCTTTTGCAATCCTCAATTTTGTTTAGTTCCTGTGATGGCATAATTGTCGATTTTGTTGAGGTATTATGATGACATATATGTAACTATTTTGTAGCTGTTATGTTCGAACTCTATGGAATGCCGAGTAAATTTTAAATGTGGTTGTCTGCCATTCATAAACTTCTATTTTGGTAGATAGAAGAAGTAAAAGTTTGGGCATCTCATATTGGTTGTCTTCCAAGAGATGATTGTAGGATTGTAAGGGTAGAATTATCCCAGATTCGTTTTTTTCAGTATTTGTGGTAGTTTGTGTTCAAGAAAGGCTTCTGTAATTTTAATGTAAATGGAAATGTTACCATTTCAATTGATGCCCAGTAAGTTGATTACCTGCAATATATTGATGCACTGGAAAACCTAGTTTGACGCATGTCAAAAGAAGCAATTAGAATTATTTACCCGTGCAGGAATGGTGTTTGCTTGTTTAGAAGGGCTCATTGTTATTCACCTTTTATCTCGAACACGTGTCAAAACATGCTTTATTTGTTTTGAATAATAAAGTGTCATGATTATTCATCTTATTCCTTAACTTTTCTTTTTTCCTTAACTTCTTTTCTCGAGTTCATCTTATTTCTGTTATTTAAAATGGGACAGACTTTCGTGCGGCAAAAGGTCACTCTATCATCTGTTCCTCCTTCTAGTTCAGTGAAAGAAGGGAATGATGCCAGTCACACAAAGGTCGAGTCAGTCCAATATGGAAGTGAACTTAGAGAATGCGGCACTCTGTTTTCTGAATGTAATGTAGCCAATACCATTGATAGCTAAAGCCAAGTTGTCGAGTTGAAGTTGCTGACAAATTATTTTAATTTTGCAGGCTGCAAACAGGGGCAGAACTGCTACTCGACTGATGAATCAGAAAAAGAAGGTTACACAAACAAAGTATGGTGCTCAATGGACTGTGATAATAGTGAATCAAATCAATCGAGTCCTACTGGGATGTCAGAAAGTAGCACGAATGCTAATGGCTGCTGCTGTCAAGTAGACACAGTTCGCTCGGGTGAAAAGAAGTCTTGCTGCAGTCCTTCCAAGGTGAATAATAGTTCTACTGGAGGCGTTCTTCGTTATGCTTTGCACCTGCGCTTTCTGTGCCCCTTCTCCAAGAAATCACCGAAATCGATGCAGCGGAGCAAACCCGGCCTGTCATCAGAACCACTCAATCGGAGTACCGTAACCGACGAAGAGAGACGATTTTATCTCTACAATGATATTAGAGTCGTCTTCCCTCAAAGACACTCAGATTCAGACGAAGGCGAGGTATGTAGCAACTGAGATTATTCTAGGTTGTGTAGCTGTATCTTTTAACACAACCTCCTTTTCGTTCTTTTTTCACCAGTGAAACTTAGTAATTTCACCTATAGCATGGATAGTGCACTCTAGATTTCTCGAAATTGCTGATTAGGATGCTTACATAATAAGGTCTTGTTGTGCTCTTTTGAGACCTCTACATCAATTTTGTAAGATGTAATTATTAACATAAATTTACTCTATGATGTTATTAAGAATGTGGCGTTGCTTATCATATTATTGCATGTATTGCTTTGTTTTGTGTGTTTTAAACCTATAGCCCTAACTGAATTTTTTTTTATCTTATTGCAGCTGCAGGTCGAGCATGACTTCCCTGCTGATCCCAAGTACTTCGACATAAGCAACTGATACTGGCACACTTAACATGATATTGTACATATTCATGCCCTCACTAACTTTAAGTTAGTCTCTTGTGTTTATTACCATTTCCCCACACATGTACAGAACTAATTGCAATATAATATCTTATTTAACCCAATTTTCTGTTTCGTACCAAAGTAACATTTTAATCTTAGAACATTTTGAACACATTTTTTTTCAAAATCTGTGGTTTTTTACACAGAAAATTACCATTCTAATGCCATGCAGGCACAGCCACTGTTCTTCTTTGTTGACCTTCAGCACACTAGTGGTAGATATTAACAGAACATTAGTGAGCATAAAAAACTTCTGGTATGTCTCTCATACATCATTTGGAATGACCAGCCCCTGCCTAGAATAGTAGGCTTGCTAATGTAATTTTCATATAGAAATTTACAGCTCTGAATTGAATTTTTATTTTTATCGACCTTTCTAATTTGAACTCTTTTGAGGTAAAACAAATAAATAACTATGCATATAAAATATTAACAAGAACAATGTAAACAATTGGTCTGGATCCTAACTAATGTATTCTTTAATTTCTATCGACCTTTCTAATTTGAACAGATCGAACTCTTTTGAGGTAAAACAAATAAATAACTATGCATACAAAATATTAACCAGAACAATGTAAACAATTGGACTGGATCCTAACTAATGTATTCTGGAGCGATCATCTCTGTAAACAATTGGTCTGGATCCTAACTAATGTATTCTGGAGTGATCATCTCAGGGTTCAAATGTGGGTATTTCTGCATCAGAACCATGAGTTGCCTGGTACAGAAGCCTGTGCAGTATACTCCTGTAAGGGTCCTCCTCTCTCTTCTCCTTCAGATAATTGAGGCAACTCTCCACTTCAGATTTCACATGCAAATAGAGGTGCTGCGCCTTCTCTTTGTCTCTTAGCTCCTTCTCCCTCCCTATGCAGACCATACATCAGGTCGGATTCTTTAATTATCAAAAAAGCTAAAAAATGCAGCGCAATTATTTAGGGCTGTACCTCTTGTTTCAATAGGCTTTCCAAAGACAAAGTAAAACCTCCCTGGTGCTTTTGGTGTAAGCACTACAGGATGCATATCTTGATTTTTTATCTCTCCCGTAGAATCAGTCCTTCAAAACAAGAAGGTAAATCAAGATCATTGAATTCTTTTGGGCAAAGTATTTAGGAGAAAAAAAGTTGCTTCTCTAGATAAAATCAAGGTATACCTTAGCTTTAGACCATCTTCATTTAACCTCTTGTCAAGGATGTCATAAAATGGGAGCTTCAGAAGATCGTTGTAGTCTAACAACACCTGGGATACCAAATTGATTCATAGTTAACAGTGGCATGGATTCCAACAGTGTGAAACAACATTTTTTCTATAAATTGGATAAATTGAGAGGAATCAAAGGTAACGTATTTTTAAGGAACCACTAACATCACATATATCATCTTCCCCAACTACTCCAAATGGTATTATTGTTGCTCCAAACCTTGATGCCATCCTCACAAATTCAGACTGCTCTGGCCAAAACAGCTTGTATTCCTCTCCCTGTAAACAAGTACATCATCTTCCAAAAACAATTGATGTTTTATTTTCCTAGATTACTTATGTTGCTCTCTCTATCAACTTCTTACCTTCCTATGAAGAGCTTCACGTGCACCTCCTGGGTACAGCAAGACGAAGTGCTTATCTGAAAGGAGCTTGTAAAAATTCACCGGTGTGACAGGCACCGCGCCCATGATACGGTGGAGATCATGGTGCGAAGAATCCGGCATGAGCTGCTCTGAACTCTTGCTGAACAAGAATGGATGTGCTAAGCCGCGGATGTGGATTCCAGTGCTCCTTAGCACTCCTGTGACCAGGGGTCCAAGCTCAAACCCCATAAGCATGTGGTACCCAACCAGCACTACAGGGCCCTCCCTTGGCAGCCCTGCCAGTCCCCTCACTATCTTCCCATCAGGCAGCGTCGATAGCATCACCGGATCAGTGGCAAAATTCAGGACCCTGATTCAGTAGCATTTCAGTTGTGATGTAACAACTCATCAAACTTTATTTGAGAAATGGTACCTGCCATGATCGATCGCCTTTTCGAGCTCATCAGGAGTTGGTGGTAAATAATCTGAAACAAAGTCCGTCTGCCTGGAGCGACGATAGTATCCAGCTCCTTTAATGGTTGTCGCTAGATCAAATTCATCTTCCTGCCAGATGTTTTTGGAGAGTTATTGGTTAGAATTTGCTTGAAAAACTGTGGTTAATTTAAACAGTATTTGATCCATGCATGAAGTGGTGCTCAAGTGCAAGCCAAGAATATGACTGCACATCTAATAACACACTGTTTCTCAATCTTTTGTCAATGAGGAATATCTATCCGTCTTACCAACAAGATTTTGTGGCCATTATCCCTGAAGTTACGGATTCTGCAGTTTTCTAGTGTATTATTTAGCCTTTCAGCCTCTTCACGGCTTGGCAATAGTTCATCATTTCCACTGAGAAAAAAGAGTACTAGCTTCAGATCATATCCAAATGAGTATAATATGTTCAGAAGTAAAGTTATTGGAATGCTGTAGAGTCCATATAAATCGTTTGGAGACTATGTTCTTAACCTTTGGAAAACATATAACAGTGAGCACTAGTATGTTACTCGGGGTTTCTTCACATAATCTCAGATCCCAGCTATATTTTGTCAGTGTGGCTTGCAGATCATACCTGGCAAGCACCAGAGTCTGGGCTTTGATCGCATGTAAGCGGGAGTTGACAAATGATGACGCTGTTCTTAACATTTTCATCTTCCAAACAATGGATTCCTTTGGCAGAATATCAGCAAGATACTGCAGAAAGAAAGCGTAAAAGAACATCGTGAAGGTTGCAGCATACATAGAAATATGGAGAAGCATATTTCCAACAGAATGGCTGATCTATTCAGACATGAACTAACAGATGTAAGCTCTGCTAGGATGTCCACAGATGGCCCAAAAAAATTCAGCAGCCCTTTCCTCAATATTTTGCAGCTCACCATAAGAGAAGGCAGCAAGCCAGTGGGGATATCTGATAATTCCTGATCAGCTCCATCAAAAGTTGATTGCATCTTCATGAAGTTGCCTGAAAGAATTTTGTACTGTTACAGTACATGCACATCAAGTTTGCTGTTCATCTAGCAAATCAGAAATTTTTCCTCATGGAGATGGTGCTAAACCTGTCAGGAAATTTAGGAACTGTGGAGTGCTGAGATGGAAGGGATCAGGGACCAAATCCAAGAATGCCGAGAGAGACTGCAGCTGTGACTTGTGGAAAGATGTTCCTGTAAGTGCCAAAATGAACGCAGACTGGTCAGTAAGAACTTTATGTCTTTGGAAATAACAGAGCAATGTGATTCTCGGATAAATATAGAGCAATGTAGGAAACATGGACAATGGAAGCAGGACCTGGGTTGACTAGGATCAGTACCAAATCGATGTCTCGGTTCCGCGCCGCCACGGCGAGAGCAATGCATGCTCCAATAGACTCTCCAACTAGGTAAACTGGTCTGTCCGGAGCTCTTGATCTCTCTGACCTCACTGTCCTCTCTACATACTCAACAAGTCCTGCATTCATTGGTGAAGTTTTAGAGCTTTTATATCAGCCAGGGCCTCAGCTCAGAGTAAGCAAACAGGAATTCCATGATGAACATTTTCTTGGAGAATGAAACATGGCTTTTGGTTTACTTCTGTTATGAAAATCGACTTGAGAGATGCTTACTTTCGAAGGTCGTACGGTCTTTGACGGGTATATGCAAGCACCACATATCAAACATCCTGCATAACATAGCAATAATAGTCAGTTCCGGCCAAGAAAACACAATCCTAGATTCCATCTGACTGCTCTTACTTTGCCAATCTCTCATGGTGCCGGATCAGCCCTAATCCAACTCCATCAATTCCTGTAAGAACAAAACACTAAAGACTGTTATTTCATTTCTCTGTCAAGTGGCAGAAAACAAAGTGATTAACGTCTGAATCTGGCAAAAAATATTCAGTAGCTCTACAACTGAACCCAGCAATGGGACAATACGATAGCTGCATGGAACAGGCAAGGCAGTACAGAGGTCACTGTCCATCTGATCCTGCTGCCACTCCCAGTGGCCACCAACAGTTGAAGAAAGCCTAGTTTTCTCATGCTAATAATAGTGAGAAATGAGAATTTGACTCCGTTCAAAAAAAGAAAAGAAATGAGAAATTGAGCAGCACATGGTCCACGATGTGTGGTATCTTCAGTGTTTTCTTTTTCTGTGTTGCTTATGGTTTCAGCAGGATCTGAAAGTGGCCAAGCAGGTCAAGATCGTTGGCTGCAAGCCACCTAACCTTCCATATCCTTTGTTTAAAAAAGTACTACTGGTCTTCGATATCTTGCCTCTTTGTTTTAGTGCTGGTGCACTGTTCTTGATGTGCTTAAATAACATGGCTAGATCTTTCTGGTATTTATTTTTCAACATAAGTCCATGCCATGTGCACACTATAAACCGTATATAGAACTATAGTGATGAAGTACCAGTGTACAACCACTTGGGAATATTCAAGTTCATGCTTTCTCAGTATTGAGGAGCACCAGAATATCCAAACAGCTTCGATCGATGGCGATAGAAAAATCATGGGAGTGTTTTTCAACGCAAGCAGAGGACAAGAGAAATGCGCGTGCATACCGGGCAAGTAGAGCAGCGTCGGTGCGCCGGGGACGCGGCCACCGGCGCCACCGCACTCGAGCGGCGAGAACCATCTCGGTGGCCCGCCGTCCGGCAGCCTTGCCATCTCCCGCGCCGCCTCCACGTACTCCCTCAGCCCCAATCTCCTCGCCGACACCACTGTCGCGTCAAGCGACGACGGCGCAGGCAAGGAGGGCCGTGGCCGCCGCCGAGCTCTGCCCCTGGAGGAGGCGGACGCGGAGGCTGCCAACCGCAAGGGCAGCGCCCACTTGCGTTGGGCGCACGGCTGCACCCGCAGGGCGAAGAGACGCGGGCGCGGTGGCGCGATGGCCGACGGCGTGGCCGCGGAGCCGGCGGCGGCCATCCGCGCGCTCAGCTCTTGATCACCGGTGCGTGTCGTGAAAGCTTGCTGCGCTTGTGTGTTTGGACTTTGAGGTAGAGGGAGACGTGTCTTCGGAAAAGGCCGCCCAGTTGCTGACTATATTTATAGGCGCACGTGTCGCCGTGGTGGTTCTTTCTTGTGGGGATTTCTTACTGTAGCTTCAAGCTGTCTCAAATTCTCAGTCACTTCAAGGTGTGGCGGACCATGGGCCCTCGTCACTGGGAGGGTTTCCGTTCTTCTTTTAGGAAGTTTCAGCGTCTTTTTTGGGGTAATGAGGCGGCATCAACATCTCGAAGTCAGAATAAGGTTTCTCTCCGCTCCGGTGGTGCGACTAGCATCGTCGAATGAGTGTGGAGTTGTGTGTCCGGCGCATCTCCTAGGATCCATTCGTTTTTCGTGTTCATTGGTGTGGTTGTAGGTCTGTCTTCTCCAATCTACGGCTCTTGTATCCTGGTCCTTTGAGGCTTTAGCATGACAACTTCCCGTCTATCTACTATAATAAGCTCTACTATGACAAGTTTGCCCGTCTCCAATGATGGAGGGGCGAGGATGGCGCACACCTTTGGCTCGGTCGAGTGCTTGTAGTTATAGCTGGGTGTGGTCCAAAGGTCTATTTGTAATTTTTATTACTTTTAGGATTCATTGTACTGTTGTTGATGATTATCAATAATCGATGATTTTTTGCAAAAAATAATAATCTTCAACTTTACTCGGTCTGCCGCACATTCGATGGCACCTAAAGTATTTCGACTTCTAAGTTAGGTCATCTATGTAACCAATGAAATAGGAAGTCCATACCATAAGATATACCATCACATTTCAAATATTCAATAAATGTTCTATAAATATATAATATACGGTCGATCTAGCAATAATGACTTGGTATTGTAGATATTCATGTTTGGTAAGTCTATAAACTTGGTCAACTTAAAAAAGATTTGACTTAAGACTAAATTTATGTGCCATGTTTCTTTGGAACGAAAAAAATGTTCCCTTGGAACGAGGGAGATTATTGGTCTAAGTAATGGTTAAATTTAAATCACAAGATACAAGGATGACGCGAATATTGTCAACTCCATTGAAACCAGAAATTTCTAGACGTAACTTTTTCGTAAACGAAAGTCACCAGAATTCCAGCAAAGCTAACCGCCAAATGCCTTGCGCATTTATTTCCCTCTTCTAGGGTTATAAACTTAGTAGACCATAGTCCTAATTGGAGATGGAGAAAGTATAGTCCAACATGGAGAGGCGGTCCCGGATTTCGGATCCACCACCAAGGGTGCCCCACTTCATTCAAAAATTTCCAATATTATTATGAACATCGTAATTCCAACATGTGAGTTAAACTTAGCAATGTCAACAAGTATAATACAACTCATACATTACGATCTCAATATCATAGCACACTAGTAGAAAACATGCCTAATGTCCGGGACGAATTTGAGTTTTAGTCCCGGTTGTGTTTTGATCCGGGACTAATGTGAGCATTAGTCCCGGTTCAAAAGACTATATGGGCCAGGAATCTTTAGTCCCGGTTCAAACGGGACCTTTAGTCCCGGTTGAAAATACGAACCGGGACTAAAGGGTTAGTGACCTTTAGTCCCGGTTGGTGTCTCCAACCGGGACTAAAGCCTCACCCTTTAGTCCCGGTTGGTGTTACCAACCCGGACTAAAGGGTCTCCCCCAATTTTCCTCTCATGCCTACCCCCCCTCCCCCCCCGCGTTCAAAAAACGTCTAAAATAAATAAATGAAAATGATAAAAACTTCAAATTTCAAAATCCTTTGACATGCATGTACCTCATGCAACTAACTTTTATGGAAAATTTGAAAATTTGAAAATTGATTTTTTTTGCAAAAAAAGGTTGTTGCAAATTAAAACGGCTCTAACTTTTGCATACGAACTCGAAAAAAAACGTATAATATATGAAAAATTATCTACACAAAATTTTACATCTGATTTCAATGGCCTATGGCCGTTTGCACAAATTCTACTTTCTCAAAATTTCAAAGGGAAATATGAAAGCAGGAAGATTTTAGTTTTTGTTAGAAAAATGAGAAAAAAAATGATTTTTTCAAGGTTTTTTAAATTTCTTTAGTTGTTTATTCCACTTTTTAGTTATTTTGAAGTTTTTTATTAATTTTGGAATTTTTAAAGTTTTTTGAATTTTTTGTTTTTTGAATATTTTGAGTTTAAAATTAATATTTAAATTATGCATAAAGATTATTTGAAATTTATTGATGCTCATTATTACTTACTCATTGTTGCTTATTTTTGAAATTATTTAGAATTCAAAAAAGTAAAATTATATGTTATCAAAGTCTAAGGGTTAATACAATTCATAGCATAGTATTATCAAGAAGTCGCGAGCGCAGTCTTGGAAGCTAGTAGAGAAGGAATGGAGAAGTTAAGCGTGCTGAGTGTGGAGCAGTGTGAGGATGGGTGACCGACCGGGAAGTGGGACCACGAGTATATACTTTCACATGAAGAATAGGGGTGATGATTAGGGATTAGAGGGGAAACTGTCAAACAAATCAAAAATCCGAAAATAGGAAAATTCAAGAAAATCCGAAATAATCTGAAACTTTTTTTGAAAATATTTAAAAATGACAAAATAACCTTTAGTCCCGGTTGGTGTTACCAACCGGGACTAAAGGGTTCTCCAGCCCGCAGCGCTCAGGACAGCCACGTGGAGAACCTTTAGTTCTGGGTTGTGGCACAACCAGAACTAAAGAGGAGGACCTTTAGTCCCGATTAGTTAGTCCCGGTTGGTACAACTGGGACTAAAGGCCCTTACCAACCGGGACTAAAGACCGTTTTTCTACTAGTGACAGTGCAAACCAGCAGGTTGAAAAAAATATCTTGATGCTGATGTTGAATATCTTGACAACCTAGGATTGGAATGGGCCAGCAGTGCAAATTAACCAGTAGGTTGGCGACGACCTCGTGGTCCACGAGCCGATCGGCTAGTCGCTCGTCGCGCGCGCGAACGTGGCACCAACCATATATCTTACGGACACCGGAGAACCCACGCCACCTCTCGCTCCTCTCCTCGTCTCCAAATTCAACAGAGATCGTCGACAAGAATTGCAGAGCTTTGCGGTGAAGCATGGGGACACGCAGGGCGAGAAGGTTCGTCGGGCTACCTATCCATGAATCCATCCGGTTCTGGTGTGTTACGTTGCGTGGGTTCACGCTACGTTGAGCCGAGCAAAACGCTGGAACAGGGACAGGTTTGTACTTTGTACGAGGTTCCAGCGTCAGCCAAAGGTAGTTGAGCATCTCCGCACACAACAGCTTCATACTCCCTCGGTTTAAAAATATAAGATGTTTTAGCTTTGTAAAGTGAATGTATCTAGACATCTTTTAGTGTATAGGTTTGCTCGAATCTATACACTAAAAGATGTCCAGATACACTAGCTTCACAAAGCTAAAACATCTTATATTTTTAAACGGAGTGAGTACTTGCGAAGGGTGGACTTGGAGGATGTGCGAGTCTGAACTCGTGTCATCTCTATATACTAGTAAAGATCAGATCTTCACACACGATTAAATTGATCCATCATACACGGTTGACTAAAGCGTCTATAAAAGGGTGTGCGACAGATCCCGCAAAGGAAACGGCTTCTTTAATTGTGTATGATAGGTAAAATGTCTTTCGCGATTTTCGCCCAGAAAGCGTTTGCGAATCTGAGGGCCTTCCCAAACGAAATTTTATGCTTCACCGTTGGTATAGTTGGAGATCGCAAACGTTTTATTATAACAAATGGTATATGTTAGCTCACATCGCCCATGTTTTTTTGTTGTTTTTGCCGTCTGCTTAGTTCATAATTGCATACAGTTTTTGCCAGTGTTTTTTTGAAACTCTAGCCTTAATTGTGGTGATTTTTTTTGTAATTATCTCGCTTCAAACACTACGGGAAAACACACCATTGTGAATTATTGCCGACGGCTTCCTGTCGAGTTGTCTGGGTTAGATGCCGAGGGCGCGAAGAAAAACGTCGGTATATAGGGCTCTATGCCGACAACTTTCCATGATGGACCATCGGGAGACACATTCCTTCAGCAAATCGCACAAAAGTCCTAGGGTTGCCGTCGGCATACCACCAGCTGTCCGCAAAAACCGTCGCCACATGGCTTTGTAGCCTCACCGACGAATGGTTGCCTACCGCTGACGAGGTTTTAACCCGACAATGCCCATGTTTAGGACTTTTGATTCATGGAGCATATGTGGGCGCTTGGCGGATTCGATGGCTTCAGACAGAAACATGGGTACACACGAATTTACCCAGGTTCGGCCCCCCGGAGGGTAAAGACCTACATCCTGCTTGTCTGATCTTGTATTGCTTGTATAGTTGGAGCTGTTACAATGGTGCGCAGATGGGATCTGGCTATGACCGACAGAGATAGCGTGTGCTAGCCTATGTGTGGGATCTATGCGAGATCAGGTGTCTATTCAAGATTCGCCTATCTAGGGGATGCCCTTGGTGGCTTTATATATGCAGCCAATTAGGGTTTACAAGTAGTTTTTGCCTTCTACTCTAAGTCGAAGTGCTGGGCCTTGCGGGCTTCATGTATCCTTCGAGCGGGCTTCTTCCTTGGCAGAAACTAGGTAGGTTCATATCGAGGACCCGAGGGGTAATATCCTCGTCAACCGCCGTCCGATGTTGCCCTACAGACACTATTAGCAGCATATATAGAATATACAGTGTGCCAAAGGCCACCTGGATAAAGCAGTCGACATACTCTTTTCTCCCTTTTTTATGCCATTTCATATATTTAAGTATTATTTTATTTTAATTGTTTTATTGTATGATACTTTTATTTCCTAGTAATATATCACATAAAATCCCACAATACAAAGATTTTGATGTTTTTAAATCCTTAGCATACTTTGGTGTTTTAAAGTATCACATAAAATCCTTGGTGAGGCCCACAAGCCTATGTTTTACCGATCATAGCGTCTTAGAGGGATCTTGACCCCACTCAACTTGTGTGTACCTATTATATGTATACAAGTGTGGTGAAAGGTTTAGAGATCCAATATTTATCCCAACCTGCTACACACATGTCCTGTCACTTAGGAAAATTCTGGATTTGTAGCTAGGGGGAAACTCCCATGTTGGTTCCAACGGAGGGAATCCTGCGATAACATGAGCTCAACCTTAATTTTCAATGTTCCTATACCCTAAAGAAACACAAAAAAAATTAAAATTTCCATTGGTCAATGGACGTTTGAAAATACGAAAATACCTTTACTTATTACTTTTATTTTTTAAACTTGCAAGCTGTAAGTGTTTAGCAACCACTCCCTTTAGTTGGGGATACAAAACTATTACTATTTACTGTTGCAAGTTGCTTGAAGAGTACTAGAAGAACCACTATTTTCCCCGAGAGTTCGATATATACTCCTCGAGAGTTAAAACTAAAATAAAAGAGATGTTAGAAAATCCCCGAAATTAATGAAAAATATGTTGAAAAATATGTCGAGGATTTCAATAAACTGACAAATATAAAAAAGTATGGTCTAATTAACTATAAAGTTGATAAATACATTTTACATGCATCAGCGCCCGAAAGCGACACTTTGCCGTTTTTGCCGACTGGGGCCGTCGCCACAGGCACTCGCCTGGTACCTCCACAGAGCGCCACATCACACGGGTTGCTGATAGTGGCCGTCAGGAGAAGACCTTGCCTGGGAGCACCTCGGAGCGACCGACTCCACGGTGGTTGCTGACGGTGGTCGTCGGCATATTGCTGCAGGCGCCATCAAACGGCCGTCCATCGCTTTTTTCCAAGCACCGAATCGTCATCATGCCCATGCATGGAGCACTGTCAGTACGGTGGCGTATGCCGACGGCCCGTATATGCCACGGCTGCGTAGCCAGGATGCCGACGAGGTGTTTGCCGACTATTGCCGTCGGCAGCTCTCTAGCCTACGTGCTTCTTGTTAGTGCTGGCGGCTAGAGGCCATCGATAATGAACCTTCCTCCTATGGTAAAATGCACCATCTTTCATAAAAATGCAGTCGATAATGGTGCGCAATAGTTGCTGTGTGCAGCCACTCGTCCGAGCTTGTTCCCCACGAGCACCTGACTACTACTCTTTCCATTCAATATTAAATGTCCACATAGTCGAGATCCATGTATCTGACTACTCTCTCCGTTTTAAAGAATAATACTTATATTTTTTCTGAAAAGTCAAGTTAAGTAAAGTTTGACCAAAAATTTAGCTAAAACTATCGAGAACTATGATATTCTATAGATACCATATAAAAATATATATCATGATGTATCTAACGGTGTTGATTTTAAATTGTGCACATTGATAGATTTATCTAAAAACTTAGTCAAACTTTAAGTAATTTGATTTAAAAAAAATATAAGCCTTATTCATTGGAATGAAGGTAGTACAATATTGAGAAGAAACTTGTTGCCTACATGGGTTGCTACACACATATGTGTTGTACATATGTGTTGTAGGATGATTCAAGCCTCATGAACTCATTCTAGCTTGTTCCTAGTAGAACACATAATTCTGCTGTGCAAAAATAGTTTCAACATTTTAGTTTGATTTTTTTTTAAAAAGTCAACTCAAAATTGAGAAAGTCAACAAAAAACATTTTCTGAGTTGACTTTAATAAAAAATCAAAATCAAAATTTTGAAACCACTTTTATACAACCGATCTCATGTTTTACTAAAAAAACAAGCTAAAATAGGTTAGTAGGGCTTGAATCGCCGTAGAACACATGGCGTGTATGTTGGAATTATGCCCTAGAGGCAATAATAAAGATGTTATTATTATAATTCTTGTTCATGATAATGTTTATATTCCATGCTAGAATTGTATTAAGCGGAAACTTTAATACTTGTGTGGTTTATGAACAACACAGTGTCCCTAGTACGCCTCTTTGGACTAGCTCATTGATTAATGATGGTTAAGGTTTCCTAACCATAGACATGAGTTGTCAATTAATAATGAGATCATATCATTAGGAGAATGATATGATGGACAGACCCAAATAAAGCAGAGCAATTAGATCGTGTCATCGTGTTCATCTTTGCGAAGCTTTTCCTATGTCATGTATTGTATTCCTTAGACCATGAGATAATACAACTCCCTAGTATCGGAAGAAAGCTTTGAAGTCATCAAACGTCATCCTATGTGAGGGTGATAATAAAGGTGTCTCTCAGGTGATCGGAAAGTACTTGTTGGGTTGTATGTATCGAGATGGAATTTGTCCCTCCCAAGTCGGAGAGATATACTTCGGGCCCACTCGGTAATCGATATCAACACCGCTTGCAAGCATGTGGTTAATGAGTTAATCACAAAGTGATATCGGATTACGGAACGAGTAAAGTACTTGCTGTAAACGAGATTGAACTAGGTATGGCGATACCGACGATCAAATCTCGGGCGAGTAAAATATCGTGTGACGAAGGGAATACATATACGGGATTAATTGAAATCCTGACATCGTGGTTCATTCGATATGATCATCGATGAATATGTGGGAGTCAATATGGGTTTCCAGATCCCGCTGTTGATTATTGATAGAAGATCATGTCTACATATTCTCGAACCCGTAGGGTCACACACTTAACGTGTATCGATGCTAGGATAGAATGGATAATTGGTTTATGAGTTTTAGTTCGGAGTCTCGGATGAGATCCAGGACGTCACGAGAGGTTCCGGAATGGTCCGGAGAATAAGATTCATATAAAGGAAAGCAGTTTTTGGATTCCGGAAAGGTTTCGGAGTTTATCGGTATTGTACCGGAAGGTTCTAGAAGGTTCCGGAGTGGGACCAACGTGGGCCCACTTGACGGAGGCCTGCGTGGGCCTAAGGGGAAGTGCCCTGGCCGCCCTGGGCCAGGCGCACAAGGCCCCTAAGGCCCAGCCGGCCAGCCCAAGGGGAAACCCTAAGGGAGTCTTCAAAGAAGGAAGGGGGGGGGGGAAACTTGCCCCCCACTCTTCCTACTCCAAGTCGGCGCCCTAGGGTTTGGGGAGAGGCCAAGCTGGCCGGCCACCCCTCTATATATAGGGAGGCAAGGGCGCAGCCCTCTCTACCCCTAACCTAAACCCTAGCCACCAACTGCTGCCCTCCCTCTCTCTCTCGCGACTGCGCGTAGGCGAAGCCCTGCTGTAGAAACTCTCCACCATAAGCACCACGCCGTCGTGCTGCTGATCCAATCTATCTCTCCACCATACTTGCTGGACCAAGGAAGGAGGAGACGTCGCTGCACCGCACGTGTGCAACTCTCGGAGGCGCCGCCACTTGCGGCATAGGATCGGATCGGATCGCGAGGAGGAGACGGCGAGTACGACTACGTCAACCACGTTCTATTGAACGTTTCCGCTGTGCGAATCTTCAAGGGTATGAAGATCTCATCTACCTCTCTCGTTGATTACATCTCCTAGATTAGATCTTGGCTTTCTTGTTCGCATCCGTAGGAAAATTTTTGATTTACTATGCTGCGAAACCCTTCAGTGGTATCAGAGCCAGGTCTATGCGTAGATGTGTTTCACGAGTAGAACGCAACATGCTTGTTGTGGGCGTTGATGTTTTCTGTTGCAAACCTCTTGTTGTGTATTTCTTATGGCGCGGTATAGTGAGATTGAAGCGGTCCAGGCCAACTTTACGCGACCGCGTTCGCGAGACCGGCTCCGCACTTGACGTGTGGCTTGTTCCACACATGCGGCTGGTGGATGCCAGTTTCTCTCACTATAGTAGTCATGGGACTTACATCGGATGTTAGCAACCATAATATCACCGTTGTGGCTTTTCGTAGGTAAGAATCGTTCTTAGCTTGCTACTCCCATAAGCCACGTAAAACATGCAACAACAAAGTAGAGGCGTCTAACTTGTTTTTGCAGGGAGTGTTTTGTGATATGGTATGGCCCAAGACATGATGAGTATGAATTGAGTTGTATGCAATGATCATGTTTTGTAATCTTTCACGACTTGCATGTCGATGAGTTCACAACCGGCAGGAGCCATATGGTTGTCTTTATAATTATGTATGACCTGCGTGTCAACTTCTTATACGCCATGTAATAGCTTTACTTTATCGCTAAGTAGTTAGCAATAGTTGTAGTTGCTATTCGTGGTGGAGGCAATCATGGTGGAGTGATGGAGATCATGCCGGCGCGCACAAGATGGAGATCATGGCGCGGAGATTGGCTATACCATGTCACATAAAATTATATGCATGTGATGTTTATCTTTTTATGTATCTTATTATGCTTAGATCGCGACGGTAGCATTATAAGATGATTCCTCACTTAAAGATCAAGATAAAATTGTGTTCTCCCCTCGTATGCGCCGTTGCGAAAGATCGTCGTTTTCAAGCACCTCGTGATGATCGGGTGCTATAAACTCTACGTTCACATACAACGGGTGCAAGCCAGTTTTGCACACGCGGAAAATACTTGGGTTTGACTTGACGAGCCTAGCATGTACAGACATGGCCTCGGAACACATGAACCGAAAGGTTAATCATGAGTCATATGAATGATATGATCGACACTGAGTTGTCCACCATTGAAACCACATCTCTTCTCGTGAAGATCGGATTAGGTGTGGTGAATTTGGATCGTGTTCACTAAACAACTTGAGGGATGTTGAATTTAGTGGGAGTTCATCTAGTAATTTGATTAAGTTGAACTAGTTATCATGAACATAGTCTAAAAATTGTACTTGCAATGTTGTAGATCAAATGGCTAAGTCCAACTTCAACGTGTTTGCTGAGAAAGAAAAGCTTAAGAACAATGGGTCTAACTTCACCAACTGGTTCCGCAATCTGAGAATCATACTCGCTGGCGGACAAAAAGCCTATGTACTTGACAAAGCGCTAGGTGACACCCCTGCTGCAACTGCGAAAACTGAAGAACTTGCTGACTTCAATGCTCGTAGAGATGATTGTGATGTGATTATGAGTACCATGCTGTTTTCTATGGAACCGGAACTTCAAAATCATTTTGAGAAGTACCGCGGGCCTTATGAGATACTTGAGGAACTGAAAACCATGTTTCAGACTCAAGCCCGTTCTGAGAGATATGAGATCTCTGAGAAGTTCTTTAACTGCAAGATGGAGGAAGGGAGTTCCGTTAGTGAGCACGCCATTAAGATGTCGGGCTACACTCAACGCCTTGAGCAACTGGACTGCAAGATTCCAGAGGAGCTCAAGATTGACAGAGTTCTGCAATCACTCCCTCCTAGCTACAAAGGTTTTGTAGTTACTCATAATCAAATTGGTTCCACTGATACGATCACTGAGCTCTTCGCAAAGCTGAAAGCTGCGGAGGTGGATATCAAGAAAGACAATCATGTGTTGATGGTCAACAAGACCACTAGCTTTAAGAAAGCTAAGGGAGCAAAGGGATCCTTCAAGAAAGGCAGCGGCAAGCGTGTTGCTCCTGTTGAGAAGAAGCTCAAGTCTGGACCTAAGCCGGACACTGAGTGCTTCTATTGCAAGGTCAAGGGTCACTGGAAGCGAAACTGTCCGAAGTACTTAGCGGACAAGAAGGCTGGCACCATCAAAGGTATATTTGATATACATGTTATTGATGTCTACCTTACTAGCGCTCGTTGTAGTGCCTGGGTATATGATACTGGTTCAGTTGCTAATATTTGTAACTCGAAACAGGAGCTACGGAATAGACGGCGGCTAGCAAGGGATGAGGTGACGATGCGCGTTGGCAATGGATCAAAAGTTGATGTGATGGCCGTCGGCACGCTCTCCTTAGTTTTTGTTATCGCCACATTTTGGCCAAATGAGGAGATGGGTCGTAATCAAGATGGGCTTGGAGGCTGGATCGGCCTTGCGCGTGGATTTGGGCTAATTGCCCGTGTATCTGTATTATGATAGATTACGTTTCGGTTTAAACAAGAGATAGAGTTGTTAGGTTTATTCCAAAGATAGAAAGTCTCCGGACTATAAATATGTACCTAGGGTTATTGAGAAAGGAGGACGACCACGTTCACAACAAACACAATCTCGGCGCATCGCCACCCCTTGTTTCGAGGGTTTCTTTCAGGTAAGCGTCGTGCTGCCTAGATCGCATCTCGCGATCTAGGCAGCATCTGCTTATGTGTTATTTGGTGTTGCTCGTACTGAAGCCTTGTTGATGGCGAGTAATACTGTTATCATAGATCTGTTTGGGCTAGCATCGGTGCTTTCGGTTATGTTTGATTAGTCATGCTGCCCCTAGAGATCTCGCTGCCTTTGCACCTATTTTGGGTGTAAGGGCAGCATCTTGCTTGATCTTTATTCAGTCGATTCAATCTGTCATAGTTGTTCCTTGTTCTCCAAGGATTAGTTTGATATCCGCATGGTCAGGCCTCACAAACGGGTTGAACGATCCAGTAGTACGTAAGGATATGGTTTGCCAATTCGAGAGGAGTTGTTCCGGGAATTGACTCTACGTTGGTTTTTTGGCCTCCTCTAGGGTTAGTTTTCTGTTATCTTTCGTATCTACCAGGCTCAATTACGTGTGGGATGTTCCAATTATGTGGTGAAAGCGTTAAACTGTCGTAGATCGATTTGACTTGTATTGATAAAGCAAAACCCCATGTTATCGTAGATCCAATGCAGATCCATGGGACAATCGGCTACATGAGCCGATTCACAGGGAAACCTGAGAGCCAATCGAGGCTCGTATTTAATGTTTACGTGTCTGCCATGCAGGAAACTAATCGAAGCAATCCATCACCTTCCTGATCAGGTATAGGTCAGGTGGCACGCCCTTGCATCAGCCAGGACGTGTGCCGGAGTTTTGCGGGCCGTTGCCCGAGGGACCAGGGCCCACCAGCAGTTCTGGGAGCCTCCCGGCTCTTCGTGTTGCTCGTCGCTGCTCACCGGTGGGTTTTGACAGGCAACACATTCTGGCATGCCCGGTGGGACACTCAACAACATCTGCATCAACATCTGACGCTGCGATGGGGGACGGACCAATCACGTACGACGATCTGCCTGATGAGCACAAGAAGAGGTATGATGATATCAAAGCTCTCTTCGAAGCCGATCTCATCGGCTCTTTTGAGAGGACCCGTAAGCATGGCATCAGGTGGAAAGGGTTCTCACCCGAAGGCGCTCTTGATGAGGTGGACCTGTCTGTTCCTTCAGAGGATCGCACCAGAGCTCTGCGACAGGAAGTCAATTGCATGGTGGCTCATTCTCTTCACCGCCATTCTGAGAGCCTGGTGAACGCTTTCGAGCGCGTCGCGGTTCGCGTGGTTCAGGAGATCATGAAACATCAGTACTCTCCGTCGGGGCCTACCCTAGGGACTCACCAGGGAGAAAGACCGCTCCAGACCAGGCCACAGCTACCATTCACGCTTGCAGCTCCGGAGCCACCGGGGTCACCGGCGTACGTCGTCTACAAGATTGGAGGTGATCCTGGCGATTACCAATTCCTGTTTGAACCACCTAAAGAAATCCCACATGGATATGTGTGCACATACGTGCCGGACTGCAACAGCCTGACGCGCACGAACCAGATTGCAACCGCAGGGATTTCTGGGGCAGTTGTTTCTGGAGTAGGGATTTCGGGAGCAGGGATGTCCGGGATGGACGCTGATAAACAGGCGTGGCTAGCTAAGTATGCCACCGGAACGAGTCATGAGAATTTAGCCCCTGCAGCTCAAACGGTGGAGCAAATCAGTACCATCTTGAGAGACCAGTTCGGCTTCGTGCCGAAGAGGAGAACAATCGGCTATTCCAAGCCGTACCCCAACGAGTATGATCTGATTCCGCTTCCACCCAAGTATCGGCTCCCTGAGTTCTCAAAATTTAATGGTTCAGAAGGGTCTAGCTCGATCGAGCACGTGAGCCGATATTTGGCACAGTTAGGCATGATTTCAGCATCGGATCAGTTACGCGTAAGGTTCTTTGCGCAATCTCTGACAGGACCAGCTTTTGGGTGGTACACCTCGTTGCCACCAGATTCGATCCGGACCTGGAAGCAGCTGGAAGAACAGTTCCATATTCAGTATCATTCAGAAGCTACCGAGGCTGGCATTGCCGATCTGGCGCAGGTGCGGCAGAAGCGGGGAGAAACAGTAGCCGAGTATATTCAGCGTTTCAGGACTGTCAAGAACCGATGTTATTCGGCTCGTTTAACTGAGAAAGAAGCAGTCGAGCTGGCCGTGTTGGGTCTCTCAGCACCGATCAAGGATCTGGCTTTCCAAGTAGAATACAATTCACTGGCGCACATGGTCCAGAAACTGACAATGTATGAGCAGCGCCACCCTGAGTTGTACCAAGACAAGTTCAAACGTCCGATAGGCCTGGTCGATACAGAAGAAGAGGATCTTGTAGAAGACCAGGAGATAGCCGTGGCTGAATGGGCTCGGGGAGCAGATCCTGTGTCCTGCAAATGGGTGAAACAGCAAGGGCCTGCAAAAGGGTTCGACTTCGATGTAAGCAAAGCTGAGCAGATATTCGATTTACTGCTGAAGGAAAAGCAGCTGAAGTTACCCGAAGGCCATAAAATCCCTACGGCGCAAGAGATGAACGGGAGATCATACTGCAAGTGGCATCACTCGTTCACCCACACCACCAATGATTGCAAAGAGCTACGTCGGCAGATCCAAACGGCGATAGAACAGGGCCGTCTGATCCTTGGGCAGTTCGCCATGAAAGTGGACACAAACCCGTTTCCTGGCATCAACATGGTAGAGCACAGCCACTCCACGAGGCGTCAGCTAGATTTCTCGTTCGACATTAACATGGCAGGGCCTGTGTACCACCATGGCAAGTATAACGAGGAAAGCGGCCACTCCCGGGGCAAAGAAAAGGAAGAGGCCGGTCCACGCGACCGGCCCCGTTATGATGATAGGCGGTATATAACCGAGGAACAAGTGAGAAGCGTGCGATATCAGAAGCCACACTCCACGCATCTCCTTAACAAGTATGAGCGTCAGTATGACCGACGTCGGCAGTACGACAGAGATGATGAAAGAGATCGTCGGACCGACGCATACGATGGGAGATACCGTCGGCATGATAGAGATGATGAAGGATATGAGCACCGCGCTAGGGGAAGGTCAAAGGAAAAGGAAGGCGTGGATAAACATTGGGATTGTCCTTTCTTCAAGTACTGTTGGGATGCGGGAATGAGCCGATTGCCTACAGTCGACAACTGCCCGGAATGTGGACAGCAGAAGGATGACACAGGTCCAGTTTCAGTGTTCAAGCGTCTAGGGCCTCTCCCGCCTCAGAACAGACAAGAGGAGTCATCTCGAGCAAAAGATCTCGAGGAGTCAGAGGATGAAGAAGAAGATAGATATCACCGGCCAAGGTGGTGTCCCGATGGACTCAGACACACCCAAAAGCGTAGAGTTCAGCGGCTACGTAGCTTGGAGGAAGCCGAAGCGCAGTACCTCCACACTTTAAGGAAAGCCCGGCCTGATCTGGCCGTGAAAATTCAGCGAACCTTGGAGACGGAGGCCCGTCCAAAAAAGAAAGAGTGGCGCCCCAAACCAGTAAAAGCCGATGCGAAGACATCGGCTGGCACAAACATGGTGTTCATACTTCCGTCAGAGTTTTGCGCTCCAAGAACCGAAGAACTACCAGTGGCACAGTTTGACTGCGGCCCACGGCCGGTTATCTTCGAAAAGCCACAGGAGAAGGGCTACAAACATCTGAAAGCCCTGTACCTGAGAGGTTATATCAATGGGCAGCCTGTCCGCAAGATGTTGGTTGACACCGGAGCGGCAGTCAATATAATGCCATACTCCATGCTGCGGCGTTTGGGACGCTCCACTGCAGATCTGATCAAAACCAACGTCACGCTAAGTGACTTCAACGGCCAAGCTTCAGAAACGCAAGGCGTTCTGAACGTGGATCTGACCGTGGGTAGAAAAACCATCCCTACGTCGTTCTTCATTGTTGACAGCAAAAGCACCTACGCTGTCTTACTGGGAAGGGATTGGATTCACGCTAACTGCTGCATTCCATCCACGATGCACCAATGCCTGATACAGTGGGATGGAGATGAAGTGGAGGTCATTCATGCAGATGATTCGATCGAGATCTCAATAGCTGGCATGAACATTTGGGACGCAGAAGACCAAGAGCCGATTTCTGGAGTCAGTCTAGACGGCTGTGAGCGCATTGAAGCTACAAAAAACGGGGTGAGGCTGGTCTTATCCACTGGCCTGACAGAGTAGCAAAGCCCACGATTGTGCGTGGTAAGGCCGATCCATGCGATCGGCCACAAAAAATAAAAAGCAGTGATCTTACGACAAGCATGTCATGTAGTCGTAGTAGGGAGATTCCCTACCATTGTAGAGCACCAATAAGTTGTAAACCTTCCTTGAGTAATGCAATCAAAAAGGGGGCCGATTCCGGCAATCGGCCCAAATTATCTTTGTTATCCTCACCAAACTTTTGGCCTGTGTTCAGCATCGATTTAGCAGGTGACGGAAAGCTGGGGTATGGGTTTACATCCGCTGATGAGCTAGAGGAGATTGACATCGGTCCTGGGGATAAGCCACGACCGACATTTATCAGCAAAAAGTTAGATCCGAATCTGCGGGGTCCGATGATAGCTTTGTTGAAAGAATATCCAGATTGCTTTGCCTGGGACTATACGGAGATGCCCGGGTTAGACAGGAGCATCATTGAGCATCGGCTCCCGCTTAAAAAAGGGTTTCGGCCATTCCAGCAGCGAGCACGATAGATGAAGGCCGAAATTTTAGAGGAAGTCAAGAAAGAGATCGAGAAAATGTTGAAAGCTGGGTTCATCAGGCCATGCAGGTATGCTGAGTGGATTTCTAGTATCGTACCTGTAGAGAAAAAGGATGGCCGATGGCGTGTTGCCATAGATTTTCGGGATCTCAATAGAGCCACTCCAAAGGATGAGTATCCGATGCCGGTAGCAGAGACATTGATCAACGCAGCTGCTGGTCATAAGGTCTTGAGATTTATGGATGGCAATGCCGGTTACAATCAAATTTTTATGGCTCCAGAAGATATACACAAGACTGCATTCAGAGTCCCAGGTTCGGTGGGGTTGTTTGAATATGTAGTCATGACATTTGGACTGAAGAATGCCGGCGCCACATACCAAAGAGCCATGAATTACATTTTCCATGATCTGATCGGCAAGCTGGTGGAGATTTATATCGATGACGTGGTAGTCAAGTCTGCTTCAGTACAAGGACACTTGGACGATTTGCGACGCGTCCTGGACCGAACCAGAAAATTCGGACTACGGATGAATCCAAAGAAGTGTGCCTTCGGTGTGACGGCCGGTCAGTTCTTGGGTTTCTTGGTCCATGAACGCGGAATCGAGATCGGCCTGAAAAGTCAGGAGGCAGTGCGAACAATGAAGCCACCTACCACGAAGAAAGAACTGCAGTGTCTCATCGGCAAAATCAACTTCGTCAGAAGGTTCATCTCCAATCTGTCAGGAAGAATAGAGCCGTTCATGGGACTGGTGAAAATTAAATCTGATGAGGAGTTCCGCTGGGGGACAGAACAACAACGAGCCTTCGACAAGATCAAAGAATATCTAACGAAGCCGCCAGTGTTGGTTCCACCGCAGCAGGATAGGCCGTTCTACATTTACTTGTCGGTGGCTGACACGTCCATCGCCTCGGTGGTGGTGCAAGTTTATGATGGTCTGGAGCGAGTTGTGTTTTACATCAGCAGAAGGATGCTGGATGCAGAGACGAGATATCCTGAGATCGAGAAGTTATACCTCTGCCTATTTTTCACCTGCACCAAGCTGCGACACATCTTGCTGTCAGCAGAGATTATCATCATATGCAAATCAGATGTCATAAAACATATGCTGTCGGCTCCTGTGTTGAAAGGCCGACTCGGCAAATGGATGTTTGCATTATCGGAATTTGATATCCGGTATCAACCCGCCAAAGCGGTTAAGGGACAGGCGTTGGCCGATCTTATTGCTGAACGAATCAACACTGATATAGCAGCACTGTATGTACGTGCATGGGCTATGTTTTTCGATGGATCGGCTTGTGATGATGGTTGCGGCATCGGCATTCTACTCGTGTCGCCCCGGGGGGCAACATATTCCTTCTCCATCAGGCTATCTACCCCTTGCACCAACAATGTCGCTGAGTATGAGGCAATACGCAAGGGAATGGAGTTGCTCATTGAAGCCGGAGCAGAAGCAGTGGAACTTTTTGGAGACTCCAAATTGGTGATTTCCCAACTCACGGACGAATACAAGTGTGAGAGCGAATCACTCTTCCCATTATGGTTGCAATGCCGTGAGCTGATGGCACAGTTCAGGTATCTAAACTTTAACTGGATCCCGCGGTCGCAGAATACTGAGGCGAATGATCTTGCACAGATGGCTTCAGGCTACAAGGACATAGCAGATGGAACTGATGTTCAGGTACAGTTCCTGGAGGCGGACGACTGGAGAGCCGATATCTTCAATTACTTGAAAGATTTGGCTCGGGGGGCACCTAAACGGATAAGGTACAAGGCCATGAAGTATGTGCTTATTGGGGATGACATGTTCTACAGGACTTTGGAAGGGTTACTGCTCAAATGTCTGGGGCCAGCCGAGGCAAATCGGCTTCTACACGAGGTACACGAAGGCGCCTGTGGAACTCACCAATCGGCTCACAAGATGAAATGGTTGATCAGGCGATCAGGGTTTTATTGGCCCACCATGCTTGAGGACTGTTTTAAGTACTATAAAGGGTGTCAAGCATGTCAGAAATTCGGGAAGATTCAGATGGTACCTGCATCAGCGATGAACCCCATCATCAAGCCTTGGCCATTCCGAGGTTGGGGCATGGATATGATTGGCAAGATCAATCCTCCATCAAGCAAAGGCCACATGTGGATTTTGGCCATTACGGATTATTTCACTAAATGGGTGGAAGCCGTCCCTATGAAGTCAGTAAACTCGAAGGATGTTATCAATTTCGTGAAAGAACATGTCATTCATAGATTCGGGATTCCCCAAACTATCACGACCGATGGAGGTTCGGTCTTCATTTCTCACGAGTTTAGAGAGTTCTGCGAGGACACGGGAATTAAGCTGATCCGATCATCTCCATATTATGCTCAAGCAAATGGACAAGCTGAAGCGTCCAATCAGAGCCTTATCAAGCTGATCAAGAGAAAAATCGACGAGCACCCTAGGCGTTGGCACGAGGTTTTGTCAGAAGCTTTGTGGGCTTATCGCATGTCATGTCATGGAGCGATAAAAACCTCGCCATACCATCTAGTCTATGGACAAGAAGCCGTATTGCCATGGGAGATTACGGCTGGATTGAGACGTGTCACTTTTCAGAACGATCTAACAACTGAAGAATATGCAGCCCTGATGAGTGACAGTGTTGAGGATGTAACTGAACTTAGGCTGTGGTCGCTTGAGAAAATTAAAGAGAACAAAGCCAAGGTAGCTCGTGCATATAATAAGAAGGTGAGACCAAAGGAGTTCCACGTTGGGGATCTGGTATGGGAAGCTGTATTGCCATTGGGAACTAAGGATGCAGCATACGGTAAATGGTCTCCAAATTGGCACGGGCCATACAGGGTCGACCAAGTTTTAAGGGGCAACACGTACATGCTTGAGGAGCTGGACGGTGTGAAATTCCCAGTGGCTGTTAACGGTCAGCATCTCAAGAAATATTTCCCAAGCATGTGGGATGATGGACAGTGAAATATGGGGGCCGATACATGAAATCGGCCAGTAAAAAAAAAATATCCAGTGAAATATGGGGGCCGATACATGAAATCGGCCAGTAAAAAATATATCCAGTGAAACATGGGGGCCGATACATGAAATCGGCCAAAAAAAAAACAATGCACAGCCATCGACTCTCGAGGTTCAGACTGTTACGAGCAGGTGTCAGGTTACATGAATAAGCTACTGAAGGAATGCCTCGAAGGCACGGAGGGCGTCAGCACGGACACGATCCACCTCGGCGATCTCGGCTACGTCATCATCGTCCTTGCCCGTCACTAGCTGCTTGCTCAGGGCACGTATTTCTGCCAGATCAGTCTTCAGTTGAGCGTTGAGGCCTTCTGCTTCGTCTTGGGAGCGGGCGATGAATGCTTCCTTGTCATGAATGAGCTTTTTAGTCGCCCGGACCTTCTCTTCGAGATCTTCCAATTCCTTTTTTAAGGATGCAAGCTCGGCGGTGCTGACAGAGGTGTCAGTTTTGGCATCCAGAGACGCCTTTTTCTCATTGAGCCGCTGACATTTGGCTGCAATATCGGCCTTCAGTGGGAGTTGGGCGTGGCGTAGATTGATCCTCTCACGAGCCAACTTCACCCTTGACCCGTAGAAAGACAGAGTCACAACTGGCCAAAGCTTCACCTGCAATGCTACCGGGAGTTGGTCCTTGATTTCGTCAAGAACACTCTTCACCTCTTCAGAACCCTCGACCAACTTCTCGATTGGGGAGGACAGCAAGGCTTTGAGACGCTGGAATTGAGGTAGAATAGCGCTTGCTCGTGGTTCATCGTTGGCGACAGAGGGAGCTGGTTCGATGGATTCAGGGTCGAACGTCAGCAAGCCTGAGATATCACAACCCTGGCAGGCAGAAGTGGCGTCAGTATGCGTCAAATAGGGAAGGATGAGTCGAAAGAAGCGAACATACCTCTCCTGAGATCAGGGGGATAGCCGACGGCGAGACAATCGGCTCGTGTGTTGTTGCTGAGGGCTTGGCCAAATTGGCAACCGTTTCATCTACACCTTCAGGGATTACTAGATCCAGGCTTGCGGAAGGCGTCGGCACTTCCCCGACTTTCCCACTAGAAGTGTCATTCGTCTGCATGAAAGGTGCTTAGCCGATGTGAATAGCAATGAATCGGCATAAAAAAGGAGTGGTAGGAGTATGGAGGATAATTACTTTCGAGGCCTCCTGGCTCAAAGAAGAAGTTTGCAGTCCCTTGCGAGCCCTCTTGGGGCTCACAGCTTGCCCCGCCTCGACTGCTGCTCGGGGGGCAACAGGTTCAGGAACAGGCCTTTTCCTGGAAGCCGATGGTGGCACATCTGGCTGGCTCGGTGTGGTGGTTCTCTCAGAGTCTGCTGAGCTCGAATCTCCTCGATTGGATTGTGTTTCCTCGCTGGAGGTGTCTTCGATGGAGACCTGTAAGAAAGGGAGAGTTGGTAAGCACGAGCATGTTTACAAAGATAAATGAGATCAACCAAGGCATGAATCAGCGTACGTGCGAGCTCTCTGGAGAAGGGCTCCGGCGCCTCAAAGTTTTTTTGGCCACTACCTTCCTCACCGCCGTTCTTGTTTTAGTTGGAACTCGGGAGGCAGCTGACCCGGAAGTTGCTTGGCTCTTGGAAGCCGATTTTGGTGATATCGGTTGGTTCTGCATCACGACCTGTTTCAAAGGTGGCGAGTTTTTGCAGAAAAGGACCACAGGAGCTGGTGGGAGGAATTCGAAGGGGGAGCCATCCTCGTTGGTAGGTTCTGGACCATCTTGTTGCTGCAAGGAGACAGAGCAGGATATTAAAAGAATCGTCGTGAGCTGCATCAAGAAAATTTACAAGTAGCAGTACCTGTTCTACGGGGATGTCATATTCAGCATCGAGCTGTTCCAGCAATGGTCCCAGAGCTCTCCTGAAGGCATGAGTCTTCCACATCGACCACCAGTTCTCAAAACCATCGGTTGATGAAGTGAAAGTGAGGTTGTTAGGAATTGGGATGGTCAGAGCATCGAAGAAAGAATAACACCTCTGACTGGTGAGAGAATCGGGCAGGTCAGCTCTGCTCTCTGTGAGGTGGTGGAGAAAGAAATGAGGAGGTACTTGCCCAAGGCCAAATTGCCGAGCTGCTACGACCGGCTGGTAGAACTCGTATCCAGGCTTGATTATTCTGTTGGATGTGCTCATGCCAACTGGGAGGAAGCAGGGACGGATCACGGTGGAGAATAGCTGCCGAGTGCTAGTGTCATCGGCAAAGTTGTCTAGCCTAAAGGAGATTGGATTTTCAAAATTTTCCGATTCCTCCGTGTAAGGAAAGAAGATAGGATTGTCCAGGCCTTGGAAGAAAATGCTGAACCACTTGGATGCTTCATGAGGGATCAGTTTACTACCTGGCAGGCTATACAGAGCTTGGCCGTAGCTGGTGCATCGGATCTGCTTCCCTTTGGCATCTGGAAAGGTGCAACTTGCCAAAAGGGGGAAGTTTGGGATATGGTTTTGAAAGTACAGCTGAGCCCATAGTTGAATAAACCACCAAGGACCTCCTGTTTTGACTGCTATGTGGGAGGATAGTTTGACAGACATCAACTGGAGATATCGATAGACTTCTCCAAGGAACAGTTTGCCGATGCCAAGTTGAGTGCCTCTGGCAAGTTCGTAGGCCAAGGGAAGATAATTCTTGGTTGGAGCAAGGGAAGGGCCACAGAATATGAAATGTTCCAGCCAGAAATTGAGGAAGGCCGTGTGTTCTTTCTCTGTGACAGGGCCCTTAGTTTTCATGTGGCTTCGAAGATAAGCACCCCAGTTCGTGCAATCTGTTTTGGAAGAAAGCTTGAAGGGGACTTTTGGCAGCATAAAAGCAGAGGGGCTGGGTGATGTGACGTCTAGACCAGTAATCATCACCACGTCTAACAGGGTTGGTGTCATGGGGCCATGGCCGAACATGAAGCAGTTTAGAGCATCAGACCAGAAATAGCCGATGGTTTTTAGAAGATTTTCATATTTCTCGAGGGGAGACAATGACAAAGTCAAGGCATCGGCTATTCCCGTGGTTTCCCATTGGGATTGGTAAGTTTTGGCTACCCTACTGTACCAAGAAACCCAATATTCGGGAGGATTAGGCCAGGCTCGTAAGCAGTCGGCCCAAGAATCCAAATCTAAGTTTTGGCTTACGAAGGGGATTCTGTTTGCCTCGCAAGAGATCAGATGGGCAGGACTAGATTCTGTACGGGGGCCAAGGCAGAGAGAATTTGGGAGAGAAGGATGCGGCAGCAGAATGTCTGAAACCTAAAATTTCAACGATGGGATAAAGCATTAATTCAGGTGTTTGCTATTAATTCTAGCACCGTGCTCGGATTGCGAGGAACAGTTAAGGATTACCTTCAGACCGGAGACCGCTGTGTTGGCGCTGGACGATTCCGCCATCTAATTTGCCGGCGGAGATGGATCTATGCGGTGGGGAATCTAGGGTTCGTGTCGCCGTGAGCCCGATTTGTTCAATGAGGCAATTGGAGATCTGAGTTAGCCTTTTTGAAGATGGTTGCAGGTTACCGTTGAAATTGGAAAGTGACCGCTCAGACTTGTCTAAATAAGCGACCGAGTTTGACCTTGCCAACGTTTGTGGGAAAAGCCGATGTGTTGCCATCGGCTCTTTGGGCTTTGACTTGGTTGACCATACCAAGCGTGGTGTGGTGAAAGCCGATTCGTTACTATCGGCTTTTGGAACGTTGACCTATTTGACTATCGGCAAAATCAAATTGGGAAAAGCAAGCTTTGTTGATTCCAAAGACGGTTGTTTACAATGAAGCCGATTGCTTACAAAATGGAGATCTACTACTAGTTCCTAATCTAGAAGGCGGCGTCGTCGTCGTCGCCGTTGCCATTGCCGCCGCCGTCTTCGCTGTCATCGGCGCTGCTGCCGGCTTAGTCCTCACCGCTGCTGCTGAAGTTGTCAGCGGGGGCCTCCTCGTCCTCGTCGTCGTCGTCGGTGTCCTCGCTGGACCCGGCGCGGAAGCGCTTCACCGGCGGGTATTCGTCGGAGGAGGTGTCCTCCTCTGCTTCTTCCTCCTCATCGGAAGAGCCGATGTCCTCGCCCCAGGACACGGCGTCGTCGGCGCTCTCCGCCTCCAGTTCCCCGTCGACGAGGAGTTGGAGGTCCTCCTCGCCGTCGGTCAGGGACTCGTCGTCCTCTGACTGGGCGGCGAAGTCCCAGTCTCTCTCGTCCCACCATTGTGGGGCGAGAGCTTCGTACGCCGCCATTGGCGGGTGCTCCGGCGTCGGCTCCCGGTTGACGGAGTCGGAGGATTGGAAGGAAAGGCCGGATGTGTTGGAGGAAGAAGAGGAGGCCATGGCGGAGGAAGAGGATTTTTTTGGCTATTGGAGAAGAATGAGGATGCAAATGGTTCGGATGGATTTAAATAAGGGGAATAGTGGAAGGTGGTTCAATGCCATAGCGGTTTTCGAGAATGTGGTGCCAGAGTTGTCAAATCGTGTACTGCGGAGAAGTTGAGAAGGCGAGGCATCATGATGAGGAGGCGATATGACGGTTCTGCTCTGCAACGCGTGACCCGATGAAGAAAAAAAAACAGAGTGGTTTTGGAATTATTATTGCCAAAACCAGGGGGGCATGTGTTATCGCCACATTTTGGCCAAATGAGGAGATGGGTCGTAATCAAGATGGGCTTGGAGGCTGGATCGGCCTTGCGCGTGGATTTGGGCTAATTGCCCGTGTATCTGTATTATGATAGATTACGTTTCGGTTTAAACAAGAGATAGAGTTGTTAGGTTTATTCCAAAGATAGAAAGTCTCCGGACTATAAATATGTACCTAGGGTTATTGAGAAAGGAGGACGACCACGTTCACAACAAACACAATCTCGGCGCATCGCCACCCCTTGTTTCGAGGGTTTCTTTCAGGTAAGCGTCGTGCTGCCTAGATCGCATCTCGCGATCTAGGCAGCATCTGCTTATGTGTTATTTGGTGTTGCTCGTACTGAAGCCTTGTTGATGGCGAGTAATACTGTTATCATAGATCTGTTTGGGCTAGCATCGGTGCTTTCGGTTATGTTTGATTAGTCATGCTGCCCCTAGAGATCTCGCTGCCTTTGCACCTATTTTGGGTGTAAGGGCAGCATCTTGCTTGATCTTTATTCAGTCGATTCAATCTGTCATAGTTGTTCCTTGTTCTCCAAGGATTAGTTTGATATCCGCATGGTCAGGCCTCACAAACGGGTTGAACGATCCAGTAGTACGTAAGGATATGGTTTGCCAATTCGAGAGGAGTTGTTCCGGGAATTGACTCTACGTTGGTTTTTTGGCCTCCTCTAGGGTTAGTTTTCTGTTATCTTTCGTATCTACCAGGCTCAATTACGTGTGGGATGTTCCAATTATGTGGTGAAAGCGTTAAACTGTCGTAGATCGATTTGACTTGTATTGATAAAGCAAAACCCCATGTTATCGTAGATCCAATGCAGATCCATGGGACAATCGGCTACATGAGCCGATTCACAGGGAAACCTGAGAGCCGATCGAGGCTCGTATTTAATGTTTACGTGTCTGCCATGCAGGAAACTAATCGAAGCAATCCATCACCTTCCTGATCAGGTATAGGTCAGGTGGCACGCCCTTGCATCAGCCAGGACGTGTGCCGGAGTTTTGCGGGCCGTTGCCCGAGGGACCAGGGCCCACCAGCAGTTCTGGGAGCCTCCCGGCTCTTCGTGTTGCTCGTCGCTGCTCGCCGGTGGGTTTTGACAGGCAACAGTTTTACCTTCGGGATTAGTTTTAAACCTTAATAAGTGTTATTATGTGCCTGCGTTGAGCATGAACATTATATCTGGATCGTGTTTATTGCAAGACGGTTATTCATTTAAATCTGAGAATAATGGTTGTTCTATTTATATGAATAACATCTTTTATGGTCATGCACCTATTGTGAATGGTTTATTTCTTCTGAATCTCGAAAGCAATGAAACACACATCCATAACATTGAGGCTAAAAGATGCAAAGTAGATAGTGATAATCCAACTTATTTGTGGCACTGTCGTCTAAGTCATATTGGTGTAAAACGCATGAAGAAACTCCATTCTGATGGACTTTTAGAGTCTCTTGATTTTGAATCATTTGACACGTGCGAACCATGCCTCATGGGCAAGATGATCAAAACCCCGTTCTCCGGTATAATGGAGCGAGCAACGGACTTATTGGAAATCATACATACCGATGTGTGCGGACCAACGAGTATTTCGACGCCCGGTGGATATCGCTATTTTCTCACTTTTACTGATGACTTAAGTAGATATGGGTATATCTATTTAATGAAACATAAATCTGAAACATTTGAAAAGTTCAAAGAATTTCAGAACGAAGTGGAAAACCATCGTAACAGGAAAATTAAATTTCTGCGATCCGATCGTGGAGGTGAGTATTTGAGTTATGATTTTCTCACGCATCTTAAAGCAAGCGGAATTGTTTCGCAACTCACGCCACCCGGAACACCACAGCGCAATGGTGTGTCTGAACGCCGGAATCGAACTCTATTAGATATGGTGCGATCAATGATGTCTCTTACAGATTTGCCGTTATCATTTTGGGGTTATGCATTAGAAACCGCTGCATTCACTTTAAATAGGGCACCATCTAAATCCGTTGAGACGACACCGTATGAACTATGGTTTGGTGCTAAACCTAAGTTGTCGTTTCTTAAAGTTTGGGGATGCGAAGCTTACGTCAAGAAGTTGATGTCGGACAAGCTCGAACCCAAAGCGGAGAAATGCGTCTTCATAGGATACCCTAAGGAAATGATTGGGTATACATTCTACCACAGATCTGAAGGCAAAGTGTTTGTTGCTAAGAACGGATCATTTCTTGAGAAGGAGTTTCTCTCGAAAGAAGTGAGTGGGAGGAAGGTAGAGCTATACGAGGTTATTGAACCTTCTCTCGAGTTGGAGAGTAGCGCAGCACCAGAAATTGTTCCGGCGCCGCCTGCATCAACAAGAGAGGAAGGTAATGATAAAGATCATGAAACTTCGAACGATGCTACTACTGAACTTCGCAGGTCGACAAGGTCACGTGCCACTCCTGAATGGTATGGCAACCCTGTCTTAACCGTCTTGTTGTTAGACAACAGCGAACCTGCGAACTATGAGGAAGCAATGATGAGCCCAGACTCTGAGAAATGGCTAGAAGCCATGAAATCCGAATTGGGATCCATGAGCGAAAACCAAGTGTGGACTTTGGTAGACCCTCCTAGCGACCGTAAGGCCGTTGAATGCAAATGGATTTTCAAGAAGAAAACGGACGCGGATGGTAATGTTACTGTCTATAAAGCTCGGCTTGTCGCAAAAGGTTTTCGGCAAGTTCAAGGTGTTGACTACGATGAGACTTTCTCTCCCGTAGCGATGTTTAAGTCTATTCGGATTTTATTAGCAATTGCTGCATTTCATGATTATGAAATATGGCAGATGGATGTCAAAACTGCGTTCCTCAATGGCAACATTGATGAAGAGTTGTATATGATGCAGCCCGAAGGTTTTGTCGATCCTAAGGATGCTAATAAGGTGTGCAAACTTCAGCGTTCCATTTATGGACTGAAGCAAGCATCTCGGAGTTGGAACCTTCGTTTTGATCAAGTGATCAAGAGTTTTGGATTTGTTCCAAATTGCTACGAAGCTTGTATTTACAAGAAAGTGAGTGGGAGCTCGGTGACATTTTTAGTACTATATGTGGATGACATATTGATTATTGGAAATGACATCGGTATGCTTAACGATGTGAAGAGTTATTTGAATAAATGTTTTTCAATGAAAGACCTAGGGGAAGCTGCTTATATATTAGGCATCAAAATCTATAGAGATAGAGAAAGACGCCTAATAGCTTTAAGCCAAAGTACATACTTGGACAAGGTTCTGAAGAGGTTCAGAATGGATAAAGCAAAGAAAGGTTCATTGCCCATGTTGTCAGGTAAGATATTGAGCAAGGCTCAGTGTCCAGCTACGGTAAAAGATAGAGAAACTATGAGCAAAGTGCCATATGCCTCGGCCATATGTTCTATCATGTATGCCATGCTGTGTACTAGACCGGATGTGTCCAATGCTCTTAGTTTGACGAGCAGATACCAAAGTGATCCAGGAGTGGAACACTGGACAGCCGTAAAGAACATCCTAAAGTATTTAAATAGGACCAAAGAAATGTTCTTGGTCTATGGAGGTGATGAGGAGCTTGTCGTAAAAGGTTACGTCGACGCTAGCTTCGACACCGACCCGGATGATTCTAAGTCTCAGACAGGATACGTTTATATTTTGAATGGTGGAGCTGTGAGCTGAAAAAGCTGCAAGCAAAGCGTGATCGCGGGATCTACAACAGAAGCGGAATACATGGCTGCTTCAGAAGCATCAAGTGAAGGAGTTTGGATCAGAAACTTCATCACTGAGCTTGGTGTGGTTCCAAATGCCTTGGACCCACTGGAGATATTGTGCGACAACACTGGCGCCATAGCACTGGCTAAGGAACCAAGATATCATCCAAAAACCAAGCACATCAACCGCCGTTTCCATATAATTCGAGATTATATAGCAGATGGAGATCTGAAGATTAGCAAAGTACATACAGATCTGAATGTCGCAGATCCATTGACTAAACCTCTTCCACGAGCAAAACATGATCAGCACCTTAATGCCATGGGTGTTAGATTGTTGCCAGATGTAAACTAGATTATTGACTCTAGTGCAAGTGGGAGACTGTTGGAATTATGCCCTAGAGGCAATAATAAATATGTTATTATTATAATTCTTGTTCATGATAATGTTTATATTCCATGCTAGAATTGTATTAAGCGGAAACTTTAATACTTGTGTGGTTTATGAACAACACCGTGTCCCTAGTACGCCTCTTTGGACTAGCTCATTGATTAATGATGGTTAAGGTTTCCTAACCATAGACATGAGTTGTCAATTAATAATGAGATCATATCATTAGGAGAATGATATGATGGACATACCCAAATAAAGCAGAGCAATTAGATCGTGTCATCGTGTTCATCTTTGCGAAGCTTTTCCTATGTCATGTATTGTATTCCTTAGACCATGAGATAATACAACTCCCTAGTATCGGAAGAAAGCTTTGAAGTCATCAAACGTCATCCTATGTGAGGGTGATAATAAAGGTGTCTCTCAGGTGATCGGAAAGTACTTGTTGGGTTGTATGTATCGAGATGGAATTTGTCCCTCCCAAGTCGGAGAGATATACTTCGGGCCCACTCGGTAATCGATATCAACACCGCTTGCAAGCATGTGGTTAATGAGTTAATCACAAAGTGATATCGGATTACGGAACGAGTAAAGTACTTGCTGTAAACGAGATTGAACTAGGTATGGCGATACCGACGATCAAATCTCGGGCGAGTAAAATATCGTGTGACGAAGGGAATACATATACGGGATTAATTGAAATCCTGACATCGTGGTTCATTCGATATGATCATCGATGAATATGTGGGAGTCAATATGGGTTTCCAGATCCCGCTGTTGATTATTGATAGAAGATCATGTCTACATATTCTCGAACCCGTAGGGTCACACACTTAACATGTATCGATGCTAGGATAGAATGGATAATTGGTTTATGAGTTTTAGTTCAGAGTCTCGGATGAGATCCAGGACATCATGAGAGGTTCCGGAATGGTCCGGAGAATAAGATTCATATAAAGGAAAACAGTTTTTGGATTCCGGAAAGGTTTCGGAGTTTATTGGTATTGTACCGGAAGGTTCTAGAAGGTTCTGGAGTGGGACCAACGTGGGCCCACTTGACGGAGGCCTGCGTGGGCCTAAGGGGAAGTGCCCTGGCCGCCCTGGGCCAGGCGCACAAGGCCCCTAAGGCCCAGCCGGCCAGCCCAAGGGGAAACCCTAAGGGAGTCTTCAAAGAAGGAAGGGGGGGAAACTTGCCCCCCACTCTTCCTACTCCAAGTCGGCGCCCTAGGGTTTGGGGAGAGGCCAAGCTGGCCGGCCACCCCTCTATATATAGGGGGGCAAGGGCGCAGCCCTCTCTACCCCTAACCTAAACCCTAGCCGCCAACTGCTGCCCTCCCTCTCTCTCTCTCGCGACTGCGCGTAGGCGAAGCCCTGCTGCAGAAACTCTCCACCATAAGCACCACGCCGTCGTGCTGCTGATCCAATCTATCTCTCCACCATACTTGCTGGACCAAGGAAGGAGGAGACGTCGCTGCACCGCACGTGTGCAACTCTCGGAGGCGCCGCCACTTGCGGCGTAGGATCGGATCGGATCGCGAGGAGGAGACGGCGAGTACGACTACGTCAACCACGTTCTATTGAACGTTTCCGCTGTGCGAATCTTCAAGGGTATGAAGATCTCATCTACCTCTCTCGTTGATTACATCTCCTAGATTAGATCTTGGCTTTCTTGTTCGCATCCGTAGGAAAATTTTTGATTTACTATGCTGCGAAACCCTTCAGTGTAGTTATCCATGTAGGAAGCAAATCCACTCTTAATGTCGACACGGTTGATATCACCTTTTTCTGTTTTTGTTGTTGATGGTTCTATTTTGGCTAGGGTAAGGGTATAGCATTAGCGTGTTTTTTTTTTCCCGTAGGTGTATTCAAGGTGGAATACTGGCAGTTTCCTATAATATGGCCTTCCCACAAAAATGCTACTCCCTCCGACCCATAATACTTTTCGCTAATACGGATGTATCTATCACTAAAATATATCTAGATACATCCGTATTAGCGAAGAGTAATATGAATCGGAGGGAGTACCTGTATTAGTTTAATTCCCTTTCCGGTTCTTTTGCTTTCTACATACGACTTTGTCATTTTCGCTAGGCAATTGTTAATGGAAAAGGACGAGAGAGTGGACAAATCATAGATCGAGCTACACGAGCCTTTTATTTTTAAACATTTAAAATTTGTATTTTAAAATTTCAAAAAATTCCAAAACAAAATTGTATAGATAGACAATGTTGAATACTACAAAACATGCAAAGTCTTAACCTGAAATACTTTGTGTTCTAGGCCACAAAAAAATGACAAAATCTGATAAAATTATATAATACTAAAATCTGTACTATTCACTATATAATATGTCAGATTTTATCTTTTTATGTAACCTAGGATATAAAGTATTTTATGTTGAGACTTTACATGTTTCGTAGTATTCTACATTTTCTACCTCTAGAATTTTATTTTAAAATTATGAAAAACGAAATTTGAATTTAAAAAAAATAGAAGGCTACATGTTGCTTAGTTTACATTTCGAGTTTGGAAAAGTTCGGTATTGGAGTAGCCTCATGGAGTCACGGGGAGCTCCGCTATCAGGCAACAAAACCGGTCGATGTTCTTAAAAAGGAATGCGTGCGGACTATGCACGGAAGGTGCAGATTCTGCAAAGGAATTTCTGATACGCTACCATATATATGGAGTAGTATCTCCCAATATATACATCCATGAATCTGTGCATCTGCTAATTCATCGATCGCCGTCACATCCGATCTTCGACCCATCACCATGAGTGCGTGTTTGTGCAAACAGTCCAATCTTGGCTCGCCACAGACGGCCGCGCCGCGCCCTCACCGGACCTCCCGCCGGAGCTTGCGGCCCAGGTCTTCTGCCGCCTCCCATCCTACGACGACCGCCGCACCTTCCGCGCAGTCTGCCGTGTGTGGCGCCTTGCTTCGCAGCAACAAAGCCACCTGCCGCCGGCCATGCCGTGCATTAACCTCGCCGCCGGTGCCTACCAGAGCCTCATCGACGGCAAGGTGCGCCGCTTCCGCGTGCCAAAGGGCTACCGCGCTGGCGCCTCCTTTGGCGGCTGGCTCTTCTGCTACCATGAGGGCTCCCGCCGATGCTTCCTCCGCGCCCCTCTCTCCGGCGCCGCCATCGAGGTCCCAGCTTACTACCACAAGTCGTGGTTCAACTTTCTCGCAGCAAACATATGGGCGACGCGTTGGCTGCTGGACAGAACGCTCAACGGCAGAGACATGTACATGAAGATGGTTGTGTGCTCGCCTAGCCTCGTCGTCGCCATACTCGGCTAGCACCGCCATTACGTCCATCCGTTCACTCACTTTGCATCTTTCGGCCCAGCACAGTTCGAGCAGCAGCGCCGGCTTGTATGGTCAGCTGTCCCGCGGCCGTATGATTATGCCGTATATCTACAGGGACATCGCCTTTTACAATGGGATGGCCTTTGGTCTCTCTTCCAAGGAAGACCTCTACAGACATCATGTCGACGGCGAGACACACCACATGCAGGAGCAGCCTATCATCCACCATATGAACGATTCTTGGCAGTATTATCGTGCCAACACCTACCTAGTCGTATCGTCAAACAAGCAGCAGTTACTCATGGTGCGGTGGAAAAGGAGGAACATCGTCACCGCTGATGGTCACCGGCCGACAATGGATCTGCGGGTGTACGAGGCGGATTTCGGGCAAGGGCGGTGGTTGGAGGTGACCGACCTTGGCGGCCAGGTCCTCTTCCTCGGTAGGAATTGCTCAATGGCGTTTGCGGCAGGCGCGTCGGAGCATTGGGGTCCGAGGTTCAGAGGAGGGAACCGTGTGTTTATTCTGGGTGCGGAGTGGGCGCAATCACTTGAGGAGCCCGTCTCCTACAAAAGACAAATTCCTAGCTATTGCGTTTATGACATGATGAGTGGTGAAACTAGTTTGTCTTCACTAGGCAGACCTCGTTACATGAAAAGCGACACATCGGGATGGCTCTTTCCCCTCGAGTGAAAACCTCGATCAACCTACACAATAAAGGATCATTCAACTGATGTCAATGCGTACCTACAAGAGAGGTTTTAAGAGCCTTTTTTTATCTAATATGATGGCTTCTATTTACTATATTACTTATTGTAAGATATAACTTTGTAGGGTTTATCATGGATTTTCTTCTCTTAACCGAATTATGTTAAGGGAAAGATATGTTATTGCAACTTCATGCCGCCTCACATTGATTCTTTCTAGACTTAGATTCATCTTTTTCTAGACTTTGTTAACAGTTAATAATTACACATTGCACTTCTGTTATGCAAAAAAGGGTTATATCATGTGACTGGATTTTCTTGGATTTCTAGTCACTTCTCCCCCTGCCGTTGGTTCTGCATTTGACAGTCGGTTTTAATTTCGGTTGTGACATATGAAGGCTTTAGGGTTTTGTTTCTTGTCTATTGAACTGCACTTTGAGACTTGGGCTATTGCTGAATGAAATGATGCATTTTTCCATCTGGAATGATTTAATATATAATTATCAATTTACAAAAACTCCACAAAAATGGATTAGAATTGTATGAATTATGAAACAAAATTGCAGGAACTCTGACACAAAATTTCGTTTCATGCAACTTGTTCCATGCTTCGTTTGGGCAGCTAAAATTGCATGAACGCTGAATTACAGTATAAATTGCAAAAAACTGATTTAGTAATTACACATTACACGTTGCACTTCTGTTATGCCAAAAATTCACTACCGGAAACGAAGTCTTTACCGTGTGGGAGAAATACACGGCAGATGTGGTTCGGAACACGGCGAATTTTTTATCGTGTGTCGACACACGGCGGACCACACACGGCAGCGAACACCACGGTGAAGAACCTTTGCCGTGTGTCCCCACCACGCACACACGGTAAAACCTTTGCCGTGTGTCCCCAACACGTGCACGACAGAGAAAAGCTACCCAGTGGGCCAGACGAGTGCCAGGTCGACACATCTTTACCGTGTGTCTGTGCACACACGGTAAAGGTTTCACCGTGTTACAATGTCTGCCGTGTGTAGTCAGTGTGGCGGGGTGTGGGGTCCAGGATTTTACCGTGTGTCGTCCTTTGCCGTGTATGTCAATTTTCGCCGTGTTTTTTTTTACTATTTTCCCGATCATTTGGTCCAGAGTACACCTCCCAGGTCTACAGGTTGCTGACATGTGGCTTCTTTGCTGTGTGTCAGCACACGGTAGATGACTTTTGTCCTCATTGCCGTGTGTCTGCACGTGGCAAAGGCCCTAGTAAATTTCGTTTTTGTTTGTTTTCTTTTAAATCCATGCAGTTCAAATCAAAATATAGCACATATATACAATGCCACTGCATATCACACCACAATAGCACCATATCATCAAACAAATAGCATCATAGCATCAAACCAAAGCACCATAGCATCATCAATCACATAGTCCAACACATAGTCACATAGCATCACCAAACACATAGTCCAACATATAGTCCTACGTCACGAATACAAAGTTCACGACACATAACAAAGTTCTTGAATTTCTAGTCACTTCTCCCCTGCGATTGGTTCTACATTTGACAGTCGGTGTCCATAGCCGCACTGAAGGAAGCATTCGGTGAGCTCCGTTGCACCCTTCCACCTTGAGATCGCCCACACCCGGAGGGTGTTCTCGATGAGGGCGTCAGTGGGGTACAACATCTTCGGCGATGTCGGGGGCAGACGGAAGGTTGGCCCATTGTACTTCATCTTGTCTTAGATCGGGTCTGGCTTTTGCTCTAGGATTTGGTGCCTTTTGGTGAAGAAGTGGCGCGGATGTATGTGTGGATTGGGATGTGTTTAAATAGGCGGAGTGCGCCATTTCACCCTCTCATCGAAGTCCTGTTTTAATTCCCTTGGTGCGCTGTTTCACCTTATTCACACTCAAAGCTGCGTCGCTACACTAATTTCCGTGACACGACGCGACGACTCTGAGCGGCTTGGTACTGCGCGCGTAGACATGCATGCATACCAACGTTCGTGCCGGCAGCTGGCATGCATGGTATGCGGAGCTGGCGCCAATTGGTTTTTTGACATGAGCTGGGGCCAAGTTACATCTGTCAATATGCTTCTCTTGACTTACTTGTACTTTTGTGATGCAGCAGAGAAACTTAGAGAAGTATGGAAACTTCGGCAAGAAAGTGCCATACTGCTAGATGCGGTGGAAGTGTTGGAGTCAAACTGGAGGCTTGCTCGAGATGTCCTCCAGCGAACTCGCCATGTTCTGACTCGTATGTTCGTTGGGTTGTTTCCGAGGAAGAAGGACGAGCTACCTGTCGACAATCTCAGAAAACTGGTCGAAGCCTTCGACACCATCGAAAACCCCGTTCTTGCGATGAAGCTTACATCGGTGAAACGAGGTGTCGAAGGGACAATTGCTCTCGCTCAATCGCATGGCGAGGAAGTAGACTGGGAGAAAGTTGGCTCCTCTTATGCTCGTCCTCCAGCCAAAATCTTGCACATGTCCCAAAATTTAAATATGTTATTTCAAATCCTAATTGCTTAGTCACCTAAGCGACCCCAATTACCCATCAAGACACTTCTAGATTTGGAAACTGCAAAGTGCTAAATAAAAAATGTATTTATGCTAATCATGTTGTGTATCATATATATATATATTTTTCCTTCATATATGAGAGTGATATTGTTTTTGTCCATTGCTTTAAACAATAGTATGATTTTTTTGTTATATTATCATTCTGAAATATTGCTTGATAAATCAACATCTGAAAATAAATTCGAGGTTGCAATTTTACATGGTGGAGATAATTTGGAATTCAAAGCTGATCTGACATTAAAGAATGGACGATCAAACGAGGGCAAAGTAGAGATAAAGTATTGATACTTCTTCATTCATCAATGACTTATATTTCAAAGAAAATTGGATGAGAAAATTAGCTCGTGCATCTATTGTGCAAGTTATACGTATATACAAATTATTATGTCTAATTTTGTATGATCAAAATATCTCAATATATAATCATAGAGTGCACGAGCATGGATATCTTAGTGGAACCTAAATATGTGGCTCTAGATTGGACGCGTGTATAATTTAGATTAAGTTGTGTCTCCAAGATCTTGATGAACAAAACATCAGATAAAATCGATGATACATGCTCTCATGCCCAGTAAAACTGACGCATGAGATTTATACACCAATGCAATGCAACTACTACCAGAAATCACTAATGAAGTGCTAGCCGGCTATGCCTGAAGTATCCCATGCCCTCACCGGCCGGGAAATATCAGCCTAAGCTCGGCAGCGTCGACTATCGTCGGGGCAGGGACAGGGACAGGTGGTAGCCGGGAACCGTCTATCGCCGGGACGGTGTCCGAGCAGCACATCGGGCAGGTCGAGTGCGCATCCAGCCATGGGTCTATGCAGTTCACGTGGTAGAGGTGCAGGCACACCGGCAGCAGCCGCACCGTCTCCCCGAGCTGGAACGCGCCGAGGCACACCGGGCACGCCGCCGCCTCCTCCTCCCCACCTTCCGTCAAGTTGTGCGACCGGTTGTACCTGAACGCCGGGAGACGACGGGCCGCCGGATTTGCGGACCTGGACTGTCGAGGATGCAGCTCTCTATAGTGCCGGCTAGGTGGCAGCCACGGAAGCCCCTGCGGCGGAGGGGCAGCCGCGGTGGCGGCGGCTGCCGACTCAGGGCGATCGCGATTTTCGCGGTCCTCCTCGGGGGCGCGGCAAGCCCAAGCTATGAGGATGACCGGGGTAAAAAAGAAGCCAACGATGAAGAGAAACGCGAGGAAATCCTGTAGTGGATGTGAAGACGGCGGCGGCGGCGGCGGTGGAGGATTCCATGGAGGTGTCGCAATTGGTTCATACCACGGTGGAAGAGGAGGAGGAGGGATGAAGGGGCCCGGTGTTGGACGACCCATGGGTACTGCTAATCGTCACGTAAGTTTTGTGTGCTGCATTGCAGATCATTGGAACCCTAACAAGAAGCTCATCTGGGGACGTATGTCGCTTTATCCTCCTCCGTTCCCAGCTCCCCGGGATAGAGCCTATCAGTAGTTTTTATTAGGGAAACAATAATTTTCGTTAATTGCGGATTTTCTGTTTGTTGACTCTTTTACTGCCCCTCCCCGTGCGTTACCTCCCCAGGTAAACCCGTTTCGATCGATCTCGCTTATAATCCTTGAAAAATGTGACGATCGAGTACAAAATAGGTCGTTCGAATTTTCGTTAGTTATCACCTAGCCGTTTGCGCTTCCCGGGGAAGTATAGATTCATATCTTTTCCTCTACGATAGAATTGCCGCTTAATTAGTTCAGACTGTACAAGACTGACTACAGGTGGGACCGTTCTGATCCGCCTCGATCGTGCGTCAGGTTGTGAGACGACAACAAGCATGCCAAGGTGGCAACAAACACGGCCTGTACTTGAATTTTTTTTCAAGAACATGCAAGATTTGCATGTCATGTCATTAAGAAGGAGAAATTTTACAAGTGTCGATTACAAGTTTGCAGCCACACTGCCCGCACACACACACAATTAACTAAACCTATTCCTCGCTTTCATCTGCCGGCTGCTTAATTTGCAATACACCACATCTGGTATTCCTCTCCTTTATTCGACGGACAATGACATCCTTTGCATTTGTCTTGCGCTAGAACGCCTGATAATTTCTTTCTAGCCAAATTCTCCTGCAGCAGGCTGTGCTGAGGGTGACTAGCACTACAGGAATGCAGCGAGTTGCCGACGGCCTTAAGCCCTCGGCATAGGCAAAATTGCCGTCGGCGTAGTCTACGCCGAGGGCTGCCGTCGGCGTAGCCCCTCGGCGTAGATGCCCCTCGGCGGAGCTCTATTTGGCCATCGGCGTAGCTTCTGCCCTCGGCGTAGGCTATGCCGAGGGCAAAGCCGTCGGCGTAGCCCCGTCGGCATAGCCTATTTATATTTATTTTTTAAAGTTTAAAAAAATTGAATTTTTTTTAAATTTTTTTCTGAATTGTTTGTCTCACTAATCTCTCAATTGGAATATTTTTAACACTAATTACACTTAATCTTTGGTCAAATTTAAGTCTTGGTCAAACTTCCCGGTCGGTCACCCATCCTCACACTACTCCACCTCCAGCACACTTAACTTCTCTATTCCATCCGGATGAGTGTCCACGAAGCAAATTATACCTTGTTGATAATACTACCATATCAATCCTATTAACCCTTATACCACTATGTCACACGTCATTGGTTTTAAGTTTCCAAACTATATATTAAGTAAACAACAATAAATAAGTAATAAATATATTGAATTTCAAACTATATAATAAGTAAATAACAATGAATAATTAATAATTATATTGAATAATTTATAACTTTAAATCTGTAAATCGGAATTCAACAAATTATATGTCTAAATCGATAAGAAAAATGAGAGGAATCCAAATATGACATCCATATGTAATGTTTTTATGTTTTATTTAATTTTTAATTTCTGATGCTCATTTTGAATTTAATGTATCATCAGTGATATCTCGAACTAATGAGATTTACATTGAAAAAATCATAAAAAATTAAAAAAATCAAAAAAAGGAAAACCTTCACACCTAGTCTTCTTATGTCAAATACTAATGAGTCCACATGATAAACAATTTTTTCATAGTTTTCTTATGTCATACTCCCGCTATACCCCGTTAACCCTCACTTTACCCCGTTGATAAACGGTGGGCATGAACCTTCTTAGCTAGGGGTCGAATTTCGCAAAACTCTTTGTGTATCTCTAATATAATAACATGTTGTGTATCTAAAAGTGATTTTTTCAAAAAATCATGAGGAAGCCATGATGGAGCTGTAGTTCAAATTTACCCCGCTTCCTGCTAAATCGGCAAGAGTTTGTCTTTTTTGTGAAAGGTTAATGCAAAGCTTCATACGCACAAAAAATTGGTAATATATACACAAATGTTTCCTACTATTGTTGAAAATTAGGTTGGTATAATTTTGTAATGTATTTTCAGTACTTCCTTCACAAAAAAACCCAATTTTGACACTTAGAAAATGAAAATTGATTTTTTTATGCATAGAAAATGAAAACTCCCAATATGAACTTTGTTTCCCATCCCAATATGCACACATGTGGACAATATGGGGTCATTTGAACAAACTATTCTATGGTTCAGGTCATGACCTAGCTCATCTGGCTTGAAAGCCATGAAACTTCGTACATGATAGGTCATTTCTGAGAAGGGGTTTCTACAATATTTGCAATAGTCCAAGTTTATTATTTTTTCTCACAACTAGGTAACATAAAATGACACAATACGAAGGCTTTACATTTTTTTGAATTTTTTTGAACTTCTTATGCTCGATTCAAAATACGGTCGAAACGGCGGGCATGAACCTTCTTAGCTAGGGGTTGAATTTTACAGAATTATTTATGGATCTCTGATAAAACTTCTACTTATGAACATGAAAATGATTTTTTAGAAAAATTATGGGCAAACTATGATGCGGCTCTAGTTCAAATTTTCTCGACTTCCAACTGAATCAAAACCCTAAATCCCTAAACTGAAAATCATAAATAATTAAATTAATTAGTTCTAAATTTTTGAAGGTTTAGATGAATAGATCTTATTTTTCTGCAAATTTTGATATATTATTTGTATTTTTGTGAATTAGAATGATTTAGTTATGATTTTTCTAAGATTAATGTGGTAAAATGGAAAATAGCTATGCCGAGGGCATTGCCGTCGGCGTATAAAAGGCCGTCGGCGTAGCTATCTTACGCCGAGGGCAACGATACGCCGAGGGGCTCCTTCGTGGGCTATCCCGGAGGCCTTCTACGCCGACGGCAACGACATTTGGCCGTCGGCGTAGCGCCCAGCCGTCGGCTTCTTCCTCCATTCCCGTAGTGTAGAACCAAATTTGTAATTGGTATTTCAGTCCATTTCAGTTCTGGAGAATGAAGAGGAGATAAAATCCTTCACCCTGCGTTTGGATGAGGATATTTGGGGTCTTGGAATGGAATTAAGCTCAAATCAGCGGCAGTATTGAAATGGACTGAAATACTAAACTGGTTTGGTCGTGGACAGTATTACTATAGTTGGAATCATGACAGTAGTCAATTCCAAATTTATATTTGAATGTCCACCAAGTTGAATTCAGGGATCTTCTCTGTTGTTCACACCGTCGCAACACCTCACTCCTAATTTCTTTCTATCTCCTCTCGTCCAGCAAGAGAAACACAATCTAACGTTTCCTCTACATTAGTTGATTTGAAAAGAAAAAGAAGAGTATATTACAACATCGAACAACCAAAGCAGATACGTATTTTTGTATGCAATAGATTTGAATCAGAAACTCTACATAAAAGTGACACAAGGGATCAAGATTGCAGTGCAGTTCATCAATGGCAAATAGAGCTGACCACATCAGCGCAGCATGCCGGATTGATCTGGCGGAGGCAACATAAGTCCACATCCGCTCCGTGACGAGGATCTCTCCGTCTCCCACTCTGTGACAAGGACCTCCGCGTGCTAGACCACTCCAGATGCATCGGACCTGAGGAAGCGGCAGAAGTAGAACCCTTACACGAGGAGGGCAGAGTGGATTTTGGAGCTCCAGGACGTCCCGGAGTTCGGCGAAGCCCCGCGACTGTGCTACTTTTTCTTGACCAACTGAAACTCCTTTATTCATTCGAAATAATCGTTACATCATTCAGTAGCAGGGGTAAAAGGAAATGTGGTGGATGCTAGCCATACGTGGCCATTTGAATCCCTAGTCATTCTTGCAAACTCATGAGATATACTATTAGCCTCTCGCTCTAAAGGAATGTTCAAATAAAATTTTAGGAAAATCAAGGCTAGATGTGGTAGCAGTCCTCAAAAACTGCCCGCGACTGCTACTTCTTGGTGCTCCAGGACGGGCGGAGCTAGCGCCGCCCAATAACAAGCAGCGAGAGAAAGGTGCACCGCCGTGCGTACACAGACACTCGACGCCTGCTCTTCGTCCTCCCCCACTCCGATGATCCGATCCCCAATCCATCGTCGGTGCCGGTATCTTTGTCCTCCGGATTTCTTCTTCCCCCCGGTCCCCGGTATCTCCATGGAATACCGCGCCACCGTGCCGCGGAGTGGAGGGTTTGCTTGAGGACGCCGTCGTCCGGGCAGGAGACGTGGAGAGGAGGAGCCGAGCATCGGCGGCTACCGGAGAGTACGGCGCGCGCATCGGAAGCCGTCCTAGCTTCTCGCGCTGGCAACGCCCAAGGGCGGAAGCGGGGGGAGGCACAACTACATCGACGATTCAGGTAAGACGAAGTGTACCTGTGTCTTTTTAGTCCCACATCAGGAGTTTAGATGGATTCTCACGCGTTTATAAGCCCTGTCCTCGGCAGGTTAGCAAGCAAGTAGAGTAGAGTAAAGAATACGGTAGGGAGTCTAGGATACGGTATAGTATAGGAGGCTGTGGGTGTAGGGTTCGCGGGGCATAGGTAGAGAGGGGATCTATGCACGGGGGCGGGGGTAAGGGGGAAACTATGCCCCGCAGGACAATGGGGTAGGGGGTAGGGGGGAGGTATGCCCCGCCGGGCAGTGGCGGTGGGGGGGGGGGGGGGGGAGGGGGGTAGGGGACTGTGAGCGGGAGCAATAGGGGAGAGCTATGCCTCTCAGGAAAAATTGCCTAAGGGGGGGGGGGGGGGGTTGGGGGGGGGGGGGGTTCAAATTCAATTCCTAAGTTAGTTTAAAGGATATATAATAAAACTAAGTACTTAAAAATTAAAAATGCTTGCAATTCTCCTCTCCCCCATACTTTTGTTCTCGAGCTGGTTGAATACCTTAGGGTTAGAAATTTGAACATCCCTGAAAATTTTAAGAACAACGTTTAATTTTTCTGCCCGACTCGACTCCCTGCGTGCTACATGAGTGTGTGCCTGTTGTTTCCAACTACTGATCAGCTTTCCTCATGCCAGTCCCTTGTCACGATCATATGATTTGGAAGGTGGCTTGGGATAAAATAAAAGGGATTTATCTGAAACTCACAACAGTTTGAGAAATAGAAAGTTCTGATCAACTCATAGTTATTTGTCTTGACACCATCTAGTTATGCTGATATTAGTACCCTCTGTGTAAAGATATCTGGCTGCATATAGACACTGCAAATATAGATGCAGCTGTGTGGCGTGCTTTGGCAGCTGACTTGGGTGCTAGCTAGTAGCAGATCATTAGATCTTTTGCGTTTGGTAGGCTTTTGTAAAGTTCTTACTTGTTTTTGGCTCTTGGATGATCACAGAAACTCTGTTCTTTAAATGTTTTACAAGACTTCTCCAGCCAGATGACAAAAGAACATGCTGCCCTAGCACATCCAGATGGTGATTTTGCCGAAGTGGTAAGGGAGGAATGTACCTGAAGCGTAGAAAATAGCTGAAGCATCACCTAGCTCTTGCGTTGGTAGTTCAGGATATATAAAAGTAAGTACTTAAAAATGGTAGAAATGCCATTCTCCTCTCCCATATAGATACTTTTTTTCTTGAGCTGGTTGAATATTACCTTAGTGCCATGTTAGTCTTACACTGGTGGAAAAATGGCCATTAATCCCGGTCTGTAACGGCCTTTAGTCCCGGTTTCCAAACCGGGACTAGCAAAGCGCGATTAAAGACCCTCAGCCTTTAGTCCCGGTTGCAAACGAACCGGGACTAATGGCCGTCCACGTGGGCACGGCTAGGAGCGCCGTCTCGGGGACCTTTAGTCCCGGTTCGTAATGAGAACCGGGACTAAAGTGTTCTGTTTTTGTTTTTATTTTTATTGCTGTTTCAGATTATAGGTTTAGGGTTTATGCTTAATTAGGGTTCATTTTAATTTCAAACGAGTTTCCGTACCTATATTCTACGACTAGTACATACACATTACACGTTGGTGCATGCATATATAATATTATACGATGTCTTGCAACTGTATATACTACAATTTCAAACAAGTGTATGTACAACTATTTTTTAAACAAGTTTCAAAACAAACTAAGTTACATGGAGATCACTAAATTACAGATAGCGTTCTTCGTCCTCCACATAGTGTTCTCCTTTCTCACAGAGGACCTCCCTCATGATGAATCCTGCCAGCTCCTCTTGAATTGCTTTTAGGCGCTGGGTTGGTACGAGCTTCTCCCGCATCACATACAACTTTAAGAAGATCGATATGGATATATATAAGTTAGATGAAACTCAACACAATTAATTATAATAAAAGAAAACTGTGAATATTATTTACGTACATCAAAGTCCGTGGAACGTGCTCTCCGCTCACTGGTGTACCACCGGATGAACTCGCAGACGTAGAATCCACAGAGATTAGTCCCCAGTGGTTGCTGCAAACCCTTTATCTTTTTAAAAGTTAGTTGTTCTTTGAATTCACCTATTACCGACCTTCTGAAACGTGTCCAAACGCTACAGGGCAAAGAAAATGAGCAAATGAGTTATTAAATACTTGATATCAGGAAATTAATGAAAGGAGCTGATATAGTCGGGTAATGATTGAAATTACTTTTGCAGCATTTCTTTCATGTCGCTAAACAGGACGTCGGGCTTATCCAATGAGTCCAAGATATGAACAGTTGATGTGTCCAATTGAATCTTTAGCAGAATCCAGTGGTAACTGCAGACACGCATGCATAACTCATCAATTACACTTAACATCGAGTAAACAAAAAAGAATGTCTAGAAGATAGAAACACTCACTTGAAGTTGTAAGGAAATAGAAGTTCTCTTTTAAGACTTTGCTTGATAAAAAATCTGAAGAGGTCCTTCTCCACGTCTCTGGGGTGATCTTTTAACATCCTTTCATTAATGATATATGGGTCAATGAACCCAACGTCATGGATTCCCTTTTTTTTGCATTCAAACATCTTAAATCTGCATAATAGCATACAAAAATCATATAGTTAATTAAGATATATAGGCAATGAACGAGCTTAGCTAGATACTTGAATATAAATCACTTACAGACTATAGCAACTGATGGTAGACTTGTCGAGATCGCGCTGATTGAATATGTGAAACAATTCGTCCATTGGAATATGTAACATGTATCTTTTGAAGTAATGCTCCTCTCTAACGTCCAAGAGGATAAAACGTTTGAAGTCCTTTTTTTGTATATGCACCTTGTACCAGCCGAGCAGATTTCGCATATGTGTTGATAGACCGCGTTCCTCCTGAGGTTTGATCAGAGCCCCCCCCCCCAGTACATATTGCTCTACTACCTCTCCCACTGGCGCTTCTTCAAGGCCTAACATAACTAGAAGAGGCACATTCAAGATGTCCACGTTCTCTTTTGCCTCCCTTACAGTTAAACCCAATAGTTGTGCAGCTGCTACTACTCTGGGGTCCAATAACAATCGGTCCTCTTCCAAATCGGCTCTGAAGGACGTATCGATATCGGGGGGGCCGACTATGAGCGGGGCGACCGATTGATTCTTCTGTTCTCCAAGCTGGGGAATTTGTTTCCCGCTTCTTTTTGCCTTGGCCAAGTCACTTTGCCTTTCAATTTCGCGTTTATAGTCTGATGGCTGATTCATCTTATATTGGGGCTCTGCAGTAAGCATACCATAAGCCCAGTCCTTTTGTTTCTCCGTGTATGTCGGCTTGGGCTCAGGCACTTTCGGTGCAAAAAATGCCTTCACTTCGGCGCGTACTATCGCCTCGTTTTCCTCGGGAGTCCGGTCATAAGCTCTCTTGGGAAGAGGCTTTAGCGATGGCTCTGGTATCTTCGTGGTCTTATGTACTACCTTATCAGTAGTACTAACCGTAGCGGACCTACTCCGCTTTTTCCCCGTCTGAGTAGTATTGGGGGGCGGCTTCGCCTGACGCGCTGGAGGTGCACTGGGGGACGGCGTTGGCTGACGCGCGGGAGGTGCACTGGGGGACGGCGTTGGCTGACGCGCGGGAGGTGCACTAGGGGGCGGCGTCGGCTGACGCGTCGCCCGAGGTGGACTCGGGGGTGGCGTCGGCTGACGCGGCGCTGGAGGTGGACTCGGGGGTGGTGTCGGCTGACGCGGCGCCTGAGGTGGACTTGGGGGCGGCGTAGGTGGACGACGTTCACCGGGGGAGGGTGGACTTGGATTCCTCTGTGGTGACCCAGCATACCACTGCATGTGTAGTATGCAAGTCGTTGACATAACACCAATGAAACACCGTCTCACTAGTATTACATCGATCAGAGTGGTACAACAGAAACATCACAGGTCCAAGGTATGTCTATAGGATTACAATTTTTAGCATACAGAAGATCTTCAGAACCTCCTCAACAGGTAGAGGTTTAGTTTCGGCGATTACAAACGAGAAAGAACAACTAGAAGACTAAACTAAAGCTACAACTAATACAGTTGGCTTTCTACAGAATTACCCTAACTACTTCGGTTCTAGGATTAGGGAATTGGTTCCCTTCTATTCCTATTCTAGTTTTCCACCAAGCTTGACATAGTTATTGGCTTCATTGATAAATCTGACATTGGTCAAGATCTTCATCTTCATCTTTAGTGTCTCGAGGTTGCCTTCTTGTGTTGCCTCCAATCAAAGCAAGGGTTAAGAGGGAGTGGGGTGAGTAACGAGCGTTACCCAGCAAGTTCATATAAGGGATAAGGTGTTTGATGCACTATCTACAGCCGTAGACCCAAGAGTCGTTTGGCAATGCAAGTTTTCGTAAACATTTCTTCAAAGGTTGATTTTATTCAAAAGAACTATGTCCGTCAGCCTTCACAGGTTGATTAGAGCTTCGATGGGCTCCTTTCCTGCCGCGTTCGCAGCTCCTTCCCGGAACAGGGAGTATCCAGATACTTTCATACACTCTGCAGAGGTGGTCACTTGTACCCATGAGAGATCTTAGCCTTGTTGCACATCCAAGTGGCCTACCTGTCCATACTTCCTATGTATGGGGCCCAGTCTAAGATCCAAGCCAATCACCGTTCTTCTCCGCGACCCCGCAGACCCACCCTTTTGTAAGTCCATCCATTTCCTATACCACATATGCAGACCGATTGGCGCACTGGTCCTTCCCCTTTACACTATGGACGACCCCATAGGTAGACCAGCCCGGACCCCGGTGCCCGCTCCTATGAAATATGGGTAGACCGACCCGGATGACCCTTATAATCCATCATAGATCAATTAGCCAGCTTGTCCCCCCTATAATATAGGCAGCCCGGCAGGAAACGCATTTCCCCCACTATGCACTATAGTAGCCCGCGTAAGACAACACTCGACTAGTGATCCGTTGGCATGCGAGAGGGAAAAGATACAGCTGACTTCTCCGTCCCATTCCAAATCTCATGGTTGACCGTAATTTACGGCGCTAGAATCACTGGCGACATTGGTTGTTAAGTCCTAGGGTTCACTTTCCCGAACAAATGGAACCTCCACCACAACAATCATACCGTGGTTCCATTTGCCAGCCATCCTAGGTTACCACCACTCGGGTCGATAACCAGCTAGTCATATAAATTATGAAAAGAGAACCTTTTGCTTTTAGATGCAGTAATAATCATACCACCAGTATATTTGCAAGTAATTTGCTAAAAGTAATCAAGAGATATGAGCAAGAGTGAACTTGCCTTTATGACTGCAAGATTATGCGAGTCAGGGTCTTCGATACGATAGAAATCCAAATTCTGAAATAGCAATCATCATCCGATAGAGATGATGTTAGAAATCTGCAGCATGATATGCTTAAGATATGCTATGCAATGTTCTAAGCGTAACCTAACCCCGATGATTTGTTATCATTGAATTATGGTGATTTCTTTATGATGTGTTGCACTTTTAATTCACACCAGAACAAGGTTGTTAAGCATTTTAGGTTAGATCACTATCAAGTGCTATTAAAAGAATAAGACTTTAACAACAGCTATTGTTTTAGGGTTTTATCATCATTCCTTGTTACAAGAGAATGATGGTTAATGGTGAAGACATGAAGGTAACACTTTTAAGTTGCATCTTATAATTAGCAAACAATTGGTTGGTCATGGACATGCAAGATTGAAGTAAGCATATTACATAACATCATTCATTAGTTTAGGGTTGACAACGATCTTAACCTATCTAAGCAATTATTATTTAGAAAGTTTATGGTTTGGTGAAATGCTTATTTGATATACTCTTAAAAGAATAACTTTTGAAGAACATATCTCATAATGGATATTTAGTATAAAATTACCTTTTAGTGGTCATTTACTTTATAAGAAGGTTGTAGTGATTAATAAAACACAAGTTTCTTTATTATTAGCTAGTAGGGTTTGAATCACAATTTTAAATGATTCCTAAATTGATTTGTAGACATTCTCATGATTAAAAGTAACTCTTAATAAGACAATTTTCAATTACCAGGTCATAATTGAAAATAGATTTTAATACAAGCCAATAGTTATGGGAAATAGTTTTAGGTTTTCAAATACTAATAGTAAGGTTTTAAAAGTACTAAACTTAAACAATGAAATGTTGTTTCAATAAACTAATTTGAGTTTATAAACATTTATTTCTCATTCAGAAAAGTTATTTGATTCCTAAATTTGTTTCATATTCATATTCAAAAATAGTACTTAAACATGTTTTTTAAATTTCACTCAAATTATTCCACACAGGTATATAATCTTACAGTACAAACAGATAGGTCTTAGTTTTGTGATCAATTTGATATATTATATGCATTTTTCTGACTTAAAATGAGGGAGATATGATATTTCCAAGTTTGGTTTATTTTCTGAGTTTTTCCAAAAATTAATTTGTATTTAGTAAAAAAAAAACTATTTGGTCAATTCACTAAACCTGGGCTGGACCTAGCCCACTTGGCCCAATAGGCTGGCCCACTCAGCTCGGGAGGCTGGGGTCAAACCCCCCTCCCCCGGCTCGGTCCGACCGAGGGCCAGACCGACCACTGCCATCGCTCTCACCTCGCACTCCCCTGCTCGACCCCGACGCCGCCCTCGTCGCTGACCGCCGCCTCCGCCCGGCTCTGCTCTGACTGGTCGCCGGCCGGATTCCGGCGCCGCCGCACCACGGCGAGGCTCTGCTTGCTCGGACCTCCGCGAATCCCTACCTGTGCCCCTCGGTACGACCCCGCCCTCGAGCACCGCACGAAACCCTAGCCGTGGCTCGGGCTCGTCGATGCGGACGCGGTGATCGCCGGTCCTGGCGCCCATGCCTTCTGGTCTACGGCCCATGCACCTCCGCCTCCTCAAGCTCCTCCGCGAGCCCTTTAGCTTGCCTCCGCCTACCCAGTGTCGACAGTGTCGCGGTGGTGTGGCGATGCAGATGATGGTGGTGCTGCTATGATGGGGCAACCCCTCTTGTCTACTTCATCTTCGACGTCGGCAGGACGGCACCACTTGCAACCCTGGCATCGACTACAGTGCCTATTCTTCCTACTTCGTCTGCAGCACTGTGAGCTATCTCCTCTCCACCTCTCTGCCTGTGGTGTTCTGGCCATCGAGCCATGACATGGTTACATGCCCTGATGCTGTGGGTGGTAGGCATTCCTATTTAGATTCTTGCAAAAAACTCAGTTATGTGTTTAACTGAATTTTAAGTTCAGAGGTGACAGTTTGTTGCTAGCTGCATGTCCTGTTTCAGCAGTAGAGTAAAGATGCAATTCCTATTAGGAACACCTCTAACTGAACAATGTGTGATGAAGTTACTGAATTTCGTTTATGAACTGAATATAACATTCAGTGATGATTTTAATTTGGCTAGTCTTGATGACATATCTAGCTCATTTGATGCTTGATCTGGTATGGCTTGCTCTAATGAATTCTAGTGTTGCAATTGGCTGAATCTTACTTAAATAGTATGAACTGAACTTCCAGATTCAGTAATGATTAAATAGGAACCTCTAGCTGCTATAGCTTGTTCATGTAATGAACCAAATGGATAATGCTTGGATTAACTGGATCCACTATGGGGCTTCAATTAGAATGGGCTCAGTGATGATGGAATGATTTTTGGTGGCGGCTATGATCCTGTGAGACATATTGCTGTTATAGACCCTGCCAATGATGCAAAAGGCTGAGGCTTTAATTTAATTCGAATAAGAATAGATACTTAAATGTGGCTTTTAGTTTCTCTGTGATGAATTTGCATAGCATCACTATGCAAGACTGAGAGTAATTCACCTCCCTGCCCTCCTAGGTGAAAACCTCGTTGAAGGGTAGCTAGGTGTGGTGTTTCTTGCATATTAATGATTTTCTTAATGGGTTGCTTGTGGCTTACATGAATATTACTGTGATTTGGTGGTGGTTGACCCCAGATCATGTGCATACATGATCTAGCCATGTGCTTGGATTTGTGTGATGCAAATGAATTATGTTTTGTCTTTGTTCAGCTTTGTTGTGATATATTTGATAAGAACAGATTCTTGCTTGATTTCTTGGCTTAGCCTGTGATGCATAGTCTGAGGCAAAATTTGTATAAGAACAGATATTACTTGTGGCCTTTTATTTCAGACCCTGTGATGATGCTTGCATAGCAACTCTATGCATGTCTAAGGTTTTACACCCCTCTGTCCTCCTAGGTGAAAACCTGGTAGAAGGGCAGTTGGGTGTGTGTGCTCTCTTTTGATGATTTCTACTATGCAACATGATTGAGCAGATAGCAAGGTCTGGCTGGCAGGTGTAGTGCAAACTCTACCTGTTGCCCCTTGTCCTGCTGGTGGTGGTCTGCTGTGTTTTGTTGGGGATGTTCTTGGCTGGCTTGGTCAGTTCCTTCTGGGGCTTGCACTGCTCCTCCCAGATGTCTGGCCTGTTCTTCCTGAATGCTTGGCCTTGCACCTCTGGATGCTTGGCCTGCTCCTCCTGGGTGCTTGCTTCCTTGTTCCTGTTAAGTAACTATATGCTGTGATTTTTAACTGGTGGTGGTCTGTGAAGGCAAACTAATGGTGCTCTATTCCTGTGCTGGAGTTGGGCGTGTTGTGTGTGTACTAGAAGAGCTTCCTAGTTCTGCTGATGTGATGTTTAAGTACTGCTGCTTTGTTTGCTATGAAGGCACACCACATGCCATGCATATGGTGATAGTGCTGCTTGCAAGTGGGCCCCTTCATAGTGTAAGTCACCAAGTTGTCTTTCCTTAGCCCCAAGTGCAAGCTACGGCTGGTTTGGATAATCATCCCTTTTGTCATTCTTTTCCACTATCCAGTGTATTTCTCCTATTGGGCTGTTGCTATATGACTTGATACTACTACTGTGGCTTTATCAACTCGATTAAGCTTCTGCTTAATTGATTAAGGTGGTTACTTAGTGACTTAAGTTCCTATTAGTAAGCAATACCACTGGTGAGCTGTTTTAGCTTCAAACATGGATTTTAGAATTAGGAACTTGACTAGGTTAGAGGGATTAATTAGTTGCCTATTTGCCTGAGATAAATGGATCAAGGTTTCCACTTGTCCCTTCTCTGATATGGATCATTTACTGTTGCCTTGTCCCTGTTGCCTACTTATCCATGATGTCTGAATTGTTCCAAGCTGATCCAAATGTGATCCATAGTCCCTTGTTGACTCTAGATTGATATTAATCCCTCTGGCCACTATTTAGATATTAGGACAAATTCCTAATATCTACTAGTTAAGTTCCAATATTAAAATGCCTCTAGTGAAGGCAAACATTTTAACCCCCAACAAACAATTCTCCTTTGTCTTTGTTGTTTGTTTTGCAGGAAAAGAAGATTAGAAGATTGAGAAGATTAGTTTAGGATTTTCCTTTTCTTTTATAATCTTTTATTTCAAGTTTGTAATTTTATTTCATTCTTGAAATTTATCTCACTATTTGAGATTTGTAATATAACAAACTCATTTATAATAAAGAACATTATTCTTTATTCAATGTTGTACTTTACTTTATTTACTTAAATTCTAATATAATTGTTTGTGATTTGAATTCCAAGTCAATTACATTTGAATTATTCTCTTTCAATTTTGAATTATGAATTCAAATTGTTTCCCCCCTCAATTTAAGAAAATCAACAAAGGTCATATCGAAATTTATCGCACTCATGTCGATGACTAACTCAATTCCCATTGAAACAAGTGAAACCTTGATCACTTTGATAGGTTTTATTAAAAGCGCAAAAATTTCCCAGATTTTCTATGCATGAATGCAATGCACACTTCGGTGTTCTCTCTATTTCTAGCCTCACATCCTGGGATGTTACAGACTCTCCCCCTTAAAATCAACTTCGTCCTCGAAGTTTGAACTCTCTTACGTTTGGGCTGAGCTTATCATCGATAACATCTTGCTTGCAACTCCTTCTCCAATTGATTGGATATGGATGATATCCTTTGTTCAGAGTATCTCTTAAATCCTCTTTCTCCGGCTCTGAACAATTGTTACTTGGATGAGTCATATGTTGTCTTCCAACATTCTTGGGAAATCCAATAGTCTTCGGCTCCTTAGTTTACTTAGTTTTACAAGCTGTTTTGGTGAGGTCTCCATAGTAGGGTACCTACCTTCTATCTGTAGCCTAGCTATGGTTAATAAAATAAGGTTTCACGGAGCTCAGGATAATACTTAAGAGGTTCGTTAAGGCATAGGTATTCCTAAAGATTTAGTTGCAAGGAATGGATTAGACTCATTTAGTCTATCCCCCTAGGGCTTTGGTTCACCTTACTAGGTTTGATCTCGGTCCTCTATGCTCGAAAAGTTACCAATTGTGATTCATACTAGCGGTGGTTCAGGGTTAACTTCTTCAAATTCCTTCACCTTTCTCCTTACGGAGAAAAGCTGGATTTTAGGAAAGTTTACTTATCCTACTTCATTCAGCTTCAACACCTTTTGCTTTCCTGAACTCCTCCTTCTTCATCCAGGTTTTCTTCTTACTCCAACTTCTTTGGTCTACTTCTTTCAAACTCAAAGCCCACTCTCCCCCTTAGACTATTCTAATGGTCTCCATGAGTCTTGTCCTCTAACCATTTGGGCTCCATGGTTAGACTATTAGTCTTGGCCTGTATTACTATGACGTCTTTCTAACAGTTCCTCGAAGAAGTCTGTGGTGTACCCACACAATTGTGGATATCCGGTATGAATTCTTCAATTCTGAGTTTAGGTAGGGCTTCTATTCCACTTTTGGAGGTATGTACAACCCAAAGTTCTAAAGGTTTATGAGAATTGGGCTTTCCCATGGTTATCGATCCTAATTCAAATGGCAGGGTATATATACAAAGCCACAGGAGAAATCCGGCAGAGTTTCCCTTATACCGGAGGACATCCATGACAGGCAATTGTATAAGCTGGACAAAATAGGAACTAACATGGATATAAATGAACAAATGGCTTCAACGGATCACTGTCAACATGAAGACCTACGAAAACCTCACAAGTCTTGATCTGTAGACAAGGACTACACTTAAAGATAAGAAAAGATATTGCTAACGTCTTAACCACCAATCTACAATTCAAGATTTCGGGACTAGGGATCAATGTTATACAAAAATGTTATGTGTCTTAGTCACGCTAGCAACGAGGGTTACTGGGGTTACCACTCCCAGGCTGAGTAAAGCAGCAGGCAATACCGGAATGGATCATCGGTACTACAACACCTCAATCGACCCGTGATGTACTAAGCATAACCAAGGCTGCATAACAACGAGCTCAAATACCTCCAACTCAACTGTAGCTAGCTTAATTAGTGGTTCTACTCCATGATCTGGTTTTTGGATCTAGTATTTACGAACCTAGAGTTCCACTAAATTCTATACCAACTGTGGTATCTCTTAATCAATTTTTCTCCTTCTAGGGTTTGTCTTGCAAGAAATACACCATCTACAGGTGTCTTCTCATACATTTCCTTCTTGTTTGACTTCCTTCTTGTGATCTCCTCCTATTTTTCTTGACTGCCTCAGGAATCCGCCTCTTCCTCACACGAATCCTTTAACCCTCTAGATCAATACCATGAAGTAAGAACTTGATAGTGCAACATGCATTTGCATATCAGAGTTAGACTTCATGTATGGATCTAGTCAATCAATAAAAATCCAAGAAAAGTCCAAATGTGTGCTGGCAACATACAACATTATAAGCATGTTGAGTAAAACATCTCTATAATTCAGGCTTAGATGTGTACTTTATGGCACCAATTAATATAGGTTTATATCGTGCTATATTGCACATAGTGGTGGTCTACTACTCTTTGTCTCTATATTTACTTCAATTGCTCAATTGCAATCGAATAAACTTGTACAAAGCGGGTTTGGGAGTCTTTATGACTGATCTAAACGTGCCTTCCTATTATTCTATAGCTTACCTTTCGTTCTATTGAAGACTATCCTCACATGATCTCTCAAGACTTCTAGCATAGCTGCTCTAAACACCTACTTTGCTAAGTATGGTTCACACAACTCCATGGGGTTCTCCGTTGTGCTTTGATCAACCTACCCCAACTAGGGCTATGGTTCCTTCATATTTAGCCTAGTTACCATTGTTTGGGAACACTCCATTCATCTATTCTCCTTAAGCATCTTCCTCCTCAGCAGAGAATTGCTGGTTTACTACAAAGTTCTTCTCCATTATGTAAAGATTCTCATGTGAATCTCACATACTCCAAGATTTATACCATGGGTACTTCTTACTTGTATATGGAATGTTTGAGTATCCACATACATGACTTAACATGGGGTCCTATTACCTCATATAACTTCACTTCATCACTTAACATCATCCTACTACAGTTTCAGATGACTCAAGTTTAGCATAACGTCATTGGTATACTTCTTCCAATAGGATAGTTCCCATTCCGGTTGTATCCTCTCTTTGGACTACCATGTATTGTATACCAAATACCATCTACTTTCCTCCTTTAGGTAAGGCTTGATGTCATAGCTACTAGGTATGGAACAAGATATCTAGCTTCACTTAAGAAAATAGGTAAGAAATTTGACTCAAGTGTGTTAGGAGTATTCTTTTATTGAATCTCCATCTCAAGTCCTAAGAAGAATTGGTTAGATAAGATGGCTTCCTATAGTCACTACCAAACCTACAGGTCTCCTATTAAAGGGGTTTAATCCTAGGGTCAAAGCGTTTGCTCTGATACTAGCTGTGGTGACCCAGCATACCACTGCATGTGTAGTATGCAAGTCGTTGACATAACACCAATGAAACACCGTCTCACTAGTATTACATCGATCAGAGTGGTACAACAGAAACATCGCAGGTCCAAGGTATGTCTATAGGATTACAATTTTCAGCATACAGAAGATCTTCAGAACCTCCTCAACAGGTAGAGGTTTAGTTTCGGCGATTACAAAAGAGAAAGAACAACTAGAAGACTAAACTAAAGCTACAACTAATATAGTTGGCTTTCTACAGAATTACCCTAACTACTTCGGTTCTAGGATTAGGGAATTGGTTCCCTTCTATTCCTATTCTAGTTTTCCACCAAGCTTGACATAGTTATTGGCTTCATTGATAAATCTGACATTGGTCGAGATCTTCATCTTCATCTTTAGTGTCTCGAGGTTGCCTTCTTGTGTTGCCTCCAATCTAAGCAAGGGTTAAGAGGGAGTGGGGTGAGTAATGAGCGTTACCCAGCAAGTTCATATAAGGGATAAGGTGTTTGATGCACTATCTACAGCTGTAGACCCAAGAGTCGTTTGGCAATGCAAGTTTTTGTAAACATTTCTTCAAAGGTTGATTTTATTCAAAAGAACTATGTCCGTCAGCCTTCACAGGTTGATTAGAGCTTCGATGGGCTCCTTTCCTGCCGCGTTCGCAGCTCCTTCCCGGAACAGGGAGTATCCAGATACTTTCATACACTCTGCAGAGGTGGTCACTTGTACCCATGAGAGATCTTAGCCTCGTTGCACATCCAAGTGGCCTACATGTCCATACTTCCTGTGTATGGGGCCCAGTCTAAGATCCAAGCCAATCACCGTTCTTCTCCGCGACCCCGCAGACCCACCCTTTTGTAAGTCCATCCATTTCCTATACCACATATGCAGACCGATTGGCGCACTGGTTCTTCCCCTTTACACTATGGACGACCCCATAGGTAGACCAGCCCGGACCCCGGTGCCCGCTCCTATGCAATATGGGTAGACCGACCCGGATGACCCTTACAATCCATCATAGATCAATTAGCCAGCTTGTCCCCCCTATACTATAGGCAGCCCGGCAGGAAACACATTTCCCCCACTATGCACTATAGTAGCCCGCGTAAGACAACACTCGACTAGTGATCCGTTGGCATGCGAGAGGGAAAAGATACAGCTGACTTCTCCGTCCCATTCCAGATCTCATGGTTGACCGTAATTTACGGCGCTAGAATCACTGGCGACATTGGTTGTTAAGTCCTAGGGTTCACTTTCCCGAACAAATGGAACCTCCACCACAACAATCATACCGTGGTTCCATTTGCCAGCCATCCTAGGTTACCACCACTCGTGTCGATAACCAACTAGTCATATAAATTATGAAAAGAGAACCTTTTGCTTTTAGATGCAGTAATAATCATACCACCAGTATATTTGCAAGTAATTTGCTAAAAGTAATCAAGAGATATGAGCAAGAGTGAACTTGCCTTTCTGACTGCAAGATTATGCGAGTCAGGGTCTTCGATACGATAGAAATCCAAATTCTGAAATAGCAATCATCATCCGGTAGAGATGATGTTAGAAATCTGCAGCATGATATGCATAAGATATGCTATGCAATGTTCTAAGCGTAACCTAACCCCGATGATTTGTTATCATTGAATTATGGTGATTTCTTTATGATGTGTTGCACTTTTAATTCACACTAGAACAAGGTTGTTAAGCATTTTAGGTTAGATCACTATCAAGTGCTATTAAAAGAATAAGACTTTAACAACAGCTATTGTTTTAGGGTTTTATCATCATTCCTTGTTACAAGAGAATGATGGTTAATGGTGAAGACATGAAGGTAACACTTTTAAGTTGCATCTTATAATTAGCAAACAATTGGTTGGTCATGGACATGCAAGATTGAAGTAAGCATATTACATAACATCATTCATTAGTTTAGGGTTGACAACAATCTTAACCTATCTAAGCAATTATTATTTAGAAAGTTTATGGTTTGGTGAAATGCTTATTTGATATATTCTTAAAAGAATAACTTTTGAAGAACATATCTCATAATGGATATTTAGTATAAAATTACCTTTTAGTGGTCATTTACTTTATAAGAAGGTTAAAGTGATTAATAAAACACAAGTTTCTTTATTATTAGCTAGTAGGGTTTGAATCACAATTTTAAATGATTCCTAAATTGATTTGTAGACATTCTCATGATTAAAAGTAACTCTTAATAAGACAATTTTCAATTACCAGGTCATAATTGAAAATAGATTTTAATACAAGCCAATAGTTATGGGAAATAGTTTTAGGTTTTCAAATACTAATAGTAAGGTTTTAAAAGTACTAAACTTAAACAATGAAATGTTGTTTCAATAAACTAATTTGAGTTTATAAACATTTATTTCTCATTCAGAAAAGTCATTTGATTCCTAAATTTGTTTCATATTCATATTCAAAAATAGTACTTAAACATGTTTTTTAAATTTCACTCAAATTATTCCACACAGGTATATAATCTTACAGTACAAACAGATAGGTCTTAGTTTTGTGATCAATTTGATATATTATATGCATTTTTCTGACTTAAAATGAGGGACATATGATATTTCCAAGTTTGGTTTATTTCCTGAGTTTTTCCTAAAATTAATTTGTATTTAGTAAAAAAAACTATTTGGTCAATTCACTAAACCTAGGCTGGACCTGGCCCACTTGGCCCAATAGGCTGGCCCACTCAGCTCGGGAGGCTGGGGTCAAACCCCCCTCCCCCGGCTCGGTCCGACCGAGGGCCAGACCGACCACTGCCATCGCTCTCACCTCGCGCTCCCCTGCTCGACCCCGACGCCGCCCTCGTCGCTGACCGCCGCCTCCGCCCGACTCTGCTCTGACTGGTCGCCGGCCGGATTCCGGCGCCGCCGCACCACGGCGAGGCTCTGCTTGCTCGGACCTCCGCGAATCCCTACCTGTGCCCCTCGGTACGACCCCGCCCTCGAGCACCGCACGAAACCCTAGCCGTGGCTCGGGCTCGTCGATGTGGACGCGGTGATCGCCGGTCCCGGCGCCCATGCCTTCTGGTCTACGGCCCATGCACCTCCACCTCCTCAAGCTCCTCCGTGAGCCCTTTAGCTTGCCTCCGCCTACCCCGTGTCGACAGTGTCGCGGTGGTGTGGCGATGCAGATGATGGTGGTGCTGCTATGATGGGGCAACCCCTCTTGTCTACTTCATCTTCGACGCCGGCAGGACGGCACCACCTGCAACCCTGGCATCGACTACAGTGCCTATTCTTCCTACTTCGTCTGCAGCACTGTGAGCTATCTCCTCTCCACCTCTCTGCCTGTGGTGTTCTGGCCATCGAGCCATGACATGGTTACATGCCCTGATGCTGTGGGTGGTAGGCATTCCTATTTAGATTCTTGCAAAAAACTCAGTTATGTGTTTAACTGAATTTTAAGTTCAGAGGTGACAGTTTGTTGCTAGCTGCATGTCCTATTTCAGCAGTAGAGTAAAGATGCAATTCCTATTAGGAACACCTCTAACTGAACAATGTGTGATGAAGTTACTGAATTTCATTTATGAACTGAATATAACATTCAGTGATGATTTTAATTTGGCTAGTCTTGATGACATATCTAGCTCATTTGATGCTTGATCTGGTATGGCTTGCTCTAATGAATTCTAGTGTTGCAATTGGCTGAATCTTACTTAAATAGTATGAACTGAACTTCCAGATTCAGTAATGATTAAATAGGAACCTCTAGCTGCTATAGCTTGTTCATGTAATGAACCAAATGGATAATGCTTGGATTAAGTGGATCCACTATGGGGCTTCAATTAGAATGGGCTCAGTGATGATGGAATGATTTTTGGTGGCGGCTATGATCCTGTGAGACATATTGCTATTATAGACCCTGCCAATGATGCAAAAGGCTGAGGCTTTAATTTAATTCGAATAAGAATAGATACTTAAATGTGGCTTTTAGTTTCTCTGTGATGAATTTGCATAGCATCACTATGCAAGACTGAGAGTAATTCACCTCCCTGCCCTCCTACGTGAAAACCTAGTTGAAGGGTAGCTAGGTGTGGTGTTTCTTGCATATTAATGATTTTCTTAATGGGTTGCTTGTGGCTTACATGAATATTATTGTGATTTGGTGGTGGTTGACCCCAGATCATGTGCATACATGATCTAGCCATGTGCTTGGATTTGTGTGATGCAAATGAATTATGTTTTGTCTTTGTTCAGCTTTGTTGTGATATATTTGATAAGAACAGATTCTTGCTTGATTTCTTGGCTTAGCCTGTGATGCATAGTCTGAGGCAAAATTTGTATAAGAACAGATATTACTTGTGGCCTTTTATTTCGGACCCTGTGATGATGCTTGCATAGAAACTCTATGCATGTCTGAGGGTTTTACACCCCTCTGTCCTCCTAGGTGAAAACCTGGTAGAAGGGCAGTTGGGTGTGTGTGCTCTCTTTTGATGATTTCTACTATGCAACATGATTGAGCAGATAGCAAGGTCTGGCTGGCAGGTGTAGTGCAAACTCTACCTGTTGCCCCTTGTCTTGCTGGTGGTGGTCTGCTGTGTTTTGTTGGGGATGTTCTTGGCTGGCTTGGTCAGTTCCTTCTGGGGCTTGCACTGCTCCTCCCAGATGTCTGGCCTGTTCTTCCTGAATGCTTGGCCTTGCACCTCTGGATGCTTGGCCTGCTCCTCCTGGGTGCTTGCTTCCTTGTTCCTGTTAAGTAACTATATGCTGTTGTTTTTAACTGGTGGTGGTCTGTGAAGGCAAACTAATGGTGCTCTATTCCTGTGCTGGATTTGGGCGTGTTGTGTGTGTACTAGAAGAGCTTCCTAGTTCTGCTGATGTGATGTTTAAGTACTGCTGCTTTGTTTACTGTGAAGGCGACACCACATGCCATGCATATGGTGATAGTGCTGCTTGCAAGTGGGCCCCTTCATAGTGTAAGTCACCAAGTTGTCTTTCATTAGCCCCAAGTGCAAGCTACGGCTGGTTTGGATAATCATCCCTTTTGTCATTCTTTTCCACTGTCCAGTGTATTTCTCCTATTGGGCTATTGCTATATGACTTGATACTACTACTGTGGCTTTATCAACTTGATTAAGCTTCTGCTTAATTGATTAAGGTGGTTACTTAGTGACTTAAGTTCCTATTAGTAAGCAATACCACTGGTGAGCTGTTTTAGCTTCAAACATGGATTTTAGAATTAGGAACTTGACTAGGTTAGAGGGATTAATTAGTTGCCTATTTGCATGAGATAAATGGATCAAGGTTGCCACTTGTCCCTTCTCTGATATGGATCATTTACTGTTGCCTTGTCCATGTTGCCTACTTGTCCATGATGTCTGAATTGTTCCAAGCTGATCCAAATGTGATCCATAGTCCCTTGTTGACTCTAGATTGATATTAATCCCTCTGGCCACTATTTAGATATTAGGACAAATTCCTAATATCTACTAGTTAAGTTCCAATATTAAAATGCCTCTAGTGAAGGCAAACATTTTAACCCCCAACAAACAATTCTCCTTTGTCTTTGTTGTTTGTTTTGCAGGAAAAGAAGATTAGAAGATTGAGAAGATTAGTTTAGGATTTTCCTTTTCTTTTATAATCTTTTATTTCAAGTTTGTAATTTTATTTCATTCTTGTAATTTATCTCACTATTTGAGATTTGTAATATAACAAACTCATTTATAATAAAGAACATTATTATTTATTCAATGTTGTACTTTACTTTATTTACTTAAATTCTAATATAATTATTTGTGATTTGAATTCCAAGTCAATTACATTTGAATTATTCTCTTTCAATTTTGAATTATGAATTCAAATTGTTTCCCCCCTCAATTTAAGAAAATCAACAAAGGTCATATCGAAATTTATCGCCCTCATGTCGATGACTAACTCATTTCCCATTGACACAAGTGAAACCTTGATCACTTTGATAGGTTTTATTAAAAGCACGAAAATTTCCCGGATTTTCTATGCATGAATGCAATGCACACTTCGGTGTTCTCTCTATTTCTAGCCTCACATCCTGGGATGTTACATCCTCGGAGTCGGTGGCCTTGGCGCTGAGCCTGGAAACTTGATGTATTTCTTTTGCCATAAAACGATTTGGCGCTTGACATCTCCAACTCTCTGATCCCCTTCAGGTGTAGCAAAATCAAGCTCTAGGTCCTCGAACGAGCTGACTATGTCAAGCACCGAGACACGAGCATAGTCAGCCGGTATCGGGTTCCCATGGTGGAGTGCTTCAGGTAGACAAGGTAAAGCGTCGTCGCTCGCCACCTTGAAGGTCATGTTCTTCATTGGCTGATATAGCTCACAATTTGTCATCTCCCTAACATCATCCACGGGGTAGCGAGACCCCGGTGCTTCATGCTCATCAGCTGGGACCTCCGTGGAAGCGACGCTGCTTCTCCGCTGACTATTAAGATCCAATGCTGGATCTTCCTGCAGCCGAGATCCGCCTCCCTGGCTAAGTTGATGTATCATACTCTTCATGTCGGCTAATTCACGTTCTACCTTGCCGATCCGATCTGCTTCCCGATCCTTCTTTCTCTTACGGCTTTTGTAACCGTACGGATCTTCGTGCTGAGAAAACCCTTCCTTCCATGGAACACCGGCGCCTTTGCCTCTTGTTTGTCCTGTGTGTTCTGGATTCCCGAGGGCGTGTGTCAGCTCGTCGTTCTCTCGGTCGACACGGATCAATCCCGCTTGAGCATCCTCCATTGCCTTAACAAGTTTTACTGTGGGAGTAAAGGTCTGTTTCCGATGAACACACTCCCCTGTTGCCGGGTCTAACGATCCTCCATGTCCGTACCACCAGTGCTTGGCCCTTTCGAGCCATCCCTCTATACCAGGAGTGATTCCTCTATTCCTCAATTCATTCTCCATAGATTCCCACTTGGGCACTGCTCTCACGTAGCCGCCTGGCCCCAAAATATGGTGATGTTCCTTCTTATCAGCATTTTTCTTATTTTTTTCCGACATTTCCTTGGCTCTCTCAGATGCCTTGAATGCCACAAATTTAGGCCACTGTTGTCTCAACTTCTCGTATGCTCCTTCGAACACTGGAGTTTTCTTTTTCGCGATATACTTCGCGTATAACATTTTCTTGAAGCCCCGGAATGCTTCAGCCATCTTCTTGAGAGCGTACTGTTTAACTCTCCTTATCCTTTCACGTCCACCCGGAATTTCATTACCATCATCATCCTTCTTGGAGTACTCCGGAGGTAGAATGAAATTTTCCATGAGCTTCCTCCAAAGGTCTTTCTTGGATCTTTTGTTCACAAAAGTAGCTCCAAGACGTGCCTTCTTTGGCTCGTGCCATTCTTGAACTGTGATCGGGATCATGTCCCTAACAATCACTCCGCATTGATTTATAAATTTTGTTGCGTGCTGTTTTGGCTCCAATGGTTTGCCATCTAGAGATAATAAATCGATGGTCAGCTTCTGATTCGCACTCAACTTTTGGCTCGGACCTCGTTTAGAATACGATTTGCTCGATTCGGAGGGCTGAAAAAAGAAAGAGTCGTTAATACATATATGCATATTCCCTTCATATCACCAAAAGCTAAATCTATATACCTCGCCATCGGCGTTTGTTTGAAATTGTCGTTTGGCATCGGTGTTTGTTTGCCCTTCGTCGTCAAACATTTCTATCTCCATTCCGTCACCGGAAGGGTTAAGAAACGACGAAACATCTTCTTCAAGTTCAGCTTCTCTGGCACCTTCTCGGCCGACTCCTTCTTGGTCGGCTACTCCGGGGTCTTCTCGATCGGCACCTTCTTGATGCACATATACATTCTCACGTATCATGCCAAATAAGAATTCTTCAGGGTGGTGTGGGTCATTTTGACCGTCCATGTCTCTTCTAAAGACAGGTAAAACAAGTTAGTGACACATATTTGATCAATAACCAAAAAAAAGGGGGCGTTGGCCGAGCGCCGATGCGGTGGGGGGAAGACCCCCTCACCGCGTCGGTGCCCGGCCAACGCCCCCTTTTAGTACACATATTTGATCAATAACCAAACAAAAAGGGGCGTTGGCCGAGCGTCGATGCGGTGGGGGGAAGACCCCCTCACCGCGTCGGCGCCTGGCCAACGCCCCCTTTTAGTACACATATTTGATCAATAACCAAAAAAAAGGGGGCGTTGGCCGAGCGCCGACGCGGTGGGGGGAAGACCCCCTCACCGCGTCGGTGCCCGGCCAACGTCCCCCTTTTAGTACACATATTTGATCAATAACCAAAAAAAAGGGGGCGTTGGCCGAGCGCCGACGCGGTGGGGGGAAGACCCCCTCACCGCGTCGACGCCCAGCTAACGCCCCCTTTTAGTACACATATTTGATCAATAACCAAAAAAAAAGGGGGCGTTGGCCGAGCGCCGACGCGGTGGGGGGAAGACCCCCTCACCGCGTCGGCGCCCGGCCAACGCCCCCTTTTAGTACACATATTTTTCTAACTAATTCATCTAACCATTTTTTCTAACTAATTCATCTAACCATTTTTTCTATCATTTTTTCTAACTAATTCATCTAACATTTTTTCTAACTAATCATCTAACTTTTTTTCTAACATTTCTTCTAACTTTTTTTCTGCCGGGGGCGTCGGAGGGGGCGTACCTGCAGGGGCGTCGCGCCGGCGGCGGTGGTGGCGGCACCGGTGTGCAGTGGTGTTAGAGGGCGCCGGTGGTGGCGTCGGAGGGCACCGGGCGGCGGTGGTGGCATCGGCGTGCAGGGGCGCGTCGTCGGAGAAGGGCGCGCGCCGGCGGTGGTGTGCCGTCGGAGGGCGCCGGCGGCGGCGGTGGCGTCGGAGGGCGTCGGCGCTGGTGCGGGCGGCCGGCGTCGGTGCGGGCGGCAGCGCTGGTGCGGGCGGCCGGCGTCGGTGCGGGCGGCGGAGGTGCTGGCGGCGTCGGTGCGGGCGGCGTCGGTGCTGGCGGCGGAGGTACTGGCGGCGGAGGTGGCCGGGCGCGGGGCGGGCGACGGCGCGGGCGGCGTGACCTCGCTTCCGCCGGAGCTTGCTCTGGAAACTGCCGCGCCTTCATCTTCCTCGTCTGGATCGGGATGGAGAAGGCAGGGGCGGTGCGGCGTTTATATACCCCAGGACCTTTAGTCCCGGTTGGTAATGTGATCCGGGACTAAAGACCCTTTAGTCCCGGGTCGTTTTACCAACCGGGACTAAAGGTCACCCTTTAGTCCCGGATGGTAAAAAGGCCCGGGACTAAAGGCCCATTTTGGGCGGTTCCCAAAAATTGCGCGCGCAGGGACCTTTAGTCCCATGCCGTTTCCTCGACCGGGACTAAATGGTCTTTTGAATAAACTTAAGAAATTGCAATTTAGCTTGACTGAATATTCGAATTGAATTTCTGAGAAATCTACAACTGCAAATCGAGTGATTCAAAATCCTACAAATCAAAAATTTAAATATCTATCAAATGCCACTATTCCCATATTTGTATGATAATCCAATAGTTTTACATAATTAAAATACTCCAAATATGCTTATAGAAACTTTGAAAATTCATATCTAAAGATTTACAAATCTAAATTGTTTGAAATTGAGTAACTAATTCAAAACCATTTTCTATTTTCAAAACCAGAAGAATAAAATAAGTTTGAGATTACCCAACACTGTTAGAGGATATGGAGTCTTTCACGGGCTTGCAGGGAAATTTTTCCGAGGCGGAGCTTTCGAAGATGCCGTAGGGCGTGAGCACCAACGACATCTTCTAGAAGCTCCACCACGGGAGATTTCCCAACCCTTTCCTCCATAACTGTTAGAGGAGATGGAGTCTTTCACGGGCTTGCAGGGAAATTTTTCTGAGGCAGAGCTTCCGAAGATGCCGTAGGGCGTGAGCACCAACGACATCTTCGAAAAGCTCTGCCACGGGAGATTTCCCAACCCTTTCCTCCATAACTGTTAGAGGAGATGGAGTCTTTCACGGGCTTGCAGGGAAATTTTTCCGAGGCAGAGCTTCCGAAGATGCCGTAGGGCGTGAGCACCAACGACATCTTCAAAAAGCTCTGCCACGGGAGATTTCCCAACCCTTTCCTCCATAACTGTTAGAGGAGATGGAGTCTTTCACGGGCTTGCAGGGAAATTTTTCTGAGGCAGAGCTTCCAAAGATGCCGTAGGGCGTGAGCACCAACGACATCTTCGAAAAGCTCTGCTACGGGAGATTTCCCAACCCTTTCCTCCATCCATGGGGATGAAACTCTCCCTGCCTTCGAGCTGTGCTTGCCATGGCGTATCGATGCTCCTTTTATAGGCACGGCGCCGCTTCTACTTTTGTCTTGTTCCTCCGACAGGGGCGTCGTGCGCTACATGCTTTATCTCATCGAGCAGTGCATCCACCCACGCATCCTTATCCTGCCAACAGCTTTAGTCTCGGTTGCACCCACCAGCCGGGACTAAAGGTTACCCACACGTCCTTATCCCACCGACAGTTTTGTTAGATGACACAAAAACCACCTTTAGTCCCGGTTGTACCCACCAACCGGGACTAAAGGTTACATGGTTTCCCGCGCCACTGCGTTGCCGCCTATTTTCTTCCCGCGCTTTCCACCGCTTCCCGCCTCCGTCTTCCCGCCATTTTTCACTATATATATGTAGGCTTGGCCTCCATTTACATATCACATCTAGACTCATATCTGCAAACCTCATCACTCTCTTCCATGGCTTCCATCGTATCTCTAACCCCCCAGGAGGCGGAGGCGCTTTGCGCCTCAAACTACCCCTGCCCGCCGGGCTACCGCGTCCCCACCGGCTGTATGCTGAGCGTCGGAGGCGTACCGGTCCCTCCTGTCCCTCTAGGTGTGGCGCGCCAGATGGCCATCACGAACCACTACTACTTCGAGCTCACGCCAGAGCAGCGGAGGAATCCCCAGTGGCATCCTGACTACAGCCCGACTTGGGACGCCTTCTTCATCAATCAGCGTGAGAGTGTGCTTGCCAGGCACGAGGAGGACGGCCCGCCTCGTTCGAACTTCAACGAGGCCGGCCGTCGGCTGTGGTGGCGCGGCCGGACTCTCCAGAGCGTCATGGCCTACCGTGGCCCCCGCCTGCGCTACCCTCAGTCTCAGCCCACGCGTGCTCACCCGCCGAGGTTCGACTACCGCGACCCCGATGCCAGCGACGACGACGTCGACGACTACGATGACTATAGTGGCGACGTTTATAGGGCTAGGCACGACTATGACTGAATCACTCCAACATTCGAAAACAAGTTCGGCCGATTGTGACTTAATCTGCCCGTGTACTTTAATTCCAGTTCAATCGTTTCCCCGCCTCTCGTGAGTGTTATTGTGATACATGATTAGAACAATACATTACATAAAATGTTTAATACATGATTAGAACAATACGTGATTAAAACAATACATGATTACACATCATTTCTTTGCTAGTGTCCCTTGCTTACGATTGTGGCGTAACCATGGAGAATCTTCATTATTTAACTTGAGGCTTGTGTCAGTGTTCACTCTGAAGGGCGGAATTTCACCAAACTGATTATAATCTTGTGATATGTCTGTCTTGTCCTCCACTCCCACGATGGTTCTTTTCCCTGAAAGAACTATGTGGCGCTTTGGTTCATCACATGATGTATTCGCTTTTGTTCTTTTTCTTGGTTTGCTACTCATGTCCTTCACATAGAAAACCTGAGCCACATCTTTGGCTAGGACGAATGGTTCATCAAGGTACCCTAGATTGTTGAGATCCACCGTTGTCATTCCGTACTGCTCGTCCAACTTTACCCCGCCTCCTGTCATCTTCACCCATTTGCACCGAAACAAAGGAACCTTAAAGTTAGGTCCATAATCAAGCTCCCATATCTCCTCTATGTAACCATAATATGTGTCCGTTCGCCCTTTGCCGGTTACTGCATCAAAGCGGACACCACTGTTTTGGTTGGTGCTTTTTTTATCTTGGGCGACCGTGTAAAATGTATTCGCATTTATCTCGTACCCTTGGAAAGTCAATATAGTCGAAGATGGTAATTTGGCCAGCAAGTACAGCTGCTCTTCAACAACAGTGTCATTCATGAGACGTCTTTGCAACCAAATGCCGAAAGTCGCCATGTGGAGCTGTAAAACAAAGGACTCAGGCTGCCCTGGGTTTGCTTGGCGTACAATATTCTTATATTCCTCACTGTACGGAGCCACCAAGAGGGAATTTTGTAGAACTGTGTAGTGTGCTTGAGTCAACGAATGACCATCCCTACATATCATTGGTTTCTTTCCGATCGTGCCTTTTCCACTAAGTCTCCCCTCATGACGCGATTGAGGAAGACCAATCGGCTTAAGGTCGGGAACAAAGTCAGCACAAAACTCAATGACCTCCTCTGTTCCATATCCCTTGACGATGCTTCCTTCTGGCCTAGCACGGTTATGAACATATTTCTTTAAGACTTCCATGAACCTCTCAAAGGGGAACATATTGTGTAGAAATACAGGGCCGAGAATGGAAATCTCTTTGACTAGGTGAACCAGGAGGTGCGTCATAATATTGAAGAACGATGGTGGGAACACCAGCTCGAAGCTGACAAGACATTGGGCCACATCATTTTGTAACTGTGGTAGATCTTCTGGATTGATTACCTTCTGAGATATTGCATTGAGGAATGCACATAGCTTCACAATTGCTAGTCAAACATTTTCCGGTAGAAGTCCCCTCAATGCAACTGGAAGCAATTGCGTCATAATCACATGGCAGTCATGAGACTTTAGGTTCTGGAACTTTTTCTCTGCCATATTTATTATTCCCTTTATATTCGATGAGAATCCAGCCGGGACCTTGATACTGTTCAGGCATTCAAAAAAGGTGATCTTCTCTTCTTTAGTAAGAGCGTAGCTAGCGCGACCTTGAAACAGTTCCGGATGTCGGTCTTCTGGGTCTTTCACATGTTGCAGGTCCTGTCGAGCTTCCTTTGTATCTTTTGTCTTCCCATACACACCCAAGAAGCCTAGCAGGTTCACGCAAAGATTCTTCGTCACATGCATCACGTCGATTGCAGAGCGAACTTCTAGGAATTTCCAATACTCAAGCTCCCAAAATATAGATTTCTTCTTCCACATGGGTGCGTGTCCGTCTGCGTCATGCGGAACAGATTGTCCGCCAGGACCCTTTCCAAAGATTACTTCTATATCTTTGACCATATCGAATACATCATCACCAGTATTTTCTTAGGTGGCTCCCGGTGATCTGCCTTACCGTTGAAATGCTTGCCTTTTTTTCTTACGGCATGAATTTTGCTAAGAAATCGACGGTGCGATATGTACACATTCTTCTTACAATTAGCTAAATATATACTTTCAGTCTCTTGTAAACAGTGTGTGCATGCCTTGTATCCCTTGTTTGTCTGTCCTGAAATGTTACTAAGAGCAGGCCAATCATTGATGGTAACGAACAGCAACGCTCGTAAGTCAAATTCCTCTTGTTTGTGCTCATCCCACACACGTACGCCTGGTTTGGCCCACAGCTGTAAAAGTTCATCAACTAATGGCCTTAGGTACACATCAATATCGTTGCCAGGTTGCTTCGGACCTTGGATGAGCACTGGCATCATAATGAACTTCCGCTTCATGCACAACCAAGGAGGAAGGTTATAGATGCATAGAGTCACGGGCCAGGTGCTATGACTGGAGCTCTGCTCCCCAAAAGGATTGAAGCCATCTCTACTTAGACCAAACCGTATGTTCCTTGCGTCACCTGCAAAATCTTTAAACTTATTGTCGATCTTTCTCCATTGAGACCCATCAGCGGGGTGTCTCAACATCCCGTCTGACAAACGGTCCTCTTTGTGCCATCGCAATAACTTGGCATGCTCTTTGTACCAAAACAAACGTTTCAACCGTGGTACTATAGGAGCATACCACATCACCTTGGCAGGAACCCTCTTTCTGGGGGGCTCGCCCTCAACATCACCAGAGTCATCTCCTCTGATCTTATACCGCAATGCAGTGCATATCGGGCATTCAGTCAAATTCTCATAGTCACCACGATAGAGGATGCAGTCATTAGGACATGCATGTATCTTCTGAACCTCTAAACCTAGAGGGCAGACAATCTTCTTGGCTTCGTACGTACTGGTGGGCAATTCGTTATCCTTTGGAAGCATATTCCTCATCATTTTCAGCAACTTTTCAAATCCGGAGTCAGATAGACCTTCCTCTGCCTTCCATTTCAGCAATTCAAGTGTGCTGCCCAGCTTTTTCAGACCATTTTGGCAGTTTGGGTATAAGGACTTTTTGTGATCCTCTAACATGCGATCCAACTTCTCCCTCTCCTTATTAGTTTCGCATTCTCTCCGTGCATCAGCAATGGTCCGACCGAGATCATCAGGGGCCTCATCATGTGTCTCTCCTTCAGCTTCCCCTTCAGCTCCCCCTTCAGCTTCTCCCATGAAAGTATCACCATATTCAGGGAACCCAGGATAGTTGTCATCATCCTCTTCTTCATTGTCTTCCATTGTAACACATCTTTCTCCGTGCTTGGTCCAACAATTGTAGCTGGGCATGAAACCGTGCTGAAGCAGGTGCACGTGAAGGGTTCTTGATGAAGAGTAATTCTTCAGATTCTTACACACACTACATGGACAGACAACAAAACCATTCCGCTTGTTCGCATCAGCCACACAGAGGAAATCCTGCAAGCCCTTAATGAACTCGCTTGAGACTCGGTTACCGTACATCCATTGCCGGTTCATCTGCATTATTATATAAGTATATAATAAACCAAATTAATACAAGGAATAAACTCACATTGCATATAAATCATATATACTCCCACATTACTCTCTAACGTTACAAAAATTATTGCAAATATATCCTACTCAAAAATTATTATTGTAAATCACATAAGCTCACAATTACTCCCACATTACTTTCTAACATTAATTACTCCACCAATCCCTCTATTTTTTTAGCATAAAAAGAGCTATATATGTGCATGACAAATTTCTACTTCATACTCATTTTGGTCAACATACAAGTACACCACCTCTACACATGTGCAAACTAAGGAATTAATTTAAGCTCAAATGCTATATAAATCAAATAAACTCCCATAATTACTCCCAAATTATAGCCACAAATCTCACCACATCTAGAGCATTATATGAGCTAAATTAGCAATTAAAGATGAGAGAGTAAAGTTGCTAACCTTTTGAACCAATTAGATAGATGAAATAACTCAAAATCTTGGATAATTTTGATAAAAAAATCGGGCATGACCTCTCCACTCAATCCAAGCTTCCGACCACCATTAGTGTACTGGCAGGCTCGGGGGAAGAGAAGCTCGATTTTGTAGGCGACGGCCTTTAGTCCCGGTCCGTGTTAAAGGCCAGGATTAAAGGTCGCCCTTTAGTCCCGGTCGTTAACACGGGCCGGGACTAAAGGCCGCCGCCCGTTGGGTTCCCGCCAGCCAACCCTTTAGTCCCGGTCCGTGTTAACGACCGGGACTAAAGGTCCATTACGAACCGGGACTAGGTGCTGGCCGTGCCCCAGCGACACGAACCGGGACTAATGCCCCCTTTAGTCCCGACCCAAATAGTTTGGGGACTAAAGGTGGCGGATAGAAGCCTCTTTTTCCACTAGTGTTAGGATTAGATTTTAGCACGTTTTCAAGATTAGATTGGACATCCCTAAATTTTTTTTAGAACAGCAAGTAGTTTTTCTCCTCAGTGAGGTAATGGTCCTTTCATGGATACACTCGACTCCCTGCGTGCTATGTGTGTGTGCTTGTTGTTTCCAACTACTAATCGGCTTTCCTCATGGCAGTCCCTTGCCACTGTAAAGCATCGCACGGGTGGATGGCGTGCGTGCCGATCAATTCTTGGTATAGAGTTCGACGAGGGTTAACTCGATAAATATCCTAGATGAAGGACTTAGGATCAGGGAAAAAGGGTGTCGGATGAACTCGAAGGTAGAGGTCAGTCAAATAAGGCGTAATTATGCGTGTATCGAGAATAAGCGTGGTACTCAATTGACTCAATCTCAATCTGTCCCTGGCCGGCCTCTCCAGGCCCCTATATATAGGTGGCCAGGTCTCAAGGATCCGATCGGGTTCAATACAAATTACAGTATTCGTATACGATATCAACTCGTATTTCGACTATGCCTATGACTGGGCATATCTTAACGGGCCTCAGGGATACAAAGATAACGGGCTCTATTGGCTATACCCTTGCCAGTAGACCCCGAGATTCTATCCGAATTGTAGATTCGGGTTGAATCTCAAATCTTCATAACTTTGACTTGATCAATCTTCGACTTCTTCTTTTTCCTATACTCATTTAAACAACTCAGATTATTTTATTTCTCAAGGGGATTTTGGTTAACAAGCCTGGCTTCTCTGACGGATCAGGAAACCAGTTAACTGTCGGAGCAGAAACTTGCTATCTACTTCAGACTTAAGCCCCTGGACTTGAGTCTGGTACCTGGTCTAACCCAATCTTTTTCTGCATTTAGGACTTACAAAGAAAGGATTCCAGTAATTCTCAGGGTACCCCGTGCGTCCACCGGGATTTTTCTTTGCATCGTAGATACGGAAAATTACTAGCAGAGCGCATTCAGGTGCGTATACTAGGCCACGTAGGACGGATCCTGGGGTCTTACCTTCATTATCTGTTATAATCACGACATTCAAGTTTTGTCACGATGACGCAACTCGAGAATCACAATCTTAATTACTTTAGCCTTGTTTTGTTTCAATGTCAAAAATCTTCGAGTTTTTTTTTCAACTAGTCGCAAATCTCTCCCGATGGTAGTGAAACCACTTTGAGTTAACCTTGTCGACAATGAAGTCGATGATTATTCTGATCAGTAGTCAATGTTTTCTATTGTCATTGGGTGCACGATCAGTGCTCCCGATGGTAGTAGCCCCCGAGGCTATAGTCGAATTTTTTTTGAGTATAGGCTCAAGCATACTTTCATCTCATCTTCCTAGCTTCGTTATTCTTGTGTTAATTTTGTCGGGTACGCAACTAGCGCTCCCGATGGTAGTAGCCCTTGAGGCTATACGGGGGGGGGTGCTTGCAGCCTGTTATAGACTCAAAAAATCTTTTTTGGACAGCTTTTCATTTTGCAACTTATCAATTCCTTCTTCTTTTTTACATATTTCTACTATTCCCGTTACTTTTGATGGGATACTTAAGGCCCATGATCTCGTTGGACCTTTAGTTTGCAAAGGTCCACTAAGGGTAACTTATAAGTAAGGGCCCCTTGTTTCATCGGGGAAAACCCTAATTCTTGTAGTGCAGATCTCCTCCGCTGTATCGTCTTCACCCTCCAAATCGTGCTTAGGGTTCCTTCTGCTCTTCCATCGCCAATCTGTTAGCGGATCTTCTGATGGCAGACGCTGGTGTTATCGATCTGGACACCGGCGTCGTGGTGGAGAAGCGTGGGTGTGGTCGCCCTCGCGGCAGGAAAAACAAGCCCAAGGATATTTCCATGGTGGCTTCATCATCTGCCGTGCCGGTGAAGCGCCGCCCCGGCCGCCCATTAGGGAGTAAGAACAAACCAAAGTCTTCTTCTTCTCTTGCTCGACAATCTGTGGATGCGCCTGCTGCAGGACACAATGCTTCTCCTCCTCCTCCTATCAATTTGTTCTCCTTTTTTGTTATCGTTGGTGCTCAATGCCATGAGCAACAGCATGTTCCTTTGAGGTTTACTCAATTCATGGACGGGCGCAAGCTTCGTGAAGCTATCCTCCGTGAAGAATCTGGAGGAGGAACTCCGTATGAAGTGGAGGTGTACTATGACGGCCATGGAGAGATGCACTTCAGGGGTGGCTGGCCCCAATTTGCAGAGGATCACGAATTGCATCAAGGTTTTTCCATGCTTTTCAACTACCATTGTGGTATGTCGAAGTTTGACGTGAAGATCTTCGACGGGACACAGTGCCAGAGGAAGTATGAAGCCAAAGTGCATTTTCAGTATATGTTGTCTGTTCTTTGATGTAACCCTTTTGCCATGCACTTTGGTAGCCTTTATGTAATAAATATTTGACGTGAACAGTGCTTATGTTATCGTACTTGCCGAAAGACTAAAGGAACAGGCAATGTTCCGAGGTGTTTTACTTGAGTATCGATGTGTTTTTTATGTATCTGTCAGTCGTAACTTCTTTGTATACTTGTCTATCCAATTTTGTGTGGATAACTCTATAATTACTCATGAGAAGACATGATAGCATGGTCTCAATAATACTCATAATGTTTATAACGACTCGAGGGTCAGAGCCCCTGAGCGGAAAATACTTTTTCATATCATGAAATCGACCCAAGAAACCCGACCTATGGCCTCGTGTTCTGGGTTTAGAGGGTGATAACTCAAAGTTTTTCATGCTTGCTGTCGTAGATTTTTGCTAGTGACGCCTTCTATGCGTAAAAACGCCAAAGTTGCTCTGTGTTCCACATGTTGCTTTTGTCTTTTCCTGTCTTCTTATCTTGTGTCGATATGCTCCTCCTGGTATGACTTCTATCACTATGCAGGGTCCCACCCATGGTGATTCTAACTTGCCATGGCCATCCTGCTTGAGTCGTAAAACTAGATCTCCCACTACGAAAGAGCGGGGGCGAACTCGAGTACTGTGATAATTTTGCAGACTTTGCTGATATTGTGTAGCTCTAGCTAGCGCTATGTCTCTTGCTTCGTCGAGTGCGTCGACATCATCTTGAAGGGCCTCAGTAGAAGTCGTTTTGTCGTAAGCCGCAATTCTGGGGGCTTCATGAGTAATTTCGACTAGAAGCACGGCTTCTGCGCCATGGACCAGAAAGAAAGGTGTCTCTTGAGTTGCTGCATTAGGCGTAGTTCTCAGACTCCAAAGCACGGAGGGTAACTCATCTACCCAGGCGTGTTTGACTTTCTCCTGTGGTGCTAGCAACCTCTTGTTTATTCTGTTGCATATTAGGCCGTTTGCTTTTTTGACGTGTCCGTTTGTCTTTGGAGTGCAACAAATGCAAACTTCAATTTGATCCCCATGCTCTCACAATAATTTTTGAATTCCCTGGACGTGAAGTTTGTGCCATTACCTGTGATGATGCTGTGTGGTACTCCAGAGCGAAATACTATCGACTTGATGAAGTTGATTGCTGCTGTGGAATCCTGAGTTGTTACTGGGGCTGCCTCTACCCATTTGGTGAATTTATCAACTGCTATCAACATATAGACATGTCCTCCTGGCCATGACTTGTGCAATTTCCCTACCATGTCCAAAACCCATTGTGCAAAGGGCCACAACAGTGGTATTGGCTGGAGTTCTGCTGCTGGTGCGTGTGGTCGGGATGCAAATCTTTGGCAAGCCTCATATCTTCAGACAATATCTTTTGTGTCTTCGATTGCTGTCAACCAGTAGAATCCTGTGTGAAAAGCTTTGGCTGCTATGGCTCTCCTACTGGCATGATGGCCGCAGACTCCTGCGTCGATGTCTTTTAATATGACTTGCCCTTCCTGAGGGGTGACGCATCGCTGTAATGCGCCGGTTATGCTTTTCTTGTACAACTTTCCTTGTAGTACGACAAAAGCTTTGGATCGTCGTATTATCCTACGTGCTTCGACTGTATCTTCGGGTAGTGTTTTGTTCAACATGTATGCTAAGTATGGCTGCATCCAAGTTTCTTCAATCATCATGACCTCCTCTGGTTCTGGTGTGCTCTCCGCTCCTGATTTGCTAGCCCCCGAGCCTTCTTCTGGACTCGAAGTTTTGCTGCCTTTTATCGATCTCTCGATGATTTCCTCCCAAAATACTCCTAGTGGTACGGGCAAGCATTGGGACCCGATGTTTGCTAGATTGCCGGCTTCCTCGTTATTGGCTCTGCTAATATGTGAGACTTCGCATCCGTCGAAAGTTCCTTCTAGGTAGTAGTACAAATTTTGGTGTGCTGTCATGTTGTCGCTAATGGCGTCACAACGGTTCATCACTTGCTGGACCATTAGATTTGAGTCCCTAAATATTTTTAGTCGAGTTGCTCCACATGCTTTGGCCATCTTCATACCATGAAGCAGGGCCTCGTACTGAGCTTCGTTATTAGAAGCTTGTGGGAAACTCATCCTTAGCACATATTTTAGCTTGTCTCCTTGCAGAGATATTAAGACTACTCCTGCTCCTGCTCCTTGAACCCTTTTTGATCCATCGAAGTACATTGTCCAAACACTCGATAGGTCAGGTGGTCCTGTGTTTTGTAGTTCTAGCCACTCTGCTGTGAAGTCTGGCAGCACCTGGGATTTGATGGCTTTTCTTTTCTCGTATGTGATGTCCAGAGGGGAGAGTTCGATTCCCCATAAGGAGACAGTACCTGTTGCTTCGGGGTTATTCAGTATGTTTGATAGTGGAGCTTCGTTAACCACTATGATTAGATGCACTGCGAATTACTGTCATAGCTTCCTTGCTGTTGTGAACACACTGTATGCTAATTTTTGGTAATGTGGGTAACGTTGTTTAGATGGTGATAAGACTTCGCTGAGGAAGTACACTGGTCGCTGAACTCCGTGCGCCTTTCCTTCCTCGCTTTGTTCGACTACTAACACCGTGCTCACCACCTGGTGTGTAGCGGCGATGTATAGTAGTAATGGCTCTCTTTCTTTTGATACGACCAGCACTAGTGGTGTGGAAATCACTTTTTTCAGCTGTGAAAACGCTGTGTCTGCCTCTTCTGTCCACTCGAATTTTTTTCTGAATTTTTCATGAGTGAGTAGAAAGGGAGGGCCTTTTCTCCTAGCCGTGCGATGAATCAACTTAGCGCTGCTACGCATCCTATGAGTTGCTGTACTTCGTGGAGCTTAGCTGGTTTTCGCATCATTAGTATCACCTGAATTTTTTCTGGGTTTGCCTCTATTCCTCTTGCCGATACCAGGAACCCCAGAAGTTGTCCTGCGGAAACACCAAAAGAACACTTTGTCGGGTTGAGCTTTAGCTTGTACCTGTCGAGGTTGTCGAAAGTTTCCTTTAGGTCACTGATTAAACCCTCCTCCTTTCTCGTGGTGATAACCACATCATCGATGTAAACTTGGATGTTGCGGCCTATTTGGCTTCCGAGGCAATTTTGCATCATCCTTTGATAAATTGCTCCTGCGTTCTTGAGGCCCAAAGGCATGACTTGGTAACAAAAAATGTCGTATGGTGTGATGAAAGCTATTTTTTCTTCGTCTTCTTTCTTCAATTTGATCTGATTGTAGCCTGAATATGCGTCTAGAAAAGAAAGCCTCGCACACCCCGCTGTTGAGTCAATTATTTGATCTATGCGAGGTAGCGGAAAGGGATCCTTAGGACAATGCTTGTTGAGGGATGTGTAATCAACACATACCTGTCGCACGTCCGTATTCTTTTTTGGGACAATTACTGGGTTAGACACCCACGTTGATGCCTTGATTTCTCTAATGAAGCCTGTGTTTTCTAGCTTGTGTAGTTCGACTGCTATTGCTTTTCTTTTGGGTTCATCGAACCGCCGTAGAGGTTGCTTGACTGGCCTTGCTTTTGGATCCACATTGAGTGCGTGCTCGACGAGTTCCCTAGGAACCCCTAGCATGTCAGAAGGACACCAGGCAAAGATTTCCTAGCGCTCACAGAGGAACAATACGAGTGCGCTTTCCTATGCGGATCTAGGTTTACTGCGATGGAAGTGGTCTTATTTGGGTCCGTGGGATGAACGCAAACTTTCTTAGAATCTTGTGTTGCGTCGAAAGCCTGATATGGCAGGGATCGACCGACATCGGGTAGTACATTGTGGTCTGTTTTGCCTTTGAGTCTTGCATATTCAGCTGTCATGCCGAAGGTTTGCGCCATCCTGTTGAATTCTTTGTTGCAGGTATTTGACACTTTAAAGCTTCCCTGCACTGTGATGACCCCCTTAGGTCTTGGAATTTTGAGTGCCAGGTATGCATAGTGAGGAACTTCCATGAACTTTGCAAATGCTGGTCATCCCAGGATTGCGTGGTATTGCGAGGGCCAGTCCATCACCTCGAATTCTAGTTTTTCTGTGTGGAAGTTACCGCTATCGCCGAAGCAAACGTCGAGTTCAATTTTCCCTAGGGGGTGGTTTTCACTTCCTGGTACTATTCCGTGAAAAGAGCAATCTATTGGCTTCAACTATTCCAGTGAGATGCTGATGTCTACGCACGCTTCTATCCTTGTAGACAGTGTTGGGCCTCCAAGTGCAGAGGTTTGTAGAACAGCAGCAAGTTTCCCTTAAGTGGATCACCCAAGGTTTATCGAACTCAGGGAGGAGGAGGTCAAAGCTATCCCTCTCAAGCAAAACTGCAATTACGATACAGAAAGTCTTTTGTGTCCCCAACACACCCAATACACTTGTTAGATGTATAGGTGCACTAATTCGGCGAAGAGATAGTGAAATACAAGTAGTAGTGATGCTTATAAGTAGTAAATGTAATCTGAAATAAATATCGCTGTGAGCAAACATGTAACAAAACTGAATGTAAACGGTGTGCAAAGCTTGGAAACAAGGCCTAGGGATCATACTTTCACTAGTGGACACTCTCAACAAAATAACATAATTGAATCTATAGATACTAACTTCAATATGCCACTCTAAACAATTCTCCAATGGAAAACGAACACTAATCATGCGTAGGGCTACGAAGCACTCCTCAAAGTTTGCAATTCCCCAAACTAGATTGTCCCACACTATCACCATGAACGCACTAGATGGTTCCAACAAACACCAACAATTCATAGAGACATTAACCAAAAAGACACACATAATGCGCACACTAGTCACCTTCACATTACGATACAAGGTGTCTCCGGAGTTTACAATAATAACGCACGGGAGTAGCATAATATCTGAATAATAGCATCTACCAATTCAACTAGATACAAAGCTCACGATCACATAAAGATCACAGCATGGGAGAGAGAGGTGAACCACATAGCTACCGGCAGAGCCCTCAGCCCCGGGGGAGATCTGCTCCCTCCTCATCATAGGAGACAACAACGTTGGTGGAGATGGTGGTGAAGTCGATGGAGACGGTGGAGGAGGTGATAGCGTCAATGGAGATGGCTTCGGGGGCACTTCCCCATCCCGGCAGGGTGCCGGAACAGAGACTTCTGTCCCCTAAAATTTGTCTTCGACGGCGGCAGCGCTGCGGAACTGTTCTGGGAAAAACGCTGATTGTTTTAGGGTTTTCCTTCAGAAGGCTTTTTATAGGCGGAGGGGCGGCGTCAGAGGGCCACCAAGGGGGTCTCACCACCCCCTGGCGCGGCCAGGAGGGGGGGCGCGCCACCCCATGGTGAGCCTGCCCTCTGGCCCCCCTCCGGCTCTCTTTCGGTCCTCGTCCTTCGTCTGGGAAAAATAGGAGTTTCGGTCTTCGTTTTGTCCAATTATGAGAATATTTTCTGTGTAGCTTTTTTGAAACACAAAAACAACAGAAAATAGGGAACTGGCACTGTGGAATCTTGTCAATAGGTTAGTTCCAGAAATCGCATAAAAACGCCACGAACTGTAAACAAAACATGATGCAAATGGTGCAAAACAAGCATGGAGCATCAAAAATTATAGATACGTTTGAGACGTATCAAGCATCCCCAAGCTTAACTCCTGCTCGTCCTTGAGTAGGTAAGTGATAACAAAATAATAATTTTTGAGGTGAAATGCACCATCACAATCTTGATCAACGATGTAAAGCATTGAGTGCTGGGATCAAAGAACTTAAAACATGGGCATAAAAGACATAATCTTGACAATAAAACTTAGCAACCATGTTATAACATGAAAAAAAACACAAACGAAAGATCATGAATAATGAAACAATGAAAGTCAAATGTTTGTTCAAATCATATGGAAAAACATAGCAAAGGGTTTTCAGCTTGTCCTTCATAGAATAGCAAAACATAAATGCATAGGACACCTTCAAGTTTAAGAGGGAGACTAGATACAAATAATTTAAGAACAAGTGAAACCATAATCATGAATCAATCAATGATAACTTTGGGACAATGCACATTATACTCAGAATGGCAACTATGCTCTCTTAGACGGTGCATAAAGGTAGAAGGTGGAGACTCAACAAAAAGTAAAAGAAAGGCCCTTCACAGAGGGAAGCATGGATTAAACACGTGCTAGAGCTTTTCATTTGTAAAATAGAGAGATAAAAATTGGTTTTGAGAGGTGGTTGTCTTTGTCAACGACTGGCAATGGGGTTCTTACTATCTTCCATACAAAAATGAAGCAAGTTTTTGAGAGAGAGATTGGCACTTTTGTGCTCTTTTATAAAGCTTGGCACTCCTCCCCACCTTTTTCCTTTCACAAACCATGGCTAACCGATTCCATCGGGTGCCCACCAACATTCACATACCATGGAGGAGTGCCTTTTTTTTCTTTTCTTTTTGGAATAAAACAATATGGAAGATAGCAAATCCGACCACTACGTCCCCATGAGCTGAAAACAGTGTCACAAAATGAGAAGTATTTTGAAGGTTTTTGAAAGGTAGCACATGAAAATTTACTTGGATTGGCTTACAAATATCATGCATCGGTATTTATAGTGGACTCATTAGCAAACTTGGTTTTTGGGAGTTGGATGCACGAGTAGAGCTCATACTCAGTACAAAATGAAGGCTAGCAAAAGACTAGGAGCGACCAACTAAGAGAGCAATAACGGCCATAATCATGCATAGCGATAAAACATCATTAAAAGAAGCATAAAATGGGATCACAAGTCAAAAACCAAATGATCATAGAGGGTTATGGCGACTTTGTAGGAGTCAAACATGTTGTAAGCATGCGCCAAGTCAACCCAAATAAAGCATCAAGGAGAAAACCAAATAAATGCTTCCATATAATAAAAACAACGCATAATTTTTTTCAAAGGCTCATTAAGCAATCTCAGTCATTTGAGACAAGTTATGCTACAGCAAAAACTACTAAGCATACTATCAAAACGACATCAAGCATGACATGCAAAAGTCTAAGCCGCAGTCTAAACAAGCTCCTTTTTCTACCACTTTTTTGCATAAAACTTTTTCTCTTTTCCAACACCATTCAAACCTTTTTGAAACAACTCTTTTGATGAAAACCAACATAGACCAGTGGTCTAAATACACCTTGATGCAAAGATATAACAAGATCTGAGCAAAAATCAAGGCGAAAAACGAAAGCTAAATGCAGTTCTAGAAAAAGATAACACTCGTTGAACGATAAGAGTGAAAAAATAGAGTGTTCTTGGCAAATGAAAAACGAAGCAAGTCTTTCTCCAAAAACATGATGTGATCCAAACATTTATTGCAGCAACCAAAACAAAAGAAAACTGAAAGAAAAAACAACTGACGCTCCAAGAAAAACGCATAGAATATGAAGCAATAAAAATATAGTGTCTTGAAAGGTGACCTAATTTTTGCCGATGAAGAAGGGGTGCCTCGGGGGCATCCCCAAGCTTTGACGCTTGTACCTATTGGATATTTCTTGGGGTGACATAGGCATCCCCAAGCTTGAGCTTTTGTTCATTCTTCATCTCATCTCATCACTCTCCATTCCCTACACTTGAAAACTTCCTTCATACAAAACTTCACACAATTCTATTAGCAACATTAGTATAAGCATAATAGTAAATCAACCCTTTTGGTTCATTTTCAAACTCAACAACACCACCTATAAAGCATATACTACTGTAGCAACTCCCTCAATAGTCTGTGATCAAAAGAACTCAAACAGAAAGCGATCGAGAAGCAAACACAAATAGTGGCAGAAATCTTTCAAAACAGAACATCTAACAAAGGTTATTTTTTTGAGGACCTTCGGTTGCTCGAATCGAAAAGTGCAAAACTAATGAAAGTTTGGATATAACCTGGGGCATATGCTCAAGAAATTTCAGATCAAAAAGATATTCTGAGAATTTTCACGAATTTGTATGGTGCAGCGCAGAAATCTGTTTCAGGACAGCAACATCCCGAAATCTTACCTCCCTCAAATTAGAGGTTCTTCTTGGCACAACAACGAAATAAAAATGATAAGGAGAGGTTATTACAAAAGTAGTAACTTCCAAGACTCAAAGAAAAGAAGAAGTACTGAAAATAAAACATTGGGTTATCTCCCAAGAGTGCTTTTCTTTAACGCCTTTGAGCTAGGCGGAGTGATTTGAAAAGATGCTCATGTAGGCGCTAGAAAAGAGCTTAAGGCAAAGGCGCCATAAAAGAACTTGAAGCAAGAGAGAGCATCAAAAAGCAAATATGAAACACATTTAAATATAAACCACTTCCTATGCATAGGAATCTTGTAAAAAAATAAATCAATGAGGCACATAGTAACAAGCATGGTTAGATAAAACAAGTGCAACTGCAAGATTTGCAACATAAAGAGGGGAAACTTAATATTGTTGAGATCCATCAAACCAGATTTCCCTCTCTCATAGTAACTTTTAGTAGCATCATGAATAGAATTAACAATATAACTATCACATAAAACATCCCTATCATGAGCCACATGCATAAAAGAGTTAATACTCCCCACATGAACAATCGTAGTAGGAGTAAATTCAACAAAATTATTGTCATCACCATAATCATAAAAAACAGGAGGCATATTGTAATCATACCTTGTTTCCTCCTCAATAGTAGGTGAACTGAAAATATTATACCCATCATGGTAATCATCACAAGTAATAGAATAACTATCTCCCAAAGTGTGTTCATAAGTAAACATATCATCATTGGAAGGAACGTGGATAGCACTAATGGTACAACAATTATTAACCTCATAATTTTCAGAATCGGTACCTAAAAGATTTTCAATATCAAAAGTAGAGTGCTTTTCCCAGTCATGATCACTAACATAAGTAACAGGCATAAGAACATCATCAAGTTCAGACTCATCAAAAATTATAATAGGAGCAACATGCTTAGGGGAAGATACCGTTTCCTCTCTCCTTTTACTCCTCTTCTTCTTCTTCTTCTTCTTCTTCTTACTCTCTTCTTTAGGAGGGAGTGGCTTGAAAGGAAGCTTCTCCACATAATCTGGTTTACTGACAGAAATGACAGAAGAAATTTTGGAGGATTCCTCCTCTCTATTAATAAGATGGAAACATATATTAGTCCTGTCATAGCTTGGCAAAACATCATGTTTTATAACATTTTGTATGTAAGTATTTGCGAGGCAATCTTTAACACAATAAAGACGATAACCCTGTAGGATGCTAATATTTTTAAAAGCACTCATATCTACCAAAGAAGTTTTTCTAGATAACTCTTCACACCCAAAAAACAAAGTAAGCTCATCATGCTGATTGAGAGTGATCTTGTCATCGCAATACAAACTTGCGGTACTCATTCGATTAGAAAGGTCACTATTATGGCCTGAGCATTGAAAATTAAAATGACCCTTTTCATGGCAAAGTTCACAAATAAAAGGATAAAGGGCACAAACCGTTTCACCAAACTCATCTAGAGCCTAAGCTGCGCAGATCTGTTTTTCTCCTCCGTCTCTTTGACCTAGCCGCCGCCTCCAAGCTCCGCCTCCTCCATAGATCGGTTCCCCCTCCTCCGGCCGGCCTCGCCGGTGTCGGGAGGGGTGGGGAACCCGATCTATGGGTGGAGATTTCAATAAAAGTAGTATTTTCTAAAGATTAGGTTAGCGTTTTGGTAGTCATCTTCGTTTCTTCTACGTCCATGGAGATGTCACCGTTCATAATAAGTGATCTTCAGCTCTTCGTTCGGCGTCGAGATCTTCTTCCCGGCGTCAATGATGGTGCTGTAAGATTATAGTTTTTTAGGTACGGTCTTCAAGATCTTGCTTCGCCTGATCAGTTTTGGATTGTTTCTCCTGGTTGCCGCGAGGACGGTTATCCTCGCAATATTTGTCCCGACTGCTACATCTTCGGCAATGGTGATTCGTACTCTCGGCTTTCCAGCGACGTTGACAAGGTTGTTCGGTTTCTCTTCCCTGGAATACTGGTGTTGGTACTCTTGCCGATGTTGTATGATTGCTTTAATGGTTGCGTGCGTGCACGTAGCCTTTGCATTGCGGCTCTAATAAAAAAAAAGGGAGAACCATTGTTGGTATTTACAGGTTTATGGTTTGATATCTGCGCCATTATCTTTTGGCTGCCTTCAGAAAAATACAAGATTGTGTCATGCAAGAAAAAGAGTTTGAAGACCTCGAAGATTAGCTCGTTTTTTCTTAGACTTTGTTTTGTAATTGCTGAAGACAGCTTATGTATCTCTACCATGTACTGTTCATTGCTATAATATATCATGGTATTATTTCAAAAAAAAACTCATCTAGAGCCTTATCCCACATTCGGGTTTCTTCATTCCTGTGGTGGATACAATAATCTTCCTTGTTGTGACTCTGTTCACAAGGTCTAAGCACTCCACAAAAATTAACATGCTTATAAGAAATAGTACTTTCAGAAGTTTGAGCATGTTTATTGCAATCATCAATAACAATATCACTTTCTATGCAAGTGTCTTTAAAAGGTTCATGATACACGTCCCCATTTCCCTTAGGAACATTAATATGGGAAGCAAAGGCTCTAAAGGAATCAACCATAATTTGAGGATCAAGACCATATTTAGCACTAAGCTCTTGAAAATAAGAAGTTTCAGCGAAAGACTTAATGCGATCATACTCATATTTTATACTTGATCCTTTACCTTTGTCGCTATCCCAATCTTCAATATTGTTTTGAATTGTTTCGAGCAGATCCCACTTGGCATCAACCTCCTTGCTTGTGAAAGACCCATCGAAGCATGCATTTAGATAGTCCTTGTAATATCCTGAAAGCCTTGCATAAAAATTATTAATAACAATATTACGGGGAAGATCATGAATATGACATTTATGCATTAGTGACTTCAATCTTCCCCACGCATGGGCAATGCTTTCTCCATCACGAGGATGAAAATTATAAATATAATTCCTATCTTTATGAACCTCATGAGAAGGACATAATTTAAAATAAAAGAGAGGTACAATTTCCTCCCAACCAATAGGTCGACCATCATTCAGCGTCTTATACCATTCCGCAGCTCTGAGCTTTAGTGATAAAGAAAATAGCTTCCTTTTAACTTCACCTGTAGAAATACCTGCACATTTGAACAACTCGCATAATTCATGTATAAAGAGCAAATGATCACCGGGATGGATAGTTCCATCCCCTAGATAGCAGTTATTCATAGCACATTCAACAATTTTTGTAGGTATTTTAAAAGAACGAGGATGACAAACATCATTAGAAACATCACATATGGGAGATAAAATATCATCAGAGCGAATTTTCTCCACTAAAGCTGGGGAACTAAAAATATCATGCTTAGCAAAACCAGCTTCCTCAAGCTTAGACCTTTCTATAGCATTAGCAATAACGGTGTTCAAAGAATTCATACAAATAACATTGCTATGCGAGGTAAGCTCCAAAGGTTTTTCAAACACTTCAAATCTAAACTAAGGAAAGATACTATTAAACTCTTTATTTTCCATTAAGCCTAACTAGTGAAAATAAAAACAAGAAACAAAAAGATATAATTGCAGAATCTAAAGGAAATAACTTCGAGCACTCACCAGCAACTAAAAGACTTAGTAACCAAAGGATGTGAGTACCTTTTACCTTACCTCCCCGGCAACGGCGCCAGAAAAGAGCTTGATGTCTATGCACACTTCTGTCCTTGTAGACAGTGTTGGGTCTCCAAGTGTAGAGGTTTGTAGAACAGCAGCAAGTTTCCCTTAAGTGGATCACCCAAGGTTTATCGAACTCACGGAGGAGGAGGTCAAAGCTATCCCTCTCAAGCAACCCTGCAATTACGATACAGAAAGTCTCTTGTGTCCCCAACACACCCAATACACTTGTTAGATGTATAGGTGCACTAGTTCAGCTAAGAGATAGTGAAATAGAAGTAGTAGTGATGATTATAAGTAGTAAATATAATCTAAAATAAATATTGTTGCGAGCAAACATGTAACAAAACTAAATGTAAACGGTGTGCAAAGCTTGGAAACAAGGCCTAGGGATCATACTTTCACTAGTGGACACTCTCAACAAAATAACATAATTGAACCAATAGATACTAACTTCAATATGCCACTCTAAACAATTCTCCAATGGAAAACAAACACTAATCATTCATAGGGCTACGAAGCACTCCTCAAAGTTCGCAATTCCCCAAACTAGATTGTTCCACACTATCACTATGAACGCACTAGATGGTTCCAACAAACACCAACAATTCATAGAGATATTAACCAAAAAGACACACATAATGCGCACACTAGTCACCTTCACATTACGATACAAGGTGTCTCCGGAGTTTATAATAATAAAGCACGGGAGTAGCATAATATCTGAATAATAGCATCTACTAATTCAACTAGATACAAAGCTCACGATCATATAAAGATCACATCATAGGAGAGAGAGGTGAACCACATAGCTACCGGCAGAGCCCTCAGCCCCGGGGGAGATCTACTCCCTCCTCATCATAGGAGACATCAACGTTGGTGGAGATGGTGGTGAAGTCGATGGAGACGGCGGAGGAGGTGACGGCGTCGATGGAGATGGCTCCGGGGGCACTTCCCCGTCCCGGCATGGTGCCGGAACAGAGACTTTTGTCCCCCGAAATTTGTCTTTGACAGCGGTGGCGCTGCGAAACTGTTCTGGGAAAAACGCCGATTGTTTTAGGGTTTTCCTTGGAAAGGCTTTTTATAGGCGGAGGGGCGGCATTAGAGGGCCACCAGGGGGGCCTCACCACCCCCTGGCGCGGCTAGGAGGGGGGTGCGCCACCCCATGGTGAGCCTACCCTCTGGCCCCCCTTCGGCTCTCTTTCGATCCTCGTCTTTCGTCCGGGAAAAATAGGAGTTTCGGTCTTTGTTTCGTCTAATTCCGAGAATATTTCCTGTGTAGCTTTTCTGAAACACAAAAACAATAGAAAACAGGGAACTGGCACTGTGGAATCTTGTCAATAGGTTAGTTCCAGAAACCGCATAAAAACGCCACGAAGTGTAAACAAAACATGAAGCAAATGGTGCAAAACAAGCATGGAGCATCAAAAATTATAGATACGTTTGAGACGTATCAGATGCTCATTGCCTTTAGGGTCCTTCCGTATATTAAGTTTATGCCACTGTCCGCGTCCATAAATACTCGTCCAATGTCGTATCCTCCTATTTGCGCCTTCAACACCATCGGCGCGTGTCCTGGCCAGGGTACTTTCCTTGGGTGGTCCGCTCAGCTGAACCTGATCGTTTGGTCTGATCATCGCAGATATTCTGTAGTGGCTGGTGGTGACAATATTGCTAGGTTTACTTGTCTTGATATACTTTTCTGCTCTTTCTTGGATTTTGGGACATGCTGGATCATCGCCGATATGTACACTGTTGGCTCTAGATAACCTGCATCATTTTGTACTTGATATCCTTGACCTGTGGTTACGTTGCCCTCTGTTATGTTTCCTTGATGTGCTCCTTGGCTTAATTCCATTGCGTCTTGTAATCTTAGGAATGTCCTGCAATCTCTCATCAGATGATTGGAAACTCTCTTGCCATCTAGGTACGTATAGTGGATTCGGCAAGGTCCATGAAGCATGTTTTCTGCCGATGGGTCAGAATATTTCGGCTTATCTCGTCTGCGGATGTTTTTGTTTTGGTACTCTCTACTCTTGTCTCCTTTCTCGTCTCCCTCTCATACCCTGCGGCTACTTGGTTGTGTCTTATGCGGCTATCCTCGTTGCGAGACATGCGTCTTTGTCTGCTTGCTCTGTCGACTTCTGGTGAACGTGTCCTTTTATTATTGTAAGCATCTTCTCCATTGGCGAATCTGCTTGCTATCTCTATTAATTCTGACACCGTTTTGGGCCTTGTTCTCCGTAATTCTTCCACGAGATCCGAATGGTGAAGGCCAGCCGAAAAAGCATGTACTGCCCGCTCATTGGAGACGTCTTCCACGAAGTTTTTTATTATACTCCATCGTTGTATATATGAACGTAAAGTCTCGCCCTTGCTCTGCATACAGGATTCGACTTCTTCTATTGACGCTGGACGTTTGTATGTCAAACAAAAATTTCTTGCGAATTGATTTTCTAGTTCACCCCAACTCCCGATGGAATCGTTGGGTAAGGTGCTTAACCAGGACCGTGCTGCGCCGGTGAGGTGTAGTTGTAAACTTTGCATTGCTTTTGCTCTAGTTCCTCCAAGTATTTGCACTACTTGAAGGTAGTTTGATAGCCACAGGCTAGGTTCTTGTGACCCATTGTATTTTTGCTGATCGTGTGGTAATTTGAATCCTTTGGGTACTCACGTTCTGCGAACCCTTTGGGTAAAGCATAGCGTGCCCATCTCCTTTTCGTCGTCCTCGTAGTTTTTTCATTCCACGCATAGCGTGCTTTGTTCACCCTAGTTTGTGCTATAATATTCCTTGCATCCTCCGTTCGTGCCTTGTGGTTTTCGTCGCCTGATGAGTCGCTTATTTGGCTTTGCGAGGATTGGTACTTTCGGCTTTTCTTTCCCCGATCCTCGTAATATGTCGACTTCTTTTCTAAAGAGTGCTGCCTTAACTTATATTCCACTAACCCAAGACATTTTATGGCTGCTTGATGCATGTGCTCCCGTGGATCTCCGGGTTTCGGTTGCGTGGTTAATAGATATGCTTGTGCTACCCCTAGGGCTGCTTCTGGTGTTTCCTGTATGAAGTTTTCCTCTTCGTCTGATGATGGCGCGCTGATACTTCTTGCGCGTTTTTCTTCCCTTCCTCGTGCTGTTTTTCTCCTGCTATGCTTTGGTTCGCGATGTCTTTCTTTGCTGGAATCCGGTGTCTCACTGTATTCGTTCCAATATGATCTGCTTGATGCGCTATTGCTCTCCTGACTTTTTCTAAGCTCGCTTTTTTCTGCTCGTAGCTTCTTTTTGTGCTGATATTGGGCATACTGATATCCAGTGGCGGAGCCACCTTATGACCTGTGTGGTCAATTGACCACACAGGATTTTGTAAAATCCTTTGTATACAACCATATATGTTACCAAAAATAATACAAAATTGGTAAAAACACATGTATTTGACATCACAAATTCAAAATGACAACACAGGCTTCAATTCCTGGCTCCGCCACTGCTGATATCCCATTAAAACTTCTCTCCTCGAATTTGCGGGTACATCCGTGACATGACTAATTGCTGACATGATAACTCTCCACTCTCCGGCGGAGACGTATATTTTCTCCTTCTCTTTTCCACTATTGCTCCTTGGTTTGCTGCCCTGTGTGTCGACTACTAGGTTGCCTGCATCATTGTTTTCTTGTGCTGCTTTAGTGATGATGATGCATACCTGGTGTATATTGCCGGAGACACCGCCGCTTCGGGTGGTGAAGTCCTTCTGGTCAAGATCTAAGTGACCCATTGCTTCTCCTATGTCGAGATTTTCCATGAGTTCGTCGAGTTCTTCGATTTTTTCTTCTCTTTTTTCCATTGTTGCGAAGCTGATCGGCGAGTTTACCTTGCTGGAAGAGCCTACCGATGATTCTGACATTGCGATTATCGCAGTTTTTCCTGCCGATGGATCCGATTTTATCGAATCTGAGAGGCGAGTCGAACCCAAAGAACTGACATGAAAGTTCAGACTTCCGATCGTCAGGTCCATCTCCTGATCCAAGCTTGCGAAGACTGGAGTAAGGGTTGGTGGACGAAGTTGAAAATCTACGGTCCCGAAGGATATCTAGTTTCCATCGACTTTCGAGTTGCTGTTGGCTAGAAGCGAAAAAGCCGTCGAATTCATGACTCCAACGCCCGGAGTCCCCACGGTCGGCGCCAATTGACGAGGGTTAACTCGACAAATGTCCTAGATGAAGGACTTAGGATCGGGGAAAAAGGGCGTCAGATGAACTCGAAGGTAGAGGTCAGTCAAATAAGGCGTAATTATGCGTGTATCGAGAATAAGCGTGGTACTCAATTGGCTCAATCTCAATCTATCCCTGGCCGGCCTCTCCTGGCCCCTATATATAGGTGGCCAGGTCTCAAGGATCCGGTCGGGTTCAATACAAATTACAGTGTTCGTATACGATATCAACTCGTATTTCGACTATGCCTATGACTGGGCCTATCTTAACGGGCCTCAAGGGTACAAAGATAACGAGCTCTATTGGCTATACCCTTGTTAGAGTTCTGCTACTGCCTGCGTTCAATGGCATGTCCACAACCTCGTAGCTTGTTAAGATGGAGAGTGAGATACTAAATATTCTCAGAGATGGGCAATCATACTACCAAGACCTTCCTAAAGTTGTTCATCAGATATGGCCAAGAAGACAAGAAGGTAATATTAATCCACAACTCTCACGTGCTACATTTCAGTTCTGCTGCAGTGTAGTTGTTTGATGGTCATGCACACTGTTGTCTCATCTCGAGTCATTTCATGCTTGCTGCAGTATCCTAGCCTGTCGTTGGAGTTCATGGGGAGCTATCTTGCAGAGCTAAGCCTGTTGAAATACGGCTGTGTCCGGTTCTTTCCATCAGTTGTTGCAGCTTTAGCAGTGTTCATTGCACGAGTGACCCTTAATCTAGACTCCAACCATTGGGTATGAGAAGAGTTCCATGCCACCCAAAGTGTTGCTTTTTCACTATCTGCTTTGAAATGGAAACTCAATTTGTTTTGCGTGGTTGCAGAGCAAGAAGTTGCAATCAGTGACCGGGTACAGGGCATCTGATATGAAGGACTGCATTTCTACCATCCATGACTTGCAGCTCAGCAGGAAAGGACAATCTTGGAATGCAATTCGGGACAAATATAAGGAACACAGGGTAAGCATCAATCTTAACAGTCGCAGTTTTACCTATGTGTTCATTTGCATAATTCTGCTGTTGATATAACTGTGCAATTATCTCTGAAACAGTTCAACAGCGTGTCTGTATTGCTACCTCCTGTTGTGATCCCTGCATCATACTTCGGAGACCTCAAGTAGATGTTCTTTGATGATGATGTACTAAGATCAACACTCTGAGCTTTCCTCTTGCGTGATACATGAAGACTCAAGTTTAGAAGTGGCTTTTGTCAGTCCAGTTATGGTAGTCGTAGGTCCTTAGATGCTGGTAATATCAACCTCAGCTAGGCACACTTAGACTTGATTTAATATAAGTAGGAGGTGGCAGTCGAGGCAACTGGAGACCTTTACCTGTGTGTCATATTTATACATTACAATCTGAAGCCTTTATTTATTGGGTCAGAATTGCAATATTTAAATCCGTGGTTCTTCTAGCATTTTTTCTGCTACTATTGTTCGCGTGGGATGCTGCAGTTTCGAGCTCACAAGCCGCTTCAAGGGCCTGACCATCACAAACCATGAAGATAAATAAGTACACTAATACAAGTCATATTAATTCTTCTTAACTTTCAGTGCACAAATTTGCAGGTGATACCTTTTCCCCAACCTCCACTGAATCCTTCCTATTTAATTCAGTTTGTTACAGTTCAATTGGGCATGTTCACATACCAATTTGATGATTCTGCAATACCTCTTTGTTTTGTAATTTATGTTTACATACCTACAATTATTATCCTGATCACATGTATTCGTTTGGTGTTATTGTCTAATTGTGATTGTTATGTTGCTTCAAGTTCATGCCATTTTTTTTTAGCCTTCTCCCTGAGATCATGAAAGGGAAACAGAACACCTGCTCTACTTGTTCGGTTTGCTGAAGTATCGGAGAGTTGTAGTTCTTTTTTGGAAAGGAAAAGGTTGTTGCTTGCGTTTATTCAGGGCTTTCAGTCCATTGTTGCCATTGTGCTTGATGTAGGGTAAAAACTGATTGCTACTGGTCACGGAGTGAATATTGTGTGCGAATTAGAACCCAGCTATTGATATTTTTCCTTCTAACTGTGCTCTATGTTGGCTAGATTGTCTACCAGATATTTAGGTTTGAGTGGTGCGACAAAAATAGTTAACTGATTGTTCACTTATGGATGGTTACATATTTATTCCCCTTTTATGTTACTACATGTTTCCGGTGGTTGCTTTGATGATCTTTACTATCAAGACCAACTTGAAATTAGTTATTGGAAGCAATGCTTTCTAGGTATATTTATCCACTAGGTACTAAATCCTACATATTACTGATGTTGTTATCCTGCATCTGACAGTGTCATAACCTACTCCAAGTTTAAACAACGACAAGTTGAATGCGGTGCGTTGCTACAATTATTTTCCTACCCGCAACTCATATAGTGCAATGTATATAGTGCACATTAGTGTTGACGTGTATATAAAGGATAGCACGGTGCTATTTGCAAGACTTAACATTCTACATTGCTTAAACTGTATTTCCTTAAAAGGTACGATTTGATGTCATATACATAAATGTAAAATAAGGACCTAAATTTTTTTTATCAACTAATACCTACACCTTTGACGCACTTTAGATATTCTCGTATAATGTATTGGATGTGGTTGTTGGTTTCATTTTCTCAGTACTTGCGCAAGTGTACCAAATAAATTCTTACTTGACTCAGAACTATCCTACATGAGAATTAATTTTTATTAGCATGACAATTTCACATGGAATAAAAAATATGTTGTATAGAATATTCATGGTGAAAACTAAATGAGCCAAACTTGTAATACAAGTTTTACAATGATTGGTATTTTTAGTAACCGTCCATTGGCCCCGATCTAACGGATGTAAAATAGATGGAACCAAACTGACGGAACCTAACGGTACCATGGTACCGTTATATTGTGGGACCGGTACCAAAAATTGTGGGACCAATAAATTTTTATTTATTTAATGAAAATTGTAAAAAACAGACGTTCTTTTAAGTGGCCAAATCGTGAATGATCCTACACACATCTTAAAGCGCCGAACTCGATTGAACATGTATCCTGGTGTGCTCCGGACGCCCGGCTGCCCGACATGGACCCAGCGAGCTCGTCTAGGCCACCCGCAGTACACACGGCATGGCCTCGTGCCAACGAGCAGGACGAAGCCCACGAGAAGGTCGTGCTGTTGTTTCTTTTCCGGACGCCCAACTCTGGGGAGCACGCCGGGCACCACACCCATTTGGTTCACGCTGATACCAGCGATATTCGCAATTCCCATGGTTAGAGACCTCTTCGAGCACCGAAACCTTATCATTTAACCTTGCCCCACTCCCCTCTATCCTCCCTCCAAATAACAGTTCCTCTAGTGTCTTCTGTAGTGAGAACGTGATCGGCATTTGGTTCATGCCACCGCCGGCGTGACATCTAGTTCATGCCGCCGCCGGCGTGACCTCGCATGTTAGCTCCTCCTTGGTGGCATTGTGCTTAACTTCGAAGGAATCGAGCTCTCGGGGCCTATGTAGGCGTCACCGCTCTCGTCTCTTCGCGTGCCGGCCGAGCTCGCCAACGTGACGCGCCGGAGCAGCAGCTGGCCACGGCTCCCCTACCGGCACGCCTTTCGCCCACCGTACCGCCCACCGATGATAGGCTGAGCAGCATCAAGCCGCGCTGGCAAGTCGCAACCCCGCGCGTGGGCAGCCGCAGCCCGCAGGCAGCAACTCGTCGGCCACCACCATTAGCTCGTGAATAGCCGAAGCAGCCGCAGGCCGTGCTCGCCGTCCCACGCGTGAGCAGCTGCTTGGCACCCGCGCTCGCCGGCCACCTCCGCGCGTGAGCAGCAGCTCACGGCGCTCGCCACCCACCCCGAACGTGGGCAGCAGCTTGCGGCGCTCGTCGGCCGCCCCGCGCGAGCTCGAGGCACTCACAGACTGCGACATGCGTGAGCACTGAGCAGCTGGACGCTTGCCGGCCGCCTCCGTGCGTGAGGAAGTCCACGCAAGCTCATGTGAGAAAAGAAAAGAAAGAAGAGAGGAGGCACATCTGACACATGGGGCGAATAGCTCAGGGACGACGTTTTACCTCGCTATTCGCTGTGGTGCGACATATTTTACAGAAATAGCTAGGATACGACGGCATTGGACACCAAAATAGCCAGGGCACACCGTCGTCGACGAAACGGTATTAGGGCAGGTTAAGTGGTGGTGGGACCCACACACATCGTCCCGGCTAAGTCAAACTAGCCTGCCCGACCGACCGACCGAGCAGACCGACCCTGTCCGAGCTCGACAGTGCGCCCCTCAGATCCCTCGCCGGCGGCGGAGCTGTCGTACTCCTGGGCGGCGCATTCGTGCTCTGTGGCGTCTGTGGTGAGTGAAATCGAAACCCAATCGCATTCCCGTCCGAATTCAGCCCCGAATCTGATCGAATCGCCCATGATTTGCAGCAAGATTTTGGCGGGCGAGCGGCGGCAGCAACCGAGCAGAGTGAGTGTCGCCCTGAAATAGATGGAGGCGGCAGAGTCAAACTCGAGGTATTTCATCACTCTCGTGCTGATGTTTCTGTCGATTAGAGCTCGTTCGCTTCCAATTCGTCACATTTTCGCACCATTGTCGAAACAGGGGAGGTGACCGGCGTAGCTTCGAAATATCAGTCAAATTTTTTCTATCTAAGGCGAAGCTAGCTGATGGTAGCTTGAGGACTATAGAGCACGACAGAGTAGTTAGTTGGGAGGTTGAATTTGCAGAGATCGATCCACAAGAACTAGTGAACCAAGAAGAGAAAGCGGTGAGGAATATTGTGGAGAAACTAGGAGAGAGTGTAGCTTGGGGTCCAGAGCAAGAAGTGTCATTGCTACGGTTCGAAGAATGGAAGGGTGAGTATGTGAGAATGGAGGATGGCGAAGCGCTTGTTGATAAAATCGATCGGCAAGACGGCTGGACAAGCAAACGTGCTACATTTCTTGCCGAGCTGGTTGAACTGAAATCTGATTCAGTTGTAGGATATGTGCCATCAAAGTTGGCTATGCAGATTGCAGATGATGACTGGGCTGCAAGTAGACAGATAATGCCCATTGTAACCGAAGTGACAGTGTTAGCTGATGACGCACAAGAAAGCTGTGATGGTACTGCAAATGTGGCTGTTGTGGACTGGAATTTAGTAGATCTGCAAGAGCGTACTGACTTGGTCATTGCACCAATAGCTGACACAGAGATGGCAAATTTTTTTGGAATTCCAGTACATGATAAGGACAAGGAGAAGGACAAGGAGAAGGACAAGGAGAAGGAGCAGGAGAGGGATGAGGCTGCTGGTTCTGAAGATGTGGATCCAGAGTTGATGAAGGAAGCTGCTGATGATGTAGATGATGAAAATGGTGATGAGATGGTAAATGTATATGACAGAGACAACCCTGTAATAGAAGTAGGAAAGTTTTTTCCAACCATGGCTGAGTTTAGGATGTGTTTCAAGATATATGCAGTGAAAAGGGAGTTTGACACCAAGACTCTGTGGACAGATACAAAGAAATTTTATGCAAAGTGCAGAGGCTATGATGGGGGTGCCAAGCCTTGCAAGTGGTATATTTCTGCTAGACGCCAACCTGATGGAAGTACAGTCAGGGTTAATCAAATCCCAAATCAACATACTTGTATTACTAGTTCACAGAATGTATCAACCATGACCTCACAGGCCTGGGTTGCACAAAAGATCACTCCAATTTTAGCCAAAACACCAAACACTACTGCAAAGAAACTGAAAATAGACATGGAAAAGCAGTACCCTATTAAGCTGAATTATACCACAGTGTGGAAGGCAAAACAGAAGGCAATGAAAGAATTATATGGTGATTGGGCAAATACCTTCAGGATGCTGTATAGTTTCAAGGCAGAGGTGGAGAAGAGATCACCTGGCAGTGTTGTAGAAATTGATACTGAGGTTGCACCTGATGGCAAGGTATTTTTCTCCAAATTTTTTATGGCTTTCAAGCCTTGCATTGATGGCTTCAAAGCTGGGTGTAGGCCATATTTGAGTATAGACTCATCTTTTTTGACTGGGAAGTGGAATGGCCAATTGGCAGCATGCAATGCTCTAGATGGACACAACTGGATGTTTCCAGTTGCTATTGGCATGTTTCAATCAGAGACAGAGGCTTCATGGACATGGTTCATGATGCAGTTGAAAAGATGCATTGGGCCAGTTTCTCCTTTGTCTATACACACAGATGCTTGCAAAGGGCTAGAAAATGCAGTCAAGACTGTATTTCCACATGCTGAACAGAGGGAGTGCTTTGGCCATATGTGGATGAATGTGATCTAGAAACATAGAGGAGAAGATTTTGGGAGACTGTGGCCAGCTGCAAGATCTTACTCTAAGCAGACACATGCTTATCACCTTGCCAAGGTTATTGCATCAGATCCTGACTTTGAGCACTGGCTGAAAGCATACCATTCCCTTTTGTGGTATAGGTCTGGGTTTAACACTGCCATTAAGTGTGATCATATCAACAACAATCTGGTAGAAAGTTTTAACAACAAGGTGAAGGATTTGAAAGACTTGCCTGTGCATGACATGGTTGACCAAATCAGGATCATGATCATGAGGTTGTGGGAATTGAGGAGAAGAATAGGTGATGCTTTGCAAGGGGATAAGCTTCCAGCAGTGGTACAACAAGTGGTTAACAGGAGCAGAAATCTTACACACTTGGCAGTTGAGAAATCTTCATTGTGGGGAGCTGAAGTGAGAGATACCAAGACTGGAAGGAGGCATGTGGTTAACACTGAAATGCATGAATGCACTTGTCTGGAGTGGCAACACACTGGAAAACCATGTGAGCATGCCATACTCTTCTTAGCTTCCAAACCAAAGGTAAACATGCACCCTTATCTGCATGAATATTATTCAGTAGCAAGATTCAAGGCTGCCTATGCAACTCCCATACCAGCACTTACAGATCAGTCTCAGTGGCCTGAAGTGGATTTTGAATTCTCTATGTGTCCCCCCCTTGCCAAAAGAAAGGCTGGAAGGCCTAGAGTTAGCAGATTCAAGGCCTGGTTTGAGAAAGGTAGGAGTAGTAAGAGGGGGAAAAAAGATGAGAAACCAAAACGGCCTCAAAAAGGGAACAAAAATAGATGCAAGTTGTGTGAAGAACTTGGTCATCGAGCTGGATCTCGCAAATGCCGATACACTCCAGAACCGGAGCCAAAGTAAGTGCAAGATTTTGATCCTTTATTTAAATTATGCAACTCTGTTTGAACAAAAATACTTTGCTTTATTATTTCAGAACAAAGAGTGCAAGTGAGCCCTCTGTTTTTGAACCCCTTGTTGTTGATAACTGCTGGCCTACAAAAAGGCCGAGACAAAATGGTCATAGAAGACAGAGACGTGTGCAGGATATTGTGGTGCAAACAGATTCAGTTGTGGATGCTGTTGTGCCATCAGATTCAGTTATGGATGTTCAGGTGCAAACTGAATCCATTTTGGATGATGCTGTGCAAACTGAATCCATTTTGGATGAAGTGGTGCAAACTGAATCCATTTTGGATGAAGTGGTGCAAACTGAATCCATTTTGGATGAAGTGGTGCAAACTGAATCCATTTTGGATGATGTAGTGCAAACTGAAACTGAATCTGTCATGCTAACTGAACTGAATCTGCCATCTGTTGCGGTGTCAACTAAACAAGATCAAGAATTAGCTCTAGGTCGTCATGTGCGGCGTCCTAGTGCTACTGACGCAAAGAAAAGGAAGAGCATGAGGGTTTTGTGTGGTGTGCCGGCACAATCAAGTGGTAAGAAGATGAGAAAATCGAGTGCAAAGTGAATTCTTGTATGAAACTTATGTAATAATTGTAAACATGTGTAATATTTGTATTTCGAGGCATGAAACTGGTGTAATAATTGTAAACATGAATGCACTATGTTTACTATAAGTTCGCTCTTTGTTCCCAAATTTTGAATTTCTCCAAATTTCAACCAAATTATGAATTTCTCTAAATATTTGAAATATTTTGATCGGATTTTGGCTTAACCGTGACGTCCAAGTCATTTCTCTGTTGCTATGCTCATTTTGTGAACAATCCTAACCCTTTTGGTAGGGTAAACATCTCCAACATGCAATTGGTTCTCCAAAATGAGCTAAAAAAAGAGCCCCAAAGGTAGCCCAAACAGCCCCATTTCTAATCCAACCATTTTTTCGACCTTCTCCAAATGACCTCAAACTCTAGGGTTAACATCTAGTGCACTAATATAGTGCCCTTGACCAATATGGAGTCATTTCATAAAACTATAGTTGAACCCTAGGTCTCTTCACACTTGACTTCATACGATATATTGCGATATCACATTATATACATGCATTTTTTGTTCCAATATACTTAGACCTTGTTTATCCACTTAAACCGTTAGTATATGATATAAGAAGACTATGTGCACCGGTTTTTTATTTTTTGAATTTTGTTTGATTTTTTTGTGCATATTTGTATTTTGGTCAAACCCTCGGTTTGACCAACATTTAAACACATTTAAAACATAAAAATGAAAAACTAAGCCTGGATCCTTCTTAGTCACATCAAAATGAAGCTTTGGGGAGGTTTTTGAAATTTTCATGTTACAAACCCATAACCACTCCTCTTCACCCTTGACTTCGTACGACAGAGTTCGAGATATCACCTTAGATACATCAAATTTGCGTTTCAATATATCTATACCTCATCTATCAACTGTAATCGTTAGTATATGACATAATAAGACTATGCGCGCAAGTTTTTCATTTTTTGGATTTTTTTTGAATTTGTTATGATTATTTTGAATTTGGTCAAACCTAACATTTGACCAACGTTTAAACATTTTTGGCAAAGTGAAATGAATAACTAAGCCCGGATCCTTGTTCCTCACTAAAATATGAAGCTACTGAAGATTTCAATTTTTGAAATATAACGTTGACTACATTTCAAAACGCGCTAACCCTGTTGACCAACCTCGACCGTTCCTCTAACAGCGTGGCGCAACCCGGTCCGTGCGATCTGTTCTTCTAGAAGGTGAGCTCACTGACTGGGAACCGATCCGTGGGATCCTTTCGTTTGCAACGGCGCCCGTTCATCTGTGCTACGTGGCTAAACGCTGGCCGTCCGATCTCATCTTCTAGAAGGTGACCTCACTGGCTGGGAACCGATCCGTGGGAGAGCTGGCTAAGCTGCCTCGTTGGCTGGTACCCCGTGCACTCGTCGGACCGTTGGCTGGTACGCATGCATGCGACGGCGCTCACCAGCTATGACCGCCCTCCCCCATGCATGCACGCGCGCAGCGACGCTCGATGCAGAGCAAAAGCAGGCACCGCATGCAGACGTCGCAGCTAAGCCATTATATGCACAGATGCGCGTGCGTTCACGGGATACATAAAACGAACGGGAAGGACACAAAAGCACGGCCGCCGAAGCCCACGCCGCTCCCAACGTAGCCCGATGGCTATTTCAGAGCTCTGACTTTTGGCGTGGTAGAAGCTAGTCCGTCGCCGCCGTCACATTGAAGTGCTTCACTACGCCGTCCGTTCGCGTCCTCACATTGAAGTACCTACGCGTGCTTCACTACGCCGACACCGCTATAAAAAGCACGGGCACCCCCATCTCCATCTCCACCCCTGCATCCCATTCTCCTCTCCAAAGCCCGCCCCTCTACCGCCGTAACCCTCCACCATCCACCATGCAGTTCACTGGTCCTACCTTCCGCCGTCCTGCCATCAGCGAGGAGCTGCGCTATCCACCGGGCAGGATGGTGGAGAACACCTTGAGGTGCTGGGCCATCTCTAGGTGGAGGGGGCCTGCCGATTTCGCCAAGTTCTTCCTCAGGTCCTGCTTCGCGCACCTTCCCGCGGGAACCCCGCCCATGTTCTACCTCCAGGAGGTCCGTATGGGAGGCAGCGGGATCCAGGTCACCTTCACCAACCCCTACGACGCCTACCATCTCCTCGGCAAAGCCTTTTGGTGCGGCTGTGAGTTCATCTGCTTCACCATGTGCAACATCTTCACCCAGTGGGACTGCATCTTCCCAACCGCCAACCACATGCACTGCCTCCCCTACATCTTCCCCGACGACGACGAGGAGTGAAGGGTATCTGCAGCTCGAGCCCTAGATTTCAGGTTGCATCTTGAAGAGCTCGAGGAGTGATGGGGTAGGGCACGGCTAGCCAATTTCATGTTGCATGTTGCATCTTCAGTAGCTTACTACATGTTTTTAGTTTAATCTATGTCATCGATCGAGTCGTTATTCGTCGAGTCAGGTACTCTATGCCTTATGTAGTGTTCGGTTATGTCCTATGTAATGCTATGCCCGCCCTATGGAATGCTATGCCCTATGTATGCTATTTATGCTATGCAATGTTTGAGTCTTTATCAAAAAATATATTCGTCTAGTGAATGCTATGGCAAAAAAACATATTTCTTTGCCAATATCTTCCACAACCATCAATAAAAATATATCACTTTATTACTTTGGCAATATCTAAAAAATGTTTCAATCCAAACTAGAATAAATGGGAAAAAAACATATTTCTTTTAGTACGGGCACATCACCAAAACTTGACACATACTCACATCCTACACTTTGAGCTAAGTACAAACGTTTATTTTAACTTGACACATCATTTTTTGTGAGCACTACACCTACCAGTACATTTCTTTTTCATCCGACAAAATTTGAGCCAACACAACAAAGTTTAAGCCAATACAACAAGTATTGAGCCAACACAACCAAAATTTGAGCCAAAAAATTCTTAGCCAAAACTACACAATAATATTTCATTTAGCCAACACGATCAAAATTTGAGCAAACACAACAAATTTGAGCCAAACAAAACGATATTTGAGCCAAACACCCATTTTCTTGGTCGAAAATAACATTTACACAACATTCCAACACGTCTAATATTGTTTTAGCCGACAATAACGTGTCAAAATCTTTCATCCACAAAGTGAACACTTCACGTCTTATTTGCCAACACGAACCTTTTTTTTCCTTACTCATTTATGAAAGCAGTACTCACTGATTGGCCCAGCAACAGGCCCAACAAGCGGCCCATGAACTGGTCGATTTTAGTTTTTTCTGAAACGCCCAACTGAAACTGTTCGAGGTGTTAACTGAACCTCATCGAGTTCGTCTTCCACCGAATTCATACGTTCTCGATTTCGACTGGAAGCATTCGGAGATAATTAATTCAAATTCATAACATAGTTCATCTTACAAAGGCCACGCTCTGTTACAAACAATATCCTACTTCGGAAGCTCGAGCAATCCACAACTCCTAAATTGAAATGGCTAATTCGAACGCCATAGAAACATCAAATATATGGCAATGATGCACACATAAAATGCTCCTGCAATCATGTTTGACTGCTTCTTCAATTCCACAATCTGGCTCAACAGCTTGTTCAATTTCTGCAACTCCCCATTCACCTCCAATGGCCCAATGCCTCTGTTTGAGATCTCCTCCTCCACAGCAGATGCCCCAGCAGATGAGATGGGAGCCTGGATTGGGGGCAGCACTTCAACTATAAGCCCTCGATCCCGAATGTACTTATCCATCCACTCAAAATGGCCACATTCTTCCAAATCCTAAAAAGGGGAACGCAAACCCTAATTCCCAAATCCAAAGTGCAAAATCAAAATCAAGACAAATCGAGACAAATCAGGACAGATACTACCTTCCCATCCTTCCCTTGACGTGGCTTGCTCTCGCACTTGACGAATTCCCGGCCGACGTTGCCCCTTGCCGAGCGCACACATGTCAACCGCTTCAGTGGATCGAGGCGAGGGCACTCCGGGCATCTAGTCATCGGGACTTCTCCATAACGCGGCCAGGACTTCACGGAGCCAGAAGCGGAGCTGGACATCCCTCGCCGCCGCCGCCGCGGACCGTTGCCGGAGATGAGGAAGAACAAGGTGCGCGGGGAAGAAGGAGAAGAACAGAGGAAGAACAGGGGAACGGCGATGTCGGGGCCACGGGAGCGGGGGCTGAGTCTGTTTCTTTCTAAATAGATAAGGCTGACCTGGATAAGTGCTGGGTCCCAGTCTGAGGTGGCGCGCAGTGGGTCCCGCATAGCAACGGTCGTCTGGTGGGTCCCGCGTTCAGCCTAATCCAACTACGTTAACGGCCAGCATTCGGTTTAAGTGAGTAAAAGAGCCGTATCGGGCCGTGGTTATTTGGGCCGTTCCATATGTCGCATCTGAGCTATTATATCGAAAAACGTCGTTTTCCAGCGAATAGCGAGGTAAAACGTCGTCCCTGAGCTATTCGCCCTGACACATGTACGTGGTCGTTTCGGACATGGGAAGATAAATCAAAGCATTGTACCACTTTATATAATGTCATTTACAGTTTTAATCAACGGTTACAAAAAAAACTAACTTAACGGTACGGTACCACGGTTCTATTGTAAATATGGTCATGGTCATGTAGAAAGGATAATTGTCTACACGCACCCAGTCCTATTATGTAAAACCCGACTGAGTAGCTGTGTTTCCCTTCAGGCATCATCGAGGCAGGTGGCACTAGGTGTACTCACACAGTACCATATCTAAATCTAAATAGAATGACTAATCTAAAAACATTTGCGTATCTAAATCTAAATCTAAGTCATATGGATTGTACAATCAAATACAGTGTGAAATTAATGTTTCAATCAATACATGATCAAATCATTCAACCAATACATCATCAAATCAATTGGAAAAAATGTGTGACTAAACACATATTTATTCCGTACCTAGGTCGCCACCGGTTACTTTCCTTCCACCATCTTCTTCATCATGTCCTTCTTCTTACTCTGTACCGCCAACAATGTTGGTCATCTCTTTGTCGCCCGATGGGATCCTGATCATTCCGTCCTCCTCTCACACTGTACATGTCACCAATTCTTTGTCCATGACCAGCAGCCCGCCAAAAGTATGATAAGTCCACATGAACTTGCTGTGGCCAACGAGGCTTTTAATGGACGTGAACAGAGGGAATAGTTACAATCCTTCTGCCTTGCAGACCCATAAATCTAAAAATCCTCACAAAGATATGGAGTCGTCAAGTTAGGATAAAGGTCAGTAAATTCATCCCTTTAATTGCGACGTCTAATCCTAGATTTTTTATTTGTGAGGTAGGTCTTTAGATCTATTCATTTCTGTTTCGAAATCATAATATATGATCTTCAAGCATCTCCAACGGACTCGGTAAAATAGCGCGCGAGTGTTCTTACTGCGCGTTTACCGGACGTGGCAAAATAGCGTGCGGAACTTTTTTTTGCTGAAAAAAATTAAAACAAACTAATTCATAATAGAAACTTATATTATGTATGTACAAACGAAACAAGATCCATACGAAAGATTTAAACTACATTTAAACTACTCATCGTCGCTCCTGCTCCCCGCCGCGGAGCTCTCCTCTCAAGTGAGGAAGATATCGTCCGATTCATCGGAGTTCTCGTCGATCGTCGACGGACCTGGAGCTGGGCTTCGATGTATCTCTTCCTCGCCATCTTTGCCCTCCTTACCGCCCTCCTCTTCCTCCGCTCGGCCTTCTTCGCCGCCCAAAAGGTCTCCTCCCTCACCACATCCTCGGGGTGGAGGCACCGCCACTCCGCCATTCGGCGCTCGTCGGCCTTAGCTATCCCGAGCTTTAGCTCTCGTGACACACATGGTCCTACCGCTTCTTCATGTTAGGCGGCGGCGCGAGGAACTCGGCCTCCTCCCGCGACTCGGTGTCGCGAAAGTTAAGCCACTCCCGACCGCGGCCGAAGTGCCAATAGGCGGCATCGTACACGTGCGCTGCCTCCTCGGGACCATTGAAAGTCCAAAGCCAGACGCACTCGCCATCGGCGGTGAGCTCCACCGCCCAGGTGCCGTACGGGCGCCAGCGGATGCCGCGGAACCCGGTGGAGCCGATTGGCTGGCCGCGCGACGAGGAGGCATGTCGGCGGCGGTGGATTTGGTTTCACGACTAAAGTGCAGGGGGCGGGCGCGTGATCGGAGCTAGAGGGAACTGAGACGGTTGGTTGCGCGCGAATGAGGGTACCGCGCGCGCTGCCACGCACGGCATATATGCAGCGCAGGGCAGATTTTTGATGCGCACGGAGAAAATTATAGCGCGCTTTTTCCCCCGCATCCGGTAGTTTTTCCCATGCCACGCTATTTTACCTCGTCCGTTGAAGATGCTCTTAGAGTGCACGGGCAGTTATCTTGGTGGAACCTAAATATGTGGCTCTAGATTGGACTGAGTGTATAATTCAGATTAACTTGTCTCCCTCCTAGATAAAACATCAGATAAAATAGATAGCATAAAACCCGTGCGTTGCTACGGAACCATATTAAATCAAATTGACACTTTCAAATGTTTATATTTATACGTCGATCAAATTAAAATGGCACAGAGGCTTTTGTTGACCTATATTTTGTATCGTGCATTACTGAAATTCATAGAACATCAATTCAAAATGTGTAAGTGCGTGTGCGGTTGATACAAATTAAAGTGTTATTAGTTTAGATATTTGTGCTTTAATAACAGTATAATTCGTGATAAGCTAATAGTAGGGCGTAAAAACGAGCACCGGCCGTAGAGAAGAGCCTGGACGTCTCCTTCCTCTCCCGTCACTGTAGCAGAGGGCGATTTGTTCACCCCCCCGGCCAATCCACCTCGCCGCCGTTGATTCGGTGGATTCCTCGCCTCCGTCGGCCGCTACGGCGGCGGGAGGGCGGGGGATCCCCGTGTCACGGCGTGTAAATAGTGTAGGGTTTGCTAGGGATCTTGCCGGCGGCGCTGTGAAGGCGGTGGCGCGGCCGGAGAGGAGTTTGCTGGCGGCGCTCGTCCCCTTCGACGGCAGGGTTCGTTGGAGCTCTGCGGTGGGGCGCCTCCTTCCGTCGTGCTCGCGGCTCCTTGGAGTCGCCGTGCGCGGCCTTCCTCCGCCGGATCGCGAGTGGCGGCGGATCCGGTTTTCAGAGAATAAGGTGAAGACGAAGATGACGGTCTGCGCGACGACGCCGATCATCCTGGGTGTAGGTCCTCCAGGGCCGTTGCCCGGTGACTTCCCGGCTGCAGGAGGGCGACTTCCGATCCAGGCCATCAGTGGAGTTGCAGCAGATCCGGCGCGCCACCGGCTCGTCCTTGACGCCGGCGTGGTTGAGGTCCAGGAGGGACTTGTTTGTTATTTTCTTTGTGTCCTGGACTTTTCTGTAAGATCGTGGACTTAATGTCATCTTCCTTTATCCCGCAAAAAAAAATAGTAGGGCGTAAAAGGCAGGACCACAATTAATAGTCCTCGTGCACAACCTTTCTTATGTGAAAAATTGTCACCCAATGATGTTGGTGATTATCTTAACATTAGCAAAGGTTACAAGCACGTTTGGTTTATGCCCCAAATTGCCCTGCTAATTAGGGACGTACCAAATTTTGGCGATAGTTTCAGCCGCCCCTGTTTTGCCCGCGTTTGGGCGTGGAAAAAGAACTAAATGACCAAAATTTTGGTGTGTCATTGAAGACATGTCTCCAATCCAAACACAGTCAACGCCTAAATTTGTGTATGGTGCCGGCCACAACCCAAATAGGCCCTAAGTGCCCTCCAAATAGTTTCAGCATTGTAATGTCTTGGAGGATAAAAAGTGCCATCAGACCGAGCCCTTTCAGTACCAAGCAAGTGAAGTGCTATCTAGAACAACCATACTTGAACTAAGCATACCGATCGAAATACTCATCTTCTTATCACTGAATTAGTGTACCTAGCGACCTGCAGGCTGCAGTATACCGCATAGGGAGCTCCAGACGCACGCGTCCAGTGGCCACGCAGCCACCATGCGGCTGACGATCCGGCACCTGCTCCTTCCGTCTGGAACGACCACGCTGAGTCCACCTCTAACGCGGACAGAACCACGGCCGCAGATGGCTGCCCGCCTCTTTTTCTGGCCACCGAAGGTCATATCTCTTCTACCAGCAGCCGGACGACGATAGGGAGGAAATCTGAGTGAGTATGCGCTCGTCCGCCACGACATAAGAGTTCAGCAAGCATGGAGAGGCTTGCGGGGCGGGATGACCTGGGGCGGAGGCCCGAGCTCCTGCCTCCGATCTACCTGTAGGTAACCGCCTCGTCGCCCTCCGGGACGGACCCGGCCGCCTTCGCCTGGGCACGTAGCTTAGCGCGACTGCTCTCTGCCCATGACAGGGGGGCATTGAGCGGCTTCCACCACGGAGAGTAGGGCAGGTCGGGGGCAGCGAGGGCAGGTAGTTGCGGTGAGATGGGAAGGCCTGGGGGAGGCAAGGTCGACGCGCGGTCGATCCAGACCAGCCCCGTTCCACAGGCTGAAGGAAGTGGAGCTCGCCGAAGCTAGCATGGAGATGGGGGTGAGATAAGCCGGATCAGAGTAAGGGGATCGAGCCATCGAGGTGTGAGGCGCCAGTGCGCCACGGAGGTGCAGGTGGGGCGCGTGGGTCGCCGACCTGTTGGGATTGCACTAATAAAAAGAAAACGTTTCGGACGTGGGAGGAAAGCGTATTTTAGGTGGACGGAAACGTATTTTGCGACCGCCACGGACCATACCTCTAGCAATATTATTAGTAGAGATTATACATGCTCTAAATGCCCAGCAAAACAGATGCATCAGATTTATACACCCCTCACCGGCCGGAAAAGATCAGCCTACGCTGGGCAGCGTCTAGCGCCGGAACCGGAAAAGGGACAGGCGGTAGCCGAGCGACGTCTATCGTCGGGACAGTGTCGGAGCGGCAGATCGGGCAAGTCGAGTGCGCGTCCAGCCATGGGTCGATGCACTCCACATGGTAGAGGTGCAGGCACACCGGCAGCAGCCGCACCGTCTCCCCGAGCTGGAATGCCCCGAGGCACACCGGGCACGCCGCCACCTCCTCGTCCCCTCCGCCGGTCGAGTTGTTGTGCGACTGGCTGTACTTGAACGCCGGTAGACGACGGGCCGCCGAATTAGCGGCCCTGGCCTGGCGAGGGTGCAGCTCTTCATAGTGCCGGCTAGGTGGCAGCGGCGGCAGCGCCCACGGGGGAGGGGCGGCGGCGGCTGCGTCAGCGCGATGGCGATTTTCGCGGGGATCCTCACTGGCGCAGCAGGCTAAGATGAGGAGCGGGGCGAATACCATGAAGAAAACGACGAGGAACGTTACGAGCCCTTCTACTAGATCTGAAGATGGCGGCGGCGGCGGCGGCGGCGGTGGAGGAAGCCATGGAGAGGCCGCTGCTGGTTCATACGACGGTGGAAGAGCAGGAGGCATGAAGGGGTCCGGTGTTGGACGACCCATTGATGCAGTGCCAGCGCAGGCTAATCTCTACTAATAATACGGGCTGAGGACGTGAGGGTTATAAAACCGTGGTAGGTAAAAAAACCTTGGTACGTTAAAATAAACCGGGTCTAATCTCGTACGTCAAAAAACCAGTCCTCCCGATTTCTTCCTCGCACGGGAGCACCCAGGCCTGAACCCCACCGACGCCGACGATCCCCATCGCTATGCCGCTCGATCCCCCTCTTCCTGCTTTGACTCCATGGCGGCGGCCGGAGTCTAGGACGGCGACGACCAGAACGGCGGACAGGCGGCGACTAGGACCTGAGTCTTGCTGGGGAAATCAGGGATTGCGCCGCCGGAAGTTGAGATTACAGAGGAGCATCTCACGGAGTATGCGGGGTACTTTACCGGCTGCTCGTCGGGGAGCATCTCGGGTACGGGTTCACCACCGTCTCGTGGACCTCCCACGGAGACCACTGGCGCGGCCTGCGCCGGTTCCTCGCCGTCGAGCTCTTCTCGGCCTCCCGCCTCGCCGCGCTCGCCGCGGACCGCCGCGCCGAGGTCGCGTCCCTCGTCGAGAACCTGCTCCAGGACGGCGCCATCGGCGGCGGGGTCACCCTCCGGCCCAGGCTCTTCGAGCTGGTACTCAACGTGATGCTGCGCGCGCTCACCGCGCGCCGGCACGCCGGCGACACGCACAGGTTCCAGGAGATCATCGAGGAGACATTCGTAGTGAGCGGCGCACTCAGCATGGGGGATTTCTTCCCGGTGCTGCGGTGGGTCGACCGCCTCCGCGGCGTCGAGGCTAATCTGGCGAGGCTGCAGACCAGGCGTGACGCGTTCGTCGGCAACCTTATCGACGACCAGCGGCGAATGCGTGACGCCGGAGGCCGAGACGCGGAGAAGAAGGGCGTAATCGACGTGCTCTTGGAACATCAACAAACCGATCCTGAGCACTACACTGACACCGTCATCAAAGGCATCATCTCGGTGAGTAGATCCTCTTATGCAAACTGCATTCGACACTATCATACATCCTATGTGATTCAGTAATTCGTGACATGGTTGCAATGTCCGTGCTTGCATCCAGATACTGCTCACCGCCGGCACCGACACGTCGGTAGAGGGATGGATTCGTCTTCTGGTGAGGATCTAGCGACAAACACATGGAGCTGCTGGAGCCTGCCAGAGGTTGACGTGGTGCTCGCCATGACCAATCTGGCATTGTGTTGATCCACCGTCACTGCCACGGCCATGCTTTGTCCACCATGCTAATGATCGGCCTCCTCCTGGAGCATCTCAACAATCCACACATAGTGGAATGTGGCCTGTTCAGCTGGTTGACTCTTGGTATGTGTACTTGCTTTAATTCTAAATGAAATATTGCTTTGCTTTATTTCAGTATCTGTAACTTGGAGTGATTGCTTTGTACAGTACAAGATAATAAAGCAGAAGCTCACTCCACCATATTTTGAACTTAACCTCATGTTTCAGATATATATAACGAGGTTTATTTATGCAACAATTTTTGTATAGTCCGTTCTTGTCACTTTATAAGCATATAAAAATATGGCAATTGCTTCAGATTCTTCGAATTATCTTTAGTTGACGAAGTGTGCAGATAATAACACTTATCTGCATTCAAATATCTCATCTAAATTACTACCAATTAGCTTATGAAATTGATTGTTAACTGAACTTGCAAAGTAGCTGATTCTACTATATTAGCACATAGGGTTAAGGTCTGACTATAGCAGGTGCTAGCAAATGCAAACCATGTTAAGTAGATCCTCTAGATAGATGTCACAGAATGCCAACTTCTAGCATATGCTTTTGATTGGTGACTGAACAGCTTCAATTACACATATCTGAGATTACAAATTGCACATGTCCTAGAACTTAGATCATAACAATATACTTGACAATTGATTCCAGGGAAGTAGTTCATGTAGCTAATATGTGTGTTGATGCCAGGAAAGACTGGTGTTCATGATGTCGCTCATCATGGTGACGGCTTGAGGAGCTTCTCACAAAAAGAAGTGAAACCCCTGAAAATTGCAGATGTGGATTACATTTAGCGTATCTTTAACACTGGTAAACTCTAAAAGATAATTGATCTGCTAGCCTCATAAGGTCAAATTTTCTTTTTTAGTGCCTGACGAGGTTCTACCCCGGCAATGCCCATGTTTCGGGGCTTTCGATTCATGGAGAGCATGTGGGCGCTTGGCGGATTCGACGGCTTCAGACAGAAACAGGGGGTGCACACGAATTTACCCAGGTTCGGCCCCCCGGAGGGTAAAGACCTACATCCTGCTTGTCTGATCTTGTATTGTTGGTATATGTGGAGCTTGTTACAATGGCGCGCAGATGCAATCTGGCGGAGGTGGGAGGAGATGGCGTGGCTAGCCTATGCGAGGTTGTGTTGTAGGCTATGCGAATCCCCCTCTCTAGGGGGGGGCGCCCTTGGTGGCTTTATAGATGCAGCCAGTTAGGGTTTACAAATATTTCTTGCCTTCTACTCCAAGTCGAAGTGCTGGGCTTTGTGGGCTTCGTGTATCCGTCGAGCGGGCTTCTTCCTTGGCAGGAACCAGGTAGGCAAATATCGAGGACCGAGGGGTCATACCCTCGTCAGTGCCTATAGCCAGATACTTTTAATAACTGCAACTATGCTATGGCTGATGCGAAAGGCTCCGTAGGATATGCTTTCAAAGAAGCATGCCGCTTTCAATAGGATCAGCAAAATACATGTACTGTCTTTGTTATAATCGCTAAAACTTGTGATACATCAATTAGTGTAGACGGACTGTCGTTGTGTGTATTTCTCTTAATAAAACCAGCTGACAGTTGTTGGCATGTGCGGCTGTGCCTATAATTCTTCAAATAATGTGATGTATAATCATAGTTTGGAGTAGGATTGGCTGCCAGATGATATGGCTAATGGTGAAATCTATTTATTTTTCTTGGGTTTTGAAGGAAATTGGAGGCTATTACGGCCTGGAATGTCGAGTATTTCATATCGGATTCAGAACTACGGTAGATGGTTTGTACTTCTTGGAACTAAGCAGATATCTTTCTAATCCCCAACAATCACCGCCCCAAAACGTCAAAGCTGAGCTGCTGCTGGTTTTCAAATCTTTGAACTAGAAAGTATATTAGCGTATAGGGAGCATGGCAAAGTTGAGTGTATGGGTGAAAAGATGTTAGTATGTATTTCTATTTGGAACCAAGCAGATATACCAAAAAGTGGCAGGTAATCAATATTGTTACAGCGACCACAGAGTGGAGCAAGAATAGATGTTTGTTTAAATGCCAGATTCATTAAATCAGTGTTCATCTATAACTGTACATGTCCTTGAGTTTTGTGGTAGACCTTGCTTATTTGTTTGTCTCTTACACATTTGATGCTATGAAAAAGGCCAGAAAGTTTCGTGGATAGTATGGTTGGTCCAGGTTTCTAAATAAAAAGGTATATACGGATGTTAATCCCCTTATATGAATTTTCAATCAATTTTTTTAATTGTTTGTTCCTCAATGGTATCAAAGTCACATTTAATAATTTTATGCACAAGTGACGTTTTTACCCTGTAGCAACACACGGGCACAGGGCGTGATGATTACCGAATTATGGTACGTTAAAAAACTGTGTGGTACGTCGAACAATCTTTCGTACGTTAAGAAAACCACCGCACGCGTAGAAAAAACCAGTGACCCGTGGACGCACGCAATAAAAAACCAGTCGGACGTTGGACCAATTCTGTCTCAGATTCTAGCTCTATCGATGGAGAACGGCCTCGGAAACCGCATCGCTGGTTCCTGGCCGCCCCTGCCATAGAACTACATCGCCTGCCAAAAGTCTCTCATCCATATATGGTATTGTCGCCGCTGGCCAAGACTGTCCAGAATCAAATCTGGGAGAGGTCTGGAAGAAATTGGTTAAGCATAAAAATAAAAACCCCACAACGAATAGACATGTTTGGTGGCATTGTTTTGGTCGGAGGAGCAGTACTTGCCTACTTGGCCGGCTATATAACTTGCCTTGCGAGGAAGAAGCAGCAGCATAGAGAGAGAACGCAAGATGCCTCTAGGAAGATGAATATTAAAAATAAGTTGAAGATAAGAGAGCTTGTGGTGGAGGCTGGTGCTGTAAATTGTTTTGGTACTACGTACTAATGTACTAGAGAAAATAATTTTATTCAACAATTAGAGTGGCAGGTGGACCTATCTTTTCAACAGGAGTATAAATATGCAATTTTGTTTTGGATGTGTGCGTATATAAGTATAAAAGATGTCCAAGCTATTTAGTGTGTGAAAAATTATATAACATCTCACCAATACTGAATCAAAGTACTCTACAATTGTGCAATAATAATTTATAGTTTTATTACCATAGCTGAATGTTCCCTTTTTACATATGTCTATTTCTTTTTTTATCCTTATGGTAATTGGCTAGGTAGATTAAACCACGTGATCCTTTCAAATTTCGTTCATAATTATTAATTTATTAGAATGTACAACCTAAATTTAAAGCTGAGCATATAGTTGCCAATGAAAGAACAATGCCGAGAGATCATTAATAGAGAGGTTGTTGTTGCTGCAAGTGCAAGACAATGCACCGAGGACAGAGGTGACTACAACTGCAGATTAAGACAATAACGAGACGGTAGTTGATATTGGTTATTCTCTAAGATCATTCTGATAATGATGTTGCACATGAAAAAAAATTAAAGGAGAAAGGCACCATATTCATATGGTGAAAAAGTTAGCAGTCCAAGCTCAAGCCACTTTTAAAAAAATCTCAAGCCTCAATCTTTTTTTTAACCCGTTGCAATGCACGGGTATTGTGCTAGTACTAGCTACTCCAGCAATTGTCACCTAAGTTTTGTTTGCTGCGATCAACGGAACCCTAGCAAGAAGCTCATCGGATGCATGTCACCTTTATGCTCCTCCGTTCCCAGAGCCTTTTAGTAATTTTCATTAGGGAAACAATAATTTTGGTTTATCGCGGATCTGTTGTTTGTTGACTTTTTACCGCCCCTCCCCGCGCGTGACCTCCCCTGACAATCCCGTTTCGATCGGTTACAATCCTGTAAAATAGGAAACGATCAATATAATGGATCTGGAATTACTGGAAAGATGTCATGCCAAGTTTGCATATCGGACGGTCGAGTACAAAACAACTAGCTGGAATTTCAGATGTCACACATGGCCATTGCGCGTCCAATCCGTCACAGAGATTGCTCTCTTTTCCTCCACCATAGAATTACTGATTAATTAGTTCAGCATGTACTCCCTCCGTTTCGTATACATGTCGCTAAAATGGATGTATCTGGACACGTTTTAGTGTCTAGATACATCCTCGCTTCTAAAAAAGTGGGACCATTATCATGTAAATTGAGTAAAAAGTAAGTTTTGTGCAACATTTTAAGTCGCCTCCGTGGAGCGTATGCTTCTGGGTGAAACAAATGGTGTTCTTAATAATACAAAGATAACAAATTGCATATCGATACCCATGACGCAAGTGTAAATTTTCATGAAGAAAACATAATTTTTGTGGCACGTGCAAATTGATGCTTCAAAAGACATGATCATGTAAATTGGCATGCGCAAAAAATAAATGACCATGTACATCGTGAAAGACAATGACGTATATTTTTATTAGATATTATTGTTCATGCAGGAGCATTTGCTCCCATGAGCACAACTCTCGGTTCAATGGATAATTTTATTCTGTTATTTTAGGGGAATGGGTAATATTATTCGATTAGTGAAGCAAAATATTGTGATGGATTGCATCCCAATGTGCAAATACGGAGTAACAAGTGCATCATCTCGTTTGTTTTCATAATGAAGCATAAGGCCCTTATGATAAAGGGTCTATTTGTCTTTGATTTTGCTACTTCCTATGTGACCAAAAAATAAGCAATCTCACGCTAAATTCACATTAAAATAATATCCATCGAGCAACTGAGAAATAAATACTCCTAAGTTCTTGAAGAAATAGTCATTTCATTTGTTGGCGTGAGAGTAATCTTCACAATTCGGATTTCGATGGTTTTACCGATGTTTTCCCCGGATGACCGCACTAGTCATATCCACGTCGAGTCTCTTTGCGATTTGGAGATTGTGAGGTGATAAAGAAAGAATGAATTTATGGTAATCATGTTGTGTACTATATATAAACATATGTATTTTAAATTGTTGTTTTCATTCAAATCTATGAAAATGAGATTGTTTGTAGTCATTGTTTTAAAACTAATATGAAGCGTTATTCTGATGTATATGTTCAATTGTGAGAAATTTCTTGATAACGCAAAATCTGCAAATAAATTCAAGGTTGCTAATTTACATGGTGGAGATAATTTAGAATTCAAAGTTGATCTCACATTAAAGAATGGATGATCAAACGAGGGCAAAGTAGAGACAAAAATGGGTATTTCCACATTCATCTAGGACTTATATTTCAAAGAAAATTGAAAAACAAAATTAGCTTGTGCATCTATCGTGCAAGTTGGAGTATATAGGCAGAAAGTGTTTTTTGACTCCTGGGCACCAGTGCTCTCGGTTGTTTAAAAAAAAATCAAAAATCATATTTACAAGTTTCAAAAAAATATGGAAGTAAATTCTAGATATAGTCAATGTTGTAACCAACAAGCATGCCAATTTTGAATGTGAAATTCTTTGTATTGTTGGCTACACAAAAATGACAAAATCCGATAGGATTTGAAGATTTAAAAATATACGTACTCAGATCCATACACTTGTCATTTTTGTGTAGCCAAAATTGCAAAGTATTTGAAATTGATATTTTGCACGTTTGTGGGATAAATCCTTATCTACATATGGATTTTTTTTCATATTTTTTTGAAACACTTAAATATGATTTTCAAATTTTTTAAAGTAGTGAGAGCACTGGTGCCCAGGAGCCAAAAATCTCTACTCGTATAAAGGTATATACATACGTTATTGTGTCTAGTTTTCGTACTATCTAAATTCTCAATAGATGATCCTAGAGTGTCTCATCGCTAAATATGTGGCTGTAGATTGGACGAGAGTATAAATTAGATTAACTTGCGTCTCTTAATATCTTGATGAATAAAGCATCAGATAAAAATTGATGATACGTGCTCTCATGCTCGGCAAAACAGATACATAGAAGTTTATCACGAAAAACTATGAGAAATCAGGCTATGCCTGAAGTATCTACGCCCGTCGCCGGGAAAGATCAGCCTACACGGGCGGTAGCCAGGCAGCATCTATGGCCGGAACAGTGTCCGAGCGGCATATCGGGCAGGTCGAGTGCGCGTCCAGCCACGGGTCGATGCACTCCACGTGGTAGAGGTGCAGGCACACAGGCAGCAGCCGCACCGTCTCCCCGAGCTGGAACTCTCCGAGGCACACCGAGCACGCCGCCGCCGCCTCCTCGTCCTCATCGTCTCCGCCCGTCACGTTGTGCCTCACCGACCGGTTGTACTGGAACGCAGGTAGACGACGGGCTGCCGGATTTGCAGCCCTGGCCTGGCGAAGACGCAGTTCTTCAAAGTGCGGGCTAGGTTGCAGCCGCGGCGGCGCCCGCGGCTGAGGGGCGGCGGCTGGTGCCTCAGTGCGATCTCGATTTTCGCGGTGCCTCTCTCCGCAAACGCCGCAAACCGAGAATCCGATCAGGGACATCCCGAAGGCAATGAGGAGGAACGCGGTGAGCCAGCCTCCTTGATCAGAAGATGGTGGCGGCGGTGGAGGATGCCATGGGGGTGTTGGCGTTGCTGTTGGTTCATACGACGGTGGTAAAGCAGAAGGGAAGCGGTCCGGTATTGGACGACCCATTGGTGCAGAGTAACTGCAGTGCAGACTAACAGCTAGTTATCACGTTTTGCATCCTAGTTTTCGATCAATGGAAAACCTAACAAGAAGCTCATTGCTCCTCCGTTCCTAGCTACGCATAGTGTATTAGGAAACTCAATATATTGGGTGCAAAGGCGACCCCGGCCGTTTCGTCGGTTACAAACCCTAAACATTAGGAAAGATCTGGAATAATTGGAAGGATATCACGCCAAGTTTGCATTTTTTTTAGGGCAAAACATGCTTTATTTCTTACTCAATAATGTTTACGTACGGGTACAGATAGCTGATCGGGGGATAAATAGCGAGAGATAGCGTCCTTATGAAAGGCTAGAGCGTGTGTTTTTTTTTTGACACCGTAATCCGCTGTTTATTCATAAGATAAAAACAAGTTACAAGTTACGAACGAACAGACCTTACAGAACTGAAAAGATAGGATAAACCTATACAAAAAACCAGCGTCTATCCTCCTCCTTCGACACCACCAAAGCGAACGTCAAAGGGACGGAAGGCAGATCACCACAACACCCGAGCTCGACGCGGCTCCATCGCTGATCAGCAGCTTTTCGGACCTCCAAAGTAGTTTGCCGGAGGCAAAACCATTGTCGTTGAAAGAATCAGACCGAGGCAACATGTCCTCGGACACGCGATCGAACTCCAGAACTGGTACCCCCCTACGACTACAACGTCGGGGGAGGAAATCAGAACTGCCGGCCTCCATCCACAAACCCAGCATAGGATACACCATCTTTCGTCTGTCACATACGCAGACAAACGTCTGCACGTACTCCTGGACAACACATCCTCCCTGCTCCACCATGACGTCGGAGCCAACGCCATAGTAACGGGGACAGAGCAGGAGGATGAACACACCTGATGGGATCACCGCCTCCGCCTCGACGACACCATCCAAGAAACTGAAAGCCGCCGATCCGAGGAATCGGCAAACACACGATGCCATCAACTCCGAGACGCCGCCATGAAGGACACCGCCGGTGTGGGAGTGGAGCTGAGGCAGATTTATTCGTCTGGGCGCCGCTCCCACCACCCCAACGGCGCTCCACGACCTGCAAAACCAAACCCTAACTACAGAGCGGAGAGACCGGATCCCCCCTCCCCACCGCCGCCGGAGCAGGCGGAGGGAGAGGGGACCAGCACGGCCGATGGAGATCGGGTGGAAAAGGCGGCGCCTCCCTGATCGCCTCTGGCGGCTAGGTCAGGGAGCGAAGGAGACTCACGTCGTCGGCTAGAGCGTGTTTTGCAAGGCCATGCCCCTATGTGTTTGATCTTATAGGTTACACCTTCATGTATATTAGACGTATTGTAATTAGTATACTCTATGTAATATTTTAACCCTATACAGACTCTATAACCCTGAACCCATATATAATACAATGACGGCCGAACCCAAGGGGTGTCGAGCCAGTCCCCAAATCCTTTGTCTAACATGGTATCAGACTAGGATCCTAAACCCTAATCATGTCCACCGCCGCCTAGGCTACCTCCGGGCTGGCCACCGCCATTTCCCCTCCTCCGTCGATCGCTGCTATCGTCCCTGGTCTCGCCGTGTCCACCTCCTACCCGTCCGTTCTGCCCTCCGTGGGCGTGGGCGGCCAGGCCCCCTCGCCCTTCGCTCATCTGCCGGCCAATATGCAAGCTATCCTCTTCGGGAACCCCGTGAGTTCGATGGCTCTCCTCCATCCCTTCTCGTTTGGGCCGTCGCTGTCGTTCATGCCATCCCCGCACCCTCTGGCGATCACGCCCTATGTGGGGCCCCCGGCCCCGATACCCTACTCGGCCTCGCCGTCTTCAGTCCGCCTCCACCACCACCGCTGGCGCCACCCGCGCCTCCCGTGGCTCCGCTCCCCACCGCATCCCCCGTACTGGTGCAAGACGCTGACTACGGAGTGGTCACCGACGCCAATGGTAGCTCGTTCCACCTTACCCACTGATACGTCTCAAACGTATCTATAATTTTTGATGCTCCATGCTTGTTTATGCACCATTTGCTTTGTGTTTTGTTATACTTCGTGGCGTTTTTATGCGTTTTCCAGAACTAACCTATTGACGAGATGCCACAGTGCCAGTTCCCTGTTTCAGAAAAGCTACACAGGAAATATTCTCGGAATTGGACGAAACAAAAGCCAAACCTCCTATTTTTCCCGGCCGAAGGACGCAGACCGAAGGAGAGCCAGAGGGGGGGGGCAGAGGGCCACCACACCCGAGGGTGGCGCACCCCTCCTCCTGGCCGCGCCACTAGGGGGTGAGCCCCCCTGGTCCACTTCCTGACGCCGCCTCTCCGCCTATATAAAGCCTCCCGACGGAAAACCCTAAATCGATCGGAAATTTTCCAGAAGAAGTCCCACAGCTCCACCGCCGCCATCGATGAATTTCGGGGGACAGGAGTCTCTGTTCCGGCACCCTGCCGGGACAGGAAAGTGCCCCCGAAGCCATCTCCATCAACGCCATCACCTCCACCGCCGTCTCCATCGACTTCGCCGCCATCTTCTTGAACGTTGTTGTCTCCCATGATGAGGAGGGAGTAGTTCTCCTCCGGGGCTGAGGGCTCTACTGGTAGCTATATGGTTCATCTCTCTCTCCCATGATGTGATCTATATGTGATTGTGAGCTTTGTATCTAGTTGAATTGGTAGATGCTATTCTTCAGATATTATGCTACTCCCATGCTTTATTATTGTAATCTACGAAGACACCTTGTACCATGATGTGAAGGTGACAGTGTGCGCATTGTGTGTGTCTCTTTGGTTAATGTCTCTATGAATTGTTGGTGTTTGTTGGAACCATCTAGTGCGCTCAAGGTGACAGTGTGGGGCAATCTAGTTTGGGGAAATGCAAACTTTGAGGAGTGCTTCGTAGCCCTACGCATGATTAGTGTTTGTTATCCATTGGAGAATAGTTTAGAGTGGCATAGTGAAGTTAGTATTTATGTGTTCAATTATGTTATCTTTGTTGAGAGTGTCCACTAGTGAAAGTATGATCCCTAGGCCTTGTTTTCAAGCATTGAAACACCGTTTACATTCAGTTTTGTTACATGTTTGCTCGCAGCGATATTTATTTCAGATTGCATTTACTACTTATAATCATCCATATTACTTGTATTTCACTATCTATTCGCCGAACTAGTGCACCTATACATCTGACAAGTGTATTGGGTGTGTTGGGGACACAAGAGACTTCTTGCATCGTAATTGCAGGGTTGCTTGAGAGGGATAGCTTTGACCTCCTCCTCCTTGAGTTCGATAAACCTTGGGTGATCCACTTAAGGGAAACTTGCTGTTGTTCTACAAACCTCTGCACTTGGAGGCCCAATATTTTCTACAAGAACAGACGCGTGCGTAGACATCAAGCTCTTTTCTGGCGCCGTTGCCGGGGAGGTAAGGTAAAAGGTACTCACATCCTCTGGTTACTAAGTCTTTTAGTTGCTGGTGAGCGCTCGAAGTTATTTCCTTTAGATTCTGCAATTATATCTTTTTGTTTCTTGTTTTTATTTTCACTAGTTAGGCTTAATGGAAAATAAAGAGTTTTATAGTATTTTTCCTGAGTTAGGACATGAAGTGTTTGAAAAACCTTTGGAGCTTTATGCGCATAGCAATGTTATTTGTGTGAGTTCTTTGAACACCGTTATTGCTAATGCTATAGAAAGGTCTAAGCTTGGGGAAGCAGGTTTTGATAAGCATGATATTTGTAGTTCCCCAGCTTTAGTGGAGAAAATTCGCTCTGTTGATATTTTATCTCCCATATGTGATGATTCTAATGATGTTTGTGATCCTCGTTCTTTTAAAATACCTATGAAAATTGTTGAACGTGCTATGAATAACTGCTATTTAGGGGATGGAACTGTCCATCCTGGTGATCATTTGCTCTTTATATATGAATTATGCGAGTTGTTCAAGTGTGCTGGTATTTCAGTGAACCAAGTTAAGAGGTAGCTATTTTCTTTATCACTGAAGGGCAGAGCTGCGGAATGGTATAAAACGCTGAAGGATGGCCGACCTATTGGCTGGGAGGAAATTATACCTCTCTTTTATTCTAAATTCTATCCTTCTAGTGAGGTTCATAAAGATAAAAATTATATTTATAATTTTTATCCTCATGATGGAGAAAGCATTGCCCAAGCGTGGGGTAGATTGCAGTCACTAATGCTCAAATGTCCCATTCATGATCTTCCTCGTAATATTGTTATTAATAATTTTTATGCAAGGCTTTCAGGACATTATAGGGACTATCTAGATTCCTGTTTTGAGGGATCCTTCACAAGCAAGGAGGTTGATGCTAAGTGGGATCTGCTTGAAACAATTCAAAGCAATATTGAAGATTGGGATAGCGACAAAGGTAAAGGATCAGGTATAAATTATAAGTATGATATTTTTAGTTCACCTACTATTGACGAGAAAGCAAGGTATGATTACAATATGCCTCCTATTTTTGATGATTATGGTGATGAGAATAGTTATTTTGGTGAATTTGCTCCTACTACGATTGTTCATGTAGGGAGTATTAATTCTTTTATGCAGGTGGCTCATGATAAGGATGTTTTATGTGCTAGTTATATTGTTAATTCTATTCATGATGCTACTGAAAGTTACTATGAGAGAGGGAAACATGGTTTGAGGGATCTCAACAATATTAAGTTTCCCCTCTTTTTGTTGAAATTCTTGAAGTTGTACTTGTTTTGCCTTCCTATGCTTGTTGCTTTGTGCTTTCATGACTTGTCTATTTACAAGACTCTTTTTCATAGGAAGTGGTTTAGATTTAAATTTGTTCCATATTTGCTTTTTTTATTCTCTCTCTTGCTTCAAGTTCTTTCCGGTACTTATGTGAGCATCTTCTCAAAATCACTGCGCCTAGCTCAAAGGCGTTAAAGAAAAGCACTCTTGGGAGATAACCCAATATTTTATTTTCAGTACTTTTTCTTTTTGTTGAGTCTTAGAAGTTATTATTACTGTAATGACCTCTCCTTATCATTTTTATTTTGTTTTTGTGCCAAGAAGAACCTCTAATTTGAGGGAGGTAAGATTTGGGGAAGTTGCTGTCGTGAAACAGATTTCTGCGCTGCATCGTAAAAATTTGCAAAAAATCTCAGAATATCTTTTTGATCTGCGATTTCTTGTGCGCATGCCCCAGATTATTTCCAAACTTTCATTAGTTTTGCACTTTTCGATTTGAGTAACAGAAGGTCCTTGAAAAAATTGATCTTTGTCAACTGTTCTGTTTTGACAGATTCTGCCACTATTTGTGTTTGCCTCTTGATCGCTTTCTTTTTTAGTACTTTTGATCACGGAACTTTTGAGGAAGTTGCTACAGTATCTTATGCTTTAATGGATGGTATATTTGAGTTTGAAACTGAACCAAAAGAGTAGATTGACTATCATGCTTATACTAATGTTGCTAATAGAATTATGTGAAGTTTTGTATGAAGGAAGTTTTCAAATGTAGGGAATGGAGAGTGATGAGATGAGATGAAGTATGGACAAAAGCTCAAGCTTGGGGATTCCCATGTCACCCCAAGAAATATTCAAGAGGCTCAAGCTTGGGGATGCCCCCGAGGCACCCCTTCTTCATCGGCAAAAATCAGGTCACCTTTCAAGACACTATATTTTTATTGCTTCATATTCTATGCATTTTTCTTGGAGCGTCTTTATTTTCGCTTTCAGTTTGCTTTTGTTTTGTTTGCTGCAATAAATGGTTGTATCACATCATGTTTGTTTTGGAGGGATACATACTCCGTTTTTCATTGCCAAGAACACTCCAGTTTTCACTCTTTTCGTTCAACGAGTGTTCTCTTTTTCTAGAACTGCGTTTAGCTTTCGTTTTTTGCCTTGATTTTTGTTCAGATCTTGTTATATCTTTGCATCAAGGTGTATTTAGACCACTGGTCTATGTTGGTTTTCATCAAAAGAGTTGTTTCAAAAAGGTTTGAATGGTGTTGGAAAAGAGAAAAAAAGTTTCATGTCTATAATGGTACAAATGGGAGCTTATTTAGACTACAACTTAGACTTTTGCATGTCATGCTTGATATTATTTTGATAGTATGCTTAGTAGTTTTTGCTGTAGTATGACTTGTCTCAAATAACTGAGATTGCTTAATGTGCCTTTGAAAGAATCATGCGTTGTTTTTGTTATATGGGAGCATATTATTGTGGTTTTCTCCTTTGATGCTTTATTTGGGTTGACTTGGCGCATGCTTACAACATGTTTGGCTCTAACAAGTCACCATAAGCCTCTATGATCATTTGTTTTTTGACTTGTGATACCACTTTATGCTTCGGTTAATGATGTTTTGTCATTATGCATGATTATGGCCGTTATTGCTCTCTTAGTTGGTCGCTCCCAGTCTTTTGCTAGCCTTCACTTTGTACTGAGAGGGAATACTTCTCGTGCATCCAACTCCCAAAAACCAAGTTTTCCACTGTGTCTACCATACATACCTATTAGCAATTTTCTATTCCAAGTACATTCGACTTGCTTTTATCTATCCTTCAAATTAAACTTTTTGGTGTTATGTGAAAATTAGTTAGTAAAGCTCTCACGAACCTGACGGTGCACTTTACTTTTCTTGCTTTTAATAATTTTGACCATTGTGGCTCTCTTATGTTGACGTTATGCTTGCAAGTTGTAAGTTGGAAATTAGCCCAGCCATGCCGTCATGGGGCAAGCTTTCAACATTGCACTTTCTTTCATTTAGTTGATCTTTTGTTTATGGATACTCGCGGTGTGAAATAAGTTGAAAACTTGTGAGCTCATGGAGTTTGTATATGTGTTAGAGAAACGCCTGGGCCACTAATCTAAGCCATGCATCATTCATGGTGGAAATTTACATCATGCCCATAGTGGACATTCGGCGACGCATCTCACAATAAAAAGCTAAACCAATGGTAAATAAAAGAGATGCCGAGGTGTTCATTGTCTGTTTGTCTTGTCATTTTGATGTGGGTTTGTTCCATGTCATCAGGCAAGAGGTACCCCATTGGCGGTTCTCGATGATACATGTATGCTTACAATGACAAGAACTTGCTTGGGACCTAAGTCGAGTAGCATGAGGTTTGGGTATTCATACTTCAAGGGACATGAGATTTTCAACTTATGATTTGTTAAGCATATGCTTCATAATTTTACTCGCATTAACCTTAACCAATGTTCAAGAAATCGTTTATCGTTAACTTCTCGGCCGGCCTGAGATTTGAGATTAATCGCTTATCGGCCGATTAATCGATTTTATCAGTCGACTATTTATCGGCCAGTTTTTCCATAAATCTCAAGTTTTGGAACTAAAAGTTCAAAAATATGCTATGTAAAAACAACATTGGAGTATTGGACAAAAGTGTTACCTTGATTCCTTTAATTTAAATCAACAAAAATGGAAAAAAAAATTGAGTTAATGTAGACTTCTACAAGATTATTGTCCCAAAAATGTCTCTCAGACTGATAAATCGGCTACCAAATCATGGTAAGTGGTGAATTTTGGGATATTTTGGCCAAAATATCGGCTATCAGATTGGTATATCGGTCTAGACGATAAATTAGACCGATAAGCTATAATCGTATCGCTCACTCACCGATTCACGATTAATCAGGAGATTAATCGGCATATCGGCCGATTTTTTGAACATTGACCTTAACCACTCAAGATGCCTATGATGGGGGCAATGAGAGCTCAAAGATAGTAAGTATCATAATTTTTGGAGGTCTATAAAACTTGTAATCATTGCTTCCCTCTGTGAAGGGCCTTTCTTTTACTTTATTGTTGAGTCTCCACCTGCTACCTTTATGCACCGTCTAAGAGAGTATAGTTGTCATTCTGAGTTTAATGTGCATAGTCCCAAAGTTTATCATTGATTGATTCATGATTATGGTTTTGCTTGTTCTTAAATTAATTGTATCTAGTCGCCCTCTTAAACTTAAAGGTGTCCTATGCATTTATGTTTTGCTATTCCATTAAGGACAAGCTGAAAACCACTTTGCTATGTTTTTCTATATGATTTGAACACACACTCGACTTTCAATGTTTCATTACTCATGATCTTTCATTTGTGTTACTTTACATGTTATAACATGGTTGCTATGTTTTATTGTGAAGATTATGTCTCTTATGCCCATGATTTAAGTATTTTGATCTCAGCACTCAATGCTTTCCATCGTTGATCAAGATTGTGATGGTCATGTCACCTCAAAAATTATTGTTTTGTTATCACTTACCTACTCGAGGATGAGTAGGAGTTAAGCTTGGGGATGCTTGATACATCTCAAATGTATCTATAATTTTTGATGCTCCATGCTTGTTTATGCACCATTTGCTTTGTGTTTTGTTACACTTCGTGGCGTTTTATGCATTTTCCGGAACTAACCTATTGCCGAGATGCCACAGTGCCAGTTCCCTATTTTTTGCTGTTTTTGTGTTTCAAAAAAGCTACACAGGAAATATTCTCAGAATTGGACGAAACAAAAGCCGAACCTTCTATTTTTCCCGGACGAAGGACGAAGAACGAAGGAGAGCCGGAGGGGGGCCAGAGGGCCACCACACTAGGGGGTGGCGCGACCCCCCTCCTGGCCGCGCCACCAGGGGGTGAGCCCCCCTGGTCCACTTCCTGACGCCGCCTCTCCGCCTATATAAAGCCTCCCGATGGAAAACCCTAAATCGATTGGCAATTTTCCATAAGAAGTCTCGCAGCTCTGCCACCGCCATTGATGAATTTAGGGGGACAGAAGTCTTTGTTTCGGCACCCTGCCGGGATGGGGAAGTGCCCCCCAGAGCCATCTCCATCGACGCCATCGCCTCCACCGCCGTCTCCATCGACTTCACCGCCATTTTCTTCAACGTTGTTGTCTCCCATGATGAGGAGGGAGTAGTTCTCCCCCAGGGCTGAGGGCTCTACTGGTAGCTATGTGGTTCGTCTCTCTCTCCCATGATGTGATCTATATGTGATCGTGAGCTTTGTATCTAGTTGAATTGGTAGATGCTATTCTTCAGATATTATGCTACTCCCGTGCTTTATTATTGTAATCTCCGGAGACACCTTGTACCATGATGTGAAGGTGACAGTGTGCGCATTGTGTGTGTCTCTTTGGTTAATGTCTCTATAAATTGTTGGTGTTTGTTGGAACCATCTAGTGCGCTCAAGGTGACAGTGTGGGGCAATCTAGTTTGGGGAAATGCGAACTTTGAGGAGTGCTTCGTAGCCCTACGCATGATTAGTGTTCGTTATCCATTGGAGAATAGTTTAGAGTGGCATAGTGAAGTTAGTATTTATGTGTTCAATTATGTTATCTTTGTTGAGAGTGTCCACTAGTGAAAGTATGATCCCTGGGCCTTGTTTCCAAGCATTGAAACACCGTTTACATTCAGTTTTGTTACATGTTTGCTCACAGCGATATTTATTTCAGATTGCATTTACAACTTATAATCATCCATATTACTTGTATTTCACTATCTCTTCGCCGAACTAGTGCACCTATACATCTGACAAGTGTATTGGGTGTGTTGGGGACACAAGAGACTTCTTGCATCGTAATTGCAGGGCTGCTTGAGAGGGATAGCTTTGACCTCCTCCTCCCTGAGTTTGATAAACCTTGGGTGATGCACTTAAGGGAAACTTGTTGCTGTTCTACAAACCTCTGCACTTGGACGCCCAACACTGTCTACATGAACAGACGCGTGCGTAGACATCACCCACCTCATCACCGGATGGCTGTTACAGGATAACTATCTTTTGTGGAATGCGCATATTCTTCCTCTTCTCCGCAGCCATCATCTCAAGGGCTACATCGATGGTTCGCTCCTGTGTCTGCCGCAGTCTATGCCCACAGTGACTGCCTCTGGTGTCCAGGTGACGGCACTCAATCCTGCACATCATGCTTGGGTTGCTCAAGATCATGCGATCCTCTCCCCCATCCAGTTGCCTCTTACCGAGAGCATTGCCGGCCTTGTACTCTTCGCATCCTCCTCCTATGATGCTTGGACGACACTTGAAGCCAATTTTTCCTTGCAATCTACTGTGTAGTCTATGGCTCTCCGTCGGCAACTTGGTGACATGAAGAAACATGATCAGCCTACTTTGGTCTACTTCAGCAATATCAAGACCCTTGCCGACACACTGTCCTCTATCGGCGAACCACTTTGTGACTCGGAGTTTACGGGCTTCGTTCTTCAGGGACTCGATGGCGAGTATGATTCCCTTGTCGAGGTTGTTGCCAATAATGGTGGTATGCCACCTCGTGAGGTCTACAACCGCCTCTTCTCGACTGAGCATCGCATGGAGGCTCGGCGGGTCTCTGACATCTACACCACCAAGTCCTCCGTCCATGCTGCATGGTGCAGAGGTGGTGGCTACCGCCCTGTCGCCCTAGCCTGCTCACCCGACGCACCTGCACCCGGTGGTGGGCGCCCGCCCATGCCTATCGTGCAAGGGCAGCCCCGTGCGCCTTCTCCCAGTGACGCCCCTAGCAATAGTGCTCCTCTTGGTCGCAATGGTCGACCTCGACCCATCTGCTAGCTCTACGACATCATTGGACACCTTGCGTCTCGGTGTCACAAGCGCTTAAATCGTGATTTCCTCGGCATTAGCAATGATGGTTGTGGCAACGAACGTCAGGCTGCCATGGCGACTGCGCAAGGCTACACTCTGACCTATCCTTTTGACCCGTCTTGGTATCTCGACAGTGATGCCATCGATTATATGATGAATGCCCTAGGTCATCTTTCCATCCAGGAGCCCTACAATGGTATTGACAGGGTTCGCACTACTGATGGTTCAGGTATGCGCATCTCTCATATTGGTCAGGCCTCTCTTCTTTCACCCACCTCTCGCCAACTTCATCTCCATAATGTTCTTCGTGTTCCCTCGGTCACTCGCAATTTGCTTTCCATTCAAAAATTTACCACCAGTAATGATGTCTTTGTTGAGTTTCACACTTCCGATGTTTTTGTCAAGGACCGAGCCACGAGGGACGTACTTCTTAAAGGTCGTTGTCATCAAGGTCTCTGTGCTTTCGATGCACCCCTCGCCCCTCGGGCATTCATTAGTGTCCATGCCTCCTCCGCGCACTAGCATTCACGTCTTGGTCACCCGGCACCTCCGGTTGTGAGTCATGTTCTGCATCGACATGATCTCCCCACTATCCATAGTTCAAAGAGTCTAGCAGTTTGTGATGCTTGTCAACATGGGAAGAGTCATCATCTTCCTTTTTTTCATCGAGTTGTGTGGTTAAACATCCTCTAGAGATTGTGTTTTCATATGTATGGGGTCCTTCTCAAACTTCTGTGAGCGGTCATAATTGCTATGTCAGTTTCATTAATGCTTATAGTCACTTTACCTGGCTTTATTTGATTAAGCGTAAATCTTATGTGTTTATGTTCATTCAGTTTCAGCTTCATGTTGAACGTCTTCTCAATCATAAAATTCTTCACGTACATTCTGACTGGGGGGCGAATATTGCAACCTCGGCTCTTTTTTCGAGAAACTTGGGATTTCCCATCACGTCTCCTGTCCACATACACATCAACAGAACCGTGCTGCTGAACGTAAGCACCGTCACATGCATCTGTCCTGTTTTGTTTTTTGGAGTGATGGCTTTACCACAGCCTGTTTTCTGATAAATCGTCTGCCCACTCGTGTTCTTAACATGAAAACTCTGCTTGAGTTACTTTTCCAGGAAGTTCCTGATTACATATTTCTCAAGTTTTCTGGTTGTGCGTGTTGGCCTCATACTCGTCCTTACAATAGCCGCAAGCTTGAGTTTCGCTCCCAAAAGTGCATTTTCCTCGGGTATAGCTCCATTCACAAAGGGTACAAGTGTTTACACATTTCCACTAACAAGATTTATATTTCTCGTGATGAGGTTTTCGACGAAGACTTCTTTCCCTTTGCTGATACATCATCATCATCCTCATCATCTCCTCCACCACACACATCTCCACTTTTGCTTTCTCCTGACAAATTTATTGATTCTGCATATTCGCCTATACATTTACCTAACCATGGTGCAGGCACTGGTCGCATAGCACGTCTTCAGCTCCTTGATGGTGATGATGCTCCTTCGGCATCGCCTCCATCCTCTCTAGACGTCGATCATGCAAATTGCATGGGCATGCAGATTCCCGCCATCCTGCGGCGGGATCATCCTCGCCTGCTTCATCCGCTTCGTCACCCTGTGCGATGCCCACGCCCATGCACCCGACACCCAGATCGCCACCTGCTGGGCCGTCTTCACTAGCTGCTAGGTCGACTTCACTGGCTGGGCCCTCGCCGCCCACCCCGCCTGTGTCAGCTAGACCGATGTTGTCCACGCCGCCCCCGTCGCCATGTGCAACGGCTACACACTCGTCGCCTTGTGCATCGACCGTGCAACCATCGCCACCGTCGGCTACGTCTGCTCCTCCTAATGTCCATCGCCATTGGACACACAGTCGCAGTGGAATTTTCAAGCGCAAAGAACGTACTAATGAAACTTTTGCTTGGCTTGCTGCATGCATGACTGATATTCAGGCTAATCCGACCTCTGAACCCTAGAACTACCAAGCTGCTATGACTGTTCCTCACTGGCGTATAGCTATGGAACTGGAACTTCAGACTCTTTAGGCTACTGGTACTTGGAATCTGGTCCCTTCTCGTCCTGGTATTAACGTTATTGATTCCAAGTGGGTTATCAAGGTCAAGCATCATGCAGATGGTTCCATTGAGCGGTATAAGGCTCATCTTGTTGCAAAAGGTTTTAAACAGTGCTATGGTCTTGAATATGAGGATACTTTCAGTCCTGTTGCTAAGCCCACTACCATTCGACTTCTTCTGTCATTAGCTATCCTGTTACTCATGGCTGGTCTCTCCATCAGCTTGATGTTCAAAATGCTTTTCTACATGGTGTCTGATATGTCTCAAACATATCTATAATTTTTTATGCTCCATGCTTGTTTATACACCATTTGCTTTGTGTTTTGTTTACACTTCATGGCTTTTTTATGCATTTTCTGGAACTAACCTATTAACAAGATGCCACAGTGCCAGTTTCCTGTTTTCTTGTATTTTTGTGTTTCAGAGAAGTTACACATAGTAAGAGGATTGCTAGCATTTGAAACAACATCACTAGTGGTGGTAATAGTGCAAACCTTCATATTTCTAGCCATCTCGTCTTCTCTTTCCCACCTAGCATGCAATTCTGCTAACATCCTAACATTTTCATCAATTCTAGCCTGAATGGCATTCAAAGTCTTGCTTTCTTTCACATCATGAGGCAAAACCTTTAGTTTTAGAAGTTCAACATCAAGAGCAAGGCTATCAACTTTAGAAGCAAGAACATCAATTTTACCCAACTTTTCCTCAATAGACTTATTAAAAGAAGTTTGTTTACTAATGAAGTCTTTGAGCATGACTTCAAGATCAGAGGGCGCGCTCCTAGTGTTGTTGGAGGAATTACCATAAGAGTTACCATAACCATTACCATTGGTAGAAGGATACGGCCTATAATTGTTGCTAGCAAAATTGTTCCTGATACGGGGTGGCCTTCGGACACCACCGCATCATGTGCGTCAACACTCGAGTCTGACATCATCGAGGCGTGGAAGAGAAGGAAGAAGGAGAACCACCGGAAAGAAGCTTGGAAGCGCTACAAGAAGAGGCGGCATCTAAAGCTGGACCGGCTAAAGCCAGTCCCACACCGGCTAAAGCCGGACTGAACACCGGCTATAGCCGGTCTACCCGAGTCAACTCTGCTTTGGCCATGAAGCCACCTATGTTATCTATCCCCCTAGTGACCAAACTACCCCTAGCTCGTGGCTGCCTATATATATGGCCCCCCTCCCCTTGAGATAAGATAGAGATGAATTAAGATAAGAATTGGCATGATGCCTCATCCCTTGTGGGAACCCAACTAGATCTACATCTAGAAATCACCCTCTTTGTTTGGGATCTCTTCTAGTTGGAGAATTCTACCTTGATTTGGATCTCTTGCATACTTGTGTGTGTAATTCTATCCAATTGATTGGTCTCTTCTCCAATTGGAATTCTATTCCAAGCATATCAATCTCTCACAAGGAATTCTACTCTTGGAGTCTCTTCCTTGTGATTCTATTGAGTTGGTGAATCGGGCCAACCAGGACAACCGGTCTGTATCTTGTGTGTGCGTGTTTGCCTTCGATTTGTTCATCATGTTCATCGTGTTCTTCGTGTTCATCCTCGTTTCCCGCCACAAATCTCGTGAATCCGTGAAGATCGGGCCACACCCAGGGGGTCACCCCACATCAGTTCCTATAAGCACTATTGTTGAAATTGTTATTTCTAATAAAGTTCACATCAACATGCTCTTCTTGAGAAACCAAAGAGGCCAAAGGAACATTATTGGGATCAACATGAGCTCTATCATTGATACGTCTCAAACGTATCTATAATTTTTGATGCTCCATGCTTGTTTATACACTATTTGCTTTGTGTTTTGTTACACTTCGTGGCGTTTTTATGCATTTTCCGGAACTAACCTATTAACAAGATGCCACAGTGCCAGTTCCCTATTTTCTGCTGTTTTTGTGTTTCAGAAAAGTTACACAGGAAATATTCTTGGAATTGGACAAAACAAAAGCTGAACCTCCTATTTTTACCGAAGCTTCGCAAAGACCGAAGATGAGACGGAGGGGGGCCAGGGGCCAGGCTCACCATATGGTGGCACGACCCAGCCCCTGGCCGCGCCACCACATGGTGAGGCCAGGTGGCCCACCCTTTGGGGCTGCCCTTTCACCAATAAAATCCCCTCGACGAGAAAAACCTAAAGGACGGATCGCTTTTCCTCGAAACATACTGCAAGCCGCCGCCATCGTCGAAGCAAGATCGGGAGGATCCAGGAGCTCTTCCCGGCACCCTACCGGAGAGGGTAATCCCTGCTGGAGGCCTTCTCCACCACCATGGTCGCCTCCGGAGTGATGTGTGAGTAGTCTACCTTGGACTACGGGTCCATAGCAGTAGCTAGATGGTTGTCTCCTCCACCATGTGCTTCATGTTTGGATCTTGTGAGCTACCCTACATGATCAAGATCATCTTTATGTAATTCTACATGTTGTGTTTGTTAGGATCTGATGAGTATTGGTGCTATGTCAAGTTGATGTGCTGAATATATATCTTTATGTTATCTCTATGTTATTTATGATCTTGCATGCTCTCCGTTGCTAGTAGATATTTTGACCGAGTATATGCTACTGACTCCAAGAGGGAGTATTTATGCTCGATAGTTGGGTTCATGCCTCTAGTATTCTGGGGGAGTGATGTGTTGTTGCCACTAGGGAGAAAACAACATTCTTGTGTCCAAGGACATTTGCTTTGTTTACTTTACACACTTTGCTTAATGCAGTTATCCGTTGTTCACAACTTAATACCCAATGTTTGCTCGGACGACATTCGGAGGGTGGATTATTAGTCATAGATGCAGTTGGATTATGGTCTATGTATTTTGTCGTAATGCCCAGAGTGAATCTCATAGTGATCCTCATGACATATGTATGTTATCCTTATTCTATCAATTGCCCAAATGTAATTTGTTTACCCAGCATGTTATTATTTATCTTATAGAGAGACACCACTAGTGAACTGTGGACCCCGGTCCAATTTCCTTTACATTACTATACCGTTTTACTTTTACTCGCACTATTTACGTTTACTTGCATACTATTATTCTTTTACCACTCGATACGCTCAATCCTTTGTTTACAGCAAACCGGTGAGATTGACAACCTCATCGTAAGTTGGGAGCAAAGTTCTTGGTTGTGTTGTGTGTAGGTTTCACGTTGCTGCTAGGTGAAGACGCACCAGCAATATTTTTGGCGCCATTGTCTGGAGTGTCACGAAGCTAGCAAGCATCACCTTCTGAAGTTTGGCTTTCTCCTACTGGTTCGATAAACCTTGGTTTCACAACTGAGGAAAGACTTGGTGCTGTGCTCATCATACCTTCCTCTTGGGGTTCCCAACGGGCTGTTACTTACAAGCCATCAAGCATTTTTTCTGGCGCCATTGCCGGGGAGGAAGAAGATTTCTGCAAGGGGAGTCTCTCACGTACAATCTTTTACTTTGTTTTTGTTTTGCTTTGTTTTATTTTTGCTTGAATCGTTTTATCAAAAATACAAAAAAATTAGTTCCTTTGATAGTTTGCATTCTGTTACTTTTACCTTTAGTTCATTATGTTGTTCCCTAAGTATGCTTTGGCGGACCTCTCAATAGGTAGTGGTTCTATTATTGGGAAAGGTAACATTGAGGAGTTCTTTAATCATATTAGTATGCATAAAGATGTTGAGGATAGATCTTTGGCTGAGCTTCCTCCTAGTTATGAAGTTGCTGCTACTTATTTAGTTCACATGTTGGAGGCTAGGTTTGTTAACCTTAATCCTTTTATGCAACAAGCTTCTTCCAAAGCATACGGCTTTCTAGATGTATATGACGATCTCTAGACAGATGGATCTTATATGAATCATATGATGAAGTACCACATGAGTGGATATATAGGAAAGGAATCCAAATCTGCCGAATTGCTCATGTTATGATCTTCTACATCTAGGTCTCCGTGTTCCCTCATCTGGCTTATGTTCTTCATGTAGCATTCAGATCGAATGACTCTATGAAATTACGTCGATACTTCCACATATTATGGGTAACGTAGGAGACATCCCTATTTTCCCCCGAGGGTCTTAATTACCACTGCTTAGCTTTCAATTTGCCTCTGACCATCAAATTAAATGTGAATAACCCGTCCTCCTCTCTTTGAAACAAGGGGCGCTTCCGGTTCTGTGCGTGCTTCAAACAATTTTGTCTTCTCCATATTACCATATCTCTAGAGTCAATAATTTTCTATGAGGAACTACTGAACTCAATCACTTGCTGTCGTTACTCAACAGTTTTCTGTTGAGGTCTATCCCGTAGAGGTAGTCAAATTGGATCAGTGATCGATTTCTAGGTTTCGTCGTAAACCTAATTGGTTACTTCCAATTGCGTAAATCAATAGTTCAAACCGCACTCAAAGGTAGGGCATTTCCCATTGATATAGGAACTTTTGTACCAGAAACAATAGTATCTCCAATTATAGCCCCTCTGGGATGTAAAATATATCTTTTATCACCATCCCCATAGTGTATGAGACAAATGTATGCATTTTGATTAGGGTCGTATTCTATGGTTACGATTCTACCAGATATGTCTTTTGGATTCCGTCTAAAATCTATTTTGCGGTATAGGCGCTTATGACCTCCCCCTCTATGCCTTGCAATAATGATTCCTCTGGAATTACGACCTTTACCACAATGGTGCCGCCCATGGATCAAATTATTTTGTGGGTTGGATTTCACTTGCCTGTCTACGGTTCCCTTGCGTGTGCTCGGAATAGGTGTTTTGTATAAATGTTTCGCTGTATTATTAAGTATTCTCCTTTAGTTTTTTTCTCTATCTAGAAGTGGAATAGAATAACCCGGTTGAAGGGTAATGATCATACGTCTGTAATGCATTGTATGTCCCAGAATAGGTCCTATTCTTCTACCCTTTCCAGGTAGTCGATGGCTATTCATAGCTACTACCTTAACACCAAAGAAGAGTTCAACCCAATGCTTTATTTCTGTCTTAGTGAATCCCGATTCGACATTAAAAGTATATTGATTCTTTCCCAATAAATGAAGACTTTTTTCTGTAAATACTGCGTATTTGATTCCATCCATAAATCGACTTTCCCTCCTATGCTCTGAGTTCCAGTATCGATAAGAATTCGAGTTCTTATTGTTCTTATGTTATGGTATGAATATACCATACCAATTCGTTATGTATGGATGATGGATGAGGTTCCATGGATAGAGAACCAGTTCCAATAGACTTATGGAACGTTCCCGTTCGTGTGCATCCAGCAGGAATTGAACCTGCAAATTTACCAATTATGAGTTGGGCGCTTTAACCATTCAGCCATGGATACTTAACAGGGATCATCGTACATCATAAATAACCAATTTTCATATTGATGAGGGTTCACTCGACAAATGTCCTAGATGAAGGACTTAGGATCGGGGAGATAGGGCGTCAGATGAACTCGAAGGTAAAATCAGTCAAACAAGGTGGCTATGAAAGTAAACGTGGGTGAAGAACCTGGCTTGCTTTCAATCTGGCCTACACCGTCCCCTCATGGCCCCTATATATAGGCAGCCAGGTCTCGAGGATCGGGTAGGGTCCAATACAAATTACAATATCGACATACGATAAGAACTCGTATTTCGACTAGTATTACAATTGGGCCTAGCTTAACGGGCCTCAGGGGTACTCAACTAACGGGCTCTACTATCTATACCCTTGTCAGTAGCCCCCGAGATTCTACCAGAATTGTAGATTCGGGTTGAATCTCAAATCTTCTACTCTTCATCTTGATCAATTCTTCGACTTCCTCATGTCTTTAAATCTTTCGACTTGGTCTTATCGACTTATTCATAATGATACTTTGCAAGGGGTTTTGATGGACAAGCCTGACAACTCTGACGGATCAAGAGGTTAGTTAACTGCCGGACAGACACTTGCCACCTAATTCAAATTCAATCCCCTTGGATTTGAATTCGGGAAACCGGTCAAACCCATTCTTTTGCCGCATTTAGGACTTACAAAGAATGAATCCCAGTGGTTCTCAGGGTACCCAGTGCGTCCACCAGGATTTTTCTTCGCGTCGTAGACACGGATACATACCAGCAGAGCGCATCCATGTGCGTATACCAGGCCACACGGGACGGATCCTGGGGTCTTACCTTCGTGATATATTTCAACCATGGCATTCAAGTTTTGTCGCGATGACGCAACTCGAGAATCATATGTCGCAGCCTTGTTTGACTGATTCAGCCTACAAAATATTTGGGTTTACCCAACCATGATCAATAAAAATCTTCCTCCCGATGGTAGTAGTTATTCTTCCAGAAGCTTATTTGCCTTCATTTGTTCATTATAGAACATCGTCGGATGCGCGCCCAGCGCTCCCGATGTAAGTAGCCCCCGAGGCTATAATCGAAAAATTGTTTTTCGAGTATAGTCTCAAAGATAGCATGCATTCTTTCATATCTTGAGATCATAATGTGTCTCAATAACATCGTCGGGTGCGCGCTCAGTGCTCCCGATGGTAGTAGCCCCCGAGGCTATAGTCAAAAAATCTTTTTTCGAGTATGGTCTCAAAAGATTACTCCTCTTCTACCAGGTTCAATTTTTTGTTGGCTTCTTTGATCTCTCTTTTCCTAAGCTCACCAACTCGAACCATCATTGGAATGTCATAGTCTTCAATTCTCGTTACTCGTACGTTTGTGACGTCATTAATCTATTTGCATTTATCTCTAAAATTTGACCGTTACCCATGGGCAACACAGTAATTTTGCAATTATTCTGCCCGTTAGTGGGCTGCCGTTTCCGTTTTTTACGCCATGTCTCAACCCATGTTCCGTTACCTGGACCCTATATAAGGGGAGAATGGGGAAATTTACTGTTTACCAGTTCATTGCTTCCGCCGCCGCCACCATTGCTGCAATCTCTGCTTTCCTTTGATCTCTTGCTGAGCCCCCTTAAGCAGATCGTAGATGCGCGTGAAGCATCAGGCGCAGAAGCACAAGATGACCACGGGGAAGAACGTCGCAATGAGCTGGGTGCCTTCTGCCTTTACGCAGAAGGAGTTGGAGAAGGCCCAAGCGGATGGCCTCATCTCCAACGACGACAAGGTTATCTTCCCCAGCACTGAGCGGATCCCCAAACCCAGGGATAGTTTTCGGGTGATGTTCTTTGCCTATCTTTTGCGCGGTCTTTCTCTTCTTGCCCACGAATTTCTTCATGGGCTTCTTTTTGTTTACAGTGTGCAGCTTCACCAGCTCACACCAAACTCTATCTTGCACATTGCTTGCTTCATAACTTTGTGCGAGTTGTTTTTGGGGATTGATCCCCATTTTCTTCTTTGGAGAGCCCTCTTTCGGCTCCGCCCCAATGTCGCGTTGTCCAAGAAACCCGAATTGGGCGGAGCTTGCATCTCTCTTCGCTCTGAATCACAGTATTTGGAGTTTTCAATGGCTGCCTCGGTACAAGGTTGGAGTACCAAGTGGTTTTACATCAAGGACCAGAAGAATTCCTCCTCCGATAAGTACGGCCTTGCCCCCTTTGATGCCTCCCAAGAATTGAAGAAATTGGCTTCATGGGATTCGCCTCCCACGGAAGCTGAGATGGAGGAGATCAAGCCACTCCTGGCCCGCATCCAAGATCTGAAAAGTGGCAAGGGAGGTGCCCTTTCGGGTACACAACTCATGGCTTTTTTCTTGCAACGCCGGGTTCAACCGCTGCAGCATCATCTTTCCAAGTTGTGGACTTTTTCTGGTTTGGAGGATCCTTCTCGAGTATCTGATAAACTTATGGAGAAGAAAGATCTCGACAGGCATGTGAGAGCTCTTACCACTCTCACCAAAGATGATGAAGTTACGGATTTAGCCGCAAGCCATTTTGATTCCAATCATCCCGTACCTGCGGTAATTTTTGCTGTTTTTACTTTGCCTTGTTTTTTTCCTTTTACTCTTCGCCTTATGTCTTTTGGATTGTCTTGTCTTTGCAGGATCATCGACTTCTTGTTTCTCGCCCTCCTGTCCCAGAAGGAGGGGACATTCAGCATATTCCTGTTTTTGCGGCCTCCGAAACCCCCGAGACTGAGGACAGCCATGATGGAGACGAAGGCGAGGATTCGCTGGAAAGGTCCAGTTCGACGACGTCGCCTCCTCCTGCTCTTTCTGAAGACATTGTTGTGGACAGGTTGAGGAAACGTGTTGAAGAAATTGCTTCTTCCGGTGCCTCCGCCCCTAAGACTGTGGCTGGGGAATCCTTTGAGCCAGAGGATGGTGGAGAGCTCTTCGACTACATGGACTCGTGAGTGCTCACCTGTTTGTTTATCTTTTGTTGTCGACCTTGATAACTGACTTTATCTGTTTTTTCTTTTCCTCAGGGACGAGGAGGACCCGAAGAGATTTGCTGTTGAGGCCCCCGCCACTGATACTCTTGTTGTCGACGAGCCGCCATCACAAGAGGTTGATGCTGCAGCGAAACCTCAAAAAGCAGCAAAGAAGCCTGCTAAGAAGGCAGTCACTGTTCATAGCTCGAGGCGCTTACAGAAAGCTTCCGACGCCGGTGCTACCCTCGAAGCCCATCAGTCAACTAGCTCCTCTGACGACGTGCATAAACATACTGTTATATTTACTTCACTTTATGTGTTGATGTTCACATCTTATTTTCTGGACAGAGCCTGATGAAGAGATTCGTCGACTTGGGCAGTGAATGCGTCGAGTACCTAAAAGTTGCCAAGGCCTCTGAAGGTAAGTCTTGTTCTTTTTGCTTTTACACTTCTTTGCATGCCTGTCTTTGCTTCCTTGCTTGACTGTTTCTTTCCCAGGTGCTCTGAAGGCAGCCCATGCTCGCATTGCGTCGCTAGAAGCTGAACTCGAAGCTTCTAGGACAGCTTTGGATGCTGCTACTGCTGCCAAAGTCAATGCTGAGAAGTCTTCTAAGTCAGCATTGTCCAAGGCAAAGAAAGCAGAGAAGGACCTGGGTATCGCTAAGAAGGAGCATCTCCAGCGGGAACAGGCCGTGGCTGAGCGGCTAAACCAGATGTCTGTTGCTGCTGGAGGTACATACTATACTCTTTTTTATTGTGACGGTTTTCTTGCTCTCTTATGTTTGCTGATGTATTCCTTTCTTGCTGTTTTGCTGTTTCTTTGGTTTAGCAGAATATAGTGAAGTGTCTGCGTCGACCTTGCAGCTTGATGAAGATCCTCTCTTGGCCGCGGTTGGCCTGCTTGAAGCGAACTGGATTTCTGTCCAGGAGATCTTTGAGTTGGTTAACCGCGTGCTTACGCGGATTTTTGTTGGGTTATGGCCCAAGAAAAAGGCCAATGTACCAGACTTGAAGGATCTTGCCAAAGCCTTCGACACCGAGGAGGACCCCATACTTACTATGAAGGGTCTCTCCCTAAAGCGAGGTGCCGAGGGGGCCATTGCCTTTGCTTATTCGCATGGTGAGGAGGTGAACTGGGAGAAGGTTAGCTGTTCCCCCGGCCGTCCTCATTCAGAACTGAAACCTTTTTTCGAGAAGGCGAAAAAATATGCCCCGGGCATTGTGTCGATGATCTCCCCTTCGGTGGCTTCCACGACTGGTGTGGTGCCGATTTCGACTCCGGCCACAAGTAGTTCTGTTCTTCCTCCTGATGCTGGTGCTGCTTCTGCTACGCCATCTTCCGCTATGGATCGTGAGGCCGAGGTGGCGTAGACTTGGCCTCCCTTGTAATTTAGTTTCATCTTGATATGGCAAACTTTCTAGTCACATGTAGCCCAAGAACCTTAGTCAGAGGGCTTGTGCTTTTGTGAATATATCCTTGACGAGGGTTAACTCGACAAATGTCCTAGATGAAGGACTTAGGATCGGGGAGATAGGGCGTCAGATGAACTCGAAGGTAAAGTTAGTTGAAATAGGTGTATATCGAAAGTAAACTTGGGTGTTGAACCTGGCTTGCTTTCAATCTGGCCTACACCGTCCCCTCCTGGCCCCTATATATAGGTGGCCAGGTCTCGAGGATCGGGTAGGGTCCGATACAGATTACAATATCGACATACGGTAAGAACTCGTATCTCGACTATCATTACAATTGGGCCTAGCTTAACGGGCCTCAGGGGTACTCAACTAACGGGCTCTATTAGCTATACCCTTATCAGTAGCCCCTGAGATTCTACCAGAATTGCAGATTCGGGTTGAATCTCTAATCTTTAAATCTTTGACTTGATCAACTCTTCGACTTCTTCATATCTTCAAATCTTCGACTTGGTCTTTCGACTTATTTTCATGATAACATTTCGCAAGGGGTTTTGATGAACAAGCCTGACAACTCTGACGGATCAAGAGGTCAGTTAACTGCCAGAATAGATACTTGCCACCTACTTCAAATTCAATCCCCTTGGATTTGAATTCGGGATACCGGTCAAACCCACTCTTTTGCCGCATTTAGGACTTACAAAGAATGAATCCCAGTGATTCTCAGGGTACCCAGTGCGTCCACCAGGATTTTCTTCGCGTCGTAGACACGGATACATACCAGCAGAGCGCATCCATGTGCGTATACTAAGCCATACAGGACGGATCCCGGGGTCTTACCTTCGTGATAAATCATGGCATTCGAGTTTCATTGCGATAACGTAACTCGAGAATCATATGTCGCAGCCTCTTTTGACTGATGAAATATTGAAGAATTTCGAATTATATTAACTTCTCCCAAGTAGCTCCCGATGGGAGTAGTCGCTCTATATTTTGTCGACTATGAAGTCGAAGTTTTATGGTTGTCAAAATGTTGAGCGGCTCATAACTTTCTTCATCTTTATTGCTGATTGTCTTATTTTCTATCGGGTGCGTGCTCAGCGCTCCCGATGGGAGTAGCCCCCGAGGCTATGGTTGGATACTTGTAGTCAATCATAGGCTCAAATTGACTTCTTCTTCTTTCTTCTGCTTTTTCCTGTTTGTAAGCCCCCGAGCCCAAGGCGAGGTTTTTTCATACCTTTCGATGATACATTCCTTTTTTTCCTTTGTTATTATCGTCTGCTATGTGCAGAATTTAACTCCTTTGTAAATATGTTTATTGGCCTTGCTATCACGGAGGCCCGTTAATATGTGCTTATAAATAAAGCACCTTTGGTGAGGGTAAAAACCCTAAGCCGATTCCTCCTCTGCCGCATCGTCTTCTTTTCCATCTAGGGTTTCTTTTCTTCCCACTTTTCCACATGGCTGGTGCAGATGGGTCCCGTCTAGACCTTGGCTCTCCGACGGTGCCGCGGGGTCGCGGCCGCCCTCGTGGCAGCAAAAACAAGACAACTCCAGCTGCTGTAGAATCATCGTCGTCCGCTCCGGCGAAGCGTCGTCCCGGCCGCCCGCCTGGTAGTAAGAATAAACCAAAGGTGACTGGCGCCGCCCCAGGTCCAAGCGCTCCTCCTCCTGATGCTTCTCCTGCTTCTCCCAAAATATATTCTTTCTTTTGCATCGCCGACCCGCAGTACCGGGAGATTCAACGGCTGCCTCTAAAGTTCACTCAATTCATGGATGGGCGTGAGTTGCGTGAAGCAATTCTGCGTGAACATTCTGGGGGAGGTACTCCCTACCAGGTTGAAGTCTGGTACGACAGCGCTGGCAAGCAATACTTCAAGGGCGGCTGGTCGGAATTTATGGATGACCATGACATCCAGTGAGGTTTCTTCATGACCTTCGACTTCCATATTGGCACGTCCAAGTTTTGACGTGAGGATATACGACGTTACTTAGTGCCAGCAAGAGTACGAGGCTGAAGTGCACTTCCATTAGAATCTTCTTTATGTAATCTGCTTTTCTAGTTGCCTTGCTGTCGTGCCTGTAATAAATACTCGTACTTGGCTTTGATGTTTTGTAATAGACCATGGGAACAAATCGTTGTTCCGAGGCATGCTTTATATTTTATCGGGTTCTTGGGAACCAATTATATTACTTGAAGAATATCGGGTTGTCTGCTCAACCTAGTAGTATAAAAGATCTCCATATTGTGATAAAACTTTCTTTCGTACGACCCGAGGATTGCAGCCCCCGAGCGGAGAAGTAAAATATTTGTACAATTTGTCGAGTTCAACCCAAGGAGCCCGACCTATGGCCTCATGTTCTGGGTTCAGAGGGTTGACTCGAGTTTACTGATACCATTAGATTTCTTCTATGCATAAAAACGTCGTAGCTGCTCCGCATTCCATGGGTTGCTCTCGTCTTTTCCTGTTTTCTTGTCTTGTAGTCGATAAGCTCCTCCTGTGATGATATAAGGTCCCACCCAAGGGGACTCTAATTTGACGTGGTTGTCCTGCCTGAGTCATAAGACTAAATCTCCCACCACAAAGGATTGCGGATGAACTCGACTACTATGGTAGTTCCGCAGGCTCTGTTGATACTGCATGGCTCTTTCTAATACTTTATCTCTTGCTTCGTCTAGTGCATCGACGTCGTCCTGTAACGCTTCTGTTGATGTTACTTCATCGTATGCCATTACTCTTGGAGCTTCGTGTGTAACTTCAACTGGAAGCACGGCTTCTGCGCCATGGACCAGGAAGAAAGGAGTTTCTTGAGTTGCTGCGTTAGGCGTGGTTCTTAAACTCCAAAGAATGCAGGGCAATTCATCTACCCAAGCGCTCTTGGCTTTCTCGAGAGGTGCTAAGAGCCTCTTTTTTATCCCATTGCATATTAGGCCATTGGCTTTTCGACTTGCCCATTTGTCTTCGGGTGTGCTACGGATGCGAACTTGAGCTTGATTCCCAAACCTTCGCAGTAACTCTTGAATTCCTTTGAAGTGAAATTTGTCCCGTTGTCCGTGATGATGATGTATGGTACACCGAAGCGAAACACTATTGACTTAATGAAATTGATTGCTGCTGTCGAATCTTGAGTTGTTACCGGGGCCGCTTCCACCCACTTGGTAAATTTATCGACTGCCACTAGCATGTAAACATGTCCTCCTGGCCAAGATTTGTGCAACTTCCCTATCATATCGAGGCCCCATTGTGCAAAGGGCCAGGATAACGGTATTGGTTGTAGCTCTGCTGCTGGCGCGTGCGGTCGAGATGCGAATCTTTGACATGCTTCACACTTTTGAACTATATCTTTCGCGTCTTCAATGGCTGTCAACCAGTAGAATCCTGCTCGAAACGCTTTTGCTGCTATTGCCCTGCTGCTAGCATGATGGCCACATACTCCGGCGTGTATATCTTTTAATATTACTTGTCCTTCTTGAGGTGTTACGCAACGCTACAAAACGCCAGTTATGCTCTTTTTGTATAATTTTCCCTGCAACACGACAAATGCTTTCGATCGTCGAGTTATTCTCTTGGCTTCCACTGCATCTTCTGGTAACTGTTTATTTATCATGTATGCGAGATATGGCTGCATCCAGGTTTCTTCTATCATCATGACCTCTTCGGGTTCCGGTGCAGCCCCCGAGCCTGCTACAGTTGTCGAACTTTTGACTCTTTTTATCGACATTTCCACTATTTCCTCCCAGAAGACTCCAGATGGCACGAGCAAACACTGTGACCCGATATTTGCTAAATTGTGAGCTTCTTCATTGCTATTTCTGCTGATGTGCGAGACTTTGCATCCATCGAATGTTCCTTCGAGATAGTGATATAAGTTCTTATAGGCCATCATGTTGTCATTGATTATGTCGCACCTATTCATAACTTGTTGGACGACAAGGTTTGAATCCCCAAATATTTTTAGGCGAGTTGCTCCACATGCTTTGGCCATCTTCATTCCATGCAATAAAGCCTCGTATTCTGCTTTATTATTAGAGGCCTGCGGAAAACTCATCCTTAAAACGTACTTCAGTTTGTCGCCATGCGGCGATATCAAGATTATTCCTGCGCCTGTGAAGGGTTTCGTAGCATAGAAAACAAAAAATTTCCTACGATGACGAACAAGAACAAGCCAAGATCTGATCTACGAGATGCAAAACAACGAGCGGGAGAGATTTGATCTACATACCCTTGAAGATCGCACAGCGGAAACGTTTAGATGAACGTGGTCGGCGTACTCGTACTAGCATCTCCTCCTCGCGATCCAATCCGATCCAAGCGTCATAACGGACGGCGCCTCCAAGTGTTGCACACGTACAGCGTAGCGACGACTCCTCCTCCTCGGTCCAGCAAGGTGCGGTGGAGTGGTAGATGGGATCAGCAGCACGACGGCGTGGTGCTTATGGTGGAGAGTATACACAGGCAGGGCTTCGCCTACGCACGCGAGGTGGAAGAAGATAGACTAAAGATCTAGTCAAACTAGAGCAAGAAAATACTACAAAAGACAAAGATAACGCCGGCTAAAACAATTTTCGGTATTAGGTCTTCCAGTAAACCCTAAACACCGACCGGTCTCTGTCTTTTATAGCCGGGCACGGACGAACGAAACTTTCTTTCCAAGTCGGTCTTACCGATGACGTCGCGTGCAAGCTAAGCAAAGATGGATGGTATCGATCGGATCGATCGGATCCATCATGCAGCACGGCAACGGCTGCTTTGGCCTTGCGTGCATGCGCTGAACGGCCCAATGGCCAGCTCGTTTGCTCCTCTCCTTTTTTTTTCTTTGCTTTTTTTTCCTTTCTTTCCTTTGCCCATACGATTGACTTCTTTTGGCCCAATCAAATTGGCACGCATAGATACCCTTTCATGGGCTATTTTTTCTCTATTTATTTCTTCTAAATAAATATTATTTAATATTTATTAATTCAATTAATTAATAAATCATTATTCTTCTTCCCGGAACAATTTCGTTACTCTCCGAAACAATTTCCATAAATCCCGAAACTACCCTAGCGTCGATGAGCGTTAAGTGTGTGACCCTACGGGTTCGAGAATGTGCGGATATGATCACCATCAATAATCAATAGAGGGATCTGGAAATCCATATTGACTCCCACATATTCAACGAAGATCATTATCGGTGAACCACGATGTCAGGATTTAATTAATCCCGTATACAAATTCCTTTGTCTCGCGATATTTTACTTGCCCGAGATTCGATCGTCGGCATCGCCATACCTAGTTCAATCTCGTTCGTAGCAAGTACTCTTTACTCGTTCCGCAATCTAATATCACCCTGTGATTAAACTCATTAATCACATGTTTGCAAACGATATATGATATTGATTACCGAGTGGGCCCGGAGTATATCTCTCCGACATGGGAGGAACAAATTCCATCTCGATACATGCAACCCAACAAGTACTTTCCGATTACCTGAGAGACACCTTTATGATCACCCTCTCATAGAATGACATTTGTTGACCTCAAAGCTCTCTTCTGGTACCAGGGAGTGGCATTATCTCATGGTCTAAGGAATAGGATACCGACATAGAAAAGCTTCGCAATTGTGAACACAATGACATGATCTAATTGTTGTGCTTAATTTGGGTCTCTCCATCACATCATTCTTCTAATGACATGACCTCATTATTAATCGACAACTCATGCCTATGGTTAGGAAACCTTAACCATCATTAATCAATGAGCTAGACTAGTAGAGGCATACTAGGGACACGGTGTTGTTTATAAACCACACAAGTATTAATGTTTCCACTTAATACAATTCTAGCATGGAATATAAACATTATCATGAACAAGAAATATGATAATAACAATATTATTATTGCCTCTAGGGCATATTTTCTTCAGTCTCCCACTTGCACTAGAGTCAATAATCTAGTTAATTACTTGCGCCTTTAACACCTATGATATTCCGGTGTTATTCATACGCATTGCACGTGGTAAACTTTTTTATGGAGCTGACATTTTCAGATCCGTTTGTATTTGCATATCTTTTGCGTCAGCACGCATTACTCATCTTATATGAGATGTCATCGTATAAACTTGGTCTTCTGGTGAGACCTTTTGTTTCTTGGTCGAGACTATGTTGTCACTATTGTCATACAATAGAACTACATGGTACTAGCACACTTGGAACTACACCTAGTTCTCTTGCTGCTTCTCGAGCAATTATACTAAGCCTTCGTTGCAATATCCGTCACAATGTCTAACTTTGAAACTCATCCAAGTTATCATGGAACTTTCTTCCATCTTATTGTGCCACCTTCTAACTCAAAACAAATAGCCTAAAATTGAGATTAAATTTCACCTGTATATGTGACAAAAACCAATGTAACACATTGCAATGAGCCATTTGTCACTTCTGCATACAGAATATATTCTTAGTTCTTCTAAAGTACATAAGAATATCTTTACTATTGTCCAACGATCATCATATGAATGCTCGTAACCTTTTAGAGCATCGGACATATCTGGATCTACATATCATGGTATACAAGATTGATAAAGTCATTCTTGTGGTTTCACTCATCGAGTGTCAAAACACTTGATTCTTGCTCCAACCCCTTCCATGCAACAAGAACCGTTCTTATTGTTTCCATATTGAACAAATTCAATATTTCATCTATGTACTATGGCAAAACTATATTAAAGCCTCAATCTATCTACATAGACATTGATGCTCAATATTCTAGTTTTACCTAAGTCTTTCATCAAAATCTAATTTTAATGAAATCTTTATAATATCAAGAAAAACACATAATTTCCAATGACCAATATGTCGTATACATAAAGCATTAGAAATATGTCTTAGCGCTCCCACTTACTTTCTTGTAAATACAAGCATCTTCAAATATCTTGACGAAATTAAACTCTTTAACATTTTCATCATTGAAGATTCCAACTCCGCTATGCTTACTTCTACCATTGAAGTTTGCATGCATATCTAGCAACCTTTGAATCAACAAAACCCATTGGGTCGTGTCAGGTGCACGTCCTTGGTATGCATTCAGTAGAGGAACGTTGTTTCGTTTATTCAACTATCATATCTCAATATGTAATTGTTGTTATAATAATCCATATGACGAAGTCAGGGCTCATCACCGCTTCTTTGTATATTGTCGGTTACTATTATCTAATAATATCCCGTCCTCAAATCTTGCTATTTGATGATGACCAACTTGGTTAAATAGGAACTTCGATGCTGTGACTACAACACATTGTAGACGTGTGAGCCATGAATGCAGTTGCCGCTTCCAGAACATTTTCCGGTGCTGCGCTACTCTGATCATCTTGCTCAGGTTCAATAACCTTATTAAGTTCTATTTTCCTCCCACTTAAACCTTTCGCGAAAAATTTCTTCATAAGAAATTCACTTCTTTAGTGACAATCACTATGTGTTCGGGTTCATAGTACAAGAAATACCCATCGACATTCTTTGGGATAACCTACAAAGACTTACTAATCCGATTTTGGTTGTAAACATTTTACAGCTGCCTTGCATACCAAAATTTAAGAAAAGATCACAATAACTTGTATGGTGTCATTTCAGCTGATCGTGATGGCACTCTATTCAGTAAAAGCAGTAGTCTCTAAAGCATAATCCACAAATTATATTGGGAGTTTTATTTCATCATTGATCTAACCATGTCAAACAAGGTTTGATTACACCCATCGAAACTCCATACTCCTATGGCGTTTCACGAGATGCAAGTTTGTGAAACAATTTCTTTAACTCTTAGATGTTTGTTAAACTTGTAACTCAAATACACTCTATTATGATCCAATCATAAATACTTGAATTTTCTTGTTACAATAATTTCCACTTCATAAATTGAACAATTTCAATCATTTCATACTTCTATCTCATCAAGTAGATATACCATACATCATTGATGAAATAGAAAATACGCCACGCTCAACTTCACACCATGAACTACATACATCAACATGTACGATCTCCATGGTAGTCGATTGTTATGTCCATGGCCCATGAACATAGTTTAATCATCTTTAGGAAAAGTCACACAAGCGTCAATCAATTCAAAATCAAATGACTCGAAATTCATCAATATAGAATTTCTTTCATGTTTTGTCTCCAATATGACTTAAACTGCGGTGTCATATATAAGTGAAATTCGTTTTGTCTTGCGACCTTTAGCATCAGTGTTATAGATATCTATTTTACCAAAAAGATTTATAATAATCTATCCATCGATTATGGAAGACGGTAATAACATGAACACCAATTGTTCTCATAATACCAGAACAAGATATCAATTATTTAGTTCATAATAAATCTTCAAGGCTAGGTTTGATGCCGACGAGAAGCACAATAACACTTTTATTTGTTTCTCAACGCGCATCATTACCACATTCTTTTGCTAGTTACTTAGGCCATTGTACTTCTTGTATAGTGTTGCTTTGTATGACATTTCATACCAACAAATCAGTATCAAATACCCAAGAATTACATTGTTAACGAGCAAAGAATACATCTATAACATGTATATCATTTATATACCCGAGCTGGACATTTCTAGTCCTTTCCTTTTCTACCAAATACTTTTGCAGATCCTATTTAGCATTTCCTCTACACTTAGAAGAATCTATCAACATCATAGTGGCATCAATCATTTGACACATAGTCCAAAGGGTGTTAGTCAAATACTAACGGCCTTGGATTTTACACATTGAGGTGGATCACCATCATCATATAATTGGCGTTCTTCTAGATTCCATTTTTTAGCATTCTTTTGGTATAGCAAAACAATTTAGCCGATACCTTATCATTCATCCTATCATGACAACTTTCATGATGAAACTACTATAGTTACTAAGGAAGAATGCAAGTATATATTAGTTCCCCAATTCATTGGGTGATCGGGACACCAAGCATCTTCAATCTTCGCATATATTCATACAATATGAGCATATGTTCTTTTACTAAATTATACTTAATCATTTTGCAAACAATCAAAGTTTTAGATATCAAATATCTTTTAACTCTTGTTTGTTTCTGAAACAATTCTTTCAGCTTCAAGATCACCTTGATTCTCAAACAATTTTGAAGATCAATTCTCATGAAGGCAAATATATGATCTTTAGATACTAAACATGAATCGTTGCTCTTTGTAACGACCCGCCTTTTACTAAAGGCAAATCTCCTGTGTATCTGTGCCATTCCCTGGATCAGTAGATAGCACCACAGTACAAAATAAGTAATCATTGCAATAGCATCAATATTACAACGTAAATCTAGTTACATAGGTCTTCAACCTTACGAGTACACAGCATAAAGCATAGTTGCAGTGAGCCTCCATTCTTCATCACGTGCCACAGGCAGACATGTTGGAATGTAGTCTCGAGATCCTACTCCTGGTTCCTTACTTGACATAAAACCTGCACGTTTGAATATGCAGCCCCAGAGGGGTCAGTACAATGATGTACTGGCAAATGACACATATTTGGTGGCATTTTTGTGGAAAGACTATACTACATGGCATTTGGCTGGTGGATCTCAAAGGCTGATTTGCATAAAGCCAATTTTATCCTATAATTCATTTTAATACTTTCTTTCAACAAATTTTATTTTTCAAAGGTCAAGACAACCCCCATACACTACATACTGGCCGGTATGTAGTTCTGGGCGCAACTCAACAAAGTTGGAACCTCAGGCACCACCACCCCTCGGAGTGTATGGTCCTTAGTTCCGGCCTAGGGTTTTCTAGACAAATTTTAATAATTCAGAAATCGGTGATGAGATTATTCCGTACATTCCATGTCTAGAGACTCAATTGTCCATAACCGAGGACACAGCTAATCGATTAGATTTAAACACCTTGCAAGGGTTGTGCACTTTCACCTTACGATTCATTTTATGCCCATACATAAAATGAAACGAGACCTTTTTGAAGGAGAGGGCAACTAACTGGCAAGATCCGTTCCCAACCTATAATTTTTCTACCACCGTCTTCTTGCACCTAGTTGCACTCCCACATCAAATCAGTCAAGACAGAGCCCATAATGTCATAAGGCTGCACTGGAAGTACGCTAAGCATGGAAGACATAGCCATCTCTTTATTCCTGGGTGGCCATCCACAAGTGTACGCCCAGGCAGCAACTACACGTAGTGTAGCCCCAGGTCGCCACTCAACTCCACCTCCATCAACATACCAATCCACCCAGGTGTTTCATTTTAGTTGAAGTTATTAACTTTTCACAAAACACTTTTCAAGTGATCTTAGCATGGCATCAAAGTTAACAAAGTATTTAGTATCCTATCAAGTGGGGTTTGGGGGGATAGCTACTCACTACTAGGATCTAAGCTTTTGATAAAACAGTTGAGTAAAACACCTATCATGCATACTACAAGTGGTGATAATACTAATGCATAAATAATAAAAAAAATAGGTGAGGGACATGTGTGTCACTTGCCTTGTTGAAGAATACGATCTTTCCACTTCCCTCAACTAAGCACGTAGCTCTTCGCACAAACTATAGCACAGCAATAGCATAACATAAACATACCATACTAACACAATCAAACAATCAAACAATTGAAAGGTGTTTGTTTAACAACTTAGATTTATTGAGATGTTATGATAGAAAGATATGGCAAAGGATTCATGATTTGTGGGATATAAATTTGAGAGCTTAGTTGGGGAAAGATCAATATGATTGGAGAGATAATTGGACTAGGCATTATATAGTTGATGAAGTTTTTATGCTTTATTAAAGCATATATGAGTTTTAGGAATAGCTCATGTGTAATAAATTACACAAGAGTCAATTTGTGCAACTACAACACTATTGAATAAGTGTAACAACATTTATTCTTTAAATAGCATGTATCACACTTAGGCACTAGGCTAGGTTTTAAGAATGCTTGAACTACTCAATTAGCACATTTGCAAGTTGAATAGTTCAATACATGTGAACAAAACAAAGTAGGCATTGGGTTGGGTATGAATGATTGATACTTGAGGACATGGCTCAAATAGTTCATTGATCAACATGGTGTATAACACATACTATGGTACGGGTTATAACAACTCCACATTAATAGGATCTAGGTTTGAGATGAATTCATATTTCTACTCAAGTAGCGCAATTGCAATTTGAGTACATATATGAACTAGACAAAATATAATGAGTGAGGTCTTTATGCTTTATCAAAGCATATTGAATCTTGGAATATCTCATGTGGGTAAATCACACAAGAGACAAAATAGTGCAGTAACAATACTATTGAATAAGTGTATCAACAATTATTCTTAAATAGTATATATTACACTTAGGCAATGGGCTAGGACTCTTATAACTTTGAAGTACTCAATTAACTCAATGCAATTGAATAGTTCAATGCAAGGCTAAGATTGAGTAGACATGAATAAATGGCTATAGGTAAAGGATATGTATGGATGATGTTTGAAACATGGCTTAAGATTCCTAATGAGTAAATGGGATTGGGTTAAGTACTATGATGTTGATTTGATCCATACCATAGTGGCAAAAGTAGAAACTAAGATTGATAGTATCACACTTTACTCAATTAACACATTTGTAATTTGAATAAGTGGGTACTATGCAAGATAGGTCTAAGTAGATATGATCTTGATCAAGATGTTGTTTAGATAACATTGAGGACTAGGTATGATCATGGGGTTTTCTAAAGTAGAAGGGAGCAATGATTGAAATAGAATTAGAATTAATCTATATAGGAATTACTCAAATTCTCATATTAGAATTTGAATATTTGTGATATGGTTCAAGAAATTATGGGAGTGATGCTACTGGATAGCTTGCAGTAATACAAAGTCACTGCAATTGGAATCACTCAAAAATAAGTTATAGAAATTGAATTATCACCGAAATAGTGATTTGGACAAATTTGAATGCACAAAGTGTGTGCACGTATCAAATTTGGATTTTCTTGATCCTATGATGTTCTACAAGTTGAGAGGATTCCAGAGACTACAAATTTGTAATTTTTGGATTATCAGAATAGAAGATATGAATTGATTGAGTTAACAGAAGGTTTGATTCGGTTCTGATGATAGATTCAAATTGAACCCATAAAATATAAGATTTTATGGTACTACTGGATTCTAGATGTTCTAAGGATTCCAACGAGGTATTATTTGCTATTTTTGGACCTACAGATCAAGAGTTATGATTTTTCAAAGTTTCAGCCCAAATCTGATTCAATATCTATTTTGAAAATCTGTTTGATTTAGAGAAGGCCACGTGGCGCGATATGACTGGAAGATACCGGTTCGTTAGGATCATGAATGGAGGCCGTTAGATCTTATGTTGCTTGGACGAACCAGATGGCTCCATACCTGTTCACTTAAGTGAATCAATCCGGGCCATCGGATCAACATCGGGCGGGCAGAACGAGATGGGGAGAGGGCTCACCGGAGAAAGGACGCCGGCGGCGAGGTCTGCGGCTCTGGAGGTCTACGGCGACTGCTCCGGTGACCTCCTGGCGATGGGAAAGAGTGGACGACGTGCAGCTTGACGCGGCGAGGACGGGAGCAAGATCTGCGGCGTCGATTTCTTCCTGGAGTTTCGAGGAGGGGCGACAGGAGCGGCTCCAGGCGACGGTGAGATGCAGGTGAGGTTCCACTCCTCGATTTGCTACAAAACAGAGGGAACGGAGAATATCAGAAGGAGCGCCGGGACTTGGGGAGGAGTATGGACCAAAAGGGAGCGGCTCTATCTCACTGTGACGGCCGCATCGAAGAAAACACGGCGGCAGTAGCGGTGGACTCCGACGCCGAATCGCGGCAGCCTGGCGGCGCTATTTGGCGAGGGAGCAGAGGGGAAAGGCAGAGGGGGTTGTGGGCTACTTATAGGCGTGGTCGGGGAGCCGTTTCCGCTGCGGATTAACGAGGGGGAAGTGGGGCGTCACCGGCGGCATCGGTTACCAGTGAGAGGAAACGGCTGGGGGTTGGGGATGACAAGGCGGTCCCACCCGTCAGCGCAAAAAAAATAAAAGAGAAAACGGAGGGGTGCACGGGGCTGGGCTGGCTCGGCCGGTGTCGGGCTGCTGCTCGGTCTTGGGCCCCGGGTGTGGCCCAGTTGGGCTGTGCCCTTCTTCTTTCTCTTTTTTTTGTTCTAAGTCCTTTTTCTTATTTCTGTTTTGTGATTTGTCTTATAACTTTTACATTCTAGCTCCAAATGAGCTCAAACCAAATTCTAAATTTTTCTAAAATTCAACTTAACATTCTAAGACAGTAAGAAACATGTTTTCAAAATAAAATATGTTTTTGAATAAAACTTTATGTGCATAGCATATAGGTTTTGCTTGCATAAGGAATATAGAAAATAGGGTTTGAACTCGATTCTTTCTAAAATAGTAAAATAATAGTTTATAAAATAATGATTGAGAAACACACTCAATTATGGTTTGAAAAAGCAGCCCATATTGAATAAAGTAAATTTTGTAAAACAATCTTTGCAAGCAAGCTTGCATAAAGCTGAATAGGGTTTGAATAAAGGAGAATGAAAATAACATTTTAAAACTTGTTCTTTCTCAAAGAAGTTCTTCAAGAAAATAATAGAGAGTTTAAAATAGTTTTCTAATAAAGTTTTCAAATAGACTCAAAAGTTTTTAAATCCCTGTGAATTTTCAATCAACACAAGCAAAATAAAAACGAAAATTTTCCCCCAAAATTTGATAAAATCTTGGGTCGTTACAGACTACCACCCTTAAAAGAAATCTCGTCCTCGAGATTGGAGAGGCTAGAAAGAAAGTAGGTATTAGGTCATTTGGGTTTAGGTATCTGGGTGGCTACCACCCTTAAAAGAAAATTCCTCTTGGTGGTATCTTGATGCTTTCTTAGGCACTTGCATTTTGTTCCCAGCTTGCATTCACCGTTGTGCCATTTACTTGAATTCGCTCTTCTCAGAAGTTTTGATATCCACAACTATATTCAAAAGTGGGCACACCAAGGGTTCCATCCAATTCTAGTGATAAGCAGATATCATCCATCGCGTTGTCTTCAATAGGGTAGTCTACATTTTCATTTACAATAGGTGGGTGTCTATTCACAATTCCGGGTACCAACCTTCCTTATGGGGCTGCTTGGGGTAACCTTACTCTATTGTAGAGCTTTCTATCCAACGGGGTAGTTGTTGAACTACTTTGGACAGTGAGGAGTCACTCTTTGGTTCAATCAGAGGACCAAGCTGAGTTGTCTCCTCTTTGGGTCATTCAGAAGACCAAGCTGAGAGGGTATCCTCTCATCATCTCAACTTCCTTATCATCATCTTTAGAGGTTCTTCATCTTATGGTTGCTTCCTTACACCATTCTGATCTTCAGTTTTCCACGATACCATTTTGTTCTGGTAACCTTCCTGGTTGTTGTACATCTTCCAAGAATGTGTATCTAGCCTTTTCTTGGTCGGTCTTCATCAAGGCCAGGATTGCATACAGGCTATCACCATACTTCTTGTTGCTTTTTAGCTGATCTTTGTTGCAGAATCTCAAAAGATAACTCAGTGCCAAGTACTGCAAGCTTGCCCCATGAACATGGTGAGACCACACATCCCAATGAATTAGGATGGCATCTCTTTGCAGTCTTCTCAAGCACTTCATAGGGGTAAACAAGGTAGACTCTGTAATAGGTACTTGCACCTTTAAGGGATGAAAGGTCGCCTTATAACCAGCATTGTTGAACCCATTCAAGTACCGGAGCAAGTCGTGCTACTTGCCACAGGTACCAGATGGTCCTTAAGAATTCCTTTAGCAACCGTCTTCATAGTTGTTGAAAGGCGCTGAACAACTTGATCATATCCTGAAGATGAACTCCTTCTCAGGGAAAAGGGATCTAACGAAACTCTCATGGGTAGGTAAGTAGTCTCAGGGATTTGGATAGTTGCTTCATAGCATCGCAGGTCGGGATGGGGTAGATTTCGGTGGCGTAGGGCTCTGGAATCAGGAGGCAATCTCATAGGTAGTGGTGGATGTCTTTGTTGTGTCTCTCTGGAGAGGAGTGACTTCTCTTTTATAGGCTCAGGGATGTAGCCGAAACGAAGAGTCGAGAAGGTGAATTGATACGTCTCAAACGTATCTATATTTTTTGATGCTCCATGCTTTGTTTTACACCATTTGCCTATTGTTTCATTACACTTAGTGGCATTTTTATACGCTTTCCGGAACTAACCTATTAACGAAGTGCCACAGTGCCAGTTTCCTGTTTTCTGCTGTTTTTGTGTTTCAGAAGTGATACACAGGAAATATTCTCCGAATTGGACGAAACAAGTTCCTGAAGTCATATTTCATCGGGGAGCTCCCAAACATCCGAAGACCTGACGGAGGGGGGCCACGAGGCCCCCACACACAGGGGCGGCGCGGCCTGGCCCCTGGCCGCGCCACCCCCGTGTGAGGGCCCGTGGCTCCACCTCTGACAGCCCCCTTTCGCCTACATATACCCCCTGACGAGAAAAACCTAAGAGGAAGATCAGTTTTCCAGAATACATCGCGATCCGCCGCCGCCGTCGACCCGAAGATTGGGAGGGTCCAGAAGCTCTTCCCGGCACCCTGCCGGAGAGGAGAATCGCCACCGGAGGTCTCCTTCATCGCCATGATTGCCTCCGGAGCGATGAGTGAGTAGTCTACCTTGGACTATGGGTCCATAGCAGTAGCTAGATGTTTGTCTTCTCCACCATGTGCTTCATGTTTAGATCTCATGAGCTGCCCTACATGATTGAGATCACCGTTATGTAATACTATGATGTTGGTTTGTTGGGATCCGATGAATATTGGTGTTTATGATTAAGTTGCTGTACTGAATTATATCTTTTGTTATCTCTATGATGTTTATGATCTTGCATGCTCTCCGTTGTTAGTGGCTATCTTGGCCGAGTAGTTGCTAGTGACTCCAAGAGGGGGTATTTATGCTCGATAGTGGGTTCATGCCTCTATTTCACCTGGGGGAGTGACAGAAACCTCTAAGGTGGTAGATGTGCTGTTGCTACTAGGGAGAAAACAACATTCATATGCTCGAGGCCATATGCTTTGTTTACATTACACACTTTGCTTAATGCAATAATCTGTTGTTCGCAACTTAATACTTCTAGGGTGTTCGGATGATATCCCCGGGGGTGGATTATTAGTCATAGATGCAGTTGGATGGCGGTCTATGTATTTTGTTGTAATGCCCAGAGTGAATCTCATAGTGATCTTCTTGACATATCACGTTATCTTTATTCTATCAATTGCCCAACTGTAATTCGTTTACCCAGCATGTTATTTATCTATGGAGAGACACCACTAGTGAACTGTGGACCCCGGTCCTATTTTAATCATATTGCAATCACCTGTTTACTATTCCCGCACTGTTTACTTTACTAGCATATTACTACTGTTTTCCACTCGATACACTCATAACCTTTGTTTCAAGCAAACCGGTGAGATTGACAACCTCATCGCAAGTTGGGAACAAAGTATTTGTCTATGTGTGTGCAGGTTCCACAAACACCTTCAGTCGTCACCGTCTCCCTTCTCCTGATCGATAAACCTTGGTTTCATAACTGAGGGAAAACTTGCCGCTGCACTCATCATACTTTCCTCTTGGGGTTCCCAACGGGCTGGTCATTCACCACGCACAAGGACGCCTGCTTTCACCAGTCAGCAGCACTTTTTCTGGCGCCGTTGCCGGGGAAGGAAGAGAAGACTTCTGCGAGGGGAGTTCTTCGCACACACATTCTTTACTTTGTTATTGTTTTGCTTTACTTTATTTATTTACCTGCATTGCTTTTATATCAAAAACCCAAAAAAATTAGAATCCTTGGTAGTTGTTATTTCTTTACTTTAGTTTATCATGTCGTTTCCTAAGTTCGTTCTGGAGGACCTCTCAGTAGGGAGTGGGTCGATTATTGGCAAAAGTAACATTGAGGAGTTCTTTAATCACATTAGTATGCATGATGAAGTTGAGGAAAAGTCTTTGATTGAGTTAGCTCCTAGTATTGAAGTTGCTTCTGTTATATTAATTGACATGTTGGAAACTAGGTTTGCTAGTCTTAATCCTTTTATGCAATATATGTTCCTTAAGCTTCATGAAATTGAGGACCCTGAAAAGAAAGCTTTTATCTTGGAAACTTTGCGTTTAGAATTTAAAGATGTCGTTATTGAAGCTAGGAAGGTTCTTAAGCGTTTTAATAAACTCGGTTCACCTATAACGGTTATTGATACACATGATGGGGAGGCCGAGATACCTATACCTTGCAAGCTTTTGGGATTGAATGATGCTTTCGAAAATAATTTTGCCTGGATTTGTCCTGAAAATCTTTTTGATGAGAATAGTGTACCAAAGCATGATCACCAAGGGACTTCAAAAACTTATGTGGATGAAATACAATGCCTTATTGAAAAGATCTCTTCTGTTGATCTTGATGCTTCATCACTCGATATTACTTGATTCGCAATTTTCTGCGCCTAGCTCAAATGCGTTAAAGAAAAGCACTCTTGGGAGATAACCCAATGTTTACTTTCAGTACTTTTTCTTTTATTTGAGTCTTAGAAGTCATTACTACTGTAATGACCGCTCTTTATCTTGTTTATTTCGTTTTTGTGCCAAGAGAAGCCTCTAATTTGAGTGAGGTAAAGATTTGGGGTTATTGCTGTCCTGAAACTGTTTGCGGTGCTGCACCGTAAAAATTCGTGAAAATTCTCTGTTTATCTTTTGGACCTGCGATTTCTTGTGCTTATGCCCCAGGTTATATCCAAACTTTTCTTAGTTGAACACTTTTTGATTTGAGCAACGGAAAATCCCTCAAAAATTCGTCCATTATCAGCTGTCCAGTTTTGACAGATTTCTGCCAATATTTGTTTTTGCCACTTTATCGCTTTCTTTCGAGTTCTTTTTGATCATGGAACTCTTGTGGAAGTTGCTACAGTAGTATATACTTTATATGTGGTGGTTTTGGGTTGAAACCTGAAGCTAAAAGAGGTTGAATATATTTTATGCTTACACTAATGTTGCTAATAGAATTGTGTTTAGTTTTGTATGAAGGAAGTTTTCAAGTGTAGGGATTGGAGAATGATGAGATGAGTTGAAGAATGGACAAAAGCTCAAGCTTGGGGATGCCCAGCACCCCAAGAAATATCCAAGAAGTACAAGCGTCAAAGCTTGGGGATGCCCCCGAGGCACCCCTTCTTCATCGGCAAAAATCAGGTCACCTTTCAAAACACTATATTTTTATTGCTTCATGCACTATGTGTTTTTCTTGGAGCGTCAGTTGTTTTAGTTTTCTTAGTTTGCTTAGTTTGTTTGTTTGCTGCAATAAATGGTTGGACCCCAACAAATTTCCTTTGGAGGAGATGCACTCGTTTTCATTTGCAAAGAATGCTCTAGTTTTCACTCTTATAAATCGAGTATTCTAGTTTTTCTGCTACTGCTTTTGGTTTTCATTTTCGCCTTGATATGCATTCAGATCTTATCATATCTTTTCATCAAGGTGCATTTTTGCCTCTGAACTTTATTGGTTTTCATCAAAAGAGGTTGTTTTAAAAATTTCAAATGGTGTTGGAAAAGAGAAAAAGCTTTGTGCAAAATAGTGGTACAAGAAGGAGCTTGTGTAGACTGCGGCTTAGGCTTTTTCATGTCATGCTAGATGTCTTTTTGATAGTATGCTTAGTGGTTTTGCAGTAGCATGACTTGTCTCAAATAACTGAGATTGCTTAATGAGCCTTTGAAAAAATCATGCGTTGTTTTTATTATATGGAAGCATTATTTTGGTTTTCTCCTTGATGCTTTATTTGGGTTGACTTGGCGCATGCTCACACATGTTAGACTCTTCCAAAGTCGCCATTAGCCTTCATGATCATTTAGTTTTTGACTTTTGATGCCATCGTATGCTTCTTTTAATGTCGCTTTGTCGCTTTGCATGATTATGGCCATTACTGCTCTCTTAGTCGGTCGCTCCCAGTCTTTTGCTAGCCCTCGCCTTGTACTGAGTATGAGCTCTACTCGTGCATCCAACTCCTAAAAGCCAAAGTTTTCCATTGTGTCCACTATAAATTCCTATGCATGGTATTTTTAAGCCATCCCAAAGTAAAATTTTCGTGTGCTACCTTTCAAAAACCTTCAAAATACTTCTCGTTTTGTGACACTGTTTTCAGCTCATGGGGACGTAGTGGTCGGATTTGCTATCTTCCATATTGTTTATTCCAAAAAAGAAAAAAAAGGGAAAAAAGAAAGAAAAAGGCACTCCTCCAAAGAATGTGAATGTTGGTGGGCACCCGATGGAATCGGTTAGCCATGGTATGTGAAAGGAAAAGGTGGGGAGGAGTGCCAAGTTTTATAAAAAGAGCACCAAAGTGCCAATCTCTCTCTCAAAAACTTGCTTCATTTTTGTATGGAAGATAGTAAGAACCCCATTGCCAGTCGTTGACAAAGACAACCACCTCTCAAAATCAAGTTTTATCTCTGTTTTACAAAATGAAAAGCTCTAGCACATGTTTAAATCACTGCTTCCCTCTGCGAAGGGCCTTTCTTTTACTTTTATGTTGAGTCACCACCTTCTTTCTTTATGCACCATTAAGAGAGCATAGTTGTCATTCTTAGTGTGATATGCATTGTCCCAAGGTTCATTGATTGACTCATATTGTTGGTTTCAGTTGTTCTTAAATTATTTGTATCTAGTCGCCCTCTTAAACTTTGAGGTGTCCTATGCATTTATGTTTTGCTCTCTTTGAAGGACAAGCTGAAAACCACTTTCATGTTTTTCCTTATGATTTGAACACACGTTTGACTTTCATTGTTTCATTATCATGATCTTTTGTTTGTGTTCATTTGCATGTTTACAACATGGTTGCTAAGTTCTTATTGTCATGATTATATCTTCATGCCCATGTTTTAAGTCCTATTGATCCCAGCTCATCAATGCTTACATATATGATCAAGATTGTGTAGGTGCATGTCACCTCAAAAATTATTCTTTTGTTATCACTTACCTACTCGAGGACGAGCAGGAGTTAAGCTTGGGGATGCTTGATACGTCTCAAACGTATCTATAATTTTTGATGCTCCATGCTTTGTTTTACACCATTTGCCTATTGTTTTGTTACACTTAGTGGCATTTTTATACGCTTTCCGGAACTAACCTATTAACGAAGTGCCACAGTGCCAGTTTCCTGTTTTCTGCTGTTTTTGTGTTTCAGAAGTGATACACAGGAAATATTCTCCGAATTGGACGAAACAAGTTCCTGAAGTCATATTTCATCGGGGAGCTCCCAAACATCCGAAGACCTGACGGAGGGGGGCCACGAGGCCCCCACACACAGGGGCGGCGCGGCCTGGCCCCTGGCCGCGCCACCCCCGTGTGAGGGCCCGTGGCTCCACCTCTGACAGCCCCCTTTCGCCTACATATACCCCCTGACGAGAAAAACCTAAGAGGAAGATCAGTTTTCCAGAATACATCGCGATCCGCCGCCGCCGTCGACCCGAAGATCGGGAGGGTCCAGAAGCTCTTCCCGGCACCCTGCCGGAGAGGAGAATCGCCACCGGAGGTCTCCTTCATCGCCATGATTGCCTCCGGAGCGATGAGTGAGTAGTCTACCTTGGACTATGGGTCCATAGCAGTAGCTAGATGGTTGTCTTCTCCACCATGTGCTTCATGTTTAGATCTCATGAGCTGCCCTACATGATTGAGATCACCGTTATGTAATACTATGATGTTGGTTTGTTGGGATCCGATGAATATTGGTGTTTATGATTAAGTTGCTGTACTGAATTATATCTTTTGTTATCTCTATGATGTTTATGATCTTGCATGCTCTCCGTTGTTAGTGGCTATCTTGGCCGAGTAGTTGCTAGTGACTCCAAGAGGGGGTATTTATGCTCGATAGTGGGTTCATGCCTCTATTTCACCTGGGGGAGTGACAGAAACCTCTAAGGTGGTAGATGTGCTGTTGCTACTAGGGAGAAAACAACATTCATATGCTCGAGGGCATATGCTTTGTTTACATTACACACTTTGCTTAATGCAATTATCTGTTGTTCGCAACTTAATACTTCTAGGGTGTTCGGATGATATCCCCGGGGGTGGATTATTAGTCATAGATGCAGTTGGATGGCGGTCTATGTATTTTGTTGTAATGCCCAGAGTGAATCTCATAGTGATCTTCTTGACATATCACGTTATCTTTATTCTATCAATTGCCCAACTGTAATTCGTTTACCCAGCATGTTATTTATCTATGGAGAGACACCACTAGTGAACTGTGGACCCCGGTCCTATTTTAATCATATTGCAATCACCTGTTTACTATTCCCGCACTGTTTACTTTACTAGCATATTACTACTGTTTTCCACTCGATACACTCATAACCTTTGTTTCAAGCAAACCGGTGAGATTGACAACCTCATCGCAAGTTGGGAACAAAGTATTTGTCTGTGTGTGTGCAGGTTCCACAAACACCTTCAGTCGTCACCGTCTCCCTTCTCCTGATCGATAAACCTTGGTTTCATAACTGAGGGAAAACTTGCCGCTGCACTCATCATACTTTCCTCTTGGGGTTCCCAACGGGCTGGTCATTCACCACGCACAAGGACGCCTGCTTTCACCAGTCAGCATGAATCGAACAGGCAACAGCCAAGCTAAACAGTCTTCATATTCTAGGTCCGCTGAGCAAAACGTTTCTGATTCGTGTAGCCGTTCAAAAACCAAATTCTCACCGTATTCCTACGATTTGGCCACTGGCTCACTATAAGGGGTGTAATATATTATCTTCCTAAGGTTATGGTTTAACATCGTCGTCTCTCATGTAGGTATGTCTCTTTAGATTTACCATTCCTCATACAAGAGCGAACAATATGAGTAGTCGTCATGGGCGCGAATCCATGTCGCACTCAATCATTACCTTGTATTTGGTTTGGTGCATCTCGCATTCTAACTCTTGGTCAACCTCACTAGCTTTTAAACAAAAGTTTTGTTGAAATTGGAACCAAGTTCCCATATCTTATTTTGAATCTTGAAAACAAAATCTATCGTTCCTAGCTAGAGGTTTTCGACAAAGCTCACGGCAATAAACCTTAGGTTGTAGATCCTTGGTTTGCCATTCAAGAGGGAGTAAAATCCTTTCCATTGCTCTGTTTGCTCTTTCCACCTTTCTTGCATGAGGTGGTTGAATAGTATTACTTCCACATTAGCTACACCTTGGGGTGTCTTCTTATTGTTTGCATGGTATCCTTCAGCTATCCTAGCTTACTGGAGTCTTGGGGTATCATCCTTTGTGCAACCTCTTGTGTAATGTTCCAGTCTCTTGTACTTGAAACACTACCTCTTGTTGTTGTACTCTGTATCCTTATCTCCAACTGAGGGTCATTGTAGTTGTTCTGTCGTTGTGAAAACTTTGGTTTGGGTTTTAGGACAAGTTTAGGTCTTAGCATAGATGAGAATTAGATAGAAGGGATCTAAAGAAGGAAAATTCCTACCCAAAATTACAGATCAAAACAATTCATCCTACAAGCAATATCTAACAAACATTCATCAAATCAAGCAAACTAGTTTTTAAACGAACGGGACGGTACGATCATCCACAAGTCGGTATGACCATAACGATTATTACACGTTGTTGCTTATTAAAATTTCCTAAATGGAGGTCAACTAAGGCTTCTTGGTACTCTTCTAAGCAGATCCATTATTCTGGCCCAGCTGCTTCAGTAGATTGGCAATCTGTTCATCCTTGATTTTGATGAGGTCTCCTTGTTTACTAAGTTCAGATACCAATTTTTCCATGTCACCTTGAAGTTGGTTTATGGTTTTCTTCAATGTAGTAGTGCCTTCCTTTTCTTCCTTGAGGTCTTGCTGAGTATTATGAAGTCTCCACTTGAGTCTTTCTCCAAGTTCCTTTATAGCGGACCAAGCAGCACATCTTGCTGAGTCAAGGAATGATGGATACATCTCGGAGTTGGTAAACATCCAAAGTCCCATCTTCTTGTGGTCATCTTCCTTGTTCTTGTATAGGTGCAGTTGCACCCACCAATATTCTTCACCTTCATCTATCACGGGAAATCCTTTGTAAACAGCTTCTCCTTGCATTCCCATACTTAACATGAGGTTCTTCAATGCTTTGGGAAACTCAGTCTCACACTTCAGGGTCATGATCATCACTGGGCCTTTCTTCAATGATTCAATGAGGCTGGTCATCTAAATTAGAAAGAAGAGTAGTGTAAAACAATTGAATGGGGTAAGTTCTTACTAGAAAATTTCAAACTGAGAAGTAGATAGATTTCATTTTAGAAAACTGAATTGATTTTCTTGTGAAGGTGAGAAAAGAATCCTAGGGCTTCCTAGTCTATTCCAAACCTAGGGTCTCGATTCTACAGGCAACACTATGCTCTGATACCATTTGTAACGACCCGCCTTTTACTAAAGGCAAATCTCCTGTGTATCTGTGCCATTCCCTGGATCAGTAGATAGCACCACAGTACAAAATAAGTAATCATTGCAATAGCATCAATATTACAACGTAAATCTAGTTACATAGGTCTTCAACCTTACGAGTACACAGCATAAAGCATAGTTGCAGTGAGCCTCCATTCTTCATCACGTGCCACAGGCAGACATGTTGGAATGTAGTCTCGAGATCCTACTCCTGGTTCCTTACTCGACATAAAACCTGCACGTTTGAATATGCAGCCCCAGAGGGGTCAGTACAATGATGTACTGGCAAATGACACATATTTGGTGGCATTTTTGTGGAAAGACTATACTACATGGCATTTGGCTGGTGGATCTCAAAGGCTGATTTGCATAAAGCCAATTTTATCCTATAATTCATTTTAATACTTTCTTTCAACAAATTTTATTTTTCAAAGGTCAAGACAACCCCCATACACTACATACTGGCCGGTATGTAGTTCTGGGCGCAACTCAACAAAGTTGGAACCTCAGGCACCACCACCCCTCGGAGTGTATGGTCCTTAGTTCCGGCCTAGGGTTTTCTAGACAAATTTTAATAATTCAGAAATCGGTGATGAGATTATTCCGTACATTCCATGTCTAGAGACTCAATTGTCCATAACCGAGGACACGGCTAATCGATTAGATTTAAACACCTTGCAAGGGTTGTGCACTTTCACCTTACGATTCATTTTATGCCCATACATAAAATGAAACGAGACCTTTTTGAAGGAGAGGGCAACTAACTGGCAAGATCCGTTCCCAACCTATAATTTTTCTACCACCGTCTTCTTGCACCTAGTTGCACTCCCACATCAAATCAGTCAAGACAGAGCCCATAATGTCATAAGGCTGCACTGGAAGTACGCTAAGCATGGAAGACATAGCCATCTCTTTATTCCTGGGTGGCCATCCACAAGTGTACGCCCAGGCAGCAACTACACGTAGTGTAGCCCCAGGTCGCCACTCAACTCCACCTCCATCAACATACCAATCCACCCAGGTGATCACTCTAAGATTTACACATATATCTGAACCTTGCAACCATAAAACTTGTCTGTTTTACCTCATTTCTACCAGTGTTGCACCAACATTTTACATCATTTGATCCTTTGTCACAGATCAGTGCGCCAAGGCACTTAAATCTACAAGTCAGAGTAATTCAAACCAAAGACCAAGCCACCAGGAATGGAGGAGTACATCTTTGGGAGCAAGAAAAGCAAGCACGGCAGAAAGTGGCTGGTACGGCACAAGAAGACAGGAAAAACGGCAAAAGCAGAAAAGCCGCTGCCGCCACCAACTTCCCACTACTCCTCTACGCCGCAGCAAGAATGCCACAAAAAGTCTTTAAAAGGAGAGGTCCAGGTTCACTCCCACCATATCCATCTCTCACCTCGCATCCACAGCCAATCCATCCATCCACCACTCCACCAAAACCTTCCTCCTCCATAGTCCAACACAAAAAACTTTTCCACCCTTTTCCCTCTTCTCCTCTGTTGTAACAAGACTGGATCCATGGCGTCCACCAAGAACTCCAAGAACTCCCTCAGGAACCTCAAGAACACAGGATGAACATAGCCCCAAGGATCTGAAGGCCCAGCTCTCCCTCAACCTCTGCATCCTCTGCCGCGACAGCAATTCTTCTACTTTCTCTGCCACGGCAAGCCTTCGGTGACAAACAGCAAATCTCTCTTCCTTTCCCTCATGCTCTGTGATCTGTTGTGTTGATCTTGCGTTGTAAAGCAGTTTGAAACTTGTCTTTGACCTTTGCTATGGTTTGAGTGACACACTCCATTGTAAACTCTAAGACTACTGTGAAAACTGTGTTGCACTTGCTTGATCTGTAGGTGTAAGACTAGTCTCTGCACCTAGTTCCAAAAACATATCCCTGTCTAAAATTTGCTAGTTTGTTCAATGCTTTCTTGTCTGACAAACAAGAAATCCTTGAACTTGTTATGTTAAAACTTCCCTGCTCAAAACATCCTGTTACTTTTCTGTTTACAACACCAAAAACCCCACTTTTCTGCTTAGCTTCTGGAAATTAGGAAATAGTCTCATTTGTGTTGATCCCTGTGGAGACGACTAGAAAAACCCCCCTATAATCTCAACAGATCAAAATTGGCGCCGTTGCCGGGGATCAACTTTTGATTGTTTCCTTAGATTACAGTAGACTAAGCTGTGTAAATACTTGTTCCAATTTGCAATCTTTGATTGTCTGTTTTAATGACTTGTCTGTGATCAAGCTTAGAACTTTTATTAGGGGATTTAGTTCACTAACCCTTGATCAAGTTCTTGTCTGTAATTGTGTGTAGAACAATGATTTCATCTAATCTCCGTGGGAATTCAGTTGATGCAGTCCTCTGAAGATTCTCCACTAGCCCCATTTGATCCTGAGCCAGAGAGGACTTTGTTTGCAAGAAAGAGAGCAGCTTCTGAAGTTTCTGCTGAAGATTTGGAAACCTCTGTCTCAGATTTGGAATCGTCATCCTCAGATTTCAGCATGGGTGATAAGAAGTTGAGAGATTTGTGGATTCCCAAGGACCAGATCAACAATGCAGATGTGATTATGCCTGCAATACAAGCAAACAACTGGGAAATCAAGCCAGCTCTGATCAATATGGTGCAACATAATCCCTTCAAAGGTTCTGCTTTGGAGAGCCCCCATGAGCATATCAGAAACTTTCTGGAGTACTGCAACACTTTGAAGCACAATGGTGTTCCTCCTGAAGCCATCAGGATGCAATTGTTTCCCTTCTCACTGTCTGGACTTGCAAAAGTTTGGTTCCACTCTCTTCCTATTCACTGCAGAGACACATGGGAACATGTTCTTCAAGCCTTCTTTGAGAGATATTTCCCTCCAACCAAAGCAGCTGAGTGCAGAGACAAGATAACAAGATTTGTGCAATATGAAGGAGAAAGCCTGTATGATACTTGGCAGAGATACCAAGGTCTCATCAGGATGTGTCCCAACCATGGCCAGGAGCAATGGCTCATCTTGCAAACCTTCTACAAGGGTTTGACAGAGCAAACCAGATCATTTGTTGACTCAGCTGCTGGAGGTGGAATCATGAACAAGACCCTTGATGAAGCTACTGAGTTGATTGAGAGCATGGCATCACACAACTTCTCCTGGACAAATGAAAGAGCTGTCCACCCCAACAATCAGCTGCAGATTCAGTCAAGTGGCCAGAATGCTTTGGAAGCCAAGTTGGAGAGTTTAACAACTCAGCTTGCCCAGCTCATGACAGAAAGAAACAGCCAAGCTTTGGTTCCGGTCAACCAAGTTACTTCTGCCTGTGCAATTTGTGGAAAAGAAGGCCATTCTCTCATGGAATGTACCTTGTCTGCACCTCCTGAAGCCATGATATCAGAGGTGAACTATGCCCAGAATCAAGGGCCATATTCCCAAAGTTACAACCCCTCTTGGAGAAACCACCCCAACCTTTCTTACAAGAGCAATAATCAGCAAAGTTACCCAGCACCAGGGCAGCAGCACTATGCCCAAGCATCCCAGCAGAGTTACCATCAGCCTGGACAACAAAATTTCAGACCCCAAGGTCAAGTGCAACACCCACAACAACAACACCACCCAGTACATCAGCAAACTACTTCATCCAGCAGTAGCAGCCAATCTGAGCTTGGAGAAATGATGAAGCTACAGAAGGAAATGTTCAGTGGAATGCAAGAAACTATGAAAATGCAATCTGAACTTTTCTACAAGACTATGCAGCAACTCACTGCTGGAATCCAGACCAACAATATTGGAAAACAAGCTGAAGGAAAACTGCCAGCCCAAGCAGAGAAAAACCCAAAACAGTGTGGTGCCCTTTCCACTACTGAAGTTATTGATGCAGTCACCACTAGGAGTGGGGTGAACACTGAACCCTTACTCAAAACCCCACCAAATGTCACTTATGTTGCTCCACAGAGAAGACCCACCGTGCAGCAACAAACACCTCCAGAAATTGTTCTGCCAAGGCAGGAAAAATCAACAGGACAGCCTGCCCAGACAGAAAACCCTGCCAAGGCACAGATCTCTGCCACAGAACCAACAGAGAAGCCTTTGTTGATGAAAGTGCCATTTCTAGAGAGATTGGACAAGACCAAGGAGGAGAAGCAATACTCTAAATTCCTTGAGACCATGAAGGAAGTGCAAATCACCATCCCCATCTTGGATGCAGTGTTGCACATTCCCCTATATGCAAAGTTTTTCAAAGATCTGATCACAAGGAAGAGGAGTTTGGACAGCCCTGAGTTAGTAGCCTTGACAGAAGATTGCAGTGCTATGATCTTGAACCACATGCCCAAGAAGCTACAAGACCCTGGAAGTTTCAGCATTCCCTGTGTAGTGGGAAGAAAAACCTTCACAGCCCTTTGTGACTTAGGTTCCTCAGTGAGTGTGTTACCCTCTGCTGCAAGCCAGATTCAGCAGCTGGGAACGTTGAAGCCTACCCCAATGACACTTCAACTTGCTGATAGAACCTTGAGAAAACCAGTAGGAGTCCTTGAAGATGTGCCAGTCCAAGTTGGCAACTTTGCATATCCTGTGGACTTTGTTGTGCTAGAGATGGAAGACAATGCTGAATCAATGATTCTAGGCAGGCCATTCTTGGCAACTGCTGGTGCCATCATTGATGTCAAAGGTGGAACCCTCAAATTACAATTTGGATCAGAGCAAGCTGAATTCAGCATGAAACATGCCACTCACTTACCCAATGTTCCTGAACATTGCCATTCCATTGATGTTGTTGAAAGAAGTGTGCTAGAAACTTTGCCAGAACCTAAGCAAGAAGAGCCTGAAGCTCAAGTCTTTGTTACTGCTGAAACCACCAATGTACAGCAGCTCTGTGAAGTGAAAATTTGTGCAATTGTACCTGTGTCAAGTGCAAGAGAACCAGCTCATCTAGCTCACCATTCTGTTGTGGAGCTCAAAGAATTGCCTTCCCATCTGAAATACTCATTCTTGGAGAAGGAAAAGTTACACCCTGTGATTATTAGTTCTGCCCTTTCAAGTGAGCAAGAAGAAAGTCTTCTGTCTATTCTGAAGCTGTACAAGAATGTCATTGGATATTCCATTGATGACATCATTGGCATTAGTGAGAAAGTGTGTTCTCACAGGATCCACTTAGAAGAAGGCAGCAAGCCAACAAGAGAAGGACAGAGGAGACTAAACCCTGCTATGCAAGATGTAGTAAAGAAGGAAGTTCTGAAATTGTTAAATGCTGGAATGATATACCCCATCTCTGACAGTGAGTGGGTGAGTCCTATCCACATTGTGCCCAAGAAAGGTGGCTACACTGTTGTTGAAAATGAAGAAGGAAGGCTCATGACCACAAGACCTGTTACAGGATGGAGGATGGTGAATGACTTCAGAAAATTGAACAAAGCTACAAGAAAAGATCACTTCCCTCTGCCATTCATGGACCAGATGCTAGAGAGACTTGCTGGCCAGAAGTACTACTGCTACCTTGATGGTTACTCTGGATTTCTGCAGATTCCAATCCACCCTTCTGACCAAGACAAGACCACATTCACCTGCCCATATGGAACCTTTGCTTACAAAAGGCTACCATTTGGCCTTTGCAATGCTCCAGGCACCTTCCAGAGATGCATGATGTCCATATTTTCTGATCACATTGAGAAGATTATGGAAGTTTTCATGGATGATTTCACTGTGTATGGAAAAGACTTTGAAGCCTGCTTGAAGAACCTCACCTTAGTCCTTCACAGATGCTCTGAGCAAAATTTGATTCTGAACTGGGAAAAATGTCACTTCCTTGTCTCTGAAGGCATTGTGTTGGGCCACCTTGTGTCTGCTAGAGGAATTGAGGTGGACAAGGCAAAGGTAGATGTGATTGCCAAGCTACCTCCCCCTGAAAATGTGAAGGGAATTCAAAGCTTCCTGGGCCATGCTGGCTTCTACAGGAGGTTTATCAAGAACTTCTCCTATCTTGCCAAGCCACTCACCAATCTCCTGAATCATGAAGTGAAGTTTGTGTTTGATGACACTTGTTTGCAAGCATTCAACCAATTGAAAGATGCTCTCATCACAGCCCCTGTTGTTCAACCTCCTGACTGGACACTGCCATTTGAACTTATGTGTGATGCAAGTGACTTTGCTGTTGGAGCAGTCCTTGGCCAGAGGAAAGACAAAGCTGTACATGTTATACATTATGCAAGCAAGACTTTGGATGATGCTCAGATCAATTACACCACCACAGAGAAGGAGTTGCTTGCTGTTGTGTTCTCATTTGATAAGTTTAGACCATACCTGGTTGGACACAAGTGCATTGTCTACACAGACCATGCAGCAATCAGATATTTAGTGAGCAAAAAGGATGCTAAACCAAGGCTCATCAGATGGATCCTTCTGCTCCAAGAGTTTGACATAGAAATTAGAGACAAGAAAGGGTCAGAGAACTCAGTTGCTAATCACTTGTCCAGAATCAACATTGATGAAAACAGAGAGATTCAAGACTTGATGCCAGGAGAACAGCTCATGGCAGTCAGTGCCACTTCACCTTGGTATGCTGACTTTGTGAACTTCCTAGCTTGTGATATTGTGCCAGCAGATCTCTCCTACCAGCAAAAGAAAAAATTCCTCCATGATGTCAAGAGTTACTATTGGGATGAACCTTTTCTGTACAAACATTGTGCTGATGGCATTGTGAGAAGGTGTGTTCCCTCTGATGAAAAAAGTGATGTGATGTTCCAATGCCATTCAGGATTGTATGGAGGACATGCTGGAGTGTTCAAGACTCAAGCCAAGATTTTGCAAGCTGGCTTCTTTTGGCCAAGTATGTTCAGAGATGTTCATGAGTACATAATGAAGTGTGATCCTTGTCAAAGAGCAGGAAAGATGTCAAAGAGAAATGAAATGCCCCAAACAGGAATCTTGGAAGTGGAATTGTTTGATGTTTGGGGAGTTGATTTTGTTGGACCCTTGCCATCTTCTCAAGGCTACAAGCATATTTTAGTTGATGTTGACTATGTGTCAAAATGGGTTGAAGCCATTCCCACTGTTAATGCTGATGCCAAGGCAGTTTGTAGAATGTTCAAGACTGTCATTTTCCCAAGATTTGGAGTGCCAAGAGTTGTAATCAGTGATGGTGGTGCTCACTTCAACAATGACCAGTTTGAGAAGCTTCTGACCAAGTATGGAGTGAAGAATCACAGAGTGACAACTCCTTATCATCCGCAGGCCAATGGCCAAGTGGAGTTGTCAAACAGGGAAATCAAGCAAATCTTGGAGAAAGTTGTGTCCAAGACCAGAGGAGATTGGTCAATGAAATTGCCCGACACTTTGTGGGCTTACAGGACAGCATACAAGACACCCATTGGCATGTCACCTTTCAGAATTATCTATGGCAAGGCTTGCCATCTGCCAGTCGAATTGGAGCACAGAGCGCATTGGGCAATCAGGAAGCTGAACTTGGACATTGGCAAAGCAGGAAACATGAGGAAACTGCAGTTGTGTGAGCTTGAAGAGCTCAGGAATGATTCCTATGAAAGTGCAAAGATTTACAAGGAGAAGACCAAGAAATGGCATGACTCCCACATTCTGAGAAGGGAATTCAAGGAAGGGCAGTCAGTGCTGGTGTATGATTCCAAGTTACACTTATTCTCTGGAAAGTTCAAGTCCAGATGGTTTGGCCCTTGTGTGATCAAGAGAGACCTCGGCCATGGTGCCTTTGAGGTTTATAGCTCAGCTGAGGGAACATTCAAAGTAAATGGCCAGAGGTTGAAGCACTACAGGATTGGAGATTTGATTGAAAACCAAGTTGAAGAAGATGATGAACCAGAGGATGGCTCCAATGCATCCTCTACCCATGCAAACCAGTGATGATGAAGCTATAGTCAAGCTAGTGACTTTAAACAAGCTCTCTTCCAGGAGGAAACCTGGTATCCCTTGTATCATATATTTCCCTTTCACCTTTTTATGTTTTTGCCTGGTATCCTTCTGCTCCAAGAGTTTGACATAGAAATTATATTGGGAGTTTTATTTCATCATTGATCTAACCATGTCAAACAAGGTTTGATTACACCCATCGAAACTCCATACTCCTATGGCGTTTCACGAGATGCAAGTTTGTGAAACAATTTCTTTAACTCTTAGATGTTTGTTAAACTTGTAACTCAAATACACTCTATTATGATCCAATCATAAATACTTGAATTTTCTTGTTACAATAATTTCCACTTCATAAATTGAACAATTTCAATCATTTCATACTTCTATCTCATCAAGTAGATATACCATACATCATTGATGAAATAGAAAATACGCCACGCTCAACTTCACACCATGAACTACATACATCAACATGTACGATCTCCATGGTAGTCGATTGTTATGTCCATGGCCCATGAACATAGTTTAATCATCTTTAGGAAAAGTCACACAAGCGTCAATCAATTCAAAATCAAATGACTCGAAATTCATCAATATAGAATTTCTTTCATGTTTTGTTTCCAATATGACTTAAACTGCGGTGTCATATATAAGTGAAATTCGTTTTGTCTTGCGACCTTTAGCATCAGTGTTATAGATATCTATTTTACCAAAAAGATTTATAATAATCTATCCATCGATTATGGAAGACGGTAATAACATGAACACCAATTGTTCTCATAATACCAGAACAAGATATCAATTATTTAGTTCATAATAAATCTTCAAGGCTAGGTTTGATGCCGACGAGAAGCACAATAACACTTTTATTTGTTTCTCAACGCGCATCATTACCACATTCTTTTGCTAGTTACTTAGGCCATTGTACTTCTTGTATAGTGTTGCTTTGTATGACATTTCATACCAACAAATCAGTATCAAATACCCAAGAATTACATTGTTAACGAGCAAAGAATACATCTATAACATGTATATCATTTATATACCCGAGCTGGACATTTCTAGTCCTTTCCTTTTCTACCAAATACTTTTGCAGATCCTATTTAGCATTTCCTCTACACTTAGAAGAATCTATCAACATCATAGTGGCATCAATCATTTGACACATAGTCCAAAGGGTGTTAGTCAAATACTAACGGCCTTGGATTTTACACATTGAGGTGGATCACCATCATCATATAATTGGCGTTCTTCTAGATTCCATTTTTTAGCATTCTTTTGGTATAGCAAAACAATTTAGCCGATACCTTATCATTCATCCTATCATGACAACTTTCATGATGAAACTACTATAGTTACTAAGGAAGAATGCAAGTATATATTAGTTCCCCAATTCATTGGGTGATCGGGACACCAAGCATCTTCAATCTTCGCATATATTCATACAATATGAGCATATGTTCTTTTACTAAATTATACTTAATCATTTTGCAAACAATCAAAGTTTTAGATATCAAATATCTTTTAACTCTTGTTTGTTTCTGAAACAATTCTTTCAGCTTCAAGATCACCTTGATTCTCAAACAATTTTGAAGATCAATTCTCATGAAGGCAAATATATGATCTTTAGATACTAAACATGAATCGTTGCTCTTTGTAACGACCCGCCTTTTACTAAAGGCAAATCTCCTGTGTATCTGTGCCATTCCCTGGATCAGTAGATAGCACCACAGTACAAAATAAGTAATCATTGCAATAGCATCAATATTACAACGTAAATCTAGTTACATAGGTCTTCAACCTTACGAGTACACAGCATAAAGCATAGTTGCAGTGAGCCTCCATTCTTCATCACGTGCCACAGGCAGACATGTTGGAATGTAGTCTCGAGATCCTACTCCTGGTTCCTTACTTGACATAAAACCTGCACGTTTGAATATGCAGCCCCAGAGGGGTCAGTACAATGATGTACTGGCAAATGACACATATTTGGTGGCATTTTTGTGGAAAGACTATACTACATGGCATTTGGCTGGTGGATCTCAAAGGCTGATTTGCATAAAGCCAATTTTATCCTATAATTCATTTTAATACTTTCTTTCAACAAATTTTATTTTTCAAAGGTCAAGACAACCCCCATACACTACATACTGGCCGGTATGTAGTTCTGGGCGCAACTCAACAAAGTTGGAACCTCAGGCACCACCACCCCTCGGAGTGTATGGTCCTTAGTTCCGGCCTAGGGTTTTCTAGACAAATTTTAATAATTCAGAAATCGGTGATGAGATTATTCCGTACATTCCATGTCTAGAGACTCAATTGTCCATAACCGAGGACACAGCTAATCGATTAGATTTAAACACCTTGCAAGGGTTGTGCACTTTCACCTTACGATTCATTTTATGCCCATACATAAAATGAAACGAGACCTTTTTGAAGGAGAGGGCAACTAACTGGCAAGATCCGTTCCCAACCTATAATTTTTCTACCACCGTCTTCTTGCACCTAGTTGCACTCCCACATCAAATCAGTCAAGACAGAGCCCATAATGTCATAAGGCTGCACTGGAAGTACGCTAAGCATGGAAGACATAGCCATCTCTTTATTCCTGGGTGGCCATCCACAAGTGTACGCCCAGGCAGCAACTACACGTAGTGTAGCCCCAGGTCGCCACTCAACTCCACCTCCATCAACATACCAATCCACCCAGGTGTTTCATTTTAGTTGAAGTTATTAACTTTTCACAAAACACTTTTCAAGTGATCTTAGCATGGCATCAAAGTTAACAAAGTATTTAGTATCCTATCAAGTGGGGTTTGGGGGGATAGCTACTCACTACTAGGATCTAAGCTTTTGATAAAACAGTTGAGTAAAACACCTATCATGCATACTACAAGTGGTGATAATACTAATGCATAAATAATAATAAAAATAGGTGAGGGACATGTGTGTCACTTGCCTTGTTGAAGAATACGATCTTTCCACTTCCCTCAACTAAGCACGTAGCTCTTCGCACAAACTATAGCACAGAAATAGCATAACATAAACATACCATACTAACACAATCAAACAATCAAACAATTGAAAGGTGTTTGTTTAACAACTTAGATTTATTGAGATGTTATGATAGAAAGATATGGCAAAGGATTCATGATTTGTGGGATATAAATTTGAGAGCTTAGTTGGGGAAAGATCAATATGATTGGAGAGATAATTGGACTAGGCATTATATAGTTGATGAAGTTTTTATGCTTTATTAAAGCATATATGAGTTTTAGGAATAGCTCATGTGTAATAAATTACACAAGAGTCAATTTGTGCAACTACAACACTATTGAATAAGTGTAACAACATTTATTCTTTAAATAGCATGTATCACACTTAGGCACTAGGCTAGGTTTTAAGAATGCTTGAACTACTCAATTAGCACATTTGCAAGTTGAATAGTTCAATACATGTGAACAAAACAAAGTAGGCATTGGGTTGGGTATGAATGATTGATACTTGAGGACATGGCTCAAATAGTTCATTGATCAACATGGTGTATAACACATACTATGGTACGGGTTATAACAACTCCACATTAATAGGATCTAGGTTTGAGATGAATTCATATTTCTACTCAAGTAGCGCAATTGCAATTTGAGTACATATATGAACTAGACAAAATATAATGAGTGAGGTCTTTATGCTTTATCAAAGCATATTGAATCTTGGAATATCTCATGTGGGTAAATCACACAAGAGACAAAATAGTGCAGTAACAATACTATTGAATAAGTGTATCAACAATTATTCTTAAATAGTATATATTACACTTAGGCAATGGGCTAGGACTCTTATAACTTTGAAGTACTCAATTAACTCAATGCAATTGAATAGTTCAATGCAAGGCTAAGATTGAGTAGACATGAATAAATGGCTATAGGTAAAGGATATGTATGGATGATGTTTGAAACATGGCTTAAGATTCCTAATGAGTAAATGGGATTGGGTTAAGTACTATGATGTTGATTTGATCCATACCATAGTGGCAAAAGTAGAAACTAAGATTGATAGTATCACACTTTACTCAATTAACACATTTGTAATTTGAATAAGTGGGTACTATGCAAGATAGGTCTAAGTAGATATGATCTTGATCAAGATGTTGTTTAGATAACATTGAGGACTAGGTATGATCATGGGGTTTTCTAAAGTAGAAGGGAGCAATGATTGAAATAGAATTAGAATTAATCTATATAGGAATTACTCAAATTCTCATATTAGAATTTGAATATTTGTGATATGGTTCAAGAAATTATGGGAGTGATGCTACTGGATAGCTTGCAGTAATACAAAGTCACTGCAATTGGAATCACTCAAAAATAAGTTATAGAAATTGAATTATCACCGAAATAGTGATTTGGACAAATTTGAATGCACAAAGTGTGTGCACGTATCAAATTTGGATTTTCTTGATCCTATGATGTTCTACAAGTTGAGAGGATTCCAGAGACTACAAATTTGTAATTTTTGGATTATCAGAACAGAAGATATGAATTGATTGAGTTAACAGAAGGTTTGATTCGGTTCTGATGATAGATTCAAATTGAACCCATAAAATATAAGATTTTATGGTACTACTGGATTCTAGATGTTCTAAGGATTCCAACGAGGTATTATTTGCTATTTTTGGACCTACAGATCAAGAGTTATGATTTTTCAAAGTTTCAGCCCAAATCTGATTCAATATCTATTTTGAAAATCTGTTTGATTTAGAGAAGGCCACGTGGCGCGATATGACTGGAAGATACCGGTTCGTTAGGATCATGAATGGAGGCCGTTAGATCTTATGTTGCTTGGACGAACCAGATGGCTCCATACCTGTTCACTTAAGTGAATCAATCCGGGCCATCGGATCAACATCGGGCGGGCAGAACGAGATGGGGAGAGGGCTCACCGGAGAAAGGACGCCGGCGGCGAGGTCTGCGGCTCTGGAGGTCTACGGCGACTGCTCCGGTGACCTCCTGGCGATGGGAAAGAGTGGACGACGTGCAGCTTGACGCGGCGAGGACGGGAGCAAGATCTACGGCGTCGATTTCTTCCTGGAGTTTCGAGGAGGGGCGACAGGAGCGGCTCCAGGCGACGGTGAGATGCAGGTGAGGTTCCACTCCTCGATTTGCTACAAAACAGAGGGAACGGAGAATATCAGAAGGAGCGCCGGGACTTGGGGAGGAGTATGGACCAAAAGGGAGCGGCTCTATCTCACTGTGACGGCCGCATCGAAGAAAACACGGCGGCAGTAGCGGTGGACTCCGACGCCGAATCGCGGCAGCCTGGCGGCGCTATTTGGCGAGGGAGCAGAGGGGAAAGGCAGAGGGGGTCGTGGGCTACTTATAGGCGTGGTCGGGGAGCCGTTTCCGCTGCGGATTAACGAGGGGGAAGTGGGGCGTCACCGGCGGCATCGGTTACCAGTGAGAGGAAACGGCTGGGGGTTGGGGATGACAAGGCGGTCCCACCCGTCAGCGCAAAAAAAATAAAAGAGAAAACGGAGGGGTGCGCGGGGCTGGGCTGGCTCGGCCGGTGTCGGGCTGCTGCTCGGTCTTGGGCCCCGGGTGTGGCCCAGTTGGGCTGTGCCCTTCTTCTTTCTCTTTTTTTTGTTCTAAGTCCTTTTTCTTATTTCTGTTTTGTGATTTGTCTTATAACTTTTACATTCTAGCTCCAAATGAGCTCAAACCAAATTCTAAATTTTTCTAAAATTCAACTTAACATTCTAAGACAGTAAGAAACATGTTTTCAAAATAAAATATGTTTTTGAATAAAACTTTATGTGCATAGCATATAGGTTTTGCTTGCATAAGGAATATAGAAAATAGGGTTTGAACTCGATTCTTTCTAAAATAGTAAAATAATAGTTTATAAAATAATGATTGAGAAACACACTCAATTATGGTTTAAAAAAGCAGCCCATATTGAATAAAGTAAATTTTGTAAAACAATCTTTGCAAGCAAGCTTGCATAAAGCTGAATAGGGTTTGAATAAAGGAGAATGAAAATAACATTTTAAAACTTGTTCTTTCTCAAAGAAGTTCTTCAAGAAAATAATAGAGAGTTTAAAATAGTTTTCTAATAAAGTTTTCAAATAGACTCAAAAGTTTTTAAATCCCTGTGAATTTTCAATCAACACAAGCAAAATAAAAACGAAAATTTTCCCCCAAAATTTGATAAAATCTTGGGTCGTTACACTCTTGGATTAATACAACTTATTAAATCGCATGGAGCAAGTGAGGTTTGCTAAAAATTGCAATAGGACTTAATCTTTGATCTTGATATTTTAACTAAACGGTACTAGTCCGAAAAGTGATTATCCAGAATTCTATAGTTCTTTTAACTCAATTGAAACTAAGTGTTGGTGAAATACGGTTGTCAAAGACTACAATGACTTATGCAAATACACTAAGATTTAGTTCAAGTTAATCAAATTACTAATAAACTCCCACTAAATTCAACATCCCTCAAAGTTGTTTTGTGAAGCATGATCCAAATTCACTACACCGAGACCGATCATCACGTGAATGATGTAGCTTTAATGGTGAACATCAACATGTTGATCATATCATCCATATGACTCATGCTTGACCTTTCAGTCCGTGTGTTCCGAGGCCATGTCTGTACATGCTAGGCTCGTCAAGTTTAACCCAAGTGTTTTGGCGTGTGCAAAAACTGGCTTGCACCCGTTGTATGTGAACGTAGAGTTTATAGCACCCGATCATCACGTGATGCTTCAAAACGACGATCTTTCGCAACGGCGTATACGAGGGGAGAACACATTTTATCTTGAAATTAAATGTGAGGGATCATCTTATAATGCTACCGTCGCGATCAAAGCAAAATAAGATGCATACATAAATGAGAAACATCACATGCATATACAATATGTGACATGGTATAGCCAAACTTCGCGCATTGATCTCCATCTCGTGCGCGCCGGCATGATCTCCATCACTCCACCATGATTGTCTCCACCACGAATAGCAACTATGACTATTGCTAACTATTTAGCGATAAAGTAAAGCTATTACATGGCGTATAAGAAGTTGACACGCAGGTCATACAAAATTATAAAGACAACCATATGGCTCCTGCCGGTTGTGAACTCATCGACATGCAAGTCGTGAAATATTACAAAACATGATCATTGCATACATCACATATATCAACATACACATCATATCTTGTGGGAATACCATATCACAAACACTCCCTGCAAAAACAAGTTAGACGCCTCTAATTTGTTGATTGCATGTTTTACGTGGCTTATGGGAGCTACGCATAAGAACGGTTCTTACCTACGCAAAGCCACAACGGTGATATTATGGTTGCCAACATCCATTGTAGATCCCATGACTACTATAGTGAGAGAAACTGGCACCCACTAGCCGCATGTGTGGAACAAGCCACACGTCAAGTGCGGAGCCGGTCTCGCGAACGAGGTCACGTAAAGTTGGCCTGGACCGCTTCGATCTCACTATGTCGCGCCATAAGAAATACACAACATAGAGGTTTGCAACAGAAAACATCAACGCCCGCAACAACATGGTTGCATTTTACTCGTGTAAAACATCTACGCATAGATCTCGCTCTGATACCACTGAAGGGTTTCGCAGCATAGAAAACAAAAAATTTCCTACGATGACGAACAAGAACAAGCCAAGATCTGATCTACGAGATGCAAAACAACGAGCGGGAGAGATTTGATCTACATACCCTTGTAGATCGCACAGCGGAAACGTTCAGATGAACGTGGTCGGCGTACTCATACTAGCGTCTCCTCCTCGCGATCCGATCCGATCCAAGCGCCACAACGGGCGGCGCCTCCAAGCGTTGCACACGTACAGCGTAGCGACGACTCCTCCTCCTCCTCGGTCCAGCAAGGTGCGGTGGAGTGGTAGATGGGATCAGCAGCACGACGGCGTGGTGCTTATGGTGGAGAGTATACACAGGCAGGGCTTCGCCTACGCACGCGAGGTGGAAGAAGATATACTAAAGATCTAGTCAAACTAGAGCAATAAAATACTACAAAAGACAAAGATAACGCCGGCTAAAACAATTTTCGGTATTAGGTCTTCCAGTAAACCCTAAACACCGACCGGTCTCTGTCTTTTATAGCCGGGCACGGACGAACGAAACTTTCTTTCCAAGTCGGTCTTACTGATGACGTCGCGTGCAAGCTAAGCAAAGATGGATGGTATCGATCGGATCGATCGGATCCATCATGCAGCAAGGCAACGGCTGCTTTGGCCTTGCGTGCATGCGCTGAACGGCCCAATGGCCAGCTCGTTTGCTCCTCTCCTTTTTTTTCTTTGCTTTTTTTTTCCTTTCTTTCCTTTGCCCATACGATTGAGTTCTTTTGGCCCAATCAAATTGGCACGCATAGATACCCTTTCATGGGCTATTTTTTTCTCTATTTATTTCTTCTAAATAAATATTATTTAATATTTATTAATTCAATTAATTAATAAATTATTAATCTTCTTCCCGGAACAATTCCGTTACTCTCCGAAACAATTTCCATAAATCCCGAAACTACCCTAGCGTCGATGAGCGTTTAGTGTGTGACCCTACGGATTCGAGAATGTGCGGACATGATCACCATCAATAATCAATAGAGGGATCTGGAAATCTATATTGAATCCCACATATTCAACAAAGATCATTATCGGTGAACCACGATGTCAGGATTCAATTAATCCCGTATACAAATTCCTCTGTCTCGCGATATTTTACTTGCCCGAGATTCGATCGTCGGCATCGCCATACCTAGTTCAATCTCGTTCGTAGCAAGTACTCTTTACTCGTTCCGCAATCCAATATCACCCTGTGATTAAACTCATTAATCACATGTTTGCAAACGGTGTATGATATTGATTACCGAGTGGGCCCGGAGTATATCTCTCCAACATGGGAGGCACAAATTCCATCTCGATACATGCAACCCAACAAGTACTTTCTGATTACCTGAGAGACACCTTTATGATCACCCTCTCATAGAATGACGTTTGATGACCTCAAAGCTCTCTTCCGGTACCAGGGAGTGGCATTATCTCATGGTCTAAGGAATAGGATACTGACATAGAAAAGCTACGCAATTATGAACACAATGACACGATCTAATTGCTGTGCTTAATTTGGGTCTGTCCATCACATCATTCTTCTAATGACATGACCTCATTATTAATCGACAACTCATGCCTATGGTTAGGAAACCTTAACCATCATTAATCAATGAGCTAGACTAGTAGAGGCATACTAGGGACACGATGTTGTTTATAAACCACACAAGTATTAATGTTTCCACTTAATACAATTCTAGCATGGAATATAAACATTATCATGAACAAGAAAATATGATAATAACAATATTATTATTGCCTCTAGGGCATATTTCCTTCAGCCTGCGCCTTGGACTCTCTTAGAACCGTCGAAGTACATTGTCCAGACACTCGATAAATCTGGCGGTCCCGTGCTCTGCAGCTCCAGCCACTCTAATGTGAAATCTGGCAATATTTGCGACTTGATTGCCTTCTTTTTTTCGTACGTGATGTCCATGGGAGATAATTCGATTCCCCACAAAGAGACACGTCCTGTTGCCGAAGGATTGTTCAATATGTTTGATAGTGGCGCTTCATTGACCACTATAATTGGGTGCACCGCAAAGTACTGTCGCAATTTTCATGCTGTTGTAAAAACACTATATGCAAGCTTTTGATAATGCGGGTATCTCTGTTTTGTCGGAGATAATACTTCACTGATGAAATATACCGGCCTTTGGACGCCGTGGGCTTTTCCTTCTTCACTTCTTTCGACTAGTAATACTGTACTCACCACCTGATGGGTTGCGGCGATGTAGAGTAGTAGTGGTTCTTTTTCTTTTGGTGCGACCAGCACTGGTGGCGTGGAGAGCACTTTTTTCAGCTACGCAAAAGCTGCGTCTGCTTCTTCTGTCCATTCAAATTTATCATCTGACTTCTTCATAAGTGCATAGAAAGGAAGCGTCTTTTCTCCCAATCGAGCAACGAAGCGACTTAGAGCCGCGACACGTCCTGCGAGTTTTTATACGTCGTGTAGTTTTGTGGGTTTCCCCATTGTTAAAATTGCTTGGATCTTCTCTGGGTTCGCCTCTATTCCTCGTGCTGACACTAGGAACCCTAAAAGTTGTCCTACCGATACGCCGAAGGAACACTTTGTCGGGTTAAGCTTAAGCTTGTACCTGCTCAGGTTGTCGAAAGTTTCTGCCAAGTCGCTGATTAGGGATTCCTCCTCTCTTGTAGTGATGACTACATCGTCAATGTAGACTTGGATGTTGCGTCCTATTTGGCTTCCAAGGCAATTTTGCATCATCCGCTGATAAGTCGCTCCTGCATTTTTTAGGCCAAACAGCATTACTTGATAACAAAACACCCCATACGGTGTGATGAAGGCTGTCTTTTCTTCGTCTTATTTTTTCAACTTGATTTGGTTGTAACCAGAATATGCGTCCAAAAAGGAAAGCCTTGCGCAGCCCGCTGTTGAATCAATTATCTGATCGATGCGGGGTAGAGGGAAGGGATCCTTTGGACAATGCTTATTGAGAGATGTGTAATCGACACATACTCTTTGTACGTCTGTGTTTTTCTTGGGTACGATGACCGGATTGGATACCCAACTCGAAGTTTTTATTTCTCTGATAAATCCGGTGTTTTCTAGCCTATGCAATTCTGATGCTATCGCCTTCCTTTTAGGTTCATCAAATCGTCGCAATGGTTGCTTGACTGGCTTTGCTTTGGGATCTACATTTCATGCGTGCTCGACGAGTTCCCTGGGAACCCCTGGCATGTCTGACGGACACCAGGCAAAGATTTCCCAGCGCTCACGGAGGAACTCGACGAGCGCGCATTCCTATGCGGGATCCAAGTTTACCACAATTGATGTCGTCTTGTTTGGGTCTGTAGGGTGGACCTGTATCTTCTTCGAGTCCTGAGTTGTGTCGAAAGCCTGATCTGGCAGGGATCGTCCAATGTCGGGTAGCACATTATAATCCGTTTCTCCTTTTAGCCTCTCGTATTCTGCTGTCATGCCGAAGGTTTGCGCCATCCTATTGAATTCTCTGTCGCATGTGTTGGCTACTTCAAAGCTCCCCTGCACTGTAATTGTTCCTTTGGGTCCTGTAATTTTTAACGTTAGGTACGTGTAGTGGGGTACTGCCATGAACTTTGCAAATGCTGGGCGCCCTAGAATTGCGTGGTACTGTGATGGCCAGTCCATAACTTCGAATTCCAACTTCTCCCTGCGGTAGTTGCTGCTACTGCCGAAGCAGACGTCGAGTTCTATTTTCCCCAGGGGGTGATTTGCGGCTCCTGGTACTATTCCATGGAAAGAACAATCTGTTGGCTTCAGGCTTGTCAGTGAGATACACATTGCCTTCAGGGTTCTAGCATATATTAGATTTATGCCACTTCCTGCATCCATGAACACTCTCCTGATGCCGTACCCTCCTATTTGCGCCTTTAACACCATTGACGAGTGGCCCGGCCTGGGAACTTTCCTTGGGTGGTCTGCTCTGCTGAACCTAACTGGTTGATCTGACCACCGCAAGTATTCAGTGGTGGCTGGTGGCGATGATATTGCGAGGCTTACTTGCCTGGATATGCTTTTTCGCTCCTTCTTTGACTTGGGCACCGGTTGAATCATTGCCGATATGTAAACTTTTGACTCTATGTGCCTTGCTAGCCTTTGTACCTGGTATCCTTGACTTGTGTATTTTTCTCCTTGCCATCCCCCTTGGTTTGGGCCCATGGTGCTTTGTAGTCTTAGGAAAGTTCTACAATCCTTCATCTGGTGATTTGAGACTCTTTTTCCATCAAGATATGCGTAGTGGATTCGACAAGGTCCGTATAACATGTCTTCGGCCGTAGGGCCGGAGTATCTTGGTTTTTCTGCTCCCTTTGCCTGAAACCTCCTGTTTTCATATGCTTCCTCTTCCCTTGCTTCGTAACCCGCGGCTACCTGATTTCGCCTTCCTTGGTTATCCCTACTGCGGTGTCGTCTCCTCTGTCTACTTGTTCTGTCGACTTCTGGTGAACGTCCTCTTTTGTTATTATATGCGTCCTCTCCGTCAGCGAATTTGTTGGCTTCTTCCATTAGCTCAGCTACTGTCGTTGGCCTTGTTCTTCCTATTTCTTCCACGAGATCTGAGCGACGAAGGCCGGCCGAAAAAGCGTCTATTGCTCGTTCGTCGGAGACGTCCTCTGCTGAGTTTTTGATTACACTCCATCGTTGTATATAAGAACGTAGAGTTTTGCCTTTCCTTTGCACACACGCTTTGACTTCCTCTAGTGATGTTGGGCGCTTGTATGTCGAACGGAAATTTCTTGCGAATTGGCTTTCGAGTTCTCCCCAGCTTCCAATGGATTCATTAGGTAAGGTATTCAACCAGGACCGTGCTGCGCCGGTGAGGTGTAGTTGCAAACTTTGCATTGCAGTCGCTTTTGTTCCCCTTAATATCTATACTGCCTGCAGATAATACGATAACCATAGGGTAGGTTTCTGCGACCCATCATATTTTTGCTGGTCGTGTGGTAACTTGAATCCTTTGGGTACCCGCGTTTTGCGAACCCTGCGGGTAAAGCACAACGCACCCATCTCTTTTTCGTCGTCTTCATAATTTTCTTCCCTCCAGGCGTGGCACGATTTATTTACTCGAGCATGTGCTATTATGTTTCTTGCGTCCTCCCTCCTTTGTCGCCTTTCTTCTTCTGATGACTCGCTAGACTCGTTTCGCGTGATACTGTGTTTGAACTTCTCCTTTCGCCTTTCCTTGTGGCTTGTCGACTTTGTCTCTGGACCTTTTCCCCTGATCTTGTCTTCCACTATCCCGAGGCTTCGTATTGCGTCTTGGTGCATGTCTTCCCGCGGATCTCTGGGTTCGGGCCGCGTGGTTAGTAAATATGCATGTGCTGCTATTAGCGCTGCCTCCAGTGTTTCTTGCACGAAGTCTTCTTCCTCCTCCTCTAGCTGTGGAGTAATACTCCTTGAATACCTTTTCTCTCTACTTTGCGTTGCTGCCCCTCTGTTGTGTTTTGGGTCTCTGCGCCTTTCCCTGCTATACTTTGAATCCTCACTAGAATCATCCCAGTACTCTTCTCTTGACATACTGTTATTATGTTGGAAAAATATGTCTCTTTCCTCTCTTAGTTTCTTCCTATGTTGGTGCAATGCATACTGATATCCCATTAGAACTTCTCTTCTCGATCCTTCGGGTACTTCTGTACCATGATTTATAGCTGACATGATGATCCTACACTCTCCGGCTGAGACGTGGACCTTCTCCTTCTCCTTTTTGTTGTGCTCCTTTATCTTGTCGACTTGCCTGTCGACCCCTTTACTTCATTCGTTGTTGTTTTCTTCTTCTGCTTCAGTGATAATGACGCATAGCTGGTGTACTCTTTTGGAGACGCCACTACCTCCAGCGGCAAAGTCCCTTGCACTGTTGTGTGTTTTACACGCTTTTTCTTCCAAGTCGAGTTTTTCCCAAATTTTGTCGCCTTCTGCGGTTGGTGCTTTTCCTAAGCTGACCGGCGAGTTTACCTCGCTGGAAGAGCCTTCCGATGATTCCAGCATTACTACTGTTTCGGGCTTTCTTGCCGACGGATCTGGTTTCGTCGAATCCGAGAGGCGGGATGAACCCGACGACCCGATGAGGATGCTTAAACTTCCGATTGTCAGCTCCGTCTCTTGATTTTCATTGACTTCTGCACTGCTGTTGGCTAAAAGCGAAAAAGCCGTCGAATTCATGATTCCAACACCCAGAGTCCCCACGGTCGGCGCCAATTGACGAGGGTTAACTCGACAAATGTCCTAGATGAAGGACTTATGATCGGGGACATAGGGCGTCGGATGAACTCGAAGGTAAAGTTAGTCGAAATAGGTATATATCGAAAGTAAACTTGGGTGTTGAACCTGGCTTGCTTTCAATCTGGCCTACACCGTCCCCTCTTGGCCCCTATATATAGGTGGCCAGGTCTCGAGGATCGGGTAGGGTCCGTTACAGATTACAATATTGACATATGGTAAGAACTCGTATCTCGACTATCATTACAATTGGGCCTAGCATAATGGGCCTCAGGGGTACTCAACTAACGGGCTCTATTAGCTATACCCTTGTCAATCCTCTTTTGTGAAATATCGCATTTGGTTTAGCTTCTGAGTTGTTCCTTTCTTTTGCCTTCCAGCCTGTGCGTGCTGGTAAATTATCTGGTCATGGTCGAGCTCCATCTCCTACCGATGCTCTTGACTCTGGAGTTTCGTCGCCTCCTCGAGCTGTTTGTCGATGCGACGAGTACTCCTCAAGGATTGCAGATCTTGAAAGTCGTTTGACTTTGTCTAAACGCCAAGCACAAATGGCTATTGATAAAGCCAGCAAATCTTGCGGCTTTATGAAGCAGATATCCATACTCGAGGATAAGGTGTCGAGTCTGACCACAAAAATTGTACATTTGGAGGAGTGCAACTCCTTTCTCGTTGGTATTATCGAGTCTGCTTGCGAGTTGCTGCGATGTAAGTTTTCCTGCAATTTTCCCCTTTTTCTCTTTTTTTCTGCTGCGACGCTGCTGGCCCATGACTTTTGCTACTGTAGGTACTTGCCTGGACTTCGCCAATGAGGCTCGCCGTGTTTCTGAACGGGTTGCGGCTCTCGAGAGTTCGTCCGGTGGAGTCGAAACTTTTTGGTCCGAGCAACGGCGTCGCAATGCTATTGTGCTTCTCCAAGATCGTGCTCAACATATCGGAGAAGCGGTTGATGGTTGTGGAAAAGCTTTGACTACTATCCATTCTGTGATACTTCCTCATAATCCTCTTCCTGGGACTTTTCCATAGCTGCTTGCTGTTTTTAGGTCTACTCAGCGTATTCATCGTCTGATAGAGCTTAACTTAGTGGCTGGTGCCAATTTCGCACTTGGTTAGACACGTAAGTGGCACCCAAGGCTCAATTTTATTTCCATGTCACTAAGCTTGCATGCAGGACGAGCTCAGCTACGAGTTCATATGGATGCTACCCTTCAACCAGCTAGGAGGCTTATAGCTAGGTTGCTTCGAGAGGATGCCGCGTTCTTTTGCGAGCATCGTTATCTAGATCCTTTGGGCGTAGATGATTCTGATCAGCCATTGATGTGATATTTGTGTGCGCATAATGCGAGAGTTTATTGTTTTCCAACTTTTGGTGCCAGAATTTTATCCTCAGAGCATTGCACTTTTGCGTTTTATGTTGGTACGTTTGCTGCTACTTTTGAAGACTCGTAAACTCAAATAAGAGGAACTTTTGTCTTTTATTTTGTATATAATGTAAGATACATGGGATGACCTAAGAGATCCGGCCAATGACATGTGTTCTGGATCTAGAGGGCATTGCCCTGGAATAACTCATGGCTTTTACAGCCTTATTTTCCTATTCTACTTACTCGCCTATGTCGCTTGCGTCTTCTCCTCTTCTCTTGTAGACTTCTCTTGCTCTGGTGGCTGTACTTGAGGTTTTTTTATTTCTGGTTCCTTAGGGTTTCCTTCGAGTTGCTGCATGACTCCTGTAGTCGTGCTTTTTGCCTTAGGTTCCCCGTAGCTTGCCATCATACCGAAGTTTTGGGCCATCTTATGGAATTCTTTGTCACATAAATCTGATAGCTCGAAGCTTCCCTTTACTGTGATAATTCCCCTGGGTCCTGGCATTTTTAGTACCAGGTAAGTATAGTGAGGTACTGCCATGAATCGCGAAAACACGGGTCTCCCGAGGATCGCATGATATTGTGATGGCTAGTCCATGACTTCGAAGTCGAGTTTCTCCCTTCTGTAGTTTTGTCGATTTCCGAAGCAAACGTTTAGTGCTATTCGACCAAGTGGATAGTTGGCACTTCCTGGGACTATTCCGTGAAAAGAACAGTCAGTTGGCTTTAGGAACTCCAATGAAATGTGCATTGCTCATAGGGTTTTTGCGTAAATCAGGTTTATTCCACTTCCTACGTCCATGAAAATTCTGTCGATATCGTACATTCCTATTTGAGCTTTGAGAACCAAGGGCGCGTTTCCTGGCCGAGGTACTGTTATCGGGTGATCATCTCTGCTGAATTCTATGGGTTGCTCTGACCAATGTAGGTATTCTGTTGTTGCTGGAGGTGAAGTTATTGCGAGGTTGACTTGTCGAGTTATGCTTTTCTCCTCTTTGTTCGACTTGGGCACTGGTTGTATCATTGCTGTGATGTGCCCCTTAGATGGAACATATCCTTCCTCGTCGTCGCGTCCCTGGTTTGACTGATCTTGACCCTTGGGAGCCCCACTATTTCCTTGTTGGGTTGTTGGCGTGTTTCTTGTGTTTCCCTCGTATCCCTGGCGTTTTGCCTCAGCTTGCTTGTTGAGTGCTGCTTCTTGTAATTTCAAGAACATTGTACAATCTTTCATTGCGTGTCTGGATACTCGTTTCCCATCGACGAACGCAGAATGGATATGACATGGCCCGTTGAGCATGTCTTCTGGTGACGGGTTGTACTCTCTGGATTCCTTTGGAGGAAATTTTTTGTACTCTTCTCTCCCATAGTTGCGGTACCCTGAACTTTTCCGATCGTTGCTTTGATAGGTGTTATCTTTATATCCTGCGGCTACTTGGTTGTGAGAGCCATAATTGTCGTAATTACGGGACCTTCTCCTTTGTCCTCCGTATCTGGTTCCTCTGTCATCTTCTGGTGATCGCGTGCGTTTATTGTTGCATGCATCTTCTCCATCTGCAAATCTGTTTGGTACGTCCATTAGATCTGATACTGTTTTCGGCTTGATCCTGCCCATCTCTTCGACTAGGTCTCCTCGTCGTAACCCGATTATGAATGCATCTATTGCTCTTTCGTCCGAAACTTCGACTGCGGAATTTTTGATGAGACTCCATCTTTGGATGTATGTCCTTGATGTCTCCCCGCATTGTTGTACGCAGGCTTTGACTTCTTCTATGGATGCTGGCCGCTTGTATGTCGACTTGAAGTTGCTTGTAAATTGCTTTGTTAGCTCCTCCCAGCTTCCAATTGTTTCTTTTCCTAACTTGCTTAGCCATGACCTTGCTGCTCTGGTGAGGTGCAATTGCAAACTTTGCATTGCTGTTTCCTTGGTTCCTCCTAATAGTTTTACTGCTTGTAGATAATCTGAAAGCCACGATTGTGGCTCCTGGGATCCATCATACTTTTGCTGATCATGGGGTAGTTTGAAACCTTTGGGTACTAGCGTGATGCGAACCCTACGGGTAAAGCATGGCGCCCCCATCTCCTTTTCATCGTCTTCGTAGTCATACGTTCTGTTGGGGGTTCTGGATCGTCGGGTTCCTTTGTTCTTTGGACTATTGTATCGCCCAGGTGATGGTGTTCTAGATCGGCGACTCCCACTACTGTGCCGAGGACTACTATGATGGCGTGGTGATCTAGGTTTGTGAGCTCCTTTGTTGCGATATGCCTCCTCCTCTTTTGCTGATAATTTGTTGCCTACCATCTTCAGTCCATTTAGCGCTGCTTGGTTCATATGCTCCCTCGGGTCTCCTGGATTTGGTCGTGTCGTATGCAGGTATGCTTGAGCTGCCACTAATGCTGCTTCCGGAGTTTTTGGGATGATATTTCCTTGCTCGTCGACCGATAGGAAGGACGAGTCAAGGTTTTTTGAGATGCTTTGCCTTTCTGAGTACTCTAGATTCTCATACCTTGAACCATGTCGACGATGCCTTCTGTTTGTATATGATGCATCACTACGTGCTCTGCGAGCAGCTTCGCTTGCTGCAATAGCTGAGTCCTTCCTTTTCTGCACTTCGATCCTCTCTTTTGCTAATTGTTTCACCTGTTTCCTTAGGGCGTAATGGTACCCCAAGAGCATGTTCTGGCTAGAGTTTGTTGGTATTGACGTGCCATGCTCCACGGCTGTATTGATTGTTCTCCACTCTTCTTCTGATAGTCGAACTTTTACCCTCATTGTGAGGGTGTCAGCGGTTTCTCCTTCTGCTAAATGATTCGCTCCTCTGTTTATATTTGCTGGATTAAGTACTGGGTTGTTGTTGTCGTCGAGTTCTTCTGAATTATCTTCTGCGATGGCGAGTATCTGATACCGATTGTCGAGCTTGCTGTTGTGACTTGAGAAGATCGAATTGTCATCTTCAGAAAGTTCTAGTCCTATTTTCCATGAGTCTGTTGATTGATCTGATTTGTCATCATGGTAGATTGTGAGATCTTCGAGTTGTACTTCTAAGTCAAAATTCTCAATTGTTTCGTCGCCTCCTGCGATTTTTCCTTCTGTTGCTTCTGCTAAGCTGACCGGCGAGTTTACCTCGCTAGAAGAGCCTTCTGATGATTCCGACATTGCTACTGTTTCGGGTTCACTTGCCGACGGATCCGCTGTCATCGGATCTGAAAGGCGAATCGAACCTAATGATCCGACGTGAAAGTTTAGACTTCCGATTGTCAAATCCATATCTTGATCCATGCTCTCGAATACTTGCGTGAAACTTGACTGGTGAGTTTGAAAATCGACGGTCCCGAAGGGTATCTGAATTTCGTCGACTTGCGAGTTGTTGTTGGCCGAAAGCGAAAAAGCCATCGAGTTCATGATGCCAACGCCCAGAGTCCCCACGGATGGCGCCAATTTGAAAGTGCAAACTTTGTTTCCCTCAGATTTTGTGTGTTAGATAACAACATTAGGGATATTAAGTGTGTGCTAAGCTGTGCAGTTTTGACAGTTGAAGAAATGCCAGGCCGGATATTCCGGCCAGGGGTGGCCGGATAATCCGCCCCCTCGGGGAGTGGCCGAAAAACGGCTAAGGACCTGGCGCGGCGTCACCCAGTATAGGGGGGCGGATAATCCGGCCAGGGGCCGGATATTCCGGCCAGCCCGATAATCCGGTCCAACTTTGGCCGGATAATCCGCCCCTCCAAGTCAGCAACGGCTACATTTTGGGAGGGGGTATAAATACCCCTCCCCTTCTTCCACCTCAAGCTGCTCGAGCTGATGAAGAAGAACACCTTATTTTGAGCCACCAAATTCGCAAGATCTCCTCCCTCAACCCACCAAAGCTCTTGATCTTTGGAGAATCGAAGGAGAAGGCCTTGATCTACATCCTCACCGAAGCGATTTGATTTCCCCTCTCATTTGCTAGAGGGCCCTTTGGTCTTGGGTTCCCTTGTGTCCCTTGACCTTGTTTGTGTGATTGATATCTTGATACTTGTTGATTGAGATCTTTGTGGTGCTTGGGAGCCTCCAATTCAGTTGTGGAGTTGTGCCCCAAGTTTTGTAAAGGCCGGTTCCGCCTTGAGGAATCCCTTAGTGGAAAGTGAGCTAGGCCTTTGTGGCGGAAGCTTGCACCGGAGAATAGGGTGAGCCTTTGTGGCGTTGGTTAGGCCTTTGTGGCAACCACACCCCTCCAACGTAGACGTACTTCCCCTAAAAAGGAAGGAACTACGGGAATTACGTCCGTGTCTCCGTGTGCTCCACTCTCGGTTACCTCTATCCTTTATTGCCTTTACTACTTGTAACTTGCTTAGCTTGCTTGTTGACATATAGGTAAATTCACCTTAGTTGCATATCTAGAGAATTTACCTTTTGTGTCAAGCCTAAATTGAAAAAGAATTAAAATTTGAGTAGCACCTATTCACCCCCCCCCCTCTAGGTGCCCATACGATCCGTTCACAATTGACGAGGGATAACTCGACAAATGTCCTAGATGAAGGACTTAGGATCAGGGTGATAGGGCGTCAGATGAACTCAAAGGTAAAATCAGTCAAACAAGGTGGCTATGAAAGTAAATGTGGGTGAAGAACCTGGCTTGCTTTCAATCTGGCCTACACCGTCCCCTCCTGGCCCCTATATATAGGCGGCCAGGTCTCGAGGATCGGGTAGGGTCCGATACAAATTACAATATCGACATACGGTAAGAACTCGTATTTCGACTAGTATTACAATTGGGCCTAGCTTAACGGGCCTCAGGGGTACTCAACTAACGGGCTCTACTATCTATACCCTTGTCACATATAGAAAGACATATTATAGAAAAATGAAATCGAAAATATTCGGAGATAACTATGAAAACACCTCTCTGGATCCTCGAATTGAAAGAGAGATTGATAGGGATCAAGAATCCTAATTCTTGCTATTTGGAATGGATCCAATTCTATTGAATCTGACTCATAGTGATCATTTCTCTTAAGCAAAGAATGACCTTGGTTATCAAAGGATTGAACAACCGGGATCCATTTACTTATGATACGTAGTTGGCATTGATAACAAGGATCTAATGAATTATGAGTTTAATAGATCCCCTTTAGCAGAAAGACCTATATTCCTTGCTCATTATCAGACAATCACTTACTCATGGAAAACCCTTTTCGTTCCACTTAGCCCTATCGGGTATTTTAGTGATAGGTTCTATAGGAACTGGACAATCCTATTTGGTCAAATACCTAACAAAACATTACGAGTTTCCTTTCATTAAGGTACGAGGGCTTCTTATTCCAAAAAACGAAAGCACCTTTTCATTCTTTCATATACTAGGGGTTTTTACTTGGAAAAAACAATGTTCTAAAGGATTCGGGTCCATAACCACGAGTTCCAGTGCACTAGATCTTGTAACACTTAGCAACGAGGCCCTATCCATTAGTATTCCACATAAGAAATCCATTATAGAAAAAAAATACAATTAGATTAGCTCTTCATAGACAAACTTGGGGTTTGCGAGCCAAGGTAAGATCGGCTCGGGATCATGGGACCCTTTTCTATCAGATAGGAGGGGCTCTTGTACAAAATAGACTTATAAGTAATAACCCCATCGAATCTATCTATATAAAGAGGCAATCATGTCAGGAAGCGGGTTTTTCTTTGGCCAAAAGGTACTTCGAACTTGGAACGAGCATGAAGAGATTAACGAGACTTCTTTCTCTTTTGAGTTTTTCTGGCGGACCTGCCGCGCAAGATCTTTGGTCTTCCCCAAGAACTGATGAAAAAAAGTGGATCGCTTCTTATGTACTCGCTCAGAATGATTCTTCTCTATCTATAGTTCATGGCCTATTAGAAGTAGAAGGTGCTCTGGTGCAATCCTTACCGACAGTATTGAGGAGTTCTTTAATCATATTAGTATGCATAAAGATGTTGAGAATAGATCTTTGGCTGAGCTTCCTCCTAGTTATGAAGTTGTTGTTGCTTATTTAGTTCACATGTTGGAGGCTAGGTTTGTTAACCTTAATCCTTTTATGCAACAAATGTTTCTTAAGCTTCATGATATCGAAGACTCCGAAAAGAAAGACTTTATTTTGGAGACTTTGCGTAGAGAATTTAGAGATGTTGCTATTGAAGCTAGGAAAGTTTTTGAGCATTTTAATATGCTTGGCTCACCTATTAATGTTGTTGGTACAACCAAAGAAGACATCAAAGTACCAATTCCTTGCAAACTTGTAGGATTGCATGAAGCTTTGGAAAAGAATTTCGATTGGATTTGTCCCGAAAACCCTTTTGATGAAAGTAGTGAACCAAAGAGTGTTCATAAGGGATCTTCAAAAACTCATTTGGATACAATTCAATTCATTGTTGAAAAGACTTCTGCAATTGATCTTAATGCCTCATTTGATAATACTTGATTTGCACTTTCTGCACCTAGCTCAAAGGCGTTAAAGAAAATCACTCTTAGGAGATAACCCAATGTTTTCTTTTTAGAACTTTTTCTTTTATTTGAGTCTTGGAAGTTATTAATACTGTAATGACCTCTCCTTATCATTTTTATTTCATTGTTGTGCCAAGAAGAACCTCTAATTTGAGGGAGGTAAGATTTGGGGAAGTTGCTGTCCTGAAACAGATTTCTACGTTGCACCGTAAAAATTCGTGAAAATTCTCAGGATATCTTTTTGATCTGAAATTTCTTGAGCATATTCCCCAGGTTATATCCAAACTTTAATTAGTTTTGCACTTTTAGATTTGAGCAACAGAAGGTCCTCGAAAAATTCGACCTTTGTCAGCTGTTCTATTTTGACAGATTTCTGCCACTATTTGTGTTTGCCTTTCGATCGCTTTCTTTTTTAGTTCTTTTGATCACGGAACTTTTGAGGAAGTTGCTACAGTAGTATATGCTTTATATGTGGTGTTTTTGAGTTTGAACCTGAACCAAAAAAGGGTTGATTTACTTTTATATTTATGCTAATGTTGCTAATAGAATTGTGTGAAGTTTTGTATGAAGAAAGTTTTCAAATATAGGGATTGGAGAATGATGAGCTGAGATGAAGTATGCACAAAAGCTCAAGCTTGGGGATATCCATGTCACCCCAAGAAATATCCAAGAGGTACAAGTGTCAAAGCTTGGGGATGCCCCCGAGGCACCCCTTCTTCATCGGTAAAAATCAGGTCACCTTTCAACACACTATATTTTTATTGCTTCATATTCTATGCGTTTTTCTTGGAGCGTCTTTACTTTTGCTTTCAGTTTTTTTTTGTTTTTTTTGCTGCAATAAATGGTTGGACCCCAACAAATTTCTTTTGGAGGAGATATACTTCGTTTTTCATTGCCAAGAACACTCTAGTTTTCAATCTTATCGTTCAACGAGTGTTCTCTTTTTTCTAGAACTGCGTTTAGCTTTCATTTTTTGCCTTGATTTTTGTTCAGATCTTGTTTTATCTTTGCATCAAGGTGTATTTAGACCACTGGTCTATGTTGTTTTTCATCAAAAGAGTTGTTTCAAAAAGGTTTGAATGGTGTTGGAAAAGAGAAAAAGTTTCATGCAAAAAAGTGGTACAAAAAGGAGCTTGTTTAGACTGCGGCTTAGACTTTTGCATGCAATGCTTGATGTCATTTTGATAGTATGCTTAGTAGTTTTTGCTGTAGCATGACTTATCTCAAATGACTGAGATTGCTTAATGAGCCTTTGAAAAAATCATACGTTATTTTTATTATATGGAAGCATTTATTTGGTTTTCTCATTGATGCTTTATTTGGGTTGACTTGGCGCATTCTTACAACATGTTTGACTCTTACAAAGTCGCCATAAGCCTTTATGATCATTTGGTTTTTGACTTGTGATGCCATTTTATGCTTCTTTTAATGTTGTTTTGTCGCTATGCATGATTATGGCCGTTATTGCTCTCCTAGTTGGTCGCTCCCAGTCTTTTGCTAGCCCTCATTTTGTACTAAGTATGAGCTCTACTCGTGCATCCAACTCCCAAAAACTAAGTTATTCCAATGTGTCCACTATAAATTCCTATGCATGGTATTTACAAGCCATTCCAAGTAAATTTTCATGTGCTACCTTTCAAAAACCTTCAAAATACTTCTCATTTTGTGACACTGTTTTCAGCTCATGGGGACGTAGTGGTCGGATTTGCTATCTTCCATATTGTTTTATTCCAAAAAGAAAAAAAAAGAGGAAAAAGAAAAGAAAAAAAGGCACTCCTCCATGGTATGTGAATGTTGGTGGGCACTCGATGGAATCAGTTAGCCATGGTTTGTGAAAGGAAAAAGGTGGGGAGGAGTGCCAAGCTTTATAAAAGAGCACAAAAGTGCCAATCTCTCTCTCAAAAACTTGCTCATTTTTGTATGGAAGATAGTAAGAACCCCATTGCTAGTCATTGACAAAGATAACCACCTCTCAAAACCAATTTTTATCTCTCTGTTTTACAAATGAAAAGCTCTAACACATGTTTAATCCTTGCTTCCCTCTACGAATGATCTTTCTTTTACTTTTTTGTTGAGTCTCCACCTTCTACCTTTATGCACCATCTAAGAGAGCATAGTTGCCATTCTGAGTTTAATGTGCATAGTCCCAAAGTTTATCATTGATTGATTCATGATTATGGTTTCGCTTGTTCTTAAATTATTTGTATCTAGTCGCCCTCTTAAACTTGAAGGTGTCCTATGCATTTATGTTTTGCTATTCTATGAAGGACAAGCTGAAAACCATTTGCTATGTTTTTCCATATGATTTGAACACACATTTGACTTTCATTGTTTCATTATTCATGATCTTTCGTTTGTGTTTCTTTTCATGTTATAACATGGTTGCTAAGTTTTTATTGTCAAGATTATGTCTCTTATGCCCATGTTTTAAGTTCTTTGATCCCAGCACTCAATGATGATCAAGATTGTGATGGTGCATGTCACCTCAAAAATTATTCTTTTATTATCACTTACCTAGTCGAGGACGAGCAGGAGTTAAGCTTGGGGATGCTTGATACGTCTCAAACGTATCTATAATTTTTTATGCTCCATGCTTGTTTATACACCATTTGCTTTCTGTTTTGTTACACTTTGTGGCATTTTTATGCATTTTTCGGAACTAGCCTATTAACAAGATGCCACAGTGCCTGTTTCCTGTTTTCTGTTGTTTTTGTGTTTCAGAAAAGTTACACAGGAAAAATTCTCAGAATTGGACGAAACAAAAGCCGAACCTCCTATTTTTACCGAAGCTTCGCGAAGACCGAAGATGAGACGGAGGGGGGCCAGGGGCCAGGCTCACCATATGGTGGCGTGGCCCAGCCCCTGGCCGCGCCACCACATGGTGAGGCCAGGTGGCCCACCCTCTGACGCTGCCCTTTCGCCTATAAAATCCCCTCGACGACAAAAACCTAAAGGACAGATCGCTTTTCCTCGAAACATACTGCAAGCCGCCGCCGTCGTTGAAGCGAGATCAGGAGGATTCATGAGCTCTTCCCGACACCCTGCCAGAGAGGGGAATCCCTGCCGGAGGCCTTCTCTACCACCATGATCGCCTCCGGAGTGATGTGTGAGTAGTCTACCTTGGACTACGGGTCCATAGTAGTAGCTAGATTGTTGTCTCCTCCACCATGTGCTTCATGTTTAGATCTTGTGAGCTGCCCTACATGATCAAGATCATCTTTATGTAATTCTACATGTTGTTGTTAGGATCCGATAAGTATTGGTGCTATGTTAAGTTGATGTGCTGAATATATATCTTTATGTTATCTCTATGTTATTTATGATCTTGCATGCTCTCCGTTGCTAGTAGATATCTTGGCCAAGTAGATGCTAGTGACTCCAAGAGGGAGTATTTATGCTCGATAGTTGGGTTCATGCCTCTAGTAATCTGGGGGAGTGACAGAAACCTCTAAGGTTGTAGATGTGCTATTGCCACTAGGGAGAAAACAACATTCTTGTGTCCAAGGACATTTGCTTTGTTTACTTTACGCACTTTGCTTAATGCAGTTATCCGTTGTTCGCAATTTAATACCCAATGTTTGCTCGGACGACATTCAGAGGGTGGATTATTAGTCATAGATGCAGTTGGATTACGGTCTATGTATTTTGTCGTAATGCCCAGAGTGAATCTCATAGTGATCCTCATGACATATGTACGTTATCTTTATTCTATCAATTGCCCAACTGTAATTTGTTTACCCAGCATGTTGTTATTTATCTTATGGAGAGACACCACTAGTGAACTGTGGACCCCGGTCCAATTTCCTTTACATTGCTATACCGTTTTACTTTACTCGCACTGTTTACTTTTACTTGCATACTATTATTCTTTTACCACTCGATATGCTCAATCCTTTGTTTATAGCAAACCGGTGAGATTGACAACCTCATCGTAAGTTGGGAGCAAAGTTCTTGGTTGTGTTGTGTGCAGGTTTCACGTTGCTGATAGGTGAAGACGCACCAGCAATATTTCTGGTGCCATTGTCTGGAGTGTCACGGAGCTAGCAAGCATCACCTTCTGAAGTTTGGCTTTCTCCTACTGGTTCGATAAACCTTGGTTTCACAACTGAGGGAAGACTTGCTGTTGTGCTCATCATACCTTCCTCTTGGGGTTCCCAACGGGCTGTTACTTACAAGCCATCAATCATTAACAAGCATAGCCATAATAGTATCAATCTTATCACTCAAGGAAGAGGTTTCTTTAATAGAATTTACCTTCTTACCTTGTGGAGCTCTCTCGGTGTGCCACTCAGAATAATTTACCATCATATTATCAAGAAGCTTCGTTGCGGTGCCCAAGGTGATGGACATAAAGGTACCTCCGGCAGCTGAATCCAAAAGACTTCTTGTAAAATTTAGTTCTGCATAAAAGGTTTGGATAATCATCCAAGTAATCAGTCCATTAGTTGGACAATTCTTTATCAAAGATTTCATTCTTTCCCAAGCTTGAGCAACATGTTCATTATCAAACTGTCTAAACTTCATAATATCACTTCTCAAAGCTATAATCTTAGCAGGAGGATAATATTTCCAATAAAAGCATCCTTACACTTAACCCAAGAATCAATACTATTTCTAGGCAAAGATAGCAACCAATCCTTAGCTCTTCCTCTTAAAGAGAAAGGAAACAACTTAAGCTTAATAATATCACCATCTACATTCTTATACTTTTGCATCTCATATAGCTCAACAAAATTGTTGAGATGAGCTGCAGCATCATCAGTGCTAGCACCAGAAAATTGCTCTTTCATAACAAGATTCAACAAAGTAGGTTTAATCTCATAAAAATTGCCTCAGGAGCAGGTGGCGCAATAGGAGTGCAGATAAAATCATTGTTGTTTGTGCTAGTAAAATCACACAACTTGGTGTTCTCGATAGTACCCATTCTAGCAAAACTAAAAGCAGACAGGTAAAAATAACAACTATAAAGGAACTATTTTTTTGTATTTTTGATAAAAACGATGCAAACAAAAATAAATTAAAGAAAATAAGCAAAACAATAACAAAGTAAAAGATTAGAAGCGAGAGACTCCCCTTGCAGAAATCCTATTTCTCCCCGGCAACAGCGCCAGAAAAATTGCATGATAGTGCTTGTTAGGCACCTAGTTGGGAACCCCAAGAGTAAGGTATGATGAGCACAGCAGCAAGTCTTCCCTCAGTATGAAACCGAGGTTTATCGAACCAGTAGGAGAAAGAACCAACTTTCGAAGGTTGATGCTCGCTAGCTTCACGACAGCTCCAGACAATTTATATATGGCGCCTTATCTGGGGCGTAGCTTTGCACCAGCAGCAACGTGGAATCTGCACACAACACAACCAAAGTACTTTGCCTCAACTTACAGTGAGGTTGTCAATATCACCGGTTTGCTGTAAACAAAGGATTAAATCTATCGTGTGGTAAAAGATAGTAGTTTGCGAGAAAGTAAATAAAGCGAGTAAATAGTAAACGGTAATAAGAATGTAAAAGAATGGACCAGGGACCACAGTTCACTAGAGGTGTCTCTCCATAAGATAAATAACATGCTGGGTAAACAAATTACAATTGGGAAATTGACAGAATAAAGAATGCAAACAAATGCATGTACATGTCACGAGGATCACTATGAGATTCACTTGGGCATTACAACATAATACATAGACCGTAATCCAACTGCATCTATGACTAATAGTCCACCCGCCGGATATCATCCGAACAACCATTGGGTATTAAGTTGCAAGCAACAGATTATCGCCTTAAGCAAAGTGTGTAATGTAAACAATACAAATATCCTTGAACACAAGATTTTTGTTTTCTCCCTAGTAGCAATAGCACATCTACAACTTTAGAGGTTGTTGTCACTCCCCCAAGTTACCAGAGGCATGAACCCACTATCGAGCATAAATACTCCCTCTTGGAGTCACTAGCATCTACTCGGCCAAGATATCTACTAGCAACGGAGAGCATGCAAGATCATAAACAAGATAGTGATGATAAATCAATAAATCAACTTGACAAAGTACTCAATATTCATCGGATCCCAACAAACACAACATGTAGAATTACATAACGATGATCTTGATCATGATAGGCAGCTCACAAGATCTAAACATGAAGCACATGGAGGAGAAGACATCCATCTAGCTATTGATATGGACCCGTAGTCCAAGGTAGACTACTCACACATCACTTCAGAGGCAGGCAGGGTGATGAAGAAGGCCTCCGGTGGTGATTCCCCTCTCCGGCAGGGTGTCGGGAAGAGCTTTTGGACCCTCCCGATCTCACATCGACGACGGCAGCGGCTTGCAGTATGTTTTCTGGAAAATTGATCGGGCTCTTAGGGTTTTCTCGTCGAGGAGGATATATAGGAGGAAAGGCGGTGTCAGGAGGTGGGCCAGGTGGCCACACCACCAAGTGGCGCGGGCCAGGGGTAGGCCATGCCACCCTGATGTCTACGCACGCGTCTGTTCTTGTAGACAGTGTTCGGCCTCCAAGTGCAGAGGTTTGTAGAGCAGCAGCAAGTTTCCCTTAAGTGGATCACCCAAGGTTTATCGAACTCAGGGAGGAAGAGGTCAAAGCTATCCCTCTCAAGCAACCCTGCAATTACGATACAGAAAGTCTCTTGTGTCCCCAACACACCCAATACACTTGTCAGATGTATAGGTGCACTAGTTCGGCGAAGAGATAGTGAAATACAAGTAGTTGTGATGATTATAAGTAGTAAATGCAATCTGAAATAAAAATGGCAGCAAGCAAACATGTAACAAAACAGGAAGTAAACGGTGTGCAAAGCTTGGAAACAAGGCCTAGGGATCATACTTTCACTAGTGGACACACTCCCAACAAATATAACATAATTGAACCAATAGATACTATCATCAATATGCAACTCAAAACAATTCTCCAATGGAAAACATACACTAATCATGCGTAGGGCTACGAAGCACTCCTCAAAGTCCGTATGTACCCAAACTAGATTGTCCCACACTATCACCGTGAACGCACTAGATGGTTCCAACAAACACCAACATTTCATAGAGACATTAACCAAAAAGATACACATGATGCACACAGTAGTCATCTTTACACCATGATACGAGGTATCTCCGGAGATTACAAATAATAAGCACGGGAGTAGCATAATATCTGAATAATAACATCTACCAATTCAACTAGATACAAAGCTCACGATCACATAAAGATCACATCATGGGAGAGAGAGGTGAACCACATAGCTACCGATAGAGCCCTCAGCCCCGAGGGAGAACTACTCCCTCCTCATCATAGGAGACAGCAAGGTTGATGGAGATGGCGGTGAGGTCGATGGAGATGGCGGAGACGGCGATGGAGACCGATGAAGATGGCTCCGGGGGCACTTCCCCGTCCCGGCAGGGTGCCGGAACAGAGACTTCTGTCCCCCAAAATTTGTCTTCGACAGCGGCGGAGCTGTGGAACTGTTCTGGGAAAAACGGCGATTGTTTTAGGGTTTTCCATCGGGAGGCTTCTTATAGGCGAAGGGGCATCGTCAGAGGTGGACCAGGGCGGCCTCACCAAGGGTGGGCGCGGCCAGGGGCTGGACCGCGCCCCCCTATGGTGTGGGCAGCCTCTGGCCCTTCTCTGGCTCCCGTTTGGTCCTCGTCCTTCGTCCGGGAAAAATAGGAGTTTCCAAACTTGTTTCGTCCAATTCCGAGAATATTTCCTGTGTAGCTTTTCTGAAACACAAAAACAGCAGAAAACAGGGAACTAGCACTGTGGCATCTTGTCAATAGGTTAGTTCCGGAAATCGCATAAAAACGCCACGAAGTGTAACGAAACACAAGGCAAATGGTGTAAAAAACAAGCATGGAGCATCAAAAATTATAGATACGTTTGAGACGTATCAGCATCCCCAAGCTTAACTCCTACTCATCCTCGAGTAGGTAAGTGATAACAAAAGAAATAATTTTTGAGGTGACATGCACCTACACAATCTTGATCATCTATTTAAGCGTTGTGCGCTGGGATCAAAAGAACTTAAAACATGGGCATGAGAGATATAATCTTGATAGAAGAAACTTAGCAACCATGTGATAACATGAAAAAAAACACAAACAAAAGATCATGAAAATGAAACAATGAAAGTCAAACGTGTGTTCAAATCATATGGAAAAACATACAAATGGTTTTCAGCTTGTCCTTCAAGAGAGAGCAAAACATAAATGCATAGGACACCTTCAAGTTTAAGAGGGCGACTAGATACAGGTAATTTAAGAACAAGTGAAACCAACATCATGAATCAATCAATGAAAACTTTGGGACAATGCACATTATACTCAGAATGACAACTATGCTCTCTTAGACGGTGCATAAAGATAGAAGGTGGTGACTCAACAAAAAAGTAAAAGAAAGTCCCTTCGCGGAGGGAAGCAGTGATTGCAAGTTTTATAAACCTTCAAAAATTATGGTACTTACCGGCTTTGAGCTCTCATTGCCCCCATCATAGGCATCTTGAATGGTTAAAGTTAATGCGAGAAAACTTATGATGCATATGCTTGACAAATCATAAGTTGAAAACCTCGTGTCCCATGAAGTACGAATACCCAAACCTCATGCTACTTTACTTATAGTCCCAAGCAAGCTCTTGTTATTGTAAGTATACACGTATCATCGAGAACCGCCAACGGGGTACCTCCGTGCCCGATGACATGGAACAAGCCCACATCAAAATGACAGGAGAAATAGACAATGAACACCTCGGCATCTCTTTTATTTACCATTGGTATAGCTGTTTATTGCGAGATGCATCGTCGAATGTTCACTATGGGCATGCTATAAATTTCCACCATGAATTATGCATGGCTTAGATTAGCGGCCCAGGCGTTTCTCTAACACATATACAAACTCCATGATCCCGCAAGATTCCCAATTCATTTCACACCGCGAGTATCCATAAACAAAAGATCACGATATCAATTCAAATGAAAGATAGTGCAATGTTGAAAGCTTGCCCCATGACGGTATGGCTGGGCTAATTCCCAACTTACAACTTGCAAGCATAACAACTCAACATAAGAGACCACAATGTCAAAATTTTAAAGCGAGAAAAGTAAAGTGTGCCATCCGGTCCGTGAGAGCTTTACTGACCAATTTTCGCATAACACCAAAAAGAGTTTAATTTGAAGGATAGATAAAAGCAAGTCAAATGTACTTTGGAATAGCAAATTGCTAATAGGTATGTATGGTGGACACAATGGCAAAATTGGTTTTTAGGAGTTGGATGCACGAGTAGAGCTCATACTTAGTACAAAGCGACATTAAAAGAAGCATAAGATGGCATCAAAAGTCAAAAACTAAATGATCATAGAGGCAATGGCGACTTTGTATGAGTCTAACATGTGTAAGCATGCGCCAAGTCAACCCAAATAAAGCATCAAGGAGAAAACCAAAATAATGCTTCCAAATAATTAAAACAATGCATGATTTTTTCAAAGGCTCATTAAGCAATCTCAGTCATTTGAGACAAGTCATACTACAGCAAAACCACTAAGCATACTATCAAAAAGACATCAAGCATGACATGCAAAAGCCTAGGCCGCAGTCTACACAAGCTCCTTTTTGTACCACTTTTTTGCATGAAACTTTTTCTCTTTTCCAATACCATTCAAACCTTTTCGAAACAACTCTTTTGATGAAAACCAACATGGACCAGTGGTCAAAATACACCTTGATACAAGGATATAACAAGATCTGAATAAAAATCAAGGCGAAAAACAAGAGCTAAACGCAGTAGCAGAAAAAGAGAACACTCGTTGAACGATAAGAGTGAAAACTAGAGTGTTCTTGGCAATGAAAAATGGAGTAAGTCTCTCTCCAAAATAACATGATGTGATCAAACCGTTTATTGCAGAAAACAAAACTAAACAAAACTAAAAACTAAAAACAACTGACGCTCCAAGAAAAACGCATAATGCATGAAGCAATAAAAATATAGTGCGTTGAAAGGTGACCTGATTTTTGCCGATGAAGAAGGAGGTGCCTCGGGGGCATCCCCAAGCTATGATGCTTGTACTTCTTGGATGTTTCTTGGGGTGACATGGGCATCCCAAGCTTGAGCTTTTGTCTATTCTTCATCTCATCTCATCATTCTCCAATCCCTACACTTGAAAACTTCCTTCATACAAAACTAAACACAATTCTATTAGCAACATTAGTATAAGCATAACATTGAATCAACCCCTTTTTGCTTCAGGTTTCAACTCAAAACCACCACATATAAAGCATATACTACTGTAGCAACTTCCTCAAAAGTTCCGTGATCAAAAGAACTCAAAAAGAAAGCGATAAAGCGGCAAACACAAATATTGGCAGAAATCTGTCAAAACAGAACAGCTGACAAAGGTCGAATTTTTAGAGGGTTTTCTATTGCTCAAATAAAAAAGTGTTCAACTAATGAAAGTTTGGATATAACCTGGGGCATATGCACAAGAAATCTCAGGTCCAAAAGATATTCTGAGAATTTTCACGAATTTTTATGGTGCATCACTGAAATCTGTTTCAGGACAGCAACATCCCCAAATCTTACCTCACTCAAATTAGAGGTTCTCCTTGGCACAACAACGAAATAAAAAGGATAAGGAGAGGTTATTACAGTAGTAATAACTTCCAAGACTCAAATAAAAGAAAAAGTACTGAAAAGTAAAACATTGGGTTATCTCCCAAGAGTGCTTTTCTTTAACGCCTTTGAGCTAGGCGCAGTAATTTGCAAAGATGCTCATGTGGGCGCCATATAAGAGCTTAAGGCAAAGGCTCCATATAAGAACTTGAAGCAATAGAGAGCATCAAAAAGCAAATGTGAAAGACATTTAAATCTGAACCACTTCCTATGAAAAATAATCTTGTAAAGAGACAAGTCATGAAAGCGCAAAGCAAAAAGCATAGGAAGGCAAAACAAGTACAACCTCAAGAGTTGCAACATAAAGAGGGGAAACTCAATATTGTTGAGATCCATCAAACCATGTTTCCCTCTCTCATAATAACTTTCAGTAGCATCATGAATAGAACTAACAATATAACTATCACATAAAGCATCCCTATCATGAGCCACATGCATAAAAGAATTAATACTCCCCACATGAACAATCGTAGTAGGAGCAGATTCAACAGAATAATTATTCTCATCACCATAATCATCAAAAATAGGAGGCATATTGTAATCATAACTAATTTTCTCCTCAAAAGTAGGTGAACTGAAAATATTATACTCATCATTGTAACCATCATAGACTAGAGGTTCAGTATTATCACTAGCTAGAGAACAACTATTCCGCAAAGCATATTCATCAAACATATTATCATAAGAAGGAACATGGATAGTACTAATGGTACAACAATTATTAATCTTAGAATTGGTACCAAAAAGATTTTCAATATCAAAAGTAGAGTGCTTTTCCCAATCATGATCACTAACATAGGTAACAGGCATAGGAACATCATCCCAATCAGAATTATCATAATCTATAGCAGGATCATAACGCTTAGGGGAAGGTACCGTGTCCTCTCGCCTTTTACTCCTCTTCTTCTTCATACTCTTCTTACTCTCTCCTTTAGGAGGGAGAGACTTGAAAGGCATCTTCTCCACATAATCTGGTTTGCTGACAGAAACAATAGAAGAAACTTTGGAGGATTCCTCCTCTCTATTAATAAGATCGAAACATCTATTAGTCCTGTCATAGCTTGGCAAAACATCATGTTTTATAAGATCTTGTAAGTAAGTATTTGCGAGGCAATCTTTAGCACAATAGAGACGACAACCACGAAGGATGCTATTAATATCAACATCTCTCATATCAACCAAAGAAATCTTTCTAGATATCTCTTCACAATTCAAAAACAAAGTAAGCTCATCATGCTGATTGAGAGTAATCTTATCATCACAATACAAATCTGCGGTACTCGTTCGATTAATTGGGCATTGAAAATTAAAGTGACCCGTTTTATCGCAAAGTTCACAAAGAAAAGGATAAATCTTACAAACCCTTTCACCAAGCTCGTCTAGATCCCTGAGCCACGTATTGGTGTCTTTATTCCGTGGGTGACGCAATAATCTTCCTTGTTGTGACTCTGTTCACAAGGTCTATGTACTCCACAAAAATTAACATGCTTATAGGAAATAGGACTTTCAGAAGTTCGAGCATTTTTATTGCAATCATCAATAACAATATCACTTTCTATGCAAGTGTCCTTAAAAGGTTCATGATACACGTCCCCATTTCCCTTGGGAACATTAATATGAGAAGCAAAGGCTTTAAAACAATCAATCATAATTTGAGGATCAAGACCATACTTAGCACTAAGCTCTTGAAAATCAGCAGTTTCAGCGAAAGACTTAATGCAATCAAACTCGTAATTCATACCTGATCCTTTACCTTTGTCGCTATCCCAACCTTCCATATTGTTTTGAATTGTTTCAAGAAGATCCCACTTGGTGTCAACATCCTTGATTGTGAAAGACCCATCAAAGCATGCATCTAGATAGTCCTTGTAATATCCTGAAAGCCTTGCATAAAAATTATTAATAACAATATTACGGGGAAGATCATGAATAGGACATTTGTGCATTAGTAACTTCAATCTTCCCCACGCTTGGGCAATGCTTTCTCCCTCATGCGGATGAAAATTATAAATGTAATTTCTATCTTTATAAACCTGACTAGAAGGATAGAATTTAGAATAAAAGAGAGGTACAATTTCCTCCCAATAAATAGGTCGGCCATCCTTTAGTGTTTTATACCATTTCGCAGCTCTGCCTTTCAGTGATAGAGAGAATAGCTTCTTCTTAACTTGGTTCATTGAAATACCTGCACACTGGAACAACTCGCATAATTCATGTATAAAAAGCAAATGATCACCAGGATGGACAGTTCCATCTCCTAAATAGCAGTTATCCACAGCACGTTCAACAATCTTCGTAGGTATTTTAAAAGGATGAGGAGCACAAGCATCATTAGAAACATCACATATGGGAGATAAAATATCATTAAAACAAACTTTCTCCACTAAAGCTGGGGAACTAAAAATATCATGCTTAACAAAACCAGCTTCCCCAAGCTTGGACTTTTCTATAGCATTAGCAGTAACGGTATTCAAAGCATACGTACTAATAACATTGCTATGTGAAATAAGCTCCAAAGGTTTTTCAATTTTCTCTTCAAATCTAAACTCAGGAAAAATACTAAAGAACTCTTTACTTTCCATTAAGCCTAACTAGTGAAAATAAAAACAAGAAACAAAAAGATATAATTGCAGAATCTAAAGGAAATAACTCCGAGCACTCACACAGGAGGATGCGAGTACCTTTTACCTTACCTCCCCGGCAATGGCGCCAGAAAAGAGCTTGATGTCTACGCATGCGTCTGTTCTTGTAGACAGTGTTGGGCCTCCAAGTGCAGAGGTTTGTAGAGCAGCAGCAAGTTTCCCTTAAGTGGATCACCCAAGGTTTATCGAACTCAGGGAGGAAGAGGTCAAAATTACGATACAGAAAGTCTCTTGTATCCCCAACACACCCAATACACTTGTCAGATGTATAGGTGCACTAGTTCGGCGAAGAGATAGTGAAATACAAGTAGTTGTGATGATTATAAGTAGTAAACGCAATCTGAAATAAAAATGGCAGCAAGCAAACATGTAACAAAACAGGAAGTAAACGGTGTGCAAAGCTTGGAAACAAGGCCTAGGGATCATACTTTCACTAGTGGACACACTCCCAACAAATATAACATAATTGAACCAATAGATACTATCATCAATATGCAACTCAAAACAATTCTCCAATGGAAAACATACACTAATCATGCGTAGGGCTACGAAGCACTCCTCAAAGTCCGTATGTACCCAAACTAGATTGTCCCACACTATCACCGTGAATGCACTAGATGGTTCCAACAAACACCAACATTTCATAGAGACATTAACCAAAAAGATACACATGATGCACACACTAGTAACCTTTACACCATGATACGAGGTATCCCGGAGATTACAAATAATAAGCACGGGAGTAGCATAATATCTGAATAATAACATCTACCAATTCAACTAGATACAAAGCTCACGATCACATAAAGATCACATCATGGGAGAGAGAGGTGAACCACATAGCTACCGGTAGAGCCCTTAGCCCCGGGGGAGAACTACTCCCTCCTCATCATAGGAGACAACAAGGTTGATGGAGATGACGGGGTCGATGGAGACGGCAGAGACGGCAATGGAGACCGATGGAGATGGCTCCGGGGGCACTTCCCCATCCCGGCAGGGTGCTGGAACAGAGACTTCTGTCCCCCGAAATTTGTCTTCAACGACGGCGGAGCTGCGGAACTGTTCTGGGAAAAATGCCGATTGTTTTAGGGTTTTCTGTCAGGAGGCTTCTTATAGGCGAAGGGGCATTGTCAGAGGTGGACCAGGGAGGCCTCACCATGGGTGGGCGTGGCCAGGGGCTGGGCCGCGCCCCCCTATGGTGTGGGCAGCCTCTGGCCCTTCTCTGGCTCCCGTTTGGTCCTCGTCCTTCGTCCGGGAAAAATAGGAGTTTCCGAACTTGTTTCGTCTAATTCTGAGAATATTTCCTGTGTAGCTTTTCTGAAATACAAAAATAGTAGAAAATAGGGAACTGACACTGTGGCATCTTGTCAATAGGTTAGTTCCAGAAATCGCATAAAAACGCCACGAAGTGTAACGAAACACAAGGCAAATGGTGTAAAAAAACAAGCATAGAGCATCAAAAATTATAGATACGTTTGAGACGTATCACACCCTATGGTGCGCCTGCCTGCTGGCCCCCCTCCATCTCTGCTTTGGACTCCATCTCGTATCGGGAAAAATAGGAACTTTGGCTTTTGTTTCGTCCAATTCCGAGAATATTTCCTGTATAAGTTTCCTGAAACACAAAAAGAGCAGAAAACAGGGAACTGGCACTGTGGCATCTCGTTAATAGGTTAGTTCCAGAAAATGCATAAAAACGCCACGAAGTGTAACAAAACACAAAGAAAATGATGCATAAACAAGCATGGAGCATCAAAAATTATGGATACGTTTGAGACGTATCACGCCCGATTCCGCACCCTCCATGGTGTCGTAGTTTTTCTCTTCTATCTTGTCAGATAATCTTGTGTATTAAGTACTTTGCCTTTTGCTGTAACCAAAACATCCCCTAAGTTTAGAATGGCTGCTCCTTGCCCTGTAAATGTTGTATGTGATGACTTTATCTACGCTGCTACCCGTTATATTGAAATCTTTGCCTTCTCCTTCTTTTCCTGCCTATTCTTGATGATGCTGAAATGTCTGATAAGAACCTTGGCCTGCCATCGGTACACATGGTCACCTCCCCTGTTCCCGAAGTTTCTTCTGAAACCGATCCTACGGATCGTGCTACTGAATACGTTGGGAGAATTGCTGATCTCGAAGGCCGACTAAACTTTTTAAAACGGCGGACTACTATTGCGATGAGAGAAGCTAAAAAGCTGCTGCATTCTCCCAAAAAGTATCTCTGTTAGAAGATCAAGTGGTCTGCTCTAATGGCTAAAATTGTTCATCTTGAAGAATGCGATCTTTATATGATCGAGGTCATTGAAGCGGCGAGTGGGCAGTTGTCTTGTATGTTGTTTGGAGCCCACTAGTTTTCATGTTGGTATTATGTTGTGTTGTTCTCATCATTTTCTGCTTAGGCATTTGTTTGGACCCTAAAGGGGTGACGTCGGATATCAATACCTTCTGATCTGATGCACGCCGTTGCCATGCTGTGATCTAGCTGCAAGATCGTGCCCAACATATTGAAAAAGCTGTGGAAGGTTGTCGAAGGGCTCTAACAACTATGTTCTCTTTCATGCTTCCAAGGAATCCTTTTCCCATGAGTTTTCGTGAGTTGCTGGATGTCTTCAAGACAAGTCAACGTATCCATCGCCTGATAGAGCTGAATCTGATTGCGAGAGCCAATTTCGCTCTTGCTTGGGTGCGAAAGTGGCATCCGAAACTTGATTTTAACAATATGTCTTAGGGTTTACCCCCTCAGAGATCTAGGTCGACGTTTATGCTCAATTTTTTTGAGAGCATCACTACTTAGACCCACACTTCTAGTTGGACATGTACACGATTTACTGTTGTACAAAGTAGTCATGACACTTTGTATTGTAATTTAGTCTTTCCTATATAGGTATCTTTGGCGTGAGAGTTGTTTTGTTGGTATGATGCCTTTGTGGCTGTTTCAGATTTTAGACTCAAGACGCTTTCGTAGAATTGGTCACAATTGAAGTTTCATGTGTTTTCCGTAGTTTGTTCATTTGCCAAAGTTTTGTGTGTTTGCCAGATTTTCGCCCGTTTGCCACGGTTTTTCGGGGATAGAGCCCCCGAGCTTTGACTTATTGCACAGAGTAGGAAGAACTTTTCTTTTCATTTATATGCTGAATGTAAAGATACATGGGATGGCCCAAGGAACCTGACCGGTGGCCTGTGTTCTAGGTCCAGACGGTCTTGTCCCTATAACTCATTGTCGAATAGCCTTATTTTAAACTAACTCAAAATATCTAGCTGAAAAACCTAAAAAGAGTGATGCCTAAGCAGCAGGAGTCCCAGACTCGTTTGGTGTAGAGTTGTCGGGTCCTTGGTATGAACCCAAAGTTTTTTTTTCTTCAGGTGTACCGTCGATAGGTGCTTCCAGTGATGCGTGAGTTGGAGTAGATGATGCACCTCGCTCTACTTTACCCTTCGATTCTCCATATTCTGCTATTGCGCTGAAGGATTGCGCCATCTTCTAAAATTCCTTGTCGCATATGTCAGACAGCTTGAAACTTCCTTTGACTGCTGTGATTCCTTTGGGTCCTGACATCTTATGTACCAGGTATGTATTTTGAGGTACTGCCATGAAGCGTGAAAACGCGGGTCGTCCGAGGATCGCGTGGTACTGGGATGGCCAGTCCATGACTTCAAGCTTCAATTTTTTGCACCTATAATTCAAACGGTTGCCAAAGCATACGTTGAGTACAATTCGACCCAGTGGGTAGTTTGCACTTCCATGGAAGATTTCATGGAACGAGTAGTCTGTCGGCTTGAGGAATTTGAGTGAAATATGCATTGCCCGAAGGGTTTTTGCGTAGATTAGATTTATCCCGCTGCCTGCATCCATGAATACTCTGTCGATGGCGTATACTCCAATCTGAGCTTTGAGTACCAAAGGCGCATTTCCCAGCCGAGGCACTGTTATCTGGTGGTCTTCTTTGCTGAATTCTATTGGCTGCTCGGACCGGTGTAAGTATTCTGTGTGTGCTGGAGGCGAGTTTATTGCCAAGTTGACTTGTCGAGATATGCTTTTCTGGTCATTGTTGGATTTGGGTACTGGTTGTATCATTGTTGTGATGTGTCCTTTGGATGGGATATAACCTCCATCATTTTCATTTCTCTTGCCGTCTTGTCCCTGACCCTGTGGGGCTCCGCTTGTTGGTTGTTGGGGCTCCGCTCTTGTTGTGTTGTTCGTGGCTCCTCCGTATCCTTGATTCTTTGCCTCGGCTTGCTTGAATCCTACCGCCTCTTGCAGTTTGAGGAATGTCCTACAATCTTTCATTGCGTTCCTTGACACTCTTTTCCGTCGACATACGTATGATGCATGTGGCATGGTCCATTGAGCATGTCATCTGGCGATTGATTGTACTCTCTTGAACCCCTTGGCCGGAACTGCTTGTTGCTGCCCAAGTCGTCTATGTTGTCATTGCGATACCCACTGTTTCAGCGGTCATCGCTTTGGTAGTTGTTATCCTTGTAAGCGGCGGCTACCGGGCTATGAGAGCCGTAGTTGTCGTAGTTTCAGGATCGTCACCTCTGGTTACTGTACTTGTTCAATTTGTCATCTTTGGGTGATCGAGTTCTCTTGTTTTGATATGCATCCTCTCCATCTGCAAATCTGTTTGCTACATCCTGAGTTCTACCACTGTTTTTGGCTTGATCCGGCCCATCTCTTCAATGAAATCTGCCCATCGGAGCCCTTGTGTGAAGGCGTCAATTGCTCTCTCGTCAGAGACGTCTTCGGCTGAATTTTTTGATTATGCTCCAGCATTGTATGTATGAACGGAGTGTCTCCCCTAATTTTTGGATAAAAGCTTTGAGTTCTTTGGTTGATGCTGGACTTTTGTAAGTTGACTTGAAATTGCCTATGAACTGTTTGGCGAGTTCGTCCCAGCTCCCAATTGTTTCTTTTTCGAGTTTGCCTAACCATGACCGTGCTGCTCCGGTGAGGTGTAATTTGAGGCTTTGCATTGCTGTTTCCTTGGAGCCCCCTAGTATTTTTACTGCTTGCAAATAATCTGATAGCCATGATTGTGGTTCCTTTGACCCGTCATACTTTTGCTGATCTTGCGGTAACTTAAATCCTTTGGGTATTGGGGCTCTACAAACTCTTCTGGTAAAGCATGTTGTCCCCATCTCTATTTCATCATCGTCGTTGTCGTACCCGTATCTCGGGGACTTGGATCTTTGGCTTCCTCCATGCCATGGACTGTTGTAGCACCCTGGTCATGGTGATCGTGATCTTTGACCTCTACTCCTGTGACAAGGACTATTGTGACGGCGTGGCAATTTGTATTTGTTCGGGGATCGAGATTTATGGGTTCGCCTGTGACGACGTGGTGCTTCGTCTCTTGCTTTTAACTTGTCTCCTACTAGCCCTAGTGACAAGGGTATAGATAATAGAGCCCATTAGTTAGCTACCCCTGAGGCCCGTTAAGCTAGGCCCAATTGTAATACTAGTCGAAATACGAGTTCATGTCGTATGTCGATATTGTAATCTGTGTCGGATCCCTCCCGATCCCTGAGACCTGGCCACCTATATATAGGGGCCAGGAGGGGGCGGTGAGGGACAGATTGAAAGGAAGCCAGGTTTAAACCCACGTTTACTTTCGACAGCCACCTTTGTTTGACTGAGTTCACCTTCGAGTTCATCCGACGCCCTGTCTTCCCGATCCTAAGCCCTTCATCTAGAACATTTGTCGGGTTAACCCTCGTCAATTGGCGCCGACCGTGGGGACTCTGGGCATTGGAATCATGAATTTGACGGCTTTTTCGCTTTTAGCCAATAGCAGTCCAGAAGTCGACGAAAACAAAAAGATGGGGTTGACATTCGGAAGTCTAAGCTTCCATGTTGGGCCTTCGGGTTCAACTTGTCTTTCGAATTCGGCAAAATCGGGTCCGTCGACAAGTAAAACCGAAATAATTGCCAAATCTGGATCATCTGTAGGCTCTTCTAGTGAGGCAAACTCGCCAGTCAGGCTAGCAGCAACAGAAAATCTACAGGAAAAATTCAAGGAACCCGACAAAACTGGGAGAAAATTCATCGCGGAAGCAGCAATGGACAAGCCATGCGACAAGTCATGGTATTTCGCCAGCGGAAGCAGCGGCGTCTCCAGAAGCGTACACCAGTTATGCGTCATCATCACTGAAGCAACAGAAGAGGAAAACAATCACGCATGCAATGAGGAGATCGACATGCAAGTCGACAAATTAAGGAGCAATGGCAAGAAAGAGAAGGAGAAAGTCCATGTTTCCGCCGGAGAGTGGAGGATGATCATGTCAGCTATCAACCGCGGGACTGATGTACCCGTAGATTCCAGAAGATAAGTTCTAATGGGATATCAATACGCGCTACACTAACGAAGAAAGAAGTTAAGGCGGGAAAGAGACATGATTATGAGAAGCCCAGATTACAACACCACATCAAGTGGAGGATATTGGGGTGAATATAGCGATTCATCAGAGTCCAGCATGGAGAGGCACAGAGACCCGAAGCACAGCAGAAGGACAACAGCACGGACAGTAGAAGAAAGCTATATATAAATCCCAAGCGCAAACCAATCAGAGGAGGAAGAAGAATTCGTGCAAGAAACACCAGAAGCAGCATTGGTAGCAGCACAGACATACCTACTAACCATGCAACCTAAGCCTGGAGACCCATGGGAACACATGCACCAAGCCGCGATACGAAGCCTCGGGTTGGTGGAAGACAAGCTAAGGGGAAATTTTCCAGAGAAAATTTTGACTCACCATAGGGAAAAGCAAAAAGAAGAGGTCAAGCGCAAGTCTTCACGGAACAAAACTAGCGACTCATCAGAAGACGAGAAACGCCAAAAGAGGAAGGAGGATGCAAGGAACATAATAGCACAAGCAATGTCATGGTTTCGTCAACAGATCTGCCATAGGGGTAGGGATATGGCGGTTTGTGGAAGGGGGTGAACACGGAGGAGCGATCCAGGACGGTGGTAGCACGAGTTTACCCAGCTTCAGATCCCGCAACGGTGGCGAGACCCTACGTGCTGCTATAATTCACTATAAGGCAACAAGTGCTCGGTTACAGTGATGAGGTTGGCTGTTTCGCTATGCGATTGGCCGTAAGGTTGGTCTCTAACTTCTGCCTCAAGGGCTGCTCCACGCCGGGCTTATAAAGGCGCCTGGCGTGGGCTACACGTTGGTACCGGAGCGGATACAACTTGGAATCCTAGACTAAGTCCTGCGCGTACGCTACAAGGTCACCCGCCATGGGCCGTCATCCGGATCCGCCATGAGCTCGCCGCTAGTAGCCCGCCATGGGCCTGTCTCCGGATCCGCCATAAGCGCCTGCGTCCAGTACCGCCGTGCCATCTTCAGCAACTGGGCCGCCCGGTATGGCGAATCCGCCATACCACCCCTGATGGGCCACCCTGGCTTGCTGATTTAGGACTACGTCGCTGGTATACCTATTTGGTATATCCCCAACAGTAGCCCCCAGGGAACTTCAAGATCACCATCTACATCCGCCATGCTTGTCCTTGATAAATCATTTCCGCCATAGCTCTTCTTCACTGGGATGGCGGTTATCTTGAGGTTCCTTTTTCCATCTATCAATCCGCCGTAAATAACGGATCAAGCGACGTAGTTATCTTAGCGAGATTTTCGGGATCCAGTGGATCATACCGTTGAAATCCGCCGTAAATTTCGGCATACAGTTCCTTCTAGGGCAAGATTTACCAAGTTACTTTCTTACCCTCGGACACGTGTTGCCAGATTAGGGTTTCTGCGATCGGGATGAGCGGTGGTGATGGCGGGCACGAATCTCGAGGCCCGGGGTCTATATATACCCCGGCCTCTCACCCCCGGCCGGTCACCCCTTCATTCTCCCAGTCGCACTCTCTCTCCTTAGCGCCGCCACGAGAGCCTCGCTATCTCCGGCGAGCCACCGCAGAAAACCTCGCCGCCGGAAGCATTTTCCGCCACAAGTTGGCATCGTCTTCCTCGTCCTCGCTCGAAGTTTTAGAAGTCATTACCGCCACGCCACTGGCCGCCATGGAGCCCGAATCTCCTCGCCAAACTTCAAAGTCTGAAGCTGCTGAGGGCTCTGTGCGATCCTCTGACACAGAGTCCGCCATGCCCGAAACCTCAGGAGGGGATTGGGACCCCTGCAGTCTGAGCGAGGAAGTTCTATCTTCCTTGGAATGGGAAGGCCGCATAGCTGCTAAGGAAACCTCCAGATGGCGGGTTGTGCCTGGTGAAGCGGCGCCGATTCCTTCAGATGAAGAGGTCGTTATGCTGAAATCCCACATTGACCGTGGCCTCAGCCTTCCGCCATCCTACTTCCTGAGGGAAGTTCTCCGTCACTACAGGTTACAGCTGCACCACATTGCTCCGAATAGCTTCACTGCATTAGCAGGTTTTGTTGCGCTATGCGAGGGGTATCTAGGCATCAGCCCGCGCGGAGACTTATTCCGCTTATATTTCAATATCCGCCATAACCGGGACGCGAACGGGAATCCTCGCAATTGCGGGTCAATCTCCTTCGTTCCTCGGCACGGGAAATCCTACCCCTACATTGTCCCTCACGACTCTGCTAAGGGATGGCGGGGTTCCTTCTTCTATCAGGCTAACCAGGCCCCTCCTGAAAGGAAGTTCGGCATGCGGTCTTTTACTGATGGCCCCGCCGAGGAGCAGGATAGCTGGGGTGTCATGGATGACTTCACAATGGATGATGAATGCCAATTATGCTCATGGCAGATTTCGAAACTTGTCTTCTCTGGACTGACAGGTGCTGACACCATTTACTGCTGGATCTCATGGCGGATTCAGCCTCTTCAATATCGCCCAAGCCTGATGTGCGAGTATAGCGGAATAGACGATCCCCAGCGCTATTCCAAGGAGGAACTGTCCGCTGAAGAGATCGAGCTTCGGATCTGCAACATCATTAAGGTGGGGCGAGATGAGCCTCTGAAGCTGAAAATCCCTATGTATGAGAATGGCAGTTGTCCAAAGGTAAGTGCTTCTCCTCATTCCGCCATAACAGCTAATTTTCCTTGAGTAACTTCACATTTCTTCGCAGCTCTCTTCCCTGCCACCTTCTGAACTGAGCGGTCTCGTCCGCTATCCTCGGACGAAGGATCTTACTGACGATGAGGACGAGACATCCTCGTCTCCCAAGAGACAGAAGGTGGCGGAAGAAGAAGTAGTGGCGGATGAACCTGTAGTGGCGGTTCCTCATGGCGTTCGCGGTGCTGGCGGGCGCATTCGTGGAATGGGCAAGAGAGTCATCTCTCGCCATTCGTCCCCTGCCCTTCGCGGCCATCTGGACACCGTGCCAGAACATTCCGCCACTATAAATCTACCAGAGCGGAAGTTAGTATACTCATAACTTGCCTTCATACCATGCATAACTTTTTCTAATCTGTCTCTTTTGCACGCAGAAGAAGAAAGGTTTCTGGCCCGAAACCTTCGCTAGCCAAGCCCTCTCCCGCTGCCATTCCACCTACACCAGATGCTCCTGCTCGCCCAACTGGGCCTTCCACCTCTTCTCAGCATACCAGCAAGGTGGCGGATGCTCCAGGAAAAAGTGCTGGACCATCAGATCGCCCCGCTCAAGGTGCCAAGAAAGTGAGTTTTAGTGGAAAAGCAATCCAGACGGATACAGGAGCTGGGGAGGCTTCAAAGTGGAAGAAGAAAGCAGGGGCTCTTTTCCGTCTTGACAATATGCAAGAGGAGGCCAGTAACCATGTGTCATCTGCAATGGCGGCATTCGTTCAGAGAACCAGTATTGTTAAGGAGGTATGTACTCCCAGTAGCCCCCGAGCTCCATGGCGGATTCGCAAATTTAATCCGCTATGGGGCTCCAAGGTTGACTTCTGTAAGTTTTTGAATAACTTAGCCCTCGAGTGCTGGTAGTTCACACAGTGCTCTATAGAGAACTTAATTTTCATACTGAGTAGCCCTCGAGCGTTATGGCGGATAATTATCCAGCATAAAGCTCTTAGAAGACAAAAAATCAGCATAAGTAGCCCCCGAGCATCATGGCGGATAATCGTTCATCATGATGCTCTAAGAGTGACTAAAAAAGAATCAGTGAGTAGCCCCCGAGCGTTATGGCGGATTCACATCCGGCATAAAGCTCTAAGATTGACTAACACTTCAAATTTTGCCAGAATTACAAGAAGGTGGTGGAGGACCTGGTCCAGATCGTCAGCTCGCAGGAGAAGGAGCTGGCAGAGAAAGGCGCTCTTGTGGCGGATTTGTGGCAACAGCTTGAGAATAGCGGTATTTAACCTTAAGGTTCCTTTCCTTTACGCTTATTCAATCAAACGCTGAACTGACAGAATTCCGCCATGCAGACGCTGCCAAGCTCAAGTCCACACTTGAGGGGATGAAGAAAGGCCACGCCATTGTGATGGATGGGCTGAATGAACAGCTCCGGAAATCGCTGGCTGAAAACGCCACCCTCGAGAGGCAGCTGAAGGACCAGGAGAACCAGGGCAAGAAGAAGGACAAGGAGATAGCGGATCTCCGCAAAGCCGCCGCTGACTTTGAGAAGCGGCGTGAAGGCTTTAACGAGATCCTCCATCACTTCCAAGACAACTTGCTAGGTACCACCTCTTATAACTTGTTTTTCAACTTCTGCTATGTAGTTCGTGACGCATCTTCTTTTTTCCGCCATGCAGCTTCCTTGGGGCAAAGCGAGGTGGACACCGCTGAGGGCTTGCGCATGGCCACCGACGCAGCGAGGAAGGAGCTTGATGGCCTTCTCAGCGCTGGTCGCCAAGCGTGCGGGAGCCTGCAGATAGCGGGTTCTTCCAACCTTTCCGCCATCGCGCTCACGCAGAAGATGCTGCTGGTGCCAGGGCTGGTGGCGGATTGGAAGCTGTCATCTGCTCGGGGTGGTGCCAGAACAGCGCTGACATTGGCGAAGGCCCACTACCCCGACATGGACCTGGACCAGCTCACCTCCGGCATCCCTGAGAGTGGCGAGGATGGCGCGCCGGTGGACGAGGCCGCCATCCGGCAGAGCGTGCTTGGATACGATCAACTGTGTGCCCTTGGCACTCAATTGAACGTGTACTATGAAGCATACGAGCTGCCAGGGTCGCCAAGCCAAGCTTCGGCATCCGCCTCCGCGGCAACTGCAGGTGGTGATGGCGGTGACGAGGTGTCCTCCAAGGTTCCGCCATCCTCTTGAGATGTGCCCTGCAACATGGCAGGAAAAAATACTTTGCATCAATTCGGCCCCTGAGTGGGTCTGTAATTTAAACTTAAACTGCATGTGATGTGTCTGCACTGTGACTGATCTGCTTGTGGCGGATCAGTAAAATGCTTGTGAACTTTTGCAGTTTGTTGTTTATGAAGTGGTTTTAATTGCGCGAAGAAACTGCCAGGCCTAGTTTTATGCAACTTGCAGTTTTTGCCATGCCCAAAAAACAACACTTAAAATTTTCACGCGTAGGATTATGCGATCCGCCATCCGGCTCTCTGTGCTTGACTTTTCGTGAGATGGCGAAATCTTCGCACGAACAATCCGCTAGGGCGACGATACTTAATAGCAACCGTCCAAAACCCTGAGCAGATGGCGGCTTAGATCGTCAAAAAGTCACTACTCGGGAATCCACACAGAAAACATCGAATGCGGATCAAAACATAAAAAAGCTACGCGGACCGCTTATGGCGGATTTAAAGATACGCAAGTGCAGAGCACAATTGCGCAAAAGGTTCTATACGATCTAAATGAACAATAAAGGAGGTAAAAGACTCAGAAAAAATCAAGAGTGAACCAAATGCTTTATTTCATTGATCATATAGAGGTGCCTATTACATAGCTAGAAAAGTGCTAAGTGTAGAAAGGATGGGCACTTCTCTGTAGTTTTCCTCGAAATTTTCCGTGAACGCAGTTTGCATATCGAACCAGGTTTGGATGGAGTTTTCTGCCAGGTCATTGATCCACTGCCTCGCAGTGCCGGATAGCATCAGGGGCAAATAGCGGACAGCGACATTGGGAGATCCCCCGGCAAATTGTACTGCGTTGAAGTAGTCTTGTAGCCAGGTCAAAGGCCTATCGACTCCATTATACTGGCGGATATTTTTCTCGATTTTGAACCCATACGGGATGGGCTCGTCACGAATCCGTGGTCCAAAGCACTTAGGGCCGAGGAAGAAGGCCGTTTGAGACTTGGCAATCTCATTTAGATGGGTACGGGCGTCGTAGGGCTTCTGGTCCGGCGGATCCTTGCGGGAGTTGCGCGATCTTGCTGGCCCGCCGCCACCGCCACCGCCGCCATGAGGGCTCCCTGGTGGGGATGGCGAAGGGTCGCGTCTGCGCTTACTCTCGCCGTCCTGCGATTGTTCTCTGCAGCTACGACTTCCGTCCGTTCTTTGTGAGGATGGATCATTGTCATGGCGGCGGGAGCCTTGCCCTTTGTCATCGTGGCGGCGAGTGGAGCGATGCTTATCTTTGTCACCGTCAGGATGCGCGCCGTTGTCATGGCGAGATCGGTCCCTTCTCTTGGATCCGCCATCCCTGCTGTTTTCCCGTCGTGGCGGATCGTCTCTGCGTCCAGCGTCACGGCTTCATCCTCGTTTGCCATCATTGTCGATTATGACGATTCCTCCCTTAGGGACTTCGGACGTCTTATGCTTTGGCGGCGGCATGTTGGTCTTATGGCGAGGAGCAGCAGTGGTTTGTTGGTATCCGTAAGCCGGGTAGTTCTTGCGGGGTGGCGATGGGTTTCTCTGCGGACCTTTGCCATGTGGTTTGTCATCGGAGGATATTGAGATTCGTTGTCAGGACGTCCACCATTGTTGCCAGCTCCCTGAGCTTTGGAGGCAGTACTAGACCTGCATAGCGCAGGATCAGATTCGAGGCGTCGTGAAGACGTAGCCTTCTCCTGCTGCACTAATGCTTTGGTCATCAGTTTAACTGTCGTCTCTAGGGCTGCTGGGCTTTTATTATGCTCCAATAGCTCCTTTGCGGCCACGATGTTTTCGATGGGCGTAGCCCTAACTTCATCGTGGTTTTTGTCCACGTATGGCGGATTCTTGATGTACATCCTGGCCAGAGTTTCCGTTGTTGGTACGGTGAACTCAAGGTTTCGTACCAGCTGCGGGTCGCCTCCCTCGTTGATCTGGTTCTGGACGAGAGTAACATACTTCTCCTCCATGTTCCTTGCGCGCTTCAGCGTGTCCTGAGCTTTAGCAATGTCGTCATCAACCTGCTTGCCCATCTTCTCGACTCGCTTTGCTTCCTTGAGGAGTGCTCGCCTTTTCTTCTCGAGATCGTTCACATCTCTGACATAGTCAGGGGTGATTGGATCTGCTAGAGTTCCATAGACGACCTTGTCCAGCGGGGTCGTGAAGTCTTCTTGGTGCTGGTCCTCGGGGATGGCGGGTAGCGGCCTGGGTCCGCCATGAATCTCAGGAAGTTGCTCCGCGGCGGGATCAGCGGCTGGTGGCGGGTTACCCTACTCATTGCCGGCATCTCCGTCGTGGACTGCCTGAGATGGCGGATCACCGGTTGTCTGCCCAGCATCATCTCCTTTGTTGGTGACAAACACCTGCTTGGCCGCTGCTTGTTGCTCTTCAAGTGCCTGCTGCGCCAATTCCGCCTCGAGTTTCCTCATGGCGGCATCGTAATGGTCAGAATCATAGCCTTTGCTATCCCAGTCATCCGATTCACCACTTTCGTTAAGTGCCTCTAGGATGGATTCACCTGGGCTATCTTCTCCATTGGAGGTAGATCCCGAAGTGATACCTGCGAACGCAACAAGGCAGTACCGTGGTGTCTCTAACGCCAGATTGCTCATGGCGGATTCACTGCGATCTTCCACCACTTCCTCCACCACTAGGGCGGGCTGGGTGGGATTACTTTTCAGATCCGATCTGGATAACTTGGAAAGTTCCAGATCAGATGAGTCCTCCTCCGTATCCAGCTCGAAAGCGGTCCGTTTGGGGATTTCCGCCATACCAATCCGCCGGAAATTGGTTTCCGTAGCGGGGGTAGGGTTTGTCTCTCCAATGAAGATATGGATATCTCCAATCGGGATGACGGTGAATCGAGCAGGGTCTTCTCTAGCCGGCACCCAGAGGTTATCCGCTGGGACGATGGGGAAGCCGGAATCGTAGAGGACGCGCCCGATGGCGACGGTGTCACCGATGCCTGCGAAGGCAGATCCCGCCTGGATCCGCGCTCCAGACGCGCTTTGCCCCATGGTGGGCGCCAACTATCGTGGTTTCGTCAACAGATCTGCCATAGGGGTAGGGATATGGCGGTTTGTGGAAGGGGGTGAACACGGAGGAGCGATCCAGGACGGTGGTAGCACAAGTTTACCCAGCTTCAGATCCCGCAACGGTGGCGAGACCCTACGTGCTGCTATAATTCACTATAAGGCAACAAGTGCTCGGTTACAATGATGAGGTTGGCTGTTTCGCTATGCGATTGGCCGTAAGGTTGGTCTCTAACTTCTACCTCAAGGGCTGCTCCACGCCGGGCTTATAAAGGCGCCTGGCGTGGGCTACACGTTGGTACCGGAGCGGATACAACTTGGAATCCTAGACTAAGTCCTGCGCGTACGCTACAAGGTCACCCGCCATGGGCCGTCATCCGGATCCGCCATGAGCTCGCCGCTAGTAGCCCGCCATGGGCCTGTCTCCGGATCCGCCATAAGCGCCTGCGTCCAGTACCGCCGTGCCATCTTCAGCAACTGGGCCGCCCGGTATGGCGAATCCGCCATACCACCCCTGATGGGCCACCCTGGCTTGCTGATTTAGGACTACGTCGCTGGTATACCTATTTGGTATATCCCCAACAAGCAAGAGTAAACAACTCGCGTTATGCGTGGAGAGAAGAAAACTACGAGAACAATGAGAAAGAGATGGGTGCGTTATGCTTTACCCGCAGGGTTCGCAAAACGCGGGTACCCAAAGGATCCAAATTGCCACATGATCAAGAAAAATATGATTGGTCGCAAGAACCAACTCTATGGTTGTCAGACTACCTACAAGCAATACAAATACTCGGGGAAACAAGAACAACGGCAATGCAAAGTTTGCAGTTACACCTCACCGGCGCAGCGCGGTCCTGGTTAAATACTCTACCCAACAATTCCATCGGAAGTTGGGGGAACTAGAGAGTCAATTCGCAAGAAATTTCCGCTCAACGTACAAACGACCAGTGTCATTGGAAGAAGTTAAGTCGTGCATGCAGAGGAGAGACGAAACTCTGCGCTCTTATATACAACGCTAGAGTGTCATTAAAAATTCTGCAGAGGACGTCTCCAACGAAAGAGCAATAGACACCTTTTCAGCCGGACTTCGTCCTTCAGACCTCGTTGAAGAGATAGGAAGAATAAACCTAAGAACAGTTTCAGAACTAATGGAAATAGCCAACAGATTCGTTGATGGAGAAGATGCGTACAACAACAAAAGAGGACGTTCACCGGAAGTCGATAAAACAAGCAGGCAAAGGCGACGATACCGCAACAGCGACAATCACGGAAGGCGAAATCAGATAGCCGCGGGATACGACAGAAGGAACGAGGAAGGCCACGAAAGCAAAGAGTTTCAAGCAAGAGATAACAGGGGAAAGGAGAAACCAAGGTACTCGGGTCCCTCGGCAGAAGATATGCTATATGGTCCTTGTCGCATCCATTATGCGTACCTGGACGGGAAAAGAGTTTCCAACCACCAGATGAAAGATTGTAGAACCTTCCTAAAGTTGCAAAATGCCATGGATTCAAGCCAAGGAACATGACAGGGAGGAAAAAGCACGACTCAAGGATATCAAATGCAGCGACTCGCAAAATAGCTGGAGTCAAAGGTATATATATCAGCAATGATTCAACCAGTACCAAAGTCAAAGAAAAAAAGAAAGAGCATATCTAGACAGGTCAACTTGGCAATATCGTCACCACCAGCCACTACCGACTACTTGCAGTGGTCCGATCAACCAGTCAGATTTAGCAGAGCGGACCACCCGAGGAAAGTTCCCAGGCCAGGGCACGCCCAAATGGTACTAAAGGCACAAATAGGGGGATACGACATCGGGAGAGTATTCATGGATGCAGGAAGCGGCATAAACCTAATATACGCAAGAACTCTGAGGGCAACGTGCATTTCATTGGATAGTCTAAAGCCCACAGATTGTTCTTTCCACGGGATAGTACCGGGGAGTGCAAATTACCCTCTCAGGAAAATAGAGCTCGACGTTTGCTTCGGTAATAGCAGCAATTATCGCAAACAGAAGCTTGAATTCGAAGTCATGGACTGGCCTTCACAATATCATGCAATCCTGGGGCGTCCAGCATTTGCAAAGTTCATGGCAGTACCCCACTACGCGTATCTTACGCTAAAAAATCCAGGTCCCTGAGGAACAATCACAGTTCAGGGCAGCTTCGAAGTATCTAACACTTGTGACAAGGAATTCAATAGGTTGGCGCAAACCTTCGGCATGACAGCAGAATACGCAAGGCTGAAAGGTGAAACCGACCATAACATACTACCCGATGTCGGGCAATCCCTGCCAGACCAGGCTTTCGATGCAACTCAAGACTCAAAGAAAATCCAGGTCCACCCTACGGACCCGAACAAAACTACCTCTATAGCAGTAAACCTGGATCCCGCATAGGAAAGCGCGCTCGTCGAGTTCCTCCATGAGCGCTGGGAAATCTTCGCCTGGTGTCCTTCAGACATGCCAGGGGTTCCTAGGGAACTCGTCGAGCATGCACTAAACGTCGATCCCAAAGCAAAGCCAGTCAAACAACCATTGAGAAGATTCGATGAACCCAAAAGGAAAGCAATAGCATCCGAGCTACACAGACTCAAAAACGCAGGGTTCATCCGAGAAATCAAAACATCGACTTGGGTATCTAATCCAGTCATAGTACCCAAGAAAAACACCAATGTGCAAAGAGTGTGTGTCGACTATACGTCTCTCAACAAGCATTGTCCAAAGGATCCCGTCCCTCTACCTCGCATCGATCAGATAATTGACTCGACAGCAGGGTGGGCAAGGCTTTCCTTCTTGGATGCATACTCTGGTTACAACCAGATCAAGCTGAAGAAAGAGGTGAGGAAAAAACAGCTTTCATAACACCTTATGGCGTGTTCTGCTACCAAGTCATGCCTTTTGGCCTAAAAAACGCATGAGCAGCCTACCAAAGGATGATGCAAAATTGCCTCGGAAGTCAAATAGGATGAAACATTCAAGTCTACATCGACGACGTGGTCATTACAACAAGAAAAGAAGAGTCACTAATCAGTGATTTAGCAGAGACCTTTGACAACTTAAACAGGTACAAGCTCAAGCTTAACCCGACAAAATGTTCTTTTGGGGTATCTGCAGGACAACTCTTGGGATTCCCGGTATCCGCAAGAGGAATAGAGGCAAACCCATAGAAGATCCAAGCAATATTAACGATGGGTAAGCCCACAAAGCTGCACGATGTACAGAAGCTCGCAGGACGCGTCGCAGCACTAAGTCGATTCGTTGCAAGACTAGGAGAAAAAGCGCTCCCTTTCTATACATTGATGAAAAAATCAGATGACAAATTTGAGTGGACAGAAGAAGTGGACACAGCCTTCGCACAACTGAAAAAAGTGCTTTCTACACCACCGGTGTTGGTCGCACCTAAAGAAAAGGAGCCACTACTACTATATATTGCAGCCACACATCAAGTGGTGACCACAGTATTAGTAGTCGAAAGAAGTGAAGAAGGAAAAGCTCATGGAGTCCAATGACCAGTATATTTTGTCAGCGAGGTACTATCTCCGACGAAACAAAGGACGTGTCTCTTTATGGGGAATTGAGCTATCGCCCCTGGACATCATGTATGAAAAGCGAAAGGCGATCAAGTCTCAAATTTTAGTAGATTTCACAGCAGAGTGGCTGGAGTTACAAAACACAGGGCCACTAGATTTATCGAGTGTGTGAACAATGTACTTTGATGGATAAAAAATAATCCAAGGCGCAGGAGCAGAGGTAGTCCTGATATCACCGCAAGGCGACAAGTTGAAATATGTGCTGAGGATGAGTTTTCCTCAAGCTTCCAACAATGAAGCCGAATACGAGGCGCTGCTCCATGGGATGAAAATGGCTAAAGCCTGTGGAGCAACTCGACTGAAAATATTTGGAGATTCAAATCTCGTCGTCCAACAAGTGATGAATAAGTGCGACGCCATCAGCGATAATCTGACAGCATATAGAAACTTATTTTATTATCTAGAGGGAACATTCGACGGATGCGAAGTTTCACATGTCAGTAGAGCTAGCAACGAGGAAGCCGACACTTTAGCAAATATCAGGTCCCAGTGCTTACCCGTACCACAAGGAGTCTTTTGGGAAGAAATCATAGAAAGATCAATAAAAAGCAGCAAAGTTTCGACTGCAGGAGAACAAATCCAGAACCAAACAAACGGCTCGAGGGCTGATAATCCCGGGGCAGCTGAACCCAAAGAAGTCATGATGATTGAGGAAACTTGGATGCAACCATACTTGGCATACATGGTAAACAAAACACTACCCGAAGATACGGTGCAAGCGAAAAGGATAATACGATGATCCAAGGCCTTCGTCGTGTTACAAGGAAAATTATACAAGAAAAGTATAATAGGCATTCTGCAACGGTGCGTTACTCCTCAAAAAGGACAAGAAATTCTAAAGGACATCCATGCAGGGGTATGTGGGCATCACGCCAGCAGCAGGGCCATTGCAGCCAAAGCCTTTCGTGCAGGATTTTATTGGCTGACATCCATTGAAGACGTGAAAGATATAGTGAGGAAGTGCGAAGCTTGTCAACATTTTGCATCTAGACCACACGCACCAGCAGCAGAGCTGCAACCAATACCATTATCTTGGCCCTTCGCACAATGGGGTCTTGACATGGTGGGAAAACTGCACAAATCTTGTTTAGGAGGGCATGTTTATATGCTAGTAGCAGTCAACAAATTCACTAAGTGGGTAGAGGCAGCCCCCGTGACAACCCAAGACTCTACAGCGGCAATCAACTTCATCAAGTCAATAGTTTTTCACTTTGGAGTACCACACAGTATCATCATAGACAATGGGATAAACTTCACATCAAAGGAGTTCAAAATTTACTATGAAAGTTTGGGAATAAAATTGAAATTTGCATCTGTGGCACATCCAAAAACTAACAGGCAAGTCGAGAAAGCCAATGGCTTGATATGCAATGGGATAAAGAAAAGGCTGTTAGCACCCCTCGAAAAAGTCAAGCACGCTTGGGTAGACGAGCTACCCTCAGTACTATGGAGTCTCCGAACTACACCTAATGCAGCTACTCAAGAAACGCCTTTCTTCCTGGTCCATGGCGCAGAAGCCGTTCTTCCAGTTGAGATCACCCATGAAGCTCCAAGAATAGCAGCATACACTGAGACAACTTCTACAAAAGCGCTTCAAGATGATGTTGATGCACTCGACGAAGCAAGAGACGTAGCACTAGCTAGAGCTACTCAATATCAGCAAAATCTACGAAACTACCATAGTAGTCGAGTTTGTCCACGATCTTTCGTGGTGGGAGATCTAGTTCTACGACTCAAGCAAGATGGTCATGGAAAACTCGAGTCCCCATGGGTGGGACCTTACATCGTCACAGAAGTAATACCAGGAGGAGCTTATCGACTACAAGACAAGAAAACAGGGAAAGATGAGAGTAACCCGTGGAATGCAGCACAACTACGACGGTTCTACGCATAAGTGGTATAAGTCGACAAAGTGTTTTTTGAGATGTGACCCTCTGAACCCAGAACATGAGGCCATAGGTCGGGTTCCTTGGGTCAAATCGACAATATGTATAAATATTTTACTTTACACTCGGGGGCTCAGACCCTCGAGTCGTACGAAATATTATTAACAAGTTATCGAGATTTGTGATTATCCGAGGCATACTACAAGGTTGATTGCAACCCGATATTTTGGCAGCGACATAAACGGTTCAAAGGAACCCGATAAAATACTAATGTGCACACCTCGGAACCATGATTTGTTCCCATAGCCTATTAATAAGGTAAACAGATAGTCCAGATACGATTACTTATTACAGATAACACGAGGAAATACAACTAGGGAAGGAGATTACATAGAGAGAAAACTAATGAAAATGCACTTCGGCTTCATACTCCTTCTGACACTGGGTGCCGTCATAGATTCTCACGTCGAACTTCGATGTGCCAATGTGGAAGTCAAAAGTCATGAAAAAGCCTTGATGGAGGTCGTGATCCTCCGCAAACTGCGACCAGCCACCCTTGAAGTACTGCTCACCGGCGCTGTCGTACCAAACCTCCACTTCATAGGGAGTTCCTCCCCCAGAGTGTTCACAAAGAACCGCTTCTCGCAATTCTCGCCTGTCCATGAACTTGGTGAATTTCAGCGGTAAGCGCTGAATCTCACGGCACTGCGCACCGGCAATGTAGAAAAAGGAATAGATTCTAGGAGGAGAAGCATTAGCAGAAGGAGCACTTGGACCTGGTGTAGTGGATGGCACCTTGATCTTATTTTAACTCCCGGCCGGACGGCCGGGGCGCCGCTTCACCAGAGCAGACGATGATGCCACCAGAGCTGTGGTGGTAGCCTTGTTCTTGCTACCGCGAGGGTGGCCGCGGCCCCGTTTCTCCACCAGGGCGCTGATGCTTAAGCGCGATCCACTTGCATCGGCCATGGAGACAAGCATTGGGAGCAAAAAACCCTAGATGGGATAAGCACGAAGAAGGCGATGCGGCGGAGAAAGGAGCTAATGAAAGAGTTAGGGTTTTTACCCTGGCCAAACCTGCTTTATTTATAAGCACGTACTAATGGGTCTCTGGGAAGGCAAGGCCCAAAATACACTTCTGGGTATTTAAAGTGCAGGTAGTATAGAAGAATCAACATATCAAGGAAAAAGATGCGTACAAAAAAAAGAAGAAGAGAGAGCAGGGGATCAAAAAATATCTATAAAAAAAGCACAAGTTCACCTCGTCCTTGACTCGGGGGCTTGCATCATAAGAAAGAGAGAACAACTGAAAAGGCAAATAAAGTCGACAAATGTTGCGAGAAGAAATATATGGAACAGGTCTATCTATTTTCTTGAGCCTATACCCGAAAATTTCGGCTATAGCCTCGGGGGCTACTCCCATCGGGAGCGCTATCGCGCACCTGATAGAAAGAAGTCGACAAAGGAAAGGAGGCGAGTCGAAGCTGATGATAAAGAACAAAGTTGATGGACATGAGGCTCACACATAATTGGTTGCATCTTGTCAGCAAGGAACTTCGACTACATTGCCGACAAAATAAACATCGATTACTCCCATGGGGAGATATTCATGAAAGTTAAAAGGATAACACGAAAAATTACGTATATTGAATCAGTCAAACAAGGCTGCGAAATATAATTCTCGAGTTGTGTCATCGCGACAAAACTTGAATGCCGTGGTTGAAATATATCATGAAGGTAAGACCCCGGGATCCGTCCTGTGTGGCCCGGTATACGCACATGGATGCGCTTTGTTAGAACTTATCCGTGTCTACGACGCGAAGAAAATCCTAGTGGACGCACTGGGTACCCTAAGAACCACTGGGATTCATTCTTTGTAAGGCCTAAATGCGGCAAAAGAATGGGTTTGACCGGTTTCCCGAATTCAAGTCCAAGGGGATTGAATTTGAAGTAGGTGAGAAGTATCTGTTCCGGCAGTTAACTAGCCTCTTGATCCGTCAGAGTTGTCAGGCTTGCTCATCAAAACCCCTTGCAAGATATTATTATAAAAAGTTAAGTCGAAAGACCAAGTCGAAGATTTGAAGATAAGAAGGAGTCAAAGAGTTGATCAAGTCGAAGATTTGAAGATCTGAGATTCAACCCGAATCTTAATTCTGGTAGAATCTCGGGGGCTACTGACAAGGGTATAGATAATAGAGCCCGTTAGTTAGGTACCCCTGAGGCCCGTTAAGCTGGGCCCAATTGTAATACTAGTTGAAATACGAGTTCATGTTGTATGTCGATATTGTAATCTGTGTCGGATCCCTCCCGATCCCTGAGACCTGGCCACCTATATATAGGGGCCAGGAGGGGGCGGTGAGGGACAGATTGAAAGGAAGCCAGGTTTAAACCCACGTTTACTTTCGATAGCCACCTTTGTTTGACTGAGTTCACCTTCGAGTTCATCCGACACCCTGTCTTCCCGATCCTAAGTCCTTCATCTAGGATATTTGTCAGATTAACCCTCGTCACCTATTCATTGCAGTGCTGCTCTATGCATATGCTCTCGTGGGTCTCCTGATGTTGGTTGCGTGGAGAACAGGTAAGCATGTGCTGCTACGAGGGCTGCTTTAGGTGTCTTTGGTATAATGTTCCTTCGCTCATCGACTGATAAGAAATATGAATCGAGGTTTCGTGATAGATTCCTTCTGTCGGCATACCTGAGGTTGTTGATATGCCTCAAACGTATCTATAATTTTTGATGCTCCATGCTTATTTTTATACCATTTGCTTAGTGTTTCGTTACACTTCGTGGCACTTTTATGCATTTTATGGAACTAACCTATTAACAAGTCGCCACAGTGTCAGTTCCCTGTTTTCTGCTGTTTTTGTGTTTCAGAAAAGTTACACAGGAAATATTCTCAGAATTGGACGAAACAAAAGCCGAACGTCCAGAAATTCACCGAAGCTTCCAGAGAACCGAAGAGGAGATGTAGTGGGGCCATGAGGGCCCCACACAATAGGGCGGCGCGGCCTAGCCCCTGGCCGCGCCCCCTATGTGTGAGGGCACCTCGGCCCACTCCTGACGTTGCCCCTTCACCTATAAAGACCCCCCCCCCGACGGGAAAAACCTAAGGACCCGATCACTTTTCCAGAACACATCGCGATCCGCCGCCGCCGTCGACCCAAAGATCGGGAGGGTCCAGAAGCTCTTCCTGGCACCCTGCCGGAGAGGGGAATTGCCACCGGAGGTCTTCTTCATCGCCATGCTTGCCTCCGGAGCGATGAGTGAGTAGTCTACCTTGGACTATGGGTCCATAGCAGTAGCTAGATGGCTATCTTCTCCACCATGTGCTTCATGTTTAGATCTCGTGAGCTGCCTTACATGATCGAGATCACCGTTATGTAATTCTACATGTTGTGTTTGTTGGGATCCGATGAATATTGGTGTTATGATTGAGTTGAAGTACTAAATTTTATCTTATGTTATCTCTATGTTGTTTATGATCTTGCATGCTCTCCGTTGTTAGTAGCTATCTTGGCCGAGTAGTTGCTAGTGACTCCAAGAGGGGGTATTTATGCTCGATAGTGGGTTCATGCCTCTATTTAATCTGGGGGAGTGATAGAAACCTCTAAGATTGTAGATGTGCTGTTGCTACTAGGGGGAAAACAACATTCATATGCTCAAGGGTATATGCTTTGTTTACATTACACACTTTACTTAATGCAATTACCTGTTGTTCGCAACTTAATACTTGTGGAGTTCTCGGATTGATTCACCACAAGTGGATTATTAGTCATAGATGCAGTTGGATGGCGGTCTATGTATCTTGTTGTAATGCCCAGAGTAAATCTCATAGTGATCCTCTCGACATATGCACGTTGTCTTTATTCTATCAATTGCCCAACTGTAATTTGTTTACCCAGCATGTATTATTTTATCTTATGGAGAGACACCACTAGTGAACTGTGGACCCCGGTCCTATTTCCTTTACATTGCTATCACCTGTTTACTTTACTCGCACTGTTTACTTTACTCGCATACTATTATAACTTTCCACTCGATACGCTCATACCCTTTGTTTCAAGCAAACCGGTGAGATTGACAACCTCATCATAAGTTGGGAACAAAGTATTTGGTTATGTTGTGTGCAGGTTCCACATTGCTACTGGTTGAAGACGCGCTAACAAGTTATCGTTAACGGCGCCCTTGTTAGAGCATCACACAGCTAGTGGGCATCACCTTCAGTCGTTTGTCTGCCTCCTCCTGGACGATTAAACCTTGGTTTCATAACTGAGGGAAAACTTGCTCCTATATTCATCAAACCTTCTCTTGGGGTTTCCAACTGGCCGGTCATTTTTACTTCATCAACAAACGCCAACAAGTTTTCTGGCACCATCATCACCGCGCCATCAACAAGTTTTCTGGCGCCGTTGCCGGGGAGGAAGAAGACTTCTGCAAGGGAAGTTTTCGCACGCACATCCTTTACTTTGTTTTAAGTTTTGCTGTACTTTATTTTTACTTGCATCGTTTTATCAAAAACACACACAAAATTAGTATCCTTGATAGTTGTTATCTCTTTACTTCTAGTTCATTATGTTGTTCCCTAAGTATGCTTTGGAGGACCTCTCAGTAGGTAGTGGTTCGATTATTGGAAAAGGTAACATTGAGGAGTTCTTTAATCATATTAGTATGCATAAGGATGTTGAGAAAAAGTCTTTGGCTGAGCTTACTCCTAGTTATGAAGTTGCCTCTGCTTATTTAATTCACATATTAGAAGCTAGGTTTGCTAGCCTTAATCCTTTTATGCAATACATGTTTCTTAAGCTTCATGATATTGAGGATCCTGAAAAGAAAGCTTTTATCTTGGTAACTTTGCGTATAGAATTTAGAGATGTTGTTATTGAAGCTAGGAAAGTTTTTAAGAAATTTAATAAGCTTGGCTCGCCTATTGAAGTTGTTGGTATACCAAATGATTCTAGAATGCCAATACCTTGTAAACTTGTAGGAATTCATGATGCCTTGGAAAATAATTTTAGTTGGATTTGTCCTGAAAATCTTTTTGATGAAATTAGTATACCAAGGAGTGACTACAAGGGGTACTCAAAAACTCATTTGGACAGAATTCATTTCTTTGTTCCTACATATGAGCTTGATGCTTCATCACTTGATGTTACTTGATTCGCACTTTCTGCGCCTAGCTCAAAGGCGTTAAAGAAAAGCACTCTTGGGAGATAACCTAATGTTTTTACATTCAGTTCTTTTTCTTTTATTTGAGTCTTGGAAGTTATTACTACTGTAATGACCTCTCCTTATCCTTTTTATTTCGTTTTTGTGCCGAGAGAAGCCTCTAATTTGAGTGAGGTAAGATTTGGGGATGTTGCTGTCCTAAATCAGTTTTCGGTGTTGCACCGTAAAAATTCGTGAACATTCTCTGTATATCTTTTGGACCTGAGATTTCTTGTGCATATGCCCCAGGTTATATCCAAACTTTCATTAGTTGAACACTTTTTGATTTGAGCAACAGAAAACCCTCTAAAAATTCGACCTTTGTCACATGTTCTGTTTTGACAGATTTCTGCCAATATTTGTGTTTGCCGCTTTATCGCTTTATTTTTGAGTTCTTTTGATCACGGAACTTTTGGGGAAGTTGCTACAGTAGTATATGCTTTATATGTGGTGGTTTTAGGTTGAAACCTGAAGCAAAAAAAAGGGTTGATTCAATGCTATGCTTACACTAATGTTGCTAATAGATTTGTGTTTAGTTTTGTATGAAGGAAGTTTTCAAGTGTAGGGATTGGAGAATGATGAGATGAGTTGAAGAATGGACAAAAGCTCAAGCTTGGGGATGCCCAGCACCCCAAGAAATATCCAAGAAGTACAAGCGTCAAAGCTTGGGGATGCCCCCGAGGCACCCCTTCTTCATCGGCAAAAATCAGGTCACCTTTCAAAACACTATATTTTTATTGCTTCATGCATTATGCGTTTTTCTTGGAGCGTCAGTTGTTTTTAGTTTTCAGTTTAGTTTAGTTTTGTATGCTGCAATAAATGGTTGGACCCCAACAAATTCCTTTTGGAGAAGTTGCCTTGCTTTTCATTTGCCAAGAACACTCCGTTTTTCACTCTATTCGTTTCAACGAGTGTTCTTCTTTTTCTAGAACTGCGTTTAGTTTTCGTTCTCGCCTTGATTTGCGTTCAGATCTTGTTATATCTTTTCATCAAGGTGTATTTTTGCCTCTGGTCCTTATTGGTTTTCATCAAAAGAGTTGGCTATAAAAAGTTTAAATGGTGTTGGAAAAGAGAAAAAGCTTTATGCAAAAAAGTGGTACAAGAAGGAGCTTGTGTAGACTACGGCTTAGGCTTTTGCATGTCGTGCTTGATGTCTTTTTGATAGTATGCTTAGTGGTTTTGCTGTAGCATGACTTGTCTCAAATGACTGAGATTGCTTAATGAGCCTTTGAAAAAAATCATGCGTTGTTTTAATTATTTGGAAGCATTAATTTGGTTTTCTCCTTTGATGCTTTATTTGGGTTAACTTGGCGCATGCTCACACATGTTAGACTCATACAAAGTCGCCATAAGCCTCTATGATCATTTAGTTTTTGACTTTTGATGCCATCTTATGCTTCTTTTAATGTTGCTTTGTCGCTTTGCATGATTATGGCCGTTATTGCTCTCTTAGTTGGTCGCTCCTAGTCTTTTGCTAGCCCTCATTTTGTACTGAGTATGAGCTCTACTCGTGCATCCAACTCCTAAAAAACAAGTTGTTCCAATGTGTCCACCATACATACCTATTAGTAATTTGCTATTCCAAAGTACATTTGACTTCCTTTTATCTATCCTTCAAATTAAACTCTTTTTGGTGTTATGCGAAAATTGGTCAGTAAAGCTCTCACGAACCGGATGGCACACTTTACTTTTCTCTCTTTAAAATTTTGACATTGTGGTCTCTTATGTTGAGTTGTTATGCTTGCAAGTTGTAAGTCGGGAATTAGCCCAGCCATGCCGTCATGGGCAAGCTTTCAACATTGCACTTCTTATTTGAGTTGATATCGTGATCTTTTGTTTATGGATACTCACGGTGTGAAATGAATTGGGAATCTTGCGGGATCATGGAGTTTGTATATGTGTTAGAGAAACGCCTGGGCCGCCAATCTAAGCCATGCATAATTCATGGTGGAAATTTGCAGCATGCCCATAGTGGACATTCGACGACGCATCTCAAAATAAAAAGCTATACAAATGGTAAATAAAAAAGATGTCGTGGTGTTCATTGTCTGCTTGTCCTGTCATTTTGATGTGGGCTTGTTCTATGTCATCGGGCACGGAGGTACCCTGTTGGCGGTTCTCGATGATACGTGTATACTTACAATGACAAGAGCTTGCTTGGGACTCTAAGTAAAGTAGCATGAGGTTTGGGTACTCGTATTCACGGGACAGGAGATTTTCAACTTATGATTTGTCAAGCATATGCAGCATAAGTGTTCTCGCATTAACTTTAACCATTCAAGATGCTTATAATGGGGGCAATGAGAGCTCAAAGCCGGTAAGTACCATAATTTTTGAAGGTTTATAAAACTTGCAATCACTGCTTCCCTCTGCGAAGGGCCTTTCTTTTACTTTTATGTTGAGTCACCACCTTCTATCTTTATGCACCATTAAGAGAGCATAGTTGTTATTCTGAGTATAATGTGCATTGTCCCAAAGTTTTCATTGATTGATTCATATTGTTGGTTTCACTTGTTCTTAAATTATTTGTATCTAGTCGCCCTCTTAAACTTGAAGGTGTCCTATGCATTTATGTTTTGCTCTCCATGAAGGACAAGTGAAAACCATTTGTATGTTTTTCCTTATGATTTGAACACATGTTTGACTTTCATTATTTCATTTTCATGATCTTTTGTTTCTGTTCATTTTCATGTTATAACATGGTTGCTAAGTTTCTTCTATCAAGATTATATCTTTCATGCCCATGTTTTAAGTTCTTTTGATCCCAGCGCACAACGCTTACATAGATGATCAAGATTGTGTAGGTGCATGTCACCTCAAAAATTATTTCTTTTGTTATCACTTACCTACTCGAGGACGAGCAGGAGTTAAGCTTGGGGATGCTGATACGTCTCAAACGTATCTATAATTTTTGATGCTCCATGCTTGTTTTTACACCATTTGCTTAGTGTTTCGTTACACTTCGTGGCACTTTCATGCACTTTTCGGAACTAACCTATTAACAAGTCGCCACAGTGCCAGTTCTCTATTTTCTGCTGTTTTTATGTTTCAGAAAAGTTACACAGGAAATATTCTCGGAATTGGACGAAACAAAAGCCGAGCATCCAGAAATTCACCGAAGCTTCCAGAGAACCGAAGAGGAGACGGAGTGGGGCCACGAGGGCCCCACACAACAGGGCGGCGCGGCCTGGCCCCTGCCCGCGCCCCCTATGTGTGAGGGCGCCTCGGCCCACTCCTGACGTTGCCCCTTCGCCTATAAAGACCCCCTCGACGGGAAAAACCTAAGGACCCGATCACTTTTCCAGAACACATCGCGATCCGCCGCCGCCGTCGACCCGAAGATCGGGAGGGTCTAGAAGCTCTTCCCGGCACCCTGCCGGAGAGGGGAATCGCCACCGGAGGTCTTCTTCATCGCCATGCTTGCCTCCAGAGTGATGAGTGAGTAGTCTACCTTGGACTATGGGTCCATAGCAGTAGCTAGATGGTTGTCTTCTCCACCATGTGCTTCATGTTTAGATCTCGTGAGCTGCCTTACATGATCGAGATCACCGTTATGTAATTCTACATGTTGTGTTTGTTGGGATCCGATGAATATTGGTGTTATGATTGAGTTAAAGTACTGAATTTTATCTTATGTTATCTCTATGTTGTTTATGATCTTGCATGCTCTCCGTTGTTAGTAGTTATCTTGGCCGAGTAGTTGCTAGTGACTCCAAGAGGGGGTATTTATGCTCGATAGTGGGTTCATGCCTCTATTTAATCTGGGGGAGTGATAGAAACCTCTAAGGTTGTAGATGTGCTGTTGCTACTAGGGGGAAAACAACATTCATATGCTCAAGGGCATATGCTTTGTTTATATTACACACTTTGCTTAATGCAATTATCTGTTGTTCGCAACTTAATACTTGTGGAGTTCTCGGATTGATTCGCCACAAGTGGATTATTAGTCATAGATGCAGTTGGATGGCGGTCTATGTATCTTGTTGTAATGCCCAGAGTAAATCTCATAGTGATCCTCTCGACATATGCACGTTGTCTTTTTTCTATCAATTGCCCAACTATAATTTGTTTACCCAGCATGTATTATTTTATCTTATGGAGAGACACCACTAGTGAACTGTGGACCCCGGTCCTATTTCCTTTACATTACTATCACCTGTTTACTTTACTTGCACTGTTTACTTTACTCTCATACTATTATCACTTTCCACTCGATACGCTCATACCCTTTGTTTCAAGCAAACCGGTGAGATTGACAACCTCATCGTAAGTTGGGAACAAAGTATTTGGTTGTGTTGTGTGCAGGTTCCACGTTGCTACTGGTTGAAGACGCGCTAACAAGTTATCGTTAACGGTGCCCTTGTTAGAGCATCACGCAGCTAGTGGGCATCACCTTCAGTCGTTTGTCTGCCTCCTCCTGGACGATTAAACCTTGGTTTCATAACTGAGGGAAAACTTGTTGCTATATTCATCAAACCTTCTCTTGGGGTTTCCAACTGGCCGGTCATTTTTACTTTATCAACAAACGCCAACAAGTTTTCTGGCACCATCATCACCGCGCCATCAGTTGTCCATCCGAGATCCGTGCCTGTGGTGTCTTCCTCTATTTGTTTTTTTACAGGGACTTCCTTCTTCTATTTGTGTGTGATGCATTGCTTTTTTCTGCATGGTATGCTTTACTTGCCGCACTAACTGACTCTCATCTTTTTCTGATTTCACTTTTCTCCTTTTCCAACTGCTGTGACTGCCGGTGCAACGCATAGTGATATCCCAGAAGTACCTCTCACCTTGCGTTAATCGGGATAGCTATGCTATTGTTGACTGCCGCTTTGATTGCATCCCACTCTGCTACTATTAACTGAACCTTCCTTCTACTTGTTATGGATTCTGCGGTGTCTCCCTCTTTAATATGGTTTGCTCCTCTTCTGACGTTTGCTGGGTTGATGATTGGGTTATTTTTGCCATCAAATTCTTCTGACGTGTCATCAATGATTGCATATACTTGGTACTGGCTATGGACATCTCTGTTTGAACCCAAAGAGAAGATTGTCTGCTCGTCATCATAGAGTTCTAGTCCTGACTTCCATGTGTCTTCAAAATCATTGGAGATGTTGTCGTAACAGATCATGAAATCTTCTTTGGAGTAGCTATTTGAATTTCTGTTGGAACTCATGTCCTGATAACCCGATAATTCCTCGAGGTAAGTTTTCCATGATTTCGTCGAGTTCTTCGACTGTATCTCCTTTTGCCGGCTTGATGCTGACCGGCGAGTTTACCTCGCTGGATCAGCCATGAAGTTGACGCGATTGCGATTCTTTCTGCCGATGGACCCGATTTTATCGGATCTGAAAGGCAAACTGAGCCCAGAGACCCAACGCAAAAGTAGAACTCTCAATCGTCAGATCCATCTCCTGATCTAGACTTGCGAAGACGGGAGCTAGATTTGGTTTATGTGGTTGAAAATCTACGGCTTCAAAGGTGATCCGGTTTCCGTCGATTTTCGAGTTGCTTTTTGAAAGAAGCAAAAATGTCGTCGAATTTATGATTCCGACGCCCAAGGTCCCCACGGTCGGCGCCAATTGACGAGGGTTGACTAGGCAAATGTCCTAGATGAAGGTCTTAGGATCGGGGGAAGATGACGTCGGATGAACTCGAAGGTATGGTTTTACACAAACAAGGCGAATATTGTGTATTGAGAGTAAACTTAGAATCAATCTTAGCTCAATCTCGATATGTCCCTGACCGGACTCTCCTAGCCCCTTTTTATAGGTCTCGAGGAACCGGTCGGGTTCGATACAAATTACAATACGGGTTACAATGCAATCTCATATTTCGACTATGATTATACTTGGGCCTAGCTTCTTGGGCCTCTATCCGAATGGATCCAGACGTACTAAGATAATGGGCCTCGGTAGTCATACCCTTGTCAATCGCCTTTGATAATTTTTAAAGAAACATCGGTAGTTTGTTTCGTTATACATTTCAAACAAATCCAACATTGGTTTGTGCAAATGTTATGTAGATTTCAGTAATCTTTTCTTTTTACTATTGGTTTCGAGTTGGTGGTGCTCGACATACATCATTTGATTTCCAAAATTACCCCTATGACACCAAACATTTTACAGCCTTTGCCACCGCCTAAGTCAGCCAACACTAAGGATGTGTTCGGTTCTGGAATTTGGAGGAATGGAACGGGTCGGTTCCGTCCCTAGGACCAATTCCTATGTTCGGTTGGAGAGAAGGAACGGAACCAACTAGTCCCCCGAAATGGAATATTCCTCGTAGATGCGGAACTGACCGATCCGGCCAAATCGGCCGGACGGGGTGGAATGGCACAGTGCCTTCCTCTAATTAATCAAGTTTAGCAATAAGTAATCAAGATTAGGCTATAATTAATCGTGTTTACCAATAATTAATTAAGATTAGAAATAATTAATCAAGATTGCCGCCACGTGGCAAGGCCTGCCGCCAACAGGGGTGGCGGCATGCTAGGCCTGCCGCCTACGGGGATGGCGGCATGCTGCGTGGCAAGGGTGCCGGCATGGGGGGTGGCGGCATGCCAGGTCACCACCTCATTCTGCCCCATTCCATTCTCCAAAAACCGAACACAAAGATGAAACCGTTCTGTTCCTCAAATTTTTCTGAACCGAACACAGGGTCGGAACCATTGCATGCCGTAGGAATGGAACCATTCCATTCCGTCCTACCCGGTTCAACCGAACACATCCTAAAACCGCGTTTCGCCTATCCCCCTCGCTAGAGACCCCCGCCTCTCCAGGGGTCAACCCTACCTCGGGCGGCGGCGGCGCTCATGGACGGTGGCAGAGGGGGAGGCATGGTGGGCCCCGTCGGCGTCGGCGGAGGCGGCATGGCGAGCCCCGTCGGCGGAGGCGGCATGGCAGGCCCGTCGGCGTCAGCGGCGGCGGAGGGAGCGACGTGGAGCTCATCAGCAAGACGCTGCAGTTCGAGCACAAGCTCTTCTACTTTGATCCGAAGGAGAACCCGCGGGACAGGTACCTCAAGGTCTCCGAGAAGATCTCCACCACACGCTCCACCATCATCGTGCACATCACCGGCGTCGCCTGGTTCCTCGACCTCTTCGACTACTACATCCGCACCGATGAGCGCGACGTATTCAGCAAGGAGCTCCGCCTCGACACCAAGGTCGGTCCGCCCTGCCCTTCCTCCACCGCGGGTCAATTTGTTTTAAGCCTCGGTTTCGGATTTCGCTGATTTTGCTCCCCTGTTCTTTGCCGCTGCGCAGATGTTCGTGAAATTTTAGGCAAGGCGCGTCAGTCTGCACCATGTGTCCTCTTTTTTGATGAGCTCGACTCAATTGCCACACAGGTTTGTGAACCCCCTTTGCATGTTCTTTAATGCCACATTTTCCATGGCTTAAAATTGCTCTTGTATTACAGAGGGGAGGCAGCCAGGGCGATGCTGGTGGTGCTACCGATAGAGTGCTGAATCAGCTACTGACAGAGATGGATAGCATGAATGCCAAGAAAACCGTCTTCATCATTGGAGCCACAAACAAGCCTGACATCATAGACTTAGCGTTTCTTAGGCCAGGGCGTCTTGATCAGCTGATATATATTCCTCGAGACTCCAAATCTTCAAAGCTTGTCTTAGGAAGTCTCCTGTGGCGAAGGATGTGGACTTGCAAGCTCTTGCCAAATACACCCAGGGTTCAGCGGTGCAGATATCACTGAAATCTGCCAGCGTGTGTGCAAGTATGCAATCCGAGAGAACATTGAGAAGGTAATAATCTCAAACCATAGGAATCCTTGGTTCAGTTTAGTTAGTATTGTTCCTACATATATTTGATTATAATCAAGAATCAACCACTTTGAACATTAATTTGGTTTTTAATAATAATAACTTTGAACCATTAGTTTGTACTGTTACCAGAGTTCACACGATAATCTGAGAAAGCAATAATGTAGCAAGCAGGCCGATCCATCCCACACAGCCAGACAGGTGAGTATTGAGCAACCCATTCTTTTCCATGTATTATGTTCGAGAGAACTTGTGTGGTCTCATCTTGGATTGGTTTCGTACTACATGAAATTGGGTATTATTTTCCCATTCTCTAACTTGCATATTAAGGATGCGGCGTTTATGCAAACTGAAGTTGGGTATACAGTTATACACCAAGTGCAAGTTAGAGAATTACACAAAAGATAAATTTATAGAAGGTAATCCTGAAATATCAGAAAAGGTTCCATATTGATTGTTTCATGGGATTATTTGCTTGGTCTTTATGAATCAGCTTGCTTGTCGTCAAGCATTGTTTATGTAAAAACAGACCTTTTTTTTATATTTGGTTATATGACAATCATGTGTGTATACTATGTTTCTCTCTATTGGGGGATACTCTCTTTAAGCAACTCCATTTATAGGTTAGCTTCCCATCTATATTTCTATTTGGATTAAACCTCGCCACTAGCTTATGCCTAAAGTTTTATTTTTAATCTTCTGTCGATCCCCATATATTTTCACTTTTCAGTGGGTCCTCTGACAAAGATGGTCCACTGCAGTTGGCTCATGCAGTGGTCTTAACCCCGATCTGGCTCCGGCTCCCTGCCAACCTGGACCAAGATTGTGCTTCCATCTCAGCGAATACCTCACAGTGATGAGTCACCATAGCACCAAGTGGTTACCCGCTATTTTCCTTTTCCAACCTCTAATTGCAAGGTATCCATCTCCTCAGCATTCTTTTTGTTGCAGTACTCAGTATACTTCATGAATCATGGTGATCTTGTTTCTTCATGTACTATTATAATAAAATTGATTGATGGTTCTTTATTGTGGCTATCTGATGCTATTGATTGATTGTTGTGATGGCTGTTTTGCATCCTATGACCCTTTGAACTTTGCTGGTTTTCTTCTTTGCTGAAATTTTCCGTTGTTCATCGATGTACTGTATCGTGCTAAATGAGAAACCGTTGTTGAAGCTGTACAAAATATACAGCGTGAGCTATTACCACTTAATAGAGTTGCATTGTCTGATAACTTATAAATTGCTCACGTCCATGACAGTCACTCTGCATCTAATTTTATACTGCATAGCAACATCTTTTTGGTGAATGAGCTTTCATGGCTTAGAAAAATAGTCAGAAGACCCCGTCCAGTTACTTCATTTTCTCAATATGAGGTACATATAGAAACAATTTCACCATGGAAATTGCACTGTTATTGCGCGGTTACAATATTATTATTCGCTTATTTCCGTTTCATACATTTCACATAGATCCCTGTGCATCTTTATTTCAAATAATTTCATACATCAAGCGATGCTACCGAAGATGTTCTTCCACAGATCATGTGCATCTTTACTTAAAATCACTTTATTAATATGGTATTGGGTTGTCTTAATCTCTGATTTTTCTTTTTCAGAATACAACAGGTTGAAGATGTCATGGTCCATGTGACTCAGAAGTACTACCTGACTATGTCCAGAGATAACACATGGTGCTTTTATGATGTTTGAATAGGGTCTTGCCTCACACAGGTATGTACTTTGCATGAATTTTCACAAGCAACATGTAAAGATTTACAACTTTGAGAAATGTTGTTTCTCGGGTTGGTGAGGCTTCTGAACAAAAAAGGATATGCAACAGCACATCTGAAGCTGTTTATTCCTTATCTTTTCAATGGAAGTCCTAAAGCCTCCCTTCTTATAGGACACAAGGAAAAAATGAAAAATGATTTGTTTGTGAAGCATCCAAATATTTTATTGTACTGTTGGTAGTATGATTTATTTATCAGCATTAATCTATTTAGTCGAAGTTCTTCATGAACTTTGTTTAGATATAGCATCGAGAAGAAAAGCTAACCTATACACTTTTGTTCTGTTGCAGGTTTTCTTCTTCTTGGATTGGGAGAAATACATGCTGGATGATGTCAAACTATTTGATAACTGAACTGCACTTTTAGCTCCACCTGTCCACCAGCGTCGTGGAAGATGCAGCCGCTCCCCGTGCGACCCCTCATGACCTTCTGGTAGTCCATTAGTTGCCTCCTCCATCGGCTGGAGGTCACCTGCAACTCCAGATTCCTCTATGAATTCTACTTTTGTATTCATGGCCTTAATTTCTAGGTTTCGGTGTCTAATTGTAGATGTTGGATAAGAGAAGGCTCAGTAATCCACAAATGCTTGAATGTGCGTTGTTGCTTATGTGTGCTTCACTACACGCTAAATCTTTATTTATATTAGCATACTTTACTTGTCGCTGTTGCTGTGTGCTTTTTAGGTTGGTGTCTGGTAGCTACTGCAACTGTTAGCCCTGAGATATTACTAGCGGTTGTTGTATTGCTAATTGTGTACTGCTCCTTGCAATATTTGTAGGTTCTTCACCACACTTAGGGTTGTTTGGTTGGGCTTAAATTTGGCTTTTGGCTTTGGGCTTATAAGCCACAAAAGCACCTAAAGAGATGCTTTTGATTTTAGCTTTTGGCTTATATTATCATGCAACAATGTCTAGACCAAAGCCAAAAGCCAAAGCCAAAAGCACCTATTTAGGTGTTTTTGTGGCTTATAAGCCAAAATCCAAAAGCCATAAATAAGCCCAACCAAACAGCCCCTTAAATGAGTTGTCGCTCAAGATTTTAACTCCGCACCGCTGAAGTAGGCCACCAGGAGCAGGAGGGTGACAAGGTGAATGGCCGAAGGAGAGAACCTTGTGAGCTATTTGGTCTATCAGTGTATGCTGATGACAAACTGTTGAAGCTACATAGCAGGGAAATTTCAAAAATTCATGTCAGCTTTTTGTCATTGTTCATTCAGTGGTTTATGGCAGCAAATCATTTATCATTCCCCATGTTTCTTTTCTTATTTTGTATTTTTTAATCATATACTCACTTGGATCGGAAATAAGTGTCGATGAATTTGTACTAAGCCACCAACACTTATTCCAGATCAGAGGGAGTAAGAAATATATTTATTATTATTCGCAGCATATCTTATTTCTGTCTCCTTATTCATGTGCTATTTTTATGAGAAATGTGTTTTAGATAGCGACAAACTGCAAGGAGCTAATGCAATGGAAGGTAGATGTAAGAGCCTTGCTAGAGGCTAAATGGAGTTAGAAATAAAGCGGACCATCACTTCCATTGCTAAGTGTTTCTATCTGTCAAATATCGTTAGGGTCAGTTGATGCGGGGCGGTTGAATGGGGGTGGTTGGGGAGAGAGATGTGATGTTGTTTTTCCCTATTGTATTAGAAACCAGACTCAACGAGCAAAATCTTTTTCCTTTGCATGATGGGGACTGCACATGGTGGCCGAGGGGAGGAGAAAGAAGAAATATATTCGTGTTCATAGCTATGTGATGAAACGTCGATTTATTTACTAACAAAGTATTATAACTATTGTGCATATCTCTACTAATAATATTGCTACAGGTATGGTGACGGTCACAAATACGCTTTCAATCCACCAAAATACGCTTCCCTATGCCAGCACTTAGAGGACCGAAACATTTTCTTTATAATTTGAGGGTTACCTTATTTTCTATCCCGATCACAATGAAGCTCGCGCGGCGTGATCCTCTTTCCGGAGTACCAAAAGATCGATTTCTTCTTGTACAGCTCCGATTTGGCACCTAGCAACGACAATGGCGAGGATATTTTCTATCCCGATCACAATGAAGCTCGCGCGGCGTGATCCTCTTTCCGGAGTACCAAAAGATCGATTTCTTCTTGTACAGCTCCGATTTGGCACCTAGCAACGACAATGGCGAGGATGATCGCCTCGCTGAGCCTCGCTGAGCCGCGCCCGTTTCACGGAGACCGACGGCGAGGTGAGCACGCCGCGCGCACACCAGGACGCACCACCCCCTGCGACCTCAGGTTCCCTGCCTGTCCGTGCTGCCTCACACCGTCCACTCGCACCGTCCTCGCGCGGCTTGCGGGTGTAGGCCCCCTCCTCCTACTTCTCACTTCTCTTACTCCGGCGAGGCACTGCCCCTTAGGGAATAGTGGCCCCTATGGCGCAGCGGACGTGTCGTAGTAGCGGAGCTAGAACCAAAATTTAGGTGTGGCGGAATAAAGAGAGATTACACAAAATTAACTAGTCTATACACAATATACATATGTGCTATGAAGAAATTTTGAATTTAGGTGTGGCGTGAGCCAGACCTTGCCATATTGGTGGCTCCGCCACTGGCACCCACCGACGAGCTCGGGGGATGGATCTCACAGGGGCGGGGAGCGCAGGCGTTGCGGGCGACAGGGAGCGCAGGGGAGCAGGTCCGCTGCGATTCCTAGGAGCCAAATCATGGCTGGGGCCGGCGCGTAGGGGCTCCAGAGGTGGTGCGATGCCGTCACTAAAATTTCTAAGTGGCCAACAAGAACAGGATTGCAAAGTCCAGTGCTTCACCGATGTTGGCGTACAGCCGGAGATGGAGTCGATCACCTATTCACCTTATATTGCGCTGCCTGGTGGATCTGCTGGTGGGCGAGAGCCTGGTCGACGGTCGCGGTGGGCGGCGGCCAGGTGACCAGCCGCAGGCGTCTGCGAGGCAGCGACTTCAGCTCTGCCTGCCGACCGGCAAGTTGCAGTGCGGACAGGCCAGTACTGTCCTCCGCTGCCTGCTAGCTCTTCCAATCTTTTTTTTTCTTATTCTGAGCTTCCAATTCCCCTAAGGGCCCGCATGGAACACAGTTTGGACTTCCGGTCCCGGTGAGAAATACCCTTCCGCTCAGGAATTTTAGCGTCACCTCGGTAGTTAATATATGGGAAACCAATCGGGCCCTAAATCTTCTCATTTGCAACCTGCAACAAAGAATCAACGGATAAATATTTGGGATTGGAGCAACGCAAAGACATATTGGGGATTTGCGGTCGCCGTTCCATGTTGGAGAGAGAGAAGTAGAGTTGCCTGTTTTTGCTAGAAGAAATACCGACTGTAGTAGTAGATATTAGAGCTGTCCTAACAAATGCCATTTTTTATAATTGTACTTTGTTCTATCAGCTTTGGTCAATCCTACAATATGGTTTTGTATTTCATTATTAGAATAGTACAATTATGAGTATACTTGAAATTTTGATATCTTAATGCAGTTGATAATATTTTGAAGGAAGTATTTTTGTCAAGCGATTTGACCGTAGCAATGCACGGGCTTTGTGCTAGTACTTTATATTATGAGGCGATGCATGCTCATTTCCTTGGCTAGATGGTGTTGCCGTTGAAACATGAAAGATACTTTAAAATCCGTGGCAACGCACGGGCATTCACCTAGTCCAGAGTATTATAGGACTGAAAGAGAATTTTTCTTGTTTTCTACTAAAACTTGAGATGTTCTCACAACTGCTTTGCCTAAGAGAGCCAAGATATGTACTTCAACTAACTGTTCACATTACCTGGCAATTATGAAGCAATTAGTTCATACCCATTTTTTTGTTACATCACACATTGAACGGTACCGTAAATTTTTAAACAAAATATCATATAATTTTTGCAAAGATTTTTTTTTTGTTGACTTATTGCAACGCACGAGTATTTGACTAGTTAGACATAATACAGTTATATGACAAAGAACAGGTGGCCTTTAATTTTCCTTGGAACATCCAACGGGTTCAGTAGTCCGGGCCGAGCATGACAAGGTGTGGCTGCGGATCAAATGGCCCAACACAAACGGTCTAGCATTACATGGCACCGGCAACACCTCATGCTTTTTTTCTTTTGAAACTAGCAACAACCGAGATGCTTTGAGCGCACTGTGTTTAGCATCAGTAGTTAAAAGACACTTGCGCTCTGAGAAAGATGTCCAATGATTATCCGGAAACGGGAAGTTCCAGGCTGTGACCGACAAGCTATTACGGGCTTAATCAAAGTAGGCGAAAATAAATTAAAAGTTGGAGCCATTGAGGTCACTCGTGAGGACTCACCGTACACAAGTGGTCTAGTAGTAGTTTTCTTTTGTAGACATACAGACGAGCTTAAAATGCTATTGTGGGTTTGTGCTATAATTTTGTGCTAACACACATGAATTAGTACGCCTTCTGATTTATATTAGTTGTTGCTGATTCACATGTATCTAAACACATTGTAATGTGTATATTTACCCGTTTTAGCAATAACTACTATAAAATGGAGGGAGTAGCTTTTTACCAGACAACTTAGGAAAAGCACTAAGAAGTCGGAAATCTGCCGCCAGTGTCTTTGTTCCGTCAACCATGGCTATGGATGGCACTCAAGTTGTTCCGGAGGATCCTGTCGCCGACAAGCGCAACGCCTTTTTGTCATTGGTTTTTCGTCCACTGTCTCCGCCTATCCTTGCTACGCCGGGCCCTAGGCGCGCTCGTGCTCCTATGGAGGTGGCATCCACACCTCGTCGGAGTGGTCGCATCGCGAAGCAAAAGCAGAAGCGTAAGGATGCTACAACTCAGGAGTTGCTCGCGCGCACTTTGGGCCTCCTGGAAGAAGACGCTGAGTTTGATGACAATGCCCTTGCGGCCTTCAACGACAAGTTTAAGACCCCGTTGTCGCCTCGGTCCATCATGATGCTTGGCTCCCTCGTGAAGAAGATGGAGAAGGTGAAAAAGCCCAAAGGCAGAAAGGTCGACTCTAAGAAGAAGGCGACTGAGATTACATGCCATGACAGATACATTTGTTGCATCCTTGGTGTGGAAGCGTCGAAAATATGGTAGGCTGGGGGGGGGGTGTTTTTGTGTTTTCTCTTGTTGTGTTGTTGTCTTTGGTTTTGGGTGTTGTCCGCTTGTCGGTTTCTGGTGTTGTACGGTTTTCGATCTGGTTTCCCTATAAATCGGATCACTTTTCCCTCTTCTTAATGAATAGCCAGAGCTCCTGGCGTTTGCGCTAAAAAAAATTATGTAAAAAATGTTACGAGCCAAGGTGACCGGCTAGCTGTATGTATCGCAGTATACAAATGTATTATTCTCATCGAGATTCCGATGAAAGTTCCATTTCCAGGCCATGCCGTACTTTATGATGATGGGGTCAACGTACCTGCCCTCCTCGATCGCCAAGTTGCAGAGATAAGTTATTCGGGCAGCAATGGCCGCACAAACTACGTCGACCAGATTCTGCGAATTTTTTCCAAATCAGGTAAAACAAGTGGAATTATTCCTCACTGAATCGGTATGGCCTGCTTGCTCCTGGCCATTTGCTTTGCAGTATTTTGCCACTTTTGAGCCACTATATATAAGAGCACTGTGAAGGTGCCAATGCCATAACAGCGGCCGACCCAGATTAGGAAAGTTTTTTACAGAGAAGAGAGTGTGTAGAAGTGAGAGATAGACCACTTCTAGAGAGAGAGAGAGGCCTTGCATGGTGGTAAGGGCTTGTTCTGGTAGCCAAGGATGACTTGCCTGTGTGGCATGATCGATGGTAGTATATCTCTGCAGAAATGTTGTCGATCGATGCGATCTCTCTCACACAGTACAGGCAGTCTTCTTGGCTAGCCCGGCTGGCTCTTATCCTCCATGCCAGCCTCTCATCTCTTTGATTGACTAATCCATTTCAATCGATCACTACCTGGCTAATTACCTGGTGCTAATGTATACACTGATCAGTTCAATCGATCTTCATTGTTTCACTCTGCATGCAGGAGAAGCCGTTGGAGAGGAACTTGTTTCACTCCCGACGACCATTCGCTGAACCAGCCAGCATAGTCCAGATGCAGATAGCTACATGTAGACGGTGTGGTTACACAGCGTTCATCTGCAGAAGTCACACTCTTTTAGCACGAAGTAGGCTAGCACTAATGTTTATGTTAGTTCGGATGCAGGGACTTGATCCAGTGTTCGATCACCTCCTTAATAGCGTTTGATCACCTCCTTAATTTTGGTGCCTGGTGTAATCCTCTGTAGCATTCGCTAGCGAATCCAACGAGTCCTTGTAACACCTAATTTCTTTCTTCTTAATTAAATGAATGAATGGGGCAAAGCTTTTGCTCCCGTTTTAAGAAAAATTATTGCTTCTATAAAGCTATGGCACGCTTCCAACATGTTCTAAAAGAATTCAGTGGTGCCACTCACAATTCATATATATGAGGCTAGGGGGTGGAGATCTTCTTATACTGTCTTTTCAAAGAGTCTACCTCTTATACAAATAAGGTTCCGAATCTCTCAAACTAGTTTTTGGGACAGTCTAGATCAAACTACCAACCACGATATAATTTGTATTAAGAAGTGAGCCTAGCTCACTTGGTTAGGGAAGTGGATGTATAACCTAGCCACCCAGGTTTAAGTCCCCGCAGATGCAGATTTGGGTTCTTATTATAAAAAAACACTGTTAGGGGCTTCCCCTACCTTGTTCCTAAAAAAACAATATAATTTGTATTAATAAATTCTACCCGTTCAATCCCCAGAGCATGTACTTGTGAACTGTCTAAATTCCATTAGTTATGTGGGTCATTATTTGGACCGTAACCTAACCTAATTTCTTTCGATTTCCAGGATAAATATAAAGTATACATTTAAATATATTAATTCTAGCAAGTACTAACTCCATACTTAACATGTAAGTTAATTTCATGCACAAGTACATGTATATTTAAGAACAAGGTATTCCAGATATTAAGTTATTTAAATTAACTTTAAATATAATTACTGAACACATAATTCCAATAAATAGCTCTTTCTAGCTACAGAGTGGGTGTGCATCGATGGGATCAGCTTTGAGCTTTGGACTAGTTACCCAAGGACATGCTCTATGATCAATTGGGCATAATATTATCTAAATAGAGTTCACGATATAGGATGGCGAAAACGATTATGCTTAGAAGCAACTGAATCAAAGAAGGAGCTGCTGGAACTTTCGAACTGTCGACATGACCCTGCATATAACTTGCAAGCTTTTACAAATCTTAGGAGCTAGAACGACTGCAGCATGTGATAAATCACAGGGTATGAGCCATATGGCTAGAAGTGTCAACTTTGCCCTTTTTACAAGTATAAAATGTTTTTTTTGAGGGCGCAACGGGGGCGATAGTCCACCTGAACTCAATTTCATTTAAACAAGAGATTACCTAGCGCGGACAGGGGCAAACCCCCACACACAGGAGTGACGAGCACTCGGGAGATACAGCGAGACAGGAAGGGGGGGGGGGGGGGAGGTAGAGTAGAGTACACACACCAGATGCTACGACAAGTATAAAATGTTGACGGAAAAAAATCACTAGAACAAGGGCTCAAACATGTGACAATGCAAGCAAAATGTCGTTACATGAAAATAAAATAACAAGGAGAGAGTTTATGTACATGTTTGTGAGGGTTTGCGTGTGTGATTTTGTAAAAAGCATTTTTACGAAAGAAAAATAATTGCTAGGAGGGCTAGAACATCTGACCATACAAGCAAAATGTCAACATGGGAAAATAAAAAATATCGCTAGATGGAGGGCTCGAACCTCCGACCTTGTGGTTAACAGCCACACGCTCTGGCCAACTGAGCTAATCCAGCTTGTGTTGCAATACGGTTCTAGCCAGTATTCATACTGTTGAAATACACGGTACTCTCTAGCAGGACTGCGGGAGGAAGGAAGTCGCTGTGGCCACCTGTGAGAACCGCGTGCCGTTTACTTCTAGCTCGTTCCATCCCGACGTCAACCAAACCAACCCTTCCGCCGTAGATCAGGATTCAGGAAGACGAAGCAAGGGATCAGCCGCCGCCGCCCAGAGAGAAAATGAGCTACCAGCATCCGCCAGGTAAAATTCCTCTTCCCGAATCATTTCCCACGAATTCCCCCCCCCCCCCCCCCCCCCCAAAAAAATCCTCTTCTTTTCCCCCCAAATTCAGCCAATTGGCACCGATGCAGCTTTCCCTCGATCGATCGATCGGATTAGGAACCGTGTGCTGTGTTTCCGATGTTGGGGCAGGGTCTAATCTGGGTTTGTTGTTCCGTGGCTGCGTGCAGGGTATTCGCCGGTGTACCCGCCGCCGTCGGCGCCCGGCGCGCAGCATGGCCCGTACTACCCGCCGCCGCAGCAGCAGCCGCCGCCTCCGGGGTACCAGGGTTACTTCAACCAGGGACAGCATCCGCCGCCCTACTACTACCCGCCGCAGCACGGTGGCCACCACCACCACAGCCACGGGCACCACCACCCTGACCACCACGTCGAGGACCACCACCATCACCACCACCACCATGGCCACCACGACGATGACTGCTGCCTTGGCTTCCTCAAAGGATGGTAATTCAGCGCTTCTTCTTGTTTGGGATTCCAACAATTATGTAGGTTTTCTTTATAGTTGCTAATGTAGGAAAATCTTGGGAGGAATTAAGGTCATCGGGACATGCCTTGTGAGTGGGCCTGGTTGGTTCCTTATAAAATTGTTACATTTACAAACCTAAAGTATACTGTGATCAGGTCATCCAGAGATTAATTTTCCCTTGCTGAATTGGTGTAGTCAGAAAATTCAGTCGTTGTTGCCTATTAAAAAACCTGTCAGTGAAGAGTCTTATATGTACTGTTGGAGACCACTAGCATGAATTGGTTCTGTACAGAAAGACACCTAACAGACAAAGTGTGCTGTAGACGTAATGTATTCCTAGGCATTTGTCTCCATATTGAAATATGTAGTAGTAGTAATACACAGAGATAATGCCACACTATGGCCGGAATATGTGATGATTTTTTTTGCCAGTGATATTTGATTTCCCCGTGTCGTTAACTCCATTTTGAATCATGGTTAGTTTGCAATCGACACCTAAAAGAGAGTGGATGCAGAATGTGTCTGCTAGACTAGTGCACGATGTTGACTGATGCAGAATTGCAGATAGTGGTTGGCCTTGTACATTGGCAATTTTAGATAACTGGGATGTTCATTTTCTGAGATATTTGCATCAACGCTAAATGTCGACCAAAAAATACATCTCTTGAGAAGTGCTTGTAGTTAATTAGTCTGAATATACTACCGGTTATCTGAAACCCAAAAGTAAGAACATTGCTACTTTGTTGTGCAAGATAATACCATGTGTAGAAGGACTAATGGCTGTACATGTCATTTTGGGCACCAAACCTTGAACTTGTGGGTTAGTAAAGAATTTTCTTTTTTCCAGACGAAACAATACCCCTTTAAGCAGTGTTGAACTTGTAAGTGGAGGTAGGGTTAATCACTACCTTTAAAAATTGACATCCCTTTATCAATGTGTGTCCGGGGTTTTACTGTAAACCATTCCTGAATGTCGATGCATACTATGCTGCACGGTAGCTTCATAGAGATTATTTTTCACAAAGAAGTGTTGTATGCATGCAAACTAAATCGACAAAACCTTTTATTTCAGAAAACGCCAGTAATTTCATCCCATTTTCCTGTTTTTCACCGCATTGACCTTGCCATCTTTCCTTTTAAAGGTTGGCCGTTCTATGCTGCTGCTGCATGCTGGAGGAGTGTTGCTGCTGCTTCTGGTGACATTCCTGCTTGGAAGCTTCTCATGTCTTGTATTTCGGAATTTGGCGTCCTGCAGTATCTAGTGAATCTACCGACTCATTATTATTCCTCAATATGTGAATGCATTATGTTACCTGTGCCAAATAAACTGTATTTACATTGTTTTTGATTAAATGTATAGACCATGGAAGAACGTTATTGTGCAAAGAGTACATGACCCAGACATTATATTTTGCATTGTTTAATGTAAAGCTTGCTGTCTAAATGCTCGTAGATATATTTGAAGGCTTAAGTTTGTGTTTTGACATAGTTACCCAGGAGTTCATGTGTCAATTGATCAACAAATATAAGTGTTTTACCTGAAAAAAAAGAAATATAAGTGTTCTATATAGCTGGGAAAACCGAACGAATGAAATTGTAGTGCTAGTATATTATTATAAAATTTTCAAATGAGTTATAATCCTACAAATCAGACAACAGGCTACTGCTACAACTGACTACTATTACTATTATTATATACTATGATAGACCAATATACACTAGTATTTTGCACTGAAAGTCGAAAATAGACATTTGTACACTATAAACATCTAGGAGGGATATATTTCACCATGTGCACTCTAGAGCATTCTACATACTAAGAAATTAAACGATATGCTAAAATACGTGTCAACAATCTGCGGTCCATATAACCGCCAACTTATCCATGGAAGAAAATGATCTTATGTTTATTTGTTTTGCTTTGATCTATGTATTCAGTTTAATGAAATGTTTCAAACTGAGTTGTATAAACACATAAAACATGGCAAAACTTTCATGGCAAAATACATTTACATATATCACCGAAGTATTTGCAATGGAAAAGTTGGAGTCAAATATTTAAGACAATGTACTGATTGGTAGTCCCGATGCAAAAGTTGGGTTCGTGCAAAACACAACAAAATGATATATTTAACTCAAACTACTCTAGTTCTTTTTTTTTCTTAACTCTTATTTTTGGACTACAAAAGTTTTCTCATGTTTAACGAGGCATCCCAAATTATCACTGCATCTCTCTTCGGAACGCATGGATTCTTTATTCTTCTTGCATATCCACAAAATGACTCTCCACCTGATTACTCATGTTTCATAACTTACCACTTTTGTTTTTCTAACAATCTTACTTGTTCAATACGATTTAGTACACAAGATTTTCCTGGCGCGATTGGTGTGAGGATAATTGCTAGCTTTCTGATATCTGATCATTATGATGCATATTAGATTTGGGTATTATTATACTTATGTTGTTTAATTTGAGGTATGCACGATAGTCTATCGTCTATTAACTTTGCTGCCGCGTTCTCAGTAAGACCTTTAGTATTGTAGCATTGTTATTATGCAGTTCATTCGCAGATCTATGCAAATGAGAAAAAAGACCTTCCCTGGATCTTGCCGTTGTAGTCTTCACAAAGTTTTAGTGATTCCAACAAAGAAACAATTTGAATAGAATGGCAATTTTGGCCTCAAGTACAGTAAGTTAATATCTGCTGGATCGATACGTCAGATTGTCTGGTCCATGATTGCAGTAAAAGCTTATTAGCCCTTATTCGGCCGCGCCGGCCTAACTCTGCTCTTTTTTTCAGTCTTGTGTTGCTAGTAATGGTATCGGCCTACCTGTGGGCACATCGTGGTCGTTTCAGAATTTGCGGTTTCCCTCTAACCACTTCTACACGGTGTAGGAGTAGGACTCGCCTAGCAAATATTGTAGAGTAAGAATTAGCAAAGTTTTGGCACTGAAAATGCATGTATGTCGCCTCTCAAGAGCGAGAGTGGTACTACTGTAATGTGGTTCTGTATGTCACCATGCAAGCCTAGCGTACTGGCGGTATGAATTCATTGTTAAGGTTTGGTGAAGCAGTCGTTAGGTAACGGCCAGGCGCGTGGGATGTGCAGATGCAGAAACGGGCGCCGGCCTGGAGCATACACCGGCAGGCAGGCCGCCGGCGAGGCAAGCAGGGAAGGAGCACCGCACATGCCAACGTGTAATCCCAAACTAAATTTAGCAAGAAATTTCAAAGCAGCAAATGATTTTTTAGGAAACGTACTTACTCTCTCCGATCGGAAACATGTGTCGGCGATTTTGTATTAACTTAGTAGAATGTTTTTATTAAATCATCGACACTTATTTTTTGATTGGAGGGAGTACAAGAAAAGGAGAGGGAGGACACCTGAACATTTGAGCAATTATAAAAGTTACATTCTCCCCCCAAAGCTAATAATGCAGCTGTTTCCAACACAGAAATGAAATGATTTAATCAGAGGATGCTAGCGATAAGGTACCAGAGTCAACTAGTCAAGCAATGGACGCGCTCTGTCACTGCTGTAACAGTTAAACGAGTGGTTCATAGACGAGGAGGCAGGAGAGTGAACCCGAGGGTGCTGAGGTAAGGTACTCTCCTTGCCTGAGTAGGCTAGCACCTCTTAAAGGAAGTGATACTCTTTTTTGCAGGGTTCTAAAGGAAGTAATAAAAGCTGTGTTCATCTAAAAATATAATCATATCGTGTTCTCTCACTCAAACTATTCTCCAAGACTATTTCTGGTCCAAAAACATCGTTGAGAAATTGTAACTGGTATAGGAGAACAAAGAAAAATTGCGATAACCACTAATAGAATATTAAACCAAAAGCAAATGATCTCAAGGATCACAAATGAGAGTAAGACATCGTATTGTGTCCATCTTCTGATTGAACAAGAAAGCTTGAGTCCGGCACACAGGTAGTTCACATTCTGTCACTAGAAGCGCCTAAAAAATAATCTTCTCTGTGCAGCCCACATCACCTAAAATCACAAGAGAGAGCCAGCCTCAGTAAATTATAGTAAGAACATGATCTGAAGCTTAAAACTAAACTAGCCTCAATGGATGCTTAGGATTTCTGATAGGCACAGGGTAAGCTCAAATGGACATAGTAAATTGAAGTAAATTTTAGAGGGTAGAGGGTGCAGTTCTAACTAGAACATATGGAAACATTATATTCGGTGCATGATCATACCAACCCACATGCATTGCAATGTAATAGCTAAAACTCAGCAGTCAATGCAGGTACGGTATCTAATGGCCTGAGAGAGTTAGAGTGCAACAATAATGGATACACCATAAAATATCCAATAATTATAAATCTCAACGTTGTATCTGCACTAAACTACAACATGAAAATAAAGGCAGTCACACAACATAGCGAACCGTTGTTCACTACAATAAAGGAGCAACCCTGTTCCAAGAAAGAACAGACACACTTACATCTGCCCTCGTGACCTAGATGTTAAAAAAACGAGTAACAACAATTCAGCTAGCTTACATTTGTTGTTAAACATATAGGGTTTTATCTTCGCATGTCAGGAAAGGCATAGAAAATAGAAAAATCAACTAATAAGACCTGAATTTTTCTAATGCATGGATATGTTCTATATGTATCATGTAAAGCATGCAATTTTCATCCTGTTATCCATTTATGAAAGATGAAATCTAATGTTTCGTGTAAATTAGATGAATCATATTGACTACTTGATAAGTGGAGAGACATCAAATGATTAATTTCATCCATGGAGGTTGTTATACATTTTGTAAGTGTTTATGGGGTCATCTAAATGTTACCAAATATATGCAATGGTGACATGTTACAGAAACCCTGCGATAATAGTTAATACTAGTACTGGATACTTCCCGTCTAACCACCATATAAAACATGTCCGAGTTAAAAGTAAAATACCAGGTTGTGTGGAACATATCTTATCTATGAGAAAAAAAGAAACTCCATCGAATCAGTAAAGCAAAGATGACAAATATATATATGCTAGGATGAGAAGCATGTCGAGGTACCTTATACCCTTTGGAAAAGACGGGTAGAACCTCGCCGGAGGGAGATGTAATGCTTGACGAGGCTTTCTTTGAACAAATGTCCAATAGTGCTCAAATCCACTGAATCACATGGGAATTTCTCTAGCAATTTGCCAGTGTTATCGTAGTGGAACATGTGTCCAATGGAGGCACTACAGGAACAGCTCAAGGGGCCGACGGCCGCGAGCTGTGCCGACGGCAAAATGTCGGGGCCGTCGGCACAGCAGGAGGCTCGGGGAGGCCGAGAAGGGAACCGTCAGCACAAAAAAGCCGTCGGCACAGCCGCATCTGTGCCGACGGCCACCGTCGGCCTATACGCGACCCTCGGCATAAGCTACCTGTAACCGTCGGCACAGCCTGGCCGTCGGCACAACAACCTGCCAGGTGGGCCCAAACGTTGCCGCCGTTAACAGAGTCAAGCTGTGCCGACGGCCAGGCCGTCGGCTCAGATGGATGAGCTATGCCGACGGCTAGGCCGTCGGCACAACTATTTTTTTTCTTTCTTAATTTGTTTATTATTTCCAAGAATTTAAATTTGTTTATTTATGTATTACTCTCAAGTATTTATACATGTGAAGCAAATATTTGACATGCATAGCTCCCGAAGCCCGGTCTACGGCGAAACCCTAGCCCGCTGCACCCGTGCGGTCTACCCCCTAGCTTTCTTCGGACGACGCCAAGATGGGAGGCTAGTGTGTTCCATCCGCTTTGGTTAGGTCATATGTACATGTGAAGCAAAGGTTTGCCCATGCATAGCTCCCGACGCTCGGTCTACGGCGAAACCCTAGCCCGCTGCACCCGTGCGGTCTACCCCCTAGCTTTCTTCGGACGACGCCAAGATGGGAGGCTAATGTGTTCCATCTGCCTTGGTTAGGTCATATGTACATGAGAAACAAAGGTTTGCCCATGCATAGCTCCCGAAGCTCGGTCTACGGCGAAACCCTAGCCCGCTGCACCCGTGCGGTCTACCCCCCTAGCTTTCTTCGGACGACGCCAAGATGGGAGGCTAATGTGTTCCATCTGCCTTGGTTAGGTCATATGTACTTGAGAAACAAAGGTTTGACATGCATAGCTCCCGAAGCCCGGTCTACGGCGAAACCCTAGCCCGCTGCACCCGTGCGGTCTACCCCCCTAGCTTTCTTCGGACGACGCCAAGTTGGGAGGCTAATGTGTTCCATCTGCCTTGGTTAGGTCATATGTACATGAGAAACAAAGGTTTGCCCATGCATAGCTCCCGAAGCTCGGTCTACGGCGAAACCCTAGCCCGCTGCACCCGTGCGGTCTACCCCCTACCTTTCTTCGGACGACGCCAAGATGGGAGGCTAATGCGTTCCATCTGCTTTGGTTAGGTCATATGTACTTGAGAAACAAAGGTTTGCCCATGCATAGCTCTCGAAGCCCGGTCTACGGCGAAACCCTAGCCCGCTGCACCCGTGCGGTCTACCCCCTAGCTTTCTTTGGACGACGCCAAGATGGAAGGCTAATGTGTTCCATCTGCCTTGGTTAGGTCATATGTACATGAGAAACAAAGGTTTGCCCATGCATAGCTCCCGAAGCTCGGTCTACGGCGAAACCCTAGCCCGCTGCACCCGTGCGGTCTACCCCCTAGCTTTCTTCGGACGACGCCAAGATGGGAGGCTAATGTGTTCCATCTGCCTTGGTTAGGTCATATGTACTTGAGAAACAAAGGTTTGACATGCATAGCTCCCGAAGCCCGGTCTACGGCAAAACCCTAGCCCGCTGCACCCGTGCGGTCTACCCCCCTAGCTTTCTTTGGACGACGCCAAGTTGGGAGGCTAATGTGTTCCATCTGCCTTGGTTAGGTCATATGTACATAAGAAACAAAGGTTTGCCCATGCATAGCTCCCGAAGCTCGGTCTACGGCGAAACCCTAGCCCGCTGCACCCGTGCGGTTGTAACAACTCAGAAATTGTAATCCACTTCTTATTAATTAAAATACCAAATTTTGGACCAAGATAAAACTTTTTATCTATTATTGCATGCATACATGTATTTCCCCTTTATATGTTTTCTATGATTTGATGTGTGTTATTTTGGTTGTGCATTGGTTAGTTAATTCTAAGTTAACCCACAGAAGCAATTGAGACAAATTCTAAGCATCAAAGAAACCAGAAATAAAAATATTAAAGAAAAAGAGAAGAATAAGATGATCTAGGAAATCTGTTTGACTACCCTACTTTGAGCCCTTGGATTAAGAAATCTGTAACTTACCTCAGTGTTTGGCCAGTTAGTTGAGCTTGACCAAGTTATATACCAACTCAACCCACAAATTTCTGACCAAAATGCAAATAGGAACATCACCCAAACTTCAATCAAACTTTGAATCTGAAACAGAGACTATACCAAAATTTGAAATAAGATTTCTGAAAAACTTATCCTTTCTTCAGAACAAAAATACCACTGGATACCTTGGCTCATATGCTGATCACCCAAAGTGGAAAATTTCAAAAATTCAAATTTAAAACTCTTGCGGGCATTTCGTCGAACACTGGCAGACACAAATCAAAGCAAATCGAATTCACTGTGTGTCGTCGTGGTGAAACAACATATGCCATAGGATGGCTTAAATGGGGGCCGAACTAGATGCTGGAGGATTCGGGAGAGGGGAACGAGCTAAAAAGCACGACAGAAAGAGGCACTAATCTACCCAGGTTCGGGGCTCTCGTAAGGAGATAACACCCCTACTCCTGCTCTACTGATTGTATATTTGGGTCGATGTAGTACACAACAATGGTGCTTCCAAGCTCTCTGCTAGAGAAGGAAGATGAACTGCTAAGTGTAGGAACACAGAGTGAGCAACCAACCAACCCTTTACCAGGGCTCCCTATGCCACCTTATATAGTGGTGGCCAGGGTTACAACGGTCATACAAGACCACAAGACACGGGCTACACTCCAAACAGGAGCTGGTGACGATGGCAGAGACCCTTGACTTCGCCCCTGATTGCTCTCGATGGGACGCCATATCCCTGTACCTTGTACCTCTTGAACTGTGGCCTTACCTCTGTGCGGTAAGCTCATACTTGTGCACAGTGAGGGTAGGTAACCTCCACTGTGCACCCTGCCATCTTACTCTGCTACCATGCTTGGATGTTTTCTTCCTTGATTGTAGGGATGTGACACCTTGGTTGACTTAAGTATCCCGGATATGACCGTTGGCCATACCTAGGACTTATATGCCGGACCAACGACCTACGAGGGTCGGGTAATCCGGCCTCCCCTGCTCCTGCACAACACACCAAATGGTTAGGCCGGCATATCTAAGTATATGCCGGCACACATATACCAGTATTCCGGCTATACCGGCATATCCAAGTATTAGCCGGGATACACACATATGCCGGCCTGGCCGATGCTCCTATATTCCGGCCAGGCCTTTTCTTGGTCAACCGGCATAAAAGTCAACCATAGACCTTGTGTCTTTCTAGTCTCTTGACCCTACCGGGGGTTATCCCCCCGACACTAGTCCCCGAAGCTGCCGAGGTTCCCCAGTCATAACTGTGGAGCCTTGACAGGTTCAACATACCTTTCTTCATTATGCTCCGGCGATCAGATTTATATGCCGGCACATCTGCACATATCCCGGCCTCTGTTCCTGTTCCAAAACTTATTCCGGCCGGTCCCGAGGGTATTCCGGACGGAACATATACATCGGGCAGTTAATTCGACATATAGACGAGTCTTCCTCGAGAAGCCATGCCTGACAGCTTTGCATCGAAACTTGTAACTGCCCTGCCACCTCGAACGGTCACCCACGATGTGACGGTTCACAGTGCAGTTACTCCTCGCCATCATTGCGTCATGGCACGGTTACCGGAACCGCCACCCCACTCCGTGCCGCCACGTGGCGACTCTCTGCAGGAACGGTCGGGGGAGTGGAACACTCCCACGATCCCCACGACCCTGACCTGGCAGACATATAAATAGGGCGGCGGGGGTAAACTTATCTTTTTACCCCCCACCATCGTCTTCCTCGCCTGCTCCTTTGCCTCCTGCGCTCCACCGCCGGTCCGAAGAACAGCATCTCCGCCGCAGCCGTCCTGCTCCCCGCCGACGCCGACGCTCGACGGCGCCCTGCATCTCCGTCGACGACGCCGCCGCTGCCGCACCGTTCCTCCGCGACATTGCAGGGAGATTGAAACTCTTCCTGCACGCTCGCCGCCGCTCCATCGTCGCCGGCCAAGCTCCGGTGAGACCTCCCTCTGTTCTTCCTCCTTCACGCTTTTTATAACTTCGCATTGGTAGCCATATCCGCATAGATCTAGTGCAGTTCCTCTCTGGATTCGACTAGCATTGCTAACAGCGCTCACAGGTGTTCTTCCTTAGAATTTTTACCCTTATTTGTTTCCTGTTTTAACTGGCTCGGTAGATCTTTGATTTCTGCTAACCTTGGGGAGAGTGGTATGCCGGAGAGACTAACCTCCCTCTTTTCTCCGGCCTTGATAGGAATATCATCACGGGACTCCGGCTCTCACGCCTTGTCCCGGCCACTAAGATGGCATCTTCAAGCATGACGGGCACCTCGGCCTCTGAGGAAGATACCTCGGCCCGAGCCCAAGGACGCTCCGGCTGGGAGGGGTCGGAGGTTACTCCGGCCGAGATATCCTGGGTCACCTCCACCAGGAGAGTCCCGGAGGGCGTAGCATGCCGGCTACCAGCAGGAGAAACTGTGCCGACACCTGAACCTGGCGAACGCGTCGTCTTCATCGCCCACTTCGAGCGTGGCTTCGGCCTGCCGGCATCGGACTTCTTCCGGGACTTCCTCAACACCTACGACCTACAACCTCATCATATCCCGGCCAATGCCGTGATGATCCTTTCCGCCTTCGCTGCTTTTTGCGAGGGCTATGCCGGCATAGTGCCCCTTACTCAAGGCTGGGCGAAGTACTTCCAACTGCGGAAGCAAGTCGTCCAAGAGCCGCCCCGGAGCAAGGACGACCCGCCGGAGACGGCCCAGGAAAAGAAGGACCGCCCCATGACCCTCTGCGGCGCGGCCACCATCATGTCCCGAAAGGGCTCGGACTTCCCCAAGGTGGAACTCCTGGAATCTTGCAAGAAGTGGCAGAAAAGCTTCTTCTACGTCAAGAACACCACCGACGAGGATCTGCTCAACCTGCCGCCATTTGTGGACGAGCCACCCTTGGCTATGACGAACTGGACCTACAACCCGAAGAACTCGGTGATGCCGGTGAATGCGCTTCACCGGGTTAAGGGCGAGCTCCGGGATGCCGGTCTTACTCCTCAAGACCTGGTGGCCTGCTATATAAGCCGGCGCGTCTCCCCTCTGCAGCGCCGGTCGCACAAGATCTGCCAGATGAGCGGGCCAATGGACCCCACCCGGCACTCCACACACGAGCTGACTCCGGCCGACATTCTGCGCCGGATTAAGGATGTCTGCAAGTCCTCTCAGGCCACTTTTGCCTGGGGGCTAGAACCATACAGCCGGGATAGGCCCGCCCCAACGGTAAACCATCTTATCCGATACATAAAGTCCATGTCCGGCACATAGATACTTAAGCCGACACATGTCTGTTTGCCGACACATATCATATTGATCCGACATACCTCTTCCACCGGCATATTTCCTTGTCTGAATACTTGACTTTGCTGTTTATACAGAAATTCAGCTTCCAAGCCATGGAGAACTCCCGGATCAAGATCGCGGCGGACCGCACTGTTGCGGATGTTGAAGATCCGGATCATTGGGATAAGCTTCCCAGGAGCACCCGTGCTGCAGCTGCCATGGGTAAGGGCTCTTCATCCCGGCATTATACTCAAGACCGGAGTGAGATTGATTCTGACGAGGAGATCCTGCTGTACTATGACCCGATGCCACTTGCGTATGCCTTTCCAGAAACACCTATTGCTTACGAGTTTGCAATGCCGTCCTCAGCTATCCCGGACGATATGGTTATCGACGCCGCCCCTCTGAACCAGGGACCTCCTTCCACCGGCAGACAGTGCCGGCCGGAAGCGAGGGGTGAAGCCCCAGTCCGACACACCTCAGAAGTCGAAGAGGCAGAAGGTCGGCGTGCCCATAGCGAAGAAACCGAGACCTGTCGCCGCGGGGTAAGTTCCTTCTGCTTGTTTCATTTCCGACATATCTCTTGCTTGCATTATTGACTTGGCGTTTTTTCTCTTTCAGAGCTCCTCTTGCGCCGGAACAAGCTTCTGGCTCGAGTGGCGACCCGAAAGTTACCAAGCCCGCGGCCACTGCTACCTCCGACATACCCTCTGCCAGCCACATGACCTCCCCGGTGCCGGCATCCTCGCCTGCGCCCGACAAGACCTCCTCCCCGGCGAAGGACGTTCCTCCGTCGGAACAAGACACCTCTGCCCCCGACGTCCACATGGACTCGGGGGCTCAACAGGAACCTCCGGCTCCTGATGTCCACATGGACACAGGAGCCCACCAAGAAGCACCAGACTCCGGCGCGCCCACCAGCGACGCCGGCACAACTGAAGACGCCGGAGCCGACATCAAGGGTAAAGGCCCTTTAGTGCCGGAAGTCCGGACTATTCCGGATCCTGCCTCTGCTGGCCAAGATGCACCGGCCGCACCGGAACAGCCCGTGCCCAAAACTCCTTCTGCTGAAACGACTCCTGCACCGGCCAAGACCACGGCGCCGGCCAAGACCTCTGCCCCGGCCAAGTCCGGCACATTGAAGATCCAGCCGACCAAGTCCGGCACTCCATCCGCTGCCACTGCTCCTCCTAAGGCAACGCCTCGGACCAGCTCTGCTCTGGCCCTGCATCTTGGCAGGGCAGCAGCCCGGCCTGGCTACCGGGCCAGCTTCTTCGACACACCAGAACTCGAGGGCATCGTCCCCTCTCTGACAAAAAGTGACCGGAGCCTCGGCTCTCTTAAGGAGCGCTGCGAGAAATGGAATGACGCCGACTCCCTGGACACAGCTGAATCCAAGAAGAAGAAACAGGCCGAAGCTTCGGCCACCGGCAACCCAGCTGATATCCTGGCCGCGAAGCCCATTCCTATTGCCTGCGAACTTCTCAGTCTTCAGCAACGACTTCATCGCCTGGCCGATGCCACCAACGTAAGTCCTTTACATATAGATATCCCCAGTCCCCGAAAATGTCGGCTGTCCGGGATACGGACATCCGGGATTTTCCAAGACCTTTTGCACTTAGCTGCTTTTGCAATTAACTTTCCGACATATGAGCTCGATTCGAGCTTCAAATCCTAGTCACCGAGAGCCGGGATAGGTGCGCAGCACCTGTGCCGGGTCTCTACAATTTCACATCTCCATTATTTTTCAAATCCTCCTGACCGAGATATAAGCTCGATTCGAGCTTCAAATCCTAGTCACCGAGAGCCGGGATAGGTGCGCAGCACCTGTGCCGGATCTCCTATAGCATAAATAGTTCGTATAATCTTCAACTGTACTGGCATGCTTTAGTTATCTCATATCCCTTCAAATCCTAATACTTTTGCAGCGCATGAATAACGCCCGTGCCGACATGTTCCATGACTTGGTGTGCGAGCATCGGAAGCTTTCCGACGCACACAGCAAGCTCCAGCTGGAACTGTCCCAGAAAGGTAATTTCAGCCGACATACCTTGCCCTTCTCAATAGACCTCTGGCCGGCACATCTTAATATGCCGACACCTAATCTTTGTCCGACATTTCGCAGCTGGTGCCGAAGCCCAAGTCACCGAGCTTGCCAAGAGAGTGAAGGAGCTGACAGGTATGCCGGATCCCCTTAATCTTCAACTAATCCTTCTGTACTTCAAATCCTTTAATCTTTTCACTGTTTTCTTTCTTCAAATCCTTGTTTTGACTTCAAATCTTTTCAGACGAGAAAGCTGCACTGGAGGCACGCCACCAGGACTGTGTGTCCTCAGTGGATGTAGCCAAGCAACTGGACGACCGGGATGCCGGTCACAAGGCCGAGGTTGAGCAGCTGAAGGGCCGGATCACCGAGCTTCTGGACGAAAAGGACCAGAGGGAGGGCCTACTGAAGAAAACCCAGTCCCTGCTTGTCATCTCCGAGACTGATGCCTCCAACGCCCACGCTGAACTGGATAGCCTGAAGGAGCAGGCCACCAAATGGGAGGTTACAGTTGCACAGCTGAATGCCGACCTTGCCAGTAAGCTTCAAATCCTTTCCCTTTATCCTTCTCGACATAGTGTAATTCTCTCCGGCATATTCTCCTTTTGCTAACATTGTTTCTATTCCTCAGACATGTTTCCCGCTTCCGTCCAAGACGTTGAGAGGGCTTTGCAGTTGGATCGAGAAAACCGGGGTGTTCCGGTTGACTCGCCCAACTGGGACATGTTGGAGCAGCTGTTGGCTCTGCAGTCCCGGAAGAACGCCATGACGCTCTACACTGAAGAACTCTTCTATGGCGCCCAGGAGGCATTCTCTGCCCTCTGGCCGGGACAAAGGACTCCCACTGACCCCGTCGACCTCGGCAACGATCTGCAGCTGGCCAAGGTTCGCCTCCGGGAGTGGCGAGATTCCGGCGCGAGGGTTGGAGCTGACGAAGCTCTCAGCTACTTCTTGTCCTGGTATGAAAAGGCTGACTTGGAGACTTTGCGCACTGTGCGCGAAGGATCCATCTGGACCACGGATCCGGAACATATCCGGCGCCGACGAGAGTTGGCCCACAGCTATGTGGACTATGCCGACACCGACGCCTTCGTTCGGGATATCCGTGAGCCGGAGAAGAAGGACGATGCCGGGACATCCGCCGCTGCTGAGGGCTCCGACTCCAGCCAGGATGAAGATGAAGCTGAAGAGGCCGACACTGATGTCCCGGAACAGGCATCTGCCCCGGGCGGAGGTGATGGCTCCATTCCATCTGTTGGGTCCGGCACTCCTGAAGCCGACATCTCCACCGCCACTGCTCCACCAGCCGGCGCCTCTGCTTCTGCCGCTGCTCCTTGACTTTGCAGCACAAACACTTTAAGTTTTATCAGATCCCCGGTATGCCGGGTGCAGATGTAATATACACGTTTAATTTCCTTTGGTTTGCTTCCTGAACAAGTTTTATCTTGGTTTGCTTGTTACTAATGCCGGATCATCTTTTGGCTAAGTCACCGAGTTGTTTTCCTGTTTCCTCAATTTCACAACCTTGGCTGCTTGTCTACCTCAATTGGCTTTCGACGTATGAGTCTCAAGGTTGCTTCCTCGAACATACAGTACTTTAACTTTGAGACTTAGACTTCAAATCATCCGACACTTTAAATTTTAACTTTAGCTTTAACGAAAATGTCGGTTCGCTTGCTTTGTATTTCCTTAGCCGTTTTCCATGTGTAGACAATCTCCGGCATCTACTCTTGCTAGCCATGAAGCCGGGTTTCGGACAGCAGCTGAGTCGAAGAGTGGCCTTTGGTGCCGACACATTACTAGGCCGACATAGGAAACATTCAAATAAAGCCAGCCGGCATATAACAAAAAACTGTAAATAAACAACAAATATACCTCGGAGCTAGTTGCCCGGCTTCTTCGGGATGCCGGTATTTCATTCATTAGTCTTGTGCCGGCACAACACGCCGGCATACAAAGGAAAATATGGAAATACATACATTGTGTTGCTCAGGAGTAAAAGGGGCGCAGTAGAGCTATGTTCCATGGCCTCTTGGTTTCTTCTCCGGACCTGTCCGCCTTATTCTTCTTGGGGTCCTGCGCATCTATAAGATAATAGGCATCATTGTGCAGAGCTCTGCTCACAATGAATGGCCCCTCCCACGGAGGAGTTAACTTATGCCGGCCTTCTGTTCCTTGCTTTAGCCGGAGTACTAGATCTCCCTCTTGAAATCTCCTTGGATTTACCTTCTGCGCATGATAGCGTCTGAGGTTCTGCTGATATACTGCTGTTCTTGACAGAGTTATTTCCCTTCCTTCCTCTAGCAGATCAACATCATTTTCTCTGGCTTCTTTAGCCTCTTCCTCAGTATATAGCACTATTCTTGGTGCATCATGTATTACATCTGTTGGAAGCACAGCTTCTGCTCCATACACCAGGAAAAATGGTGTGTAGCCTGTTGATCTATTCGGAGTTGTTCTTAAACTCCACAGCACTGCTGGCAGCTCATCTAGCCAACATCCCGGAGTTTTCTCCAGGGGCTCTATCAGCCGGGGTTTTATGCCGGATAATACTAGCCCATTCGATCTCTCTACTTGGCCATTGGCACAAGGGTGGGCAACCGACGCAACGTCCAGCCGGATTCCCACTTCCTCACAAAATCTGGCAAATGGCCCTTGGGCAAAGTTTGACCCATTGTCAGTGATGATGCTATGAGGAACACCATATCTCAAGATTATATCCTTTAAGAATTTCACTGCTGTGTGACCATCACACTTGCTTATGGGCTTCACTTCAATCCACTTGGTGAACTTGTCCACCATGACCAGGATATGGGTCATTTTCCCTCTGGCCGGCTTAAAAGCCCCGACCATATCCAGGCCCCAAACAGCAAAGGGCCAGGTTATTGGGATAGTTTTCAGGGCAGATGCCGGCTGATGAATCTGGTGGGCATATCTTTGACACCCATTACACTTCCGGACCAAGTTTTCTGCCTCTTGCAGTGCCGTTGGCCAATAGAAGCCATGCCGGAATACCTTTGCCACCAATGCCCTGGACGAAGCATGGTGACCACACTCCCCCTGGTGAATTTCCCGGAGCATCTCCAGACCCTCCGCAGATTCGACACATCTCTGCAATACTCCGGTGGTACTTCTCTTGTATATTTCTTTGTTGATGATGGTATAAGCTTTGGATCTCCTTATAACCCGGCGGGCCTCGGTTTCATCCGCCGGCACTTGACCATCCACCATGAAGTTCATGATAGGACGTGCCCATGAGGGCACTTCCCTGACAGTGAACACTGCCTGATCTATTTCCATCATTTTGACCGACACATAATCGATCTCCATGGGCTGCGAAGTCCCCGGGACTGAAGAATCAGTCCCCGGGTATGCCGGAGCAGTCCCCGGGTATACCGGCACAACCTCTTGGCACATTTTACCCTTGCCTTTAGTTTTGCTCCGGAATACTGTACTAACAGCATATGCCGGCCCAGTCCCCGGGACTGAGGAAACAGTCCCCGGGTTATCCGTCCTGGCTCTGGCATCTATATCCATTGGAACTGCTTCGTCTGGACCTGGCGGGACATAAATGGAGGATGACTCCGGCGAGGGTTTGATCGATGGCTTCCTCAGATGCTCCAGCGAAATGCCGGGCGGGATTGAATCTCGGGAAGACCCCAGCTTGGATAATGCATCGGCTGCATCGTTCTGAGCCCGGAGAACGTGCCGGAACTCACAACCTTCAAAGTAACCACTTAACTGCTGCACTAGGAAACGGTATGATGCCATGTTAGCATCATGCGCGTCCCATATGCCGGAACACTGCTGAATCACTAAGTCAGAATCCCCGAAGCACATAATCCGGCGAATTCCTATGTCCTTAGACACCTTCAGGCCATGCACAAGTGCCTCATATTCCGCCACATTATTTGATGCTGCAAAGTGAATCTGCATGACGTATCTCAGTTGGTCATTCTTTGGTGAACTGAGAACTATGCCGGCACCCAAGCCATGGATTGTCTTGGACCCATCGAAATGCATCCTCCAATAATTGGCATCTGGCAATGGTGGCTCATACTGTATCTCGGCCCAGTCAATAAAGAAATCAGCCAAGACCTGGGACTTGATTGTATCCCTCTTATCGTACTGCGGTGTATATGGTGAAAGCTCTATTGCCCACTTTGCTATCCGGCCGCTGGCATCTTTGTTGCCTATAATTTCCGAGATAGGGGCCTCGGCCACTACCCGGATTGGATGCTCTTGGAAGTAATGCTTGATCTTCTTGGCCGCCATATAGACACCATAGGTCATCTTCTGATAGTGGGGGTAATTTTGCTTCGAGGTGGAGAGGACTTCACTCAGATAATATACCGGCCGCTGCACGGTTTGGCCTCCTTCCTCTCGCTCTACTACCACCACAGCACTGACAACTCGGTTGGTTGCCGCTATATAGAGCAACATTGGCTCCCGGGGCATCGGAGACGCTAATACCGGCGCTGTTGACAACAACTGTTTCAATTCTTTGAAAGCTGCATCTGCTTGCGTTGTCCAGACAAATGTGTCGGACTTTTTCATCAACTGATATAACGGCAGAGCTTTCTCTCCCAGCCGGCTTATGAAGCGGCTCAGGGATGCGAGGCACCCAGTGAACTTCTGTACTTCCCTCAAATCTGTCGGCGGCTTCATCCTTTCTATGGCACGAATCTTGCCGGGATTCACCTCAATACCCCGGCTGGAAACAAGGAAACCGAGCAACTTGCCCGCCGGCACACCAAAGGTGCACTTAGCCGGATTCAACTTCATCCGGAATCTCCTCAGGTTCCCAAAGGTTTCCCGGAGATCATCTATGAGAGTCTTGCTCTCCTTGGTTTTTATGACGATATCATCGACATATACCTGCACATTTTTATCTATCTGATCGTGCAAACACTTTTGCATACACCTTTGGTAAGTTGCGCCGGCATTTCTTAAACCGAACGGCATAGTGAGATAGCAATAAGCCCCGTACGGGGTAATAAAGGATGTCTTTATTTGATCTGGCTCAAACAAGGGGATCTGGTGGAAACCAGAATAGGCATCTACGAATGATAACAGTTCACATCCGGCTGTGGAATCAATCACTTGATCGATCCGAGGGAGCGGGAATGGATCTTTAGGACATGCCTTATTCAAGTTGGTGTAATCAACACACATCCGCCATATTTTCACTATGGCGGGCTCGTCTTTCTTCTTTTCCACCAAAACCGGATTAGACACCCAATCCGGATGAAGTACTTCCTTGATAAAGCCAGAGGCTAAGAGCCTGGCCACTTCCTCCCATATGGCTTTCCTTCTATCGCCGGCATTCCGCCGGAGCGGCTGCTTCACTGGCTTAGCATCGGGTCTCACGTGCAATGCGTGCTCAGCCAGCTCCCTCGGCACACCTTGCAGGTCCGAAGTAGACCATGCAAAGATATCCCGATTCTCACGGAGGAAGCTGATGAGCTCGCTTTCCTATTTGGGATCCAAACTTGCCCCAACCAGGGCATGGCGCTCCGGGAAAGCTTCATCCAGAGGCACCTTTTTGACTTCCTTACTCACTTGAAAAGAAACGCTGCCACCGGGATTTGTCATGCCCGGCATAGATTTGCCGGCCACGACCGTCTCAGCAATCTCCACTGCTCGCTTGAGCCTCTTCCTCTCCTCTGCAATGATTAGAGTCTCGGCCAGATTGGATCCGGCGGTGGCACATGCCATCGAACGCTTGTAATCACCAATGATGGTGATCACTCCTTTGGGTCCCGGCATCTTCATCTTCAGATACGCCACATGCGTAGAGGCCATGAATTTTGCCAGTGCCGGTCTACCCAGCAAAGCATGGTAGGGGCTCTCCAGATCAACCACCTCGAACATGAGGTTTTCCACCCTGCAGTTATCCCGGCTGCCAAACATCACATCCATCCGGATCTTGCCCATCGGCGCACACGAGAGTCCCGGCACAATGCCGTGGAACGTGGTCTTGCTCGGTTCCAGCATATTTTCCTTGATTCCCAGCTTCTCCATCGTATCCCGATACATGATGTTGATGCTGCTTCCATTATCAATGAGGACCTTGCTGAATCTTACGTTATTAGCCGGCCCGACGAATGTCGGATCCGTCACCAGAGCATATCCGCCGGGATTTGGCATGATCCGGGGATGATCTGCCCTGTCCCAACCAACAGCCTGGTCAGACCAGTACATCAGCTTTGGCACAGCCGACATAACGGCATTCACCTCCAGACACCGCCGGTACAAGCTCTGCTTGTCTGTTCTCTCGGTCTCAAAGACCATATAGCTCTGATCATACTCCTTGTACTCATTCCGGCCCGCTCCTGGGCCTCCGGCGTTATATTCCGGATTATAGCTCTGGTCAACTTGATTTACGCCGGTATTTCCGGCGTTGCTCTGATTCCTAGGATTAACCGGCCTAGGTGGGACTGCAATCGTATTGGCACCTGTCAACGGCGATGGAGCTGCCGGGACAGAGGGTCTAGCCGGTCCCCAGGGACCTGCACGACCTGCTAATATGTCGTCCAGCCACGAACAGTTCCTTGTCAAATGGTTTGCCGGCTTTCCCGGCTGGAATGTGTGAAACACACAAGGTTTGTCCATGGCAAGACCCACAGTATACTTCGGCCACTGCTTCTTCTGGCCGGCGGCTCCGCCGGCATTCTTGTTGGTCCAGACATTCTTCTTCTGGAACGGCTGTGCTTGCTGCTGCGGCTGCTACTGAGGCTGCTGATAGTCCTCATATCTCGGACGCTGGCTACTGCCGGCGCCCCCTTGCTCTTCTTCCACAGCTGCAACTTGTGCTGCCCCATACCGGTGATCCAGCCTTTCATCTCTTCTCTTGTTCCGGTTATCAGTGCGATAATATTGCCCTGATCTCCCGGCATTGCTAGTGTTCCCCTGGGTTTGCCCCTGTCCTTGTGAATCGAGACTGGGCTGCATGGGATCTCCCAGAGCATAACTATCAGCGATCCTGATTGTTTCGGCCAGCGTGGCCGGCATTTGCCTCTGAAGCTTTTGCCACAGCATGGTGCCATGCCAGCACCCATGAGCGAACCACATGATGGCCTGCTGCTCATTGATTCCTTCGCAGGAATTGCGCAACGTGCACCACCTGGTCAGATAGTCACGGTCAGTCTCATTCACTCTTTGCCGGCAGTTAGCCAGCTGCTGCGGACGGTTGGGCCTCTTGTATGTACTGGTAAAGTTCGACACAAACTGCTCTTCGAAATCAATCCAGCCGTTGATACTCCCGGCCGGCAAATTATTCAGCCAGATCCTGGCTGGACCTTCCAACATCTGCGGCACATATCGTACCGCCCATCTGAGGTTTCCTCCGGCGATGTTCACCGCTATGGAGTAATCCTCCAACCAATCTTCCGGCTTCGTACTGCCATTATATGTCCTCGCGCCACGCGCGAGCTGGAAGAAGTAAGGCACCGGCTCTCCCATAATCCGGGGTCCGAAATACATAGGGCCCGGAGCTCCTTGTCTCTCCACCAACTCTGATTGGTGGATCTTGTCCAGTTTGAAACGTGCATCATTGGCTTCCAAGGACCGAGGTCCAAGCCGGGATGCTATTGGGCCTGCGATCATCTGCTGCTGCTGCTCCGGCTGATGCTGCTCACTATGCCGGCCTTGCTGGTGCTGCTGCTGATATCCCGCCCTGGCAAGGGCGGAATTGCCGTCATCCTCTCGATGTCCCGGATGGCCTGCACCCTGCTGCTGCGCTGCACCTCCGGCGCCCTGTTGCTGACGCCGGGCTGCACTGTTACTCCGGCCACCACCGGCCGCGCCTGCTTCATGCCCGGCCGGCACACTCTGGCCGGGCTTCTTGCTGCCGACATACTTGTCAGCTTGGCCGACATTCTTCTGCACCATCGCCTGCTTTCCGGCGACAGTCGGTTCGTACACCTGGATCTGCTTGTCCCGGCGGCCAGAGGTCACACTTCCGGCACGCCGAGCGCTAGGATGCGGGGACGAGGCTTGGCCCCTTGACCTCGCGCCGGCACCTCCCGCCGACACAATGTACTGAGACGCCCCGGCACCCGGGTTTGCCTTCTTAAAGGCCTCCTGCTGCTTTGTAGCTTCAGACAAAAGTTGGTTAAGCCGGGCTTGCTGCTCACGCAGTGCTTCGCCGGATAAACAAGATAAATCCTTAGCTACCTCGGCCGCCGCTCTAAGGTTCTTTACTGGCGAACTATAGACTACCTTAGGCACAGTACTAGTTGCGGTATGACTCTTATCTCTAGCATCTTTTCCTATCTCAGCATTAAGATTTCTGCCTCTAGTTCTAACCTCTTCTATCCGGCTAGGCCGGATTACTACAGGAGTAAAACCATGTGCTGCCTCATACTCACGGAGTTGCCGGTTAAACCGTTCGCGCTCCTGGTTCATGGCCAGGGCCTCGTCGACGAGGGCCTGACGAGATCCCTCCAGGACCTCCCTTGTGTGCTCCGGATCAACGCCGGATCGCACCGGCTCGAGAAGCCGGTCGATGATGGGAAGAAGAACCTCGCCCCTAGCCGGCACACCGGAAGTGCCGGCCAGGTTCTCCGCACGCTCCAACGGAGGACGCGCCGACCTCTTGACCTTCGGCGGCTCCGGAGGAGAAGCTCCGGCCGCTGCTGCTTTGCCGGCATCTTCCACCGGCGGCACGGATGTGCCGGCCATCATCACCTCAGCCGGCTCTACTGAGCGAGCGCTACGCCCAGCGTGAGCCAGCCGATGTGACGGAGGATCCGACGCCACCAGCACCTCCTTCCTGCAAATTCTCTCAGTCCCCACGTACACCTCGTGGGAACCGAAAGACATAATCCGGCCATCCCTGGGGAACGGCCGGCCACCGAGACAACCGGCGTTGTCACTGACGAAACTGAGCGAGCCTAGCCTCTGGACGAGGCCAGAGACCACGCGCACTCCCGAAGCTGCTATCACAGACCCCGTCCGAATGAACACTCCGCCCAGCATATCGATCTGCCCCACGGTGGGCGCCAAATGTCGTCGTGGTGAAACAACATATGCCATAGGATGGCTTAAATGGGGGCCGAACTAGATGCTGGAGGATTCGGGAGAGGGGAACGAGCTAAAAAGCACGACAGAAAGAGGCACTGATCTACCCAGATTCGGGGCTCTCGTAAGGAGATAACACCCCTACTCCTGCTCTACTGATTGTATATTCGGGTCGATGTAGTACACAACAATGGTGCTTCCAAGCTCTCTGCTAGAGAAGGAAGATGAACTGCTAAGTGTAGGAACACAGAGTGACCAACCAACCAACCCTTTACCAGGGCTCCCTATGCCACCTTATATAGTGGTGGCCAGGGTTACAACGGTCATACAAGACCACAAGACACGGGCTACACTCCAAACAGGAGCTGGTGACGATGGCAGAGACCCTTGACTTTGCCCCTGATTGCTCTCGATGGGACGCCATATCCCTGTACCTTGTACCTCTTGAACTGTGGCCTTACCTCTGTGCGGTAAGCTCGTACTTGTGCACAGTGAGGGTAGGTAACCTCCACTGTGCACCCTGCCATCTTACTCTCCTACCATGCTTGGATGTTTTCTTCCTTGATTGTAGGGATGTGACACCTTGGTTGACTTAAGTATCCCGGATATGACCGTTGGCCATACCCAGGACTTATATGCCGGACCAACGACCTACGAGGGTCGGGTAATCCGGCCTCCCCTGCTCCTGCACAACACATCAAATGGTTAGGCCAGCATATCTAAGTATATGCCGGCACACATATACCAGTATTCCGGCTATACCGGCATATCCAGACACCAGCCGGGATATACATATATGCCGGCCTGGCCGATGCTCCTATATTCCGGCCAGGCCTTTTCTTGGTCAACCGGCATAAAAGTAAACCATAGACCTTGTGTCTTTCTAGTCTCTTGACCCTACCGGGGGTCATCCCCCCGACACACGTGACTCGAACAAAGCATCGTGACACAAGGCTAGAATATAGAGCTAGCGAGAGCAAAAGTATTAAATGGGTAGAGAGAAAAGGGCTCGCCTGCAAAGAAGATCGAAGAACACCCGAAGAACTTGTCGTTGCTCACATCACCACGAAGCGTCCTATCCGAGAAGAAGCAAAATGCTACAACAAGCAACGGATACAACACTTACTACTATGGAAAAAGAATCGGCATGAGCATGTGAAGGTATGCATGACATGGCAATTATGATGCAATGCAACTTATCAAAATTAAGCAGAATCGAAATCCCGACACACACATATATTGTTCAAGTTGTTTTACTATACGACATTTTAAATGTTAATTAGCATGGCAAAGACAAGATATAGTTGATCTACACAAAATTAAATGAAGTGGGAAGACCATATTTGGCTTATCCCAATTACTCCATATGTTATGTATTAAGTGAGATGCAAAATACCACGTCACGACATGATGCGAGATGCAAACAGTAGTATGGATGGCATATTCAGATTCTACACATTTTTCTGATAAAAATTCATATAAAATACTTTGTATTCCGAGTTACGGTTTAAAAGATATGAATCATATGAGATTTGCATATTTGCAAGAATTTCATAAACAAAGAAGACGAAAAAAAAACTGGAAAGGCTGAATCTGGGTTCGGACCTGAGCCCGAATGGCGACGGAAAGAATATGTCGCACGCCGGCGATGGGCAACACCGGTAAGAAAATGGGCCGAGGCCCAGCAAGCTTCGGATCTGAACAAAAAGGGTGTAAAAAGGTGGCCTTTAACAGGCGGATTCAGGTTTCGAACTCGGGATCTCACCGAGACACAAGGAACGAAGCCACTGCAGTACGATGCGGTTCTTGTCTAGAAGTTACACGGGCCTCTTTTGAACCAGTTCAAAGAGTAGACTTGGCCTGGAATCGTAGCAGACGGAGAACGACGAGCCGATGCAGACCAACACCAGGAGCAGACCGATTCGAAAACACGATCTGCTGTATTGGGTCAAAGGAATCAATACTCCGTGGTACTCAATTAGATGTGAACAGCAAAAGAAGTTGCGGATTAAGATGTGAAGAAGCAAAGTTTAACCTGACGAAAACTGAACATGTAGGGTGTTGTGGAGTTTGGTTCAGACGGACACAGAGACGCGATCGGATTGGGGCTCCAAGCAACGTCGAGGACGAGGGCGTCTAGGGAGGAGGTTGAGGCGCGGTCGTCGGGAAACTTGACGGAGGAGCACAACGGTTGCCATCGCCGGGTTGTACAGCGCAAAGACCAGCGCATTCAGAGCTCCACATGCTCGTCCATGGCCGCACACATACAGAGAAAACAGAGATCAGCGCCGGGAATTGAATCGAGCGATGAGAACGGATGGGGAAAGGGAGGAAAAGGAAGCCAAGCTCACCGCAAGGACGCAGGCATGCTCGGGGAAACCGGAGAAGGACCGAAACTGCCGGATTTTTCCGGTGACCATAGAGGAAGAAGATGACGTGGTTGCTGTTGTGGTCGATGTCGGCTCGATTGCTTCATCGGGGACGTTCCTGATGGCAAGGAAGAGCTCCTGGCGGCTTCGGCTTGGCGGCAAGTGGCCTCGAGCGGTAGGGCAAGGACGTCCATGGCGACGACGGTCTTCGGTGGTGTCTGCTGGTTCGAGGAGAAAAGAAAAGGAGGGGAAGAAGAAGGGGAACGACGGCGGCCAAATAGGGAGGAAGCAGCTAGGGTTTGAGGAGCCTTTGTCTGGGAATTTAAAGGAAGAGAGGAGGAGCGTGGTGGAGTGGTTGGCGTGGTCCATGGAGGGGAGTCATGCACCTCGCGTGCTCTCCTGGGAAAGACTACAAGGAGCGAGCTTTTCCTGCTCGGTCAAGAAAAGTGAGATGTCTGGTTGCAGAGAAAGGAGTGGACCCAGGGAGACTGCAATCCGTTTTTTTTTTCAAAGATCAAACAGAAGAAAGATAGGGAGGAAAGAAATATGAGAAGAGGGGAAAAGTTTTGCAAACAAGTTCCAACAATATTTTGAAATCTTGATTTTTGGACAAAACAATTGTTAAAGTTTTGCAAATATTTTGATTTGTTAGCTTTAAATGAAATAAGAAAAGGAGAGAAGGGTTTTTATAAACAATACAAGCGAAAATAAGAAATAGTTTTGTACCAAATGATTTAGAGTTTATCAAAACATGCGAGGTGATAGATGCAAGATGATGCATGATGTCACGAAGACGTGAAAAAGAAAATAACAAGCAATTCTAATATTGGGTATTTTTCCGGGTCGTTACAATCGACACCACTAACAAGGGATCTCGCCCCGAGATCCACGTTAAGGCGGGGGAGGAGTTGGGTAAACTATCGGATCTTCACGCTTTATGTTGACATTCTCGGACCTTAACGTGAATCTATTTTTCTCGACACCACTAACAAGAGGTTTCTTCTCGACACCACCAACAGGAAATTCTTGCTCACGTTGACGGCGATGAACTTTTGAAGAACGGACCTAATGGGATAAAGGCAAGAGATCGTCCACCCACGTAGGAACCTAAAACGCAGAGAAGAAGGCAAGAGAGAGGACTCAAAACTTGCAAAGGTAAGAGGGGAGGAGCATAGAAGATAAGAAGAAAAATGCAGACCTACTTAGATCTATCCAACTCATTTTTATAAAAATAATTTTGACACTAGACTCAACTCGTCCGTTGGCAAGGTTAACCTATAGGCAGACTGGACCCGTGGGTATCGACAAAACCTGGCTCTGATACCACTTGTAACGCCCCAAAACTGGCACCTTGTAGATGATAGCGCTTCCGCCACAATCTACATGATGTCGCTTTGGAAATGCACCACCAAACGCCTCGTGCACGTTGGAGCGTGCACGCGATGCGGGTGGACTCGAGTAGCAACAGTTACACAAGTTCACGATGGAACCCACAAAAGAATATATAATAACCACGAAGACTCCAACGAGTCAAGAATACCAAATATACAATACAAAGATCCAAATCATACATAAAGCAAATAGCATCCGAGTATGGACAAGAATACAAATGGGCCTAAGAGGCCTGAAGATAAATGATGGCGTCCATAACCTTGCCCAGGCCAAGCCGGAAGGGTAACCTTGCTAACGTCGTCGCTCCCATACCTGTGAAGATCAGGACAACGGTTGCCGAAAAAGGAGGGAGAAAGAGAGAGGAAAAAGAAGAAAAATGAGGGTGAGTACCGAGGCACGTACTCGCGAGACTGGAATTCAGCTGTGCTCGCCTACAGGCTATATGGTGGAATTAGCGGCAACAAAAGCACTGAACTACACAGACACACTACAACTTTCGTCTAAATAGAATAAGATAAGAGAGCGCATAAAGGTAACGAACTAGAAATTAGCACCAAACATAACCCAGCCGATGAATCACCTCCTCGTGACCAAACGAAGAAGCAAGTATCAACGGCACTCACACGGTTACCAAGTTTTATTGCAGGTTTATTGTTGTAGTTGTGCTAGCTTACTACACAAGTTCATTAGTATTGAAATAGCAGGTGCAAGTTGTTCTATGATCGAGTAGTACAGCTCCAAGTCATCCATAACCGCGGACACGGCTTTTCGAAAAGATTTAACCCTGCAGGGGTGCCCAAATGTACCCAAACGCACGATCACCCCTTAGTGCCAAGCTAATTAGCACACTTCCGATGGTGTGCCGGCAGGAGGTCACGACTTGCACTCTCCTCCACTACAAACAAGTCCAGGAAGCCACCTGACTAAGTTTAACCCGTATCGAGAGTCCGGCCGAATCTCTGAGACGGACTTAGCTAATGCGTGAACGGTTAAGATGGATCGGAGCCCACTAGGGGATGACCACTTAACAATGCGTACCGCGCCTAGACGGACGTGCAGAACAAGGGGTTACAAGGCACACACGGCTTCCCCCAAAGTAAATCGAACCATAAGATACAAGCTGCACGCCCGACAAGAAACAAATGGAAAACCTCAAACTAGTTGTGGCCACTGGACAAGTATGTAGATTCTGGCAGTGTTAAGGGGAGGCCCAGAAGCGTACCCACGTATGGTTAGAGCGCTCAGTCTCAGAACAGTTCATGCGATCTCAGGGTCCTAGGGGACACAAGTGAGCCGTCGTAAAACTGGCAAAATGACTCACCGATGCCTCTGCTTAATTCAATTTTAATTATTAACAATAAAATAAGCCATAAATATTTCCAACAACATATATCCATAAAGTTGAGCATGTGATAACTTTCCCAACCCGATAAAATAAAACAAGTCGAACAACCTGAAGATGCCTACGACTCGCAAGGCCAACTCAAACAACAAGCACACGGTTAATAGGATGTATGGAAGGTTCTATGGCTTTGCTTTGGATAAACATGTAGATAGGACACGTGACTCGAACAAAGCATCGTGACACAAGGCTAGAATATAGAGCTAGCGAGAGCAAAAGTATTAAATGGGTAGAGAGAAAAGGGCTCGCCTGCAAAGAAGATCGAAGAACACCCGAAGAACTTGTCGTTGCTCACATCACCACGAAGCGTCCTATCCGAGAAGAAGCAAAATGCTACAACAAGCAACGGATACAACACTTACTACTACGGAAAAAGAATCGGCATGAGCATGTGAAGGTATGCATGACATGGCAATTATGATGCAATGCAACTTATCAAAATTAAGCGGAATCGAAATCCCGACACACACATATATGGTTCAAGTTGTTTTACTATACGACTTTTTAAATGTTAATTAGCATGGCAAAGACAAGATATAGGTGATCTACACAAAATTATATGAAGTGGGAAGACCATATTTGGCTTATCCCAATTACTCCATATGTTATGTATTAAGTGAGATGCAAAATACCACGTCACGACATGATGCGAGATGCAAACAGTAGTATGGATGGCATATTCAGATTCTACACATTTTTTTGATAAAAATTCATATAAAATACTTTGTATTCCGAGTTACGGTTTAAAAGATATGAATCATATGAGATTTGCATATTTGCAAGAATTTCAGAAACAAAGAAGACGAAAAAAAAACTGGAAAGGCTGAATCTGGGTTCGGACCAGAGCCCGAATGGCGACGGAAAGAATATGTCGCACGCCGGTGATGGGCAACACCGGTAAGAAGACGGGCCGAGGCCCAGCAAGCTTCGGATCTAAACAAAAAGGGTGTAAAAAGGTGGCCTTTAACAGGCGGATTCAGGTTTCGAACTCGGGATCTCACCGAGACACAAGGAACGAAGCCACTGCAGTACGATGCGGTTCTTGTCTAGAAGTTACACGGGCCTCTTTTGAACCAGTTCAAAGAGTAGACTTGGCCTGGAATCGTAGCAGACGGAGAACGACGAGCCGATGCAGACCAACACCAGGAGCAGACCGATTCGAAAACACGATCTGCTGTATTGGGTCAAAGGAATCAATACTCCGTGGTACTCAATCAGATGTGAACAGCAAAAGAAGTTGCGGATTAAGATGTGAAGAAGCAAAGTTTAACCTGACGAAAACTGAACATGTAGGGTGTTGTGGAGTTTGGTTCAGACGGACACAGAGATGCGATCGGATTGGGGCTCCAAGCAGCGTCGAGGACGAGGGCGTCTAGGGAGGAGGTTGAGGCGTGGTCGTCGGGAAACTTGACGGAGGAGCACAACGGTTGCCATCGCCGGGTTGTACAGCGCAAAGACGAGCGCATTCAGAGCTCCACGTGCTCGTCCATGGCCGCACACATACAGAGAAAACAGAGATCAGCGCCGGGAATTGAATCGAGCGATGAGAACGGATGGGGAAAGGGAGGAAAAGGAAGCCAAGCTCACCGCAAGGACGCAGGCATGCTCGGGGAAACCGGAGAAGGACCGAAACTGCCGGATTTTTCTGGTGACCATAGAGGAAGAAGATGACGCGGTTGCTGTTGTGGTCGATGTCGGCTCGATTGCTTCATCGGGGACGTTCCTGATGGCGAGGAAGAGCTCCTGGCGGCTTTGGCTTGGCGGCAAGTGGCCTCGAGCGGTAGGGCAAGGACGTCCATGGCGACGATGGTCTTCGGTGGTGTCTGCTGGTTCGAGGAGAAAAGAAAAGGAGGGGAAGAAGAAGGGGAACGACGGCGGCCAAATAGGGACGAAGCAGCTAGGGTTTGAGGAGCCTTTGTCTGGGAATTTAAAGGAAGAGAGGAGGAGCGTGGTGGAGTGGTTGGCGTGGTCCATGTAGGGGAGTCACGCACCTCGCGTGCTCTCCTGGGAAAGACTACAAGGAGCGAGCTTTTCCTGCTCGGTCAAGAAAAGTGAGATGTCCGGTTGTAGAGAAAGGAGTGGACCCAGGGGAGACTGCAATCCGTTTTTTTTTCTGTTTTTTTTTCAAAGATCAAAAAGAAGAAAGATAGGGAGGAAAGAAATATGAGAAGAGGGGAAAAGTTTTGCAAACAAGTTCCAATAATATTTTGAAATCTTGATTTTTGGACAAAACAATTGTTAAATTTTTGCAAATATTTTGATTTGTTAGCTTTAAATGAAATAAGAAAAGGAGAGAAGGGTTTTTATAAACAATACAAGCAAAAATAAGAAATAGTTTTGTACCAAATGATTTAGAGTTTATCAAAACATGCGAGGTGATAGATGCAAGATGATGCATGATGTTACGAAGACGTGAAAAAGAAAATAACAAGCAATTCTAATATTGGGTATTTTTCCGGGTCGTTACAATGGGCCTGGCAATGCTTGAAAACCCTTCAACAAACTTGCGGTAGTATCCCGCTAATCCGAGAAAACCTATAACTTCAGTTTGAGTGGTAGGGGCTTCCCATTCCATGACTGATTTGATCTTCTTTGGGTCCACTGAAACTCCTCCAGCTGATAATACATGGCCTAAGAATCCAACTTCCTTCAACCAAAACTCACACTTACTAAACTTGGCATATAGCTGATGCTCTCTCAGAGTCTCTAAGATTAATCTCAGATGGGTTGCATGCTCTTATTCAGACTTGGAGTAAATAAGAATGTCATCAATGAAGACAACAACAAACTTATCCAAGAACTCCATGAAAACCTTATTCATGAGGTTCATGAAATAGGCAGGGGCATTGGTTAATCCAAAGGACATTACGGTGTACTCATACAATCCGTATCGGGTAGTGAAGGCTGTTTTAGGTATATCCATTGCACGGATCTTCAGTTGATGGTACCCAGTTCTAAGGTCTATCTTTGAGAAAACTTGAGCTCCAGTCAATTGGTCAAACAGATCATCAATCTTTGGGAGAGGATACTTATTCTTGATGGTAACATCATTTAGCTTGCGGTAATCCGTGCACAGTCGGCTGGAACCGTCACTTTTATCCACAAACAAGACAGGTGATCTCCAAGCGGATGAACTTGGCTGAATCAATCCCTTACTCAAAAGGTCATCAAATTGCTTCTTTAACTCCACTAGTTCAGCTGGGTTCATACGATAGGGTCGTTGGGCTATAGATCCAGTTCCGGGGATAAGCTCAATGATAAACTCAATATCCCGATCCGGTGGCATTCTGGGTAGCTCATCGGGAAAAACATCCGGGTATTCACAGACGATGGGAACTTGCTCTAGAGTTGGTCCTGAGATACTCTTATGACATCTGGTGGTTTGGGGTGGTTTTACGGAGACATGCTTTACTACAATTCCAGTGCTACTCTTCATGGTGATGGTCTTCTTGGCACAATCTATCACTCCTTGATGGGAAGACATCCAATTCATACCCAGAACTACTTCCAAACCTTTAGTTCCCAACACTATCAAATTGGCTAAGAAAGCTATTCCATGAATTTCTATGGGAACTGCCAAACAGTTCCACTCAGCCCTTGTTGTTGACCCAGGTATTTGTACTAACATGGCATGTTTCATGGGTGTTGGTTGAAGTCCACTTTGATCAACAAATAACTTAGTAACAAACGAGTGTGAGGCTCCAGAATCAAACAGAACTCTTGCATGAACTGAATTAACAGGGAACATACCAAGCACAACGTCGGTTGCTTCCTGAGCTTCTTCAACATTCATGTGATTCAGACGGCCTCGAGGGTGAGGCTGGTTCCTTGGTGGATAATTCTTGCCATTTCCAACACGGCGCTGTTGCTGAGCAGGAGCAGTGGTCTTGGATGCATCATTCGGCTTCTTAGGGCATTCATTGGAGTAGTGCCCCTTGATTCTGCACTCATAACAGGTAACACCCGACTTGTCACCAGACTTGGGCAGCGCAGGTGCGCCATTCGGCCTTGGAGTATTGGGGTTGAAGTTGTGGCCATTAGGTCTTGGAGGTGCGCGGTTGAAGTTGTTGCCGACCAGACGGTTGGGGAAGTTAGGACGTGGAGCAGGTGCAGATGGCCTCATAGGTCTAGGGGCGAAACCCATAGGTGGATTTCCCCTTGGCTTCTGCGAGTTGCTTGAGTTGCCTTGATACATCATATGGCGCTTGCGGTTCTCTGCAGCTTGCTTGAGTTTGCCTTCCATCTGAATGGCAGAGTCAACCAATGACTCCAGGTCTGCAAAGGGAATGCTGACCAAGACACATTGCATCTCATCATGAAGTCCATTCAGAAACCTCTCTTGCTTCTTCTCATTGGTGTTGGTGTCATCTGGGGCATACCTAGACAAAGTAAGGAACTTGTCACGGTAGTCAACCACAGATAGGGAACCTTGCTTTAGATTTCTGAACTCATCTCTCATCCTTTTAACTAATCCCAAAGGAACATGGGCTTTGCTGAACTTGCTCTTGAACTCCTCCCAAGGCATCACATACCCTTGGGCTTGCATTGCACGGGTGCTATCCCACCAAGCTCTTGCGGCTCCAGCAAGATAGTGAGTGGTGTACAAGACCTTCTCATTTTTGCCAACTCCGGCGACTTCCAGATTGTTCTCCATTGTGCGAAGCCAGTCATCAGCATCTAAGGGTTCTTCCGACTTAGTGAACATAGGTGGGTTGGTGTTTTGGAAACTCCTTAACTTGGATCGGGGATCACCATTGCCATTGTTCTCTCCTTCACCATGGCCATTTCCATTGCCATTGTTGTGGTTCATTGCTGACTGGGTTAGCTGCTGAAGAGTGGCCAAGTTAGCTTGGCGCTCAGCTCGGGCTGCTTCCCGGTCTTCCATGATCAACCTTAGCAGTTGTGCTACTTCCGGGTTCGGGGGTGGGGGTACTCGCAGCATCTGAAGATAATGTGTGTAAGACAAGAGGGAAAAACTAATTGCTAAGATTTAAATGTAACATAGATGATGCAATTTTGTCTTACCAAGGCCTTAAGGGCCCAATTCATATTTCATTCAACAAACATCATACCACACATACGAGTTCACACATTACAAATGGTTTACATCAAACCATTGCAACTCATCTACTAGAGAGGGGGATACAACTCACACCTACACGAAGTGACTTAAAGTGAACTCATAACTAGATAACACGGGGATCTCCAATCTAAACATCGGGCTCCTCGGGGTCTTCCTCCTCATCATCCTCAATGAATCCAGCATCCTCATCATTCTCCTGATCTTCAAGGTCCTCCATGAAGTCATCCTTGTCACTAACGAGGGCATTATCCTCCTTACGGAGGTCAATGCCTTCCTCCTCACCAAGGTGGCTCTCTAGATCCTCAATGTACTCAGTCAGCTCAGCCACATTGGCCTTCAACTCTTCAATGGTCTGATCCCTTTCCTCGCGCTGGCGGCGAAGGCTCTTGCGATCCTTAGCAAGGATCCTGATGGTGCTTCTCGCGTCCACAAGTGCGAAGTGCTCAAGGTTGGCCTTGGTACGGGCACGATCTGCCTCCTGCTGAGTGGAGTACAGCAAGAAGTCCATGTGATCTGCATATGTACTCGGCTCATTTTGCCCTGGCATGTTTGCGGGACGCCCTTCCGCATCACGCCGAGCAAAGTTCCTAAAGCGCTCCACCTGAACCTCCTCAACATGCAGTCCGCATAAGCGGGCTAGCATCTCCTGCATACCTCGGACCAAACCATTGGCCCAAGTGTTCTCCACAAGCTCAAACTTGATCCTTGGAGAACTTAAATCTCCCTTCTTGCCACGGCAACTTGCCCTGATAAGCCACCGTAGCTCTCCATCCGGGTGCTCATTGAGCACGGCTCCCTTGAACTCCGGATACAGACGATCCAGGAACAAGGTCAGTGTGGTGAGGTCGCACTCAAAAACAAGGCTACCACCATGGCCCAACTGGTATTGCTCAGTGAACACCGGGGCCATCTACAAAATTTTAAATTAGATTAGGTTAGTGATCAACTCAAGTGTGCAAAATTTTAAGTAGGCAAAAACTGAATCATGTGCAAAGCTTTGTAAAGAGAGAGGAAAAGACTAAGCAATTTTAAACCATTACTTATCTCTTTGCTTTTATAAAGGTTTCATTTAACGCCCATTCTAACTAAGGTCTCCTATGGTCAGCCAAGGCTCTGATACCAACTTGTAACACCCCCGAATTTACAACAAATTCGAAGTGCCCGTTATGTATTCCACCACAATCCCAGAATCATTGTTGTGATACACATAACGTAGTTGGTAACCAGTTCCATAGACATTACAATACGAATGGTTCAAATACAATGGTCATAGTGACCAAGTTCATATTACAACATAATATAGCAGCGGAAATAACGTCTTCGGGTCCATGCCTTCACCCTACAGGCAATGGCGACTCAGGAGATGATCTTGGTTCTGGTAATCATCTTCATAACCTTCCTCTGGATATTCTTCCCCATAGTCTGGCCAAGTTGATAGCCAGGGACACAGCCATGAGTACATTGGATGCACTCGCAAACCATCTTATAAACAAAATGATGAAGTAGATATGCATGGTTGATATGGTGGACTAAGCACTAAGTTGGTTTGCAAAAACTAGTTTTGTTTCCCAAGAATGTTGATTAGTAGAGAAGAAGATTTAATTCTCTAAGTCAACCTAAAGAGGAACTTCAAGTGTGTCAACCTCAATGTCAAGTCAAGTCATTCTCCAAGTTCACCATAAGTATGCGAGATTCAGATAATCAAATAAACTCCTTCACTTGTCTACTCTAGTATAGGATTCTTTCCTAAGAGTCCATTTTGGCACTCATAGTTTTGCCCGCTGCAGAGTGCTGCATGAATGGAAATTTTCCACTCGGTTCGGAAGCACCCACGCATGGATTACTTCTATAAAAGATGATACAAGATCTCCCATACTAGAATAAACAAGCTACAGACTAAGCCCCTTCCCATTTAGGGGTAATGTGGTCGTACGGTAATGGTTGGCTCACATGGTACATCACTTATTATCATTTAGCAAATACATTCCATAGTCCTTAGTCGAGATTATTTTCGTTCATAAAACCATCATGTAGGAGAGATCTCCAATTCAAGTTTTCAAGTTCAAGTCACCAATTTCAAATAGGGTCCCCCTTATAGATGGCCTCAATTTTATTAGCGACTAAGCAACTATATTGAGTGATGATACCACTAAATAAGGTTGGATAAACTCAGCTTGATACTCTTGCTAAGCAAGATATCACTACACAACTATCATTCTACTCTAGCAATTCAATCATGCAATTTACTTAAAAACAAGTAGAATGCAATAGTAAAACTAGGCATTTGGAGTATGATTCAAAAGATGGCTTGCCTTGGTTGGCAAAGTGTCCGGGGTAGTCTTCTTCTTCTTGATAAAATTCCCCCTCAATATCCTCCGCAGCAATACTAGCGTCTAATAACGAATAAACACAAGGCACCCAATCACTACACAATACTAACAACACTCCAAGCACACATACTTGTTTTTTTTAACAATAGAATTCATGTTGGATTTTATGGAGTTGGGTTGCAAGTTTTCTTTCAAGTTTTTATTGAGTGTGTAAGTTAGATTTTTCTACTATGTGCCATATGTTGTTTACTTTCTAAGCAGGGGTAGGAACTAGGGGTATTTGGGCTAGTTCAAGTGGAGAGGGATTAATTAAGTAAATGGGGTAGTGGGGGTAATTAACAAACCCAGTATGTAGTGAAACTATCATTTTATGCTACCCACTAGGGTTAGATTAGAGTTTAATTGATAGCACTAACAAGGTTTTAGTTGACTGAGGTTGGACTAAACAGTAGACAAGTTGACTAGTGAGTTCATAAACCAAGTTTTAAGATTTTAGGAGGTTTAAACAATTTTCTACAATTCTCCTAAGATTAAGAAGGCTATGGTCAAAGTATTCTTATTAAATTAAATCACTAACTCAAATTGTATTCTAACTAGTTTCAGAGGCTAGATAATTTCCTAAGCTTTCCAACGCATATTTATTTGCTAAAAACGGATTTCTAAATCTCTTGGAATTTAAATTTGAAAAACATCTCTGAAACAAATTTAAAACGGGCGGGAAAATAAAGAAAATCGTTTCGGACCGAATTTCACTGAACCGGGCCGATTTCCAAAGAAACCCGAATGGGCCGGCCCAGTACCGCTTCGCCAGGGGCGGGAGACCTTCGAATTCGAACCTGGCAGGTGGGGCCTACGCGTCAGCTCACTTAAGTGACCGAAACGGTACGCTGCCGTTGGATTCTAATCCAACGGCGCGTCGGCGTCGTGTTCATCAGCGAGGGCGGGAGCTCACCGGCGTGCAGTAGGGAAGAGGACGGCGACGGCGAGGGACGTAGGGGAAGCAGAACTCGACGGCGCAGGGCGGAAAAGGTTCCTGTGGCACTCCTCCTCCACTTCCCGGCGTCCGTTTGCCCAACGGAGGCCGAACGCGGTGGCGCCACCCGCGTCCAGGAGCTCGCCGGTGGTGCTGGCTACGTCGAACGGGAGCGAACTGGGAGGAGAGAAGATGTCTGGGAGCTTGCTGGGGATGGTGTGAGTTCACTCGTGTGCTCGGAGGGGCTTTTTATAGGCCAGAAGGCCGGGGACGGGGATGTCCAGATGGTCGCCGGCGTAGGGGGGTCTGGCGACGTGCACGGGCAAAGCCGGGCGCGGCGGCCTTGGGGGCGTGCTGGCGGGGTTTGGTCTCGGCGTCGGGGCACTGTGGGCAGGCGTTGGCGAGCCCACGCCGGTCGGCATCGTGCAGAGAGCAGAGGGCAAGGAGAGGGGGGTCCGGGCGGTTTCTTCCTTCTCCTTCCATCTCTCACAGCCTGGGTCGGGGCAGAGGAGGCCGGGGCTCGACCGAGGGGTGTCCACGAGCATGGCTACAGGGCTAGGGCGAAGGTGAACAGCGTCGGCCACAGTAGAGTCGATTTTCCTGGATTTTTGCCCACCAGGTGTTCGACACAATGCCCGCAAGAATTCAAAATTTGAATTTTTGAAAAGTTTCACTTTGGGTTGTCAACATACTTCACAAGGATTCCAAAGATATTTTTGTTGAGCAGAAAGATGATGTTTTGCAGAAATCAAATTTAAATTTTGGAGTATGGTCACTGTTTCAGATTCAAACTTTGGCAGATGTTTGAGTTAGGTTAAGATTTGAGTTTTTGTTTGAAAATTCTTGGTTCAGCTAGTATGCAGCCTGGTCAAGCTCAACTCACTGACCACACCCTTACTTGAGTTACAGATTGCTTAATTTAAGGGTCCAAAGTAGGGTAGTCAATAATATTTCCTAGATCAAACTTTTCTTCTCTTTTTCTTTATTTCTTTTGTTTCTGGTTTCTTTAGCTCTTATAGTTCTTCTCTAATGCTTCTGTTGGTTGAGTTGGAATTAACTAATCATTGCCCAACAATTTATAACACACATGAAATCATAAAAGACATATAATAGAATTTCATGCATACATGCAATATGAGATGAAAAAGTTTTCTCTTGGCCCAAAATTTAGCACTTTAATTAATAGGAAATGGATTACAATTATTTGGGTTGTTACATGTGTAATGTAAACAAAGCATATGCCCTCGAGCATATGAATGTTGTTTTCTCCCTAGTAGCAACAGCACATCTACAACCTTAGAGGTTTCTGTCACTCCCCCAGGTTAAATAGAGGCATGAACCCACTATCGAGCATAAATACCCCTCTTGGAGTCACTAGCAACTACTCGGCCAAGATAGCTACTAACAACGGAGAGCATGCAAGATCATAAACAACATAGAGATAACAAAAGATATATTTCAGTATAGCAACTCAATCATAACACCAATATTCATCGGATCCCAACAAACCAAACATTTAGAATTACATAACGGTGATCTCAATCATGTAGGGCAGCTCATGAGATCTAAACATGAAGCACATTGTGGAGGAGACAACCATCTAGCTACTGCTATGGACCCATAGTCCAAGGTAGACTACTCACTCATCGCTCTGGAGGCAAGCATGGCAATGAAGAAGACCTCCGGTGGCGATTCCCCTCTCCGGCAGGGTGCCGGGAAGAGCTTCTAGACCCTCCTGATCTTCGGGTCAACGACGGCGGTGGATCGCGATGTGTTCTGGAAAAGTGATCGGGTACTTAGGTTTTTTCCATCGGGGGGTCTTTATAGGCGAAGGGGCATCATCAGAGGTGGACCGAGGAGCCCTCACACATAGGGGGCGCGGCCAGGGGCCAGGCCACGCCACCCTGGTGTGTGGGGCCCTCGTGGCCCCCCTCCAACTCCTCTTCGGATATCTCGAAGCTTCCAGAAAAAATAAGACTTTAGGAACTTGTTTCGTCCAATTCCGAGAATATTTCCTGTGTAGCACTTCTGAAACAAAAAAACAGCAGAAAACAGGGAACTGGCACTGTGGCGACTTGTTAGTAGGTTAGTTCCGAAAAATGCATAAAAGTTCCACGAAGTGTAACGAAACATTAGGAAAATGGTGTAAAAACAAGCATGGAGCATCAAAAATTATAGATACGTTGGAGACGTATCAAGCATCCCCAAGCTTAACTCTTGCTCGTCCTCGAGTAGGTAAGTGATAACAAAGAATAATTTTTGAGGTGACATGCACCTACACAATCCTGATCATATATGTAAGCATTTGTTAGCTGGGATCGAAGAACTTAAAACATGGGCATGAAAGATATAATCTTGACAATAAGAAACTTAGCAACCATGTTGTAAACATGAAAATGAACACAAACAAAAGATCATGAAAATGAAACAATGAAAGTCAAACGTGTGTTTAAATCATAAGGAAAAACATACAAATGGTTTTCAGCTTGTCCTTCATAGAGAGCAAAACATAAATGCATAGGACACCTTCAAGTTTAAGAGGGCGACTAGATACAAATAATTTGAGAACAAGTGAAACCAACAATATGAATCAATCAATGAAAACTATGGGACAATGCACATTATACTAAGAATGACAACTATGCTCTCTTAATGGTGCATAAAGATAGAAGGTGGTGACTCAACATAAAAGTAAAAGAAAGGCCCTTTGCAGAGGGAAGCAGTGATTGCAAGTTTTATAACCTTCAAAAATTATGGTACTTACCGGCCTTGAGCTCTCATTGCCCCCATCATAAGCATCTTGAATGGGTAGAGTTAATGCGAGAACAATTATGATGCATATTTTTGACAAATCATAAGTTGAAAACCTCATGTCCCGTGAATACGAGTACCCAAACCTCATGCTACTTAACTTAGAGTCTCAAGCAAGGCTCTTGTAATTGTAAGTATATATGTATCATCGAGAACCGCCAACGGGGTACCTCCATGCCCGATGACATGGAACAAGCCCACATCAAAATGACAGGACAAGCAGACAATGAACACCTCGACATCTCTTTTATTTACCATTTGTATAGCTTTTTATTTTGAGATGCGTCATCGAATGTCCACTATGGGCATGCTGCAAATTTCCACCATGAATTATGCATGGCTTAGATTGGCGGCCCAGGCGTTTCCCTAACACATATACAAACTCCATGATCCCCGCAAGATTCCCAGCTCATTTCACACCGCGGGCATCCATAAACAAAAGATCACAATATCAACTCAAATAAGAAGTGCAATGTTGAAAGCTTGCCCCATGACAACATGGTTGGGCTAGTATCCAACTTACAACTTGCAAGCATAACAACTCAACATAAGAGACCACAATGTCAAATTTTTAAGAACAGGAAAAAGTAAAGTTTGCCTTCCGGTTCGTGAGAGCTTTACTGACCAATTTTCGCATAACACTGGTAAGAGTTTAATTTGAAGAGTAGATAAAAGCAAGTCAAATTTACTTGGAATAGAAAATTGCTAATAGGTATGTATAGTGGACAATTTGGCAAACTTGGTTTTTAGGAGTTGGATGCACGAGTAGAGCTCATACTCAGTACAAGGAGAGGGCTAGCAAAAGACTGGGAGCGACCAACTAAGAGAGCAATAATGGCCATAATCATGCAAAGCGACAAAGCGACATTAAAAGAAGCATAAGATGGCATCAAAAGTCAAAAACTAAATGATCATAGAGGCTATTGGAGACTTTGTATGAGTCTAACATGTGTGAGCATGCGCCAAGTCAACCCAAATAAAGCATCAAGAAGAAAACCAAAATAATGCTTCCAAATAATAAAAACAACGCATGATTTTTTCAAAGGCTCATTAAGCAATCTCAGTTATTTGAGACAAGTCATGCTACAACAAAACCACTAAGCATACTATCAAAAAGATATCAAGCACGACATGAAAAAGCCTAAGCCGCAGTCTACACAAGCTCCTTCTTGTACCACTTTTTTGCATAAAGCTTTTTCTCTTTTCCAACACCATTCGAAATTTTTATAAACACCTCTTTTGATGAAAACCAATAAAGATCAGAGGCAAAAATACACCTTGATGAAGAGATATGACAAGGTCTGAACGCAAATCAAGGCGAAAACGAAAACCAAAAGCAGTAGCAGAAAAAGAAGAACACTCGGTTTTTGATAAGAGTGAAAACTAGAGCGTTCTTGGCAAATGAAAAGCAAGGCAACTTCTCCAAAAGAAATTTGTTGGGGTCCAACCATTTATTACAGAAAACAAAACTAAACTAACTAAGAAAACTAAAACAACTGACGCTCCAAGAAAAACACATAGTGCATGAAGCAATAAAAATATAGTGTTTTGAAAGGTGACCTAATTTTTGCCGATGAAGAAGGGGTGCCTCGGGGGCATCCCCAAGCTTTGACGCTTGTACTTCTTGGATATTTATTGGGGTGATGCATGGGCATCCCCAAGCTTGAGCTTTTGTCCATTCTTCAACTCATCTCATCATTCTCCAATCCCTACACTTGAAAACTTCCTTCATACAAAACTAAACACAAATCTATTAGCAACATTAGTGTAGCATAACATATAATCAACCTCTTTTTGCTTCAGGTTTCAACCCAAAACCACCACATATATAGCATATACTACTGTAGCAACTTCCCCAAAAGTTCCGTGATCAAAAGAACTCAAAAGAAAGCGATAAAGCGGCAAACACAAATATTGGCAAAAATCTGTCAAAACAGAACAGCTGACAAAGGCCGAATTTTTAAGGGGTTTTCTGTTGCTCAAATAAAAAAGTGTTCAACTAATGAAAGTTTGGATATAACCTGGGGAATATGCACAAGAAATCGCAGGTCCAAAAGATATACAGAGAATTTATACGAATTTTTACGGTGCAGCACCGAAAAGAGTTTCAGGACAGCAATATCCCCAAATCTTTACCTCACTCAAATTAGAGGCTTCTCTTGGCACAACAACAAAATAAACAAGATAAGGAGCGGTCATTACAGTAGTAATGACTTCCACGACTCAAATAAAAGAAAAAGTACTAAAAATAAAACATTGGGTTATCTCCCAAGAGTGCTTTTCTTTAACGCCTTTGAGCTAGGCGCAGAAAATTGCGAATCAAGTAACATCAAGTGATGAAGCATCAAGCTCATAATTTGCTCTAAGAATAGAGTCAAAAAGTAATTTCTTCCTTTTCCTAGGGAAGTGTTCCATACCTTTCTTGAGTGGAAATTGATATTTGATGGTGCCTTCTCTCATATCAATGATGGCACCTACAGTTCGAAGAAAGGGTCTTCCCAAAATAATAGGACATGAAGCATGGCATTCAATGTCCATAACAAGAAAATCAATGGGAACAAGGTTATTATTAACCACAATAAGAACATTATAACATCAGCAATAGGAATATCATAATAACACTTTTCAAGCGGTGGTAAGTCAAGCATGTCATAAATCTTTCTAGGCATAATAGAAATACTAGCACCTAGATCACATAAAGCATGGCAATCAAAACCATTAACATGCATATCAATGATGGGTTCCCAACCATCTTCTAACTTCTTGGGAACAGCAGCTTTTTGTTTCAACTTTTCATCTCTAATTTTCATGAGAGCATTGGTAATATGCTTTGTAAAAGCAACATTTAAAGAACTAGCATTGGGAGTCAAAGCAAGCTTTTGCAAGAACAAAATAACTTCAGATATATTGCAGCCATCAACATCAAAATCATTAAAGGAAGTAGAGCTATCATCTCCTACACTCTGAAAAATTTCAGCACTCTTTTGAGAAAAAGTTTTGGCAGTTTTAGGCTTTTTAACACAAGGAGTGGGAGTTTTTGTAATATCCCAGGATTAGAGGTCATAAAATAGAGACAACAGATGTGTGCATTGCATTTCATGCATAGAAAATCCGGGTAATTTTCGCGCATTTAAATAAAACATATCAAAGTGATTGGAGTTTCACTTGAGTTGATGGAATTGAAGTAGCTCATCAACTAGAGCGCGATAAACTTCAATATGACCTTTGTTAAGATCCTTGTTTTGGGTAGTGATAGTTACAACAACTAAAAGAGAGATAAGTGAGGTAAAACTAAAATGCTTGACACATCATTTTAGAACCAAATATTTATTCACACCAAGATCATCCTGGTATTCTTTAAACCCTACTTCTTTCATGCTAAAGAAGCCAATACAAGTCTTATTCTTAAAACATGATCTACTCTATATTTTTATGTCCTAATCTATTGAGTCCAAATATGAGAAGTGGAGAAGTTAACTCAATACCAATTTGATTATTAGATTTGCTTTAGCTATAGGTGAGATAACTTAAGAACATTAGAGCCATTCCCATAAAGGCCAACTAGGAGACTTTAGATATTACTCCAAGTCTAATTAGGACAAGTCATATGATATAGGGGTGATCACATCATAAACCCTAATTCTGGTCTGGACTGGAATCATTCTTAGGAAGTAGCCAATACCTAGACTTATAGAGTTTTGAAGAAGAGTAGATACTGTGTGAATCACACAAAGAGGAGATTATATCCTTAATCTCAGAAGGTTGGTTCAACCTATAATAAACCCTTGGTAGAGGGAGTTGATGAAGGAAATAAAATGGATTTATTATGGGAGTTGATGAAGTAAATAGTATGACTATGTCAAGTACATGATCATGCTTGCTGATGAAGATAATTAGGTTAAGTATAAAACTTAGTCTGATAAGCAGATATCATCCTTAGACCAGGGGTGAGTAGGAGCCCAACTTAAGCATGCCTCAACCAGAAAACACCCCTATTGAGGAGTCTAAATGGAAACCTTGATCTGTGTACAAGATTCCATCTTAGCAAAGTCACTAGATATTGATCACAAGCCTAAACCCTAGAATTCCTGGCTAGAATAGAATCTAAGCCACACTTATAGAATTAAGTATTATTTCTTGAATGAGACTAATACCATTTCATCAGATTCCATTTCCTCTTGACCATTTACTTGGAGATCTATTCCCAAGTATCAATCCAATGGATACATCATTTCATTATCATATACAAATTTCCTATTCTAAGATATAATATTGAATCCAATAATTATGTTGAAACCACAATTCTAGGTCCAAATCCCATTTATGACTTGTGGTCATAATAAACTCTTGGAGTCATGTCATATATTCAAGCAAAGAATTGAGTTACCAACAACTAATCTTAGAGCTAAACCAAAACCATTTTCCATGATCAACTCACATAATTATGTGCATCTTGAACTTACTTCCAAATAAAGAAACAATTCTTATAAGAGAAAGCAATAAAACAATAATTGTTAAACCATATTATTTGTTTCTTATAAAAGAGGACACAAACTAGTGTCCTACATTCCATTAGGGTGTAGTACCCAAACCTTGATACAGTAAAGGAAACACTTAAAATATGAAATTAACAACCATGTCTATTTGAACACCTACTCAAATCCCAATCAAGTACAAATTCTTATATGTGTTGGGGCACACATAAACCCCTAGAATACTGCATATTGGACCAGCAGTAAAATAGCTGCATATAGAATAACTCCTAGATTTGAAAACCTGCAAAACATATTGTAGTTCAAAATAAAGTCAAAGCAGAAAAACAGAAATAAAAGAAAAGGACAGAGAAACCGAAAAAAGAAGAAGAGAATAACCTACCTGGCCGAATTGGGCCACACGAGCCCACCTAACCGGCCCGATAACCAGCCCAGCTTGGACAGCCCAAAACCACACCGCTTCATCGTCTTCCTCCGTTCAGGGAAGCAGGTCGCTGTCAAGCTTCCGTCGCTTGACCGCCCCGCGATTCGTGCCGCCGCCGAGCGCTAGCTATAAGAGGACGTCCGCTGCCGGGGAAGACCTAGTACTCCGCCGCTCTCTCACTCTCTCTGTTCCTCTCCATCGCCTCACCGGACTGAAGCTTGTCACCGGAGTCCTGCAGGTCGCCGTCGAAGGAGACCACTCCAGAGCCCACGGACTAGTCTAGGAGATGCGCTGAGTCCTGGTGATCATCTCTGTTGAGCCACACATCCGGGGGTTCCCGAAGTAAGGCGAATCGAGCCGTTCCTTTCCGACAGTTATCACCGGAATTCTTGACGATACACTCATCTCCGTCCACCATGGCCGTCGTCGAGCACACCATCGTCATCACGGTGAGCTTGCGAACCTCTGGATTCCTTTACATCTTCATCTCGCAGTCGGTAGCTTTGTTTCCCTAGTTCGCTGGAGTTCACCGCCGTAGTATGTCGTTGCCGACGATGCTCCTGTGGCCCTTTCCAGTCGGCTCCAGCACTAGTTGGTTCGTGGTCGTCTGATGTTTCTAACGCACCTATCCGCACATCCCTGGGAGGCCGAAGTCGCCATCTCCGGTGATCGCCGGCGTTGAGTCAAAGCTTAGTCAAACGTTTGACTGGTCAGTGCCCATGTGGCATATGACGTGTCCCTAGCCCCATCAGTCAGTCACCCTGGCTGGTACAAGTTTAGGTACAAAATGTCCTGCATGTCAATTAGAAATTTCAGAAAATCATAGGAACTTAGAAAATTCATATCTAATTCATTAAAAATCAGAAAAATGTAAATAATATACTCCCTCCGGCCCGAATTAGATGGCCCCCTGCAGCCCAGCCCATTAACCTTACAATTTGCGAAAACCCCCTCCCTGGAATGTTTCTTCTCCCCCGTGGTCCTAAAATCGAAAAATCCAAATCAGGGACGAGACGGGACGGAGCCATCGCCGTAGCTGGTCTCGGGCTGGAGCTCGCGCCGGAGCTCGCGCCGGAGCTGGGCTCGCGCCGGATCTGGTCTCGCTCCCCCGCTGGCCGTCCTCCTACTCCAGCGACCTCTGCATCAGTCCGCGCGCTCCAGCGACCTCGGCCAGCTTCCAGCAACGTCTAAGCTGAGAAATCATCAGCTTGAAGGTACTCTTCAGCCATGTCGCATCGCCATTCTCTTCAGCCATCATATGCATCACTTCAGGTGGAAGAACACTGTTTCATAGTTTCATGTTAGCAAACAGATACTCAGGACAACAAGTAATAGAAGTTTCAAACAACCTCTTCACGATGAGCACCTGTTGGATCGCCAGCCAACATCCCAGCTGTAGCCACTAATTTTCCTGAGCTGAAGGAGCGCCGAACGGAGACTACTTGACTGTGAGCCTCAAGCTGCTGCTGATGATCCAGACACGCTGCACGAAGACAACCACCTTTTCTTCCCAAGACCATGACGACACCAAGATTGTGGTTTAGGTCTTTGAATATCAATAGTCCGTTGACAACTCGGTTATTTGGAAGGCGCAGTTTAGTCTGAAGCGAGACAACATGTATAATAGCGATCAGCAGAGAATGATTAATTATCAGCAAATAGACTAGGGAAAATCTGGCATGCAATACCAACCTTGACTTTGTAATTGGTATTTCCGTTATTGCCAGTAGATCTAAACAAGCTTGGACGCCATCATCACATTGTGCACTACTGGCCTGCATCCTGCAAGTTACTTCTGCCATCTTCTGAAATTTGAATATGAAGGAAGACAGCAGCAAGTGAGTTTTTTCAAAAAACTTACAGTTAAAAAGGTGCTTGCCAGCTAACATACAGTTTTCCTGTGGTTAGTAATGCAACAGAGCAAACATCAGAATTATGCTTCAAACTAAAAAAAATCATCAGACTGGAAACCTCTGTAAATATTGTCTTGGTTTAACTCACTGTCTTGGTTCAAACTAAAAAAATCATCAGACTGGAAGCATCAGAAGTATGCCTTTCTCCAGTAAAAATCCAGCAAGAAATCTCTGTAAATATTGTCTTGGTTTAACTCATTGTCATTTGTCATTTATTCCAACAATTGTATCCTTAGTTCTTTCAGTTTTATAGCATATAACCAGAAAATGTACTCCAAGCTAGTTCTGTCTCCAGTCTGATGCATGACTGGTTTAATGTGTCTCCAAGCTAACAGTATATGTGTCTCCAAGCTAACAGTATATGTGTCTTCAGTTAATAATCATCAATAAGCTACTCACAGTTCAAAGCATAGCACACTCAAGTTCTGAAAGTTTGAGACAGCATAAGGAAATCAGCAAGGAGCATGCAGCACGTTCAGATCAGTTTATTTTATGATGAAAGGTGCTGTTGTTCCAGTGTTGAACTGCAGCACGTTCCACTGTGAAACGTCGCTCTCTCCCAACGTGTTGGAATTAGAGTTAGGATCAGTGGCAGGATCATCGGGATCTTCTTGCAGTGACTGTCACATACACATGTTAGTCTTGCATCAGCTAAAGCTAAAAGGGATATAACTGAGATTTGGTTTTCGGCATTGGCATGCCAAGTGAGCTGTTGGGTTGACACAAATTCTATCTCCCAGTGCATAAGCTACTTGTGTGTCTTTAAGAATTCATTACTACCACCAATCAGCTGGGATTTGATATGAGACATATTGCAAAATATAAGGTAGTGTCAATTCCTAGTGTCTCTAGTCTCTACAGAAACCTGAAGAGAGTGATGGTTTTTAACTTGTATGTGAAGTAGAAATACATTTGCATCTGAAAGACCCCAGAGTGACAAAAAGAACAGCTCGCTAAACCTGCTCTTACAATGGTGACCTAAGACGTAGTGAAAATTAACTTGCTGAGAAACAAAACCATCTGTTATTTTATCATAACCCATTTTCATTTGAGAGTAGAAATATCTCTTTCTTTCAGGGTAAAGATTCTGAGATACTATGTACATACCTCTACAGCGCTCCGTGCCTCCATGATCTGCTTCTGAGCACATGGATGATCAATGTCAAGGAGGGAAGGCATCTGTGCCAAGAGGTTATCCAACGATTCTAGCAATGCTTTCTTTTTGGATGTTCGCAATGGTCTTGAAGAGCTCTGTTTCATTACTTCCTAAAGTCCAAAAATGAACAGGCATGGTGTTAGTAAAACATGCTTCTCAATAAAACATAAAAGGGAAGACAAATAGACCAGAATGGATAGCATCAGACCTTCGCTTGCTTTAAGATGTTGTCTAAGGATATGAGAGATGCTAATCGTGCATCTTCAGCAGCAGTTGGAGGATTTCGGATAGGTGAACCACCTTTTTCTTTGGTTAACAAGGCAGTATCAGTACGCATTTGTTGCATGATCTGGTAAGAGTATGACACGGTTGAGATGGAGTACATATTTAGTGTGATTCTGAACCTGAACTTCTTGTTGATCCGATCCCCCGTCACGAGCGTGCTCGCCTCTCCATGGGCGTCAGCCTCGGCCATGCCGTGCCAGAGCTGCGAGTACAAGTCCCTACCGCCGCCGTTGTCCGGGATCAACCACGCGGCCGCGTCCTCCCCGGTGACGCGGCTCGCGCCGCTGCTCTGGGAACACCGCCGGTGCGGCGTCTGCGCCTTCGCCACGACGGCCCTGTCCTGCCACAGCAGCTCCATGAGCTCGCCGCCGGCCTCCTGCAGGCTGCGCCATAGAAATGGCACGCGCGCTCAGATGCGTCGGCCTCTTCGAGCTTGTGGAGGCGGCGCTCTTCGAGCTTGCAGAGGCGGCACCGCGGCGAGTAGAACTCGAGCAGCGTGGCCCGCCTTCCCGCTCACTAGCGCCGCCGCAAGCGCCCGCTGCTCCGCGTCCCCGTGGTCCACCTCCACCGCCGCGGGTCCCGGGGTGACGCCTCCAGAACCTCGCGCCCATGGCCGCCGTGGGAGCTCGAGGTCGCCGCAGGAGCTTGGGCTTGGGGTGCTGCCGGAGATCGAGCCGGGATGCATCTGGTGGAGAAGATCGAGCTTGATTTCGTTTGTGAGAGAGTAAGAGCGGCGTGGTGTTTCTGAGAGAGTGAGTGAGCGTCGGTGGGGGAGGGACGATAGTTTGGTCGGGAAATAGTGGTGGTGGTTTTTGCAAAATACAGAGGGGCCATGTAATCCGGGTCGGAGGGAGTACCAAAATGATCACTAAAACATAATATATTTATTTAAGTTATAATATCATATAATTGTGTGAAATAATTTAGAATTAAATCTGAAAACATGTTTAAGTACTATTTGAACTTGAAACTTAAATCTAACTAAAATAATTGAAACAAAAAATTTCAATAGCAAATAAAATTTTGTTAACTTCTAGATTGTTGTTTCAATTAATATTTCATTATTCCAAAAATGTAAATTCTAAACTTTACTATTAGGATTTAAACCCAAAAGTATTTTTCCTAAACAAATTTAAATAGTAAAATTTGGGAAAAATCATAAACTTGAATAAGAATTGTTTTCTAACTCTAATATTAATATTCCAACTATTGTTCCATTAAAAAGTAATTTTCAAACTTCTAGGACAATTTTAATCATTTAAAATTTGACTTAACTCTTAACACTACCTCTTTAATTTATAAGAAGCTAGAATAACTCCTACATAAGAATTAATTTGTGTTTAGACTTCATTCTCAACTATAATCCACTAACTGAATATTGCTTAATTAAAATTCATGTTCCAGTATAAGAAGTGCCTGTATCACATTGTGGATCATTAGAAATTAAATTCCAAACTTTAGCAACTAACACTAAATGGTTTTGTGCTAGCCTAGCCTTACCTCCTAATTCAACCATGAGTGGTTAGTTTGATACTCCATTTCAACATAGTATACTTTAGTCAACTAGCTACTTGCAAAACCTTTATTGCAACTCAAAAACTGTTACTTTTCTGACATCACCTAATCACCATTCTGTTAAGTAATAAAAATATCCATTAGGGATTATGTTCTTCAAAAGTAATTCTTTTTAAGAACATATCCAGTAAGCATCACCTCAATTCCTATGTCCTAGAATAAGCAATGACTTATGCATGTTAAGATTATCAACAACCCTGGAATCAACCATGAATGGCTTACTTTAGCACTACCTGCTCATGACTAAATATTTGAGGGCCTATGCTTGTTAAGAATGTTATCAATTATAGAAACAACTAGTTATGGTATCAAACAATCTAATCTACCTTGAATGACCATGCTCCACTAAAACCCTCTTAACATTGAATGAAACTTAGCTTGTTCTCTTGGCCAGTTCATTTATTAACTACTCTTTGGTTATGATAGAATCATGCTAAACCCTAGAACACTACATCTTAGGTATAATGCTTCTAACCAATAATAAACCTATTCTTCAAATGTTATTCTTTCAAAAGACATTGAAAGTAAGTAACCAACTATTCCATTAAGCTTGAACATATATAGCTCTATTTGTGTCTTAAGATTGTTGTCAACCCTAATACTAACTAGGTATTCCTATTAAAGAAGTATTACTTCAGCTTTGCTTGTCCATAATCAACTACTTGATTGCTAATAACAAAATACCACTTAAAAGTGTTACTTTCAAGTCTTCACCTATTGCTATACCTATCTTTTGCAATAACTCTGGTTTGAAGCTTTATTCTACTGCTTTTGAAGAATTGTCAGTTAACCTAAAACCCTTAACAACCATGTGTGTGTCTTTGAACTTAAAAGTGCAACACATCACAAGAATTCACCACAACTCAATATTAGCAAATCATCAGGGTTCGGTTACGCTTAGAACGATGCATAGCATATATGATGCATATCATGCTGCAGTTCTTTTAACATCATCTTTACCAGATGATGGAGCTATTTCAGTATTTGGATTTCCTACGTATCGAAGACCTTGACTTGCATAATCTTGCAGTCAAAAAGGCAAGTTTATCTTGCTCATATCTCTTGGTTGCACTGGTTTTGAAACTACTTGCAAAGTGTTGACTTCAAACTATAACATTTCAAAAAGGATGGAAAATCTATTTTCATAAGTAATATGACTACTGGTTATCGACCAGTGGTGATAACCTAGGAGGGCTGGCAGGTGGAACCACGATAAGATTGTGGTGGTGGAGGTTCCACTTGCACGGGAAAGTAAACCTAGGATTAACTACCAATGCCACAGTTATTCTTGTGCCATAAAAACCGTGTCGTCCAAGAGACTTGGAATGGGACGGGAAAGTCAGCTGTATCTTCTCTCGTTCGCATGTCAACGAGCAGCCAGTTGCCGGTCGCGGTATATCTTGCGAGACTACTTGCATATGGGTGGGACACCTAAGTTCTCACGGCACTGGTGTCTATGATGGTCCGCAAGGGACGCCTAGGTACTTCATCGTTGGGGGTGAATATCAGGGGCACAACCTGCTTGCGTGAATTGGGTGGGCATGCGTTGTGCGGAGAAGGCAGTGATTGGCTTGGATCAATGACTGGGCCCCACACCAAGGAAGTGTGGACGGGAAAGATCGCCCAGTTGTGCAGCAAGGCTTTGATCTCTTTTGGAAGGACACACCTCTGCAGAGTGTAAAATGATGTGACATGTTACCCCTTGTTCCGGGAAGGAGCTGCGAACGCGGCAGGAAAGGTGCTCTCAAGGCACTAATACCCTGTGTTGGCTGTTGGGCATAGTTTTCTAAAGTAAAAGCAATCTTTCAAGAAACCCTTGTTAAAAGCTTGCATTGGCCTACGACTCTTTTGGGTCCATGGCTGTAGTTAGTGCATATCACACAACTTCTTTCTAAAGAAACTTGCTGGGTAACGCTCGTTACTCACCCCAATCTCTTAAACCCTTGCTAGACTATGAAGAATTAGATGGAAGGCAACTCAAGGAGACAACCTCAAGACATTGAAGATGAAGATGAAGCATTCTACCACCGTCAAGATTATCAGCGGAGTCTACAAGTGTATGAAGCTTGGAGAAAAACTAGAATAGGGTTAGAAAGGAACCAGTTTCCTAATCCTAGAACCTAGTAGTTAGAGTATTTTGTAGTTGGGTAGTAAGCCAACTGCATTAGTTGTAGAATAATTTAGTCTTCCTTATTTCTTTCTCGTTTGTAGTCGCCGGGACTAAACCTTTACCTGTTGAGGAGGTTCTGAAGATTTTCTGTACGCTGAAAATTGTAATCCTATAGACATACCGTGGACCTGCGATGTTTCTGTTGTACCACTCTGATGGATGTAATACTAGTGAGATGGTGTTTCATTGGTGTTATGTCAACGACTTGCATACTACACATGCAGTGGTATGCTGGGTCACCACAGCTGGTATCAGAGCAAACGCTTTGACCCTAGGATTAAAACCTTTAATAGGAGACCTGTAGGTTTGGTAGTGACTATAAGAAGCCATCTTATCTAAACCAGTTCTTCTTGTGACTTGGGATGGATATTCAACAAAAGAATATTCCTGACACACTCGAGTCAAATTTCTTACCTGTTATTCTTAAGTGAAGTTAGATATCTTGTTCCATACCGAGTAGCTATGACATCAAGCCTTACATAAAGGATGGAAGTGGATTATATTCGGTATACAATACATGGTAGTCCAAAGAGAGGATATAACCGGAACGGGAAATATCCTATTGGAAGAAGTATACCAAGGGCATTCGGTTAAGCTTGAGTCATCCGAAATTGTAGTAGGATGATGTGAAGTGATTTAGGGAAGCTATATGAAGTTGTAGCATCTCATGTTTAATATGTATGTGGATACTCAAGAATGCCATATACGATTACGATGTACCGACAGTTTAAACACTTTAATCATGTTAGATTCACTTGATAATCTTTACATGAAGGAGTAGAACTTTGTAGCAGACCAGCAATTTCAAGATGAGGAGGAAGATGCTCGAGTAGGATAGTGAATGAAGTGTTCCAAATCATGGTAACTTGGTCAAGTGTACCAAAACCATAGTACTAGTCGGAGAATATTCTTCGAAGCACAATAGAGAAACCTTATAAAAGTCATGGAGTTATGGGAACCATGTTTAGTGAAGTAGTACAATGTATAGGAATACAGAAGTTTTGAGAGATCATGTGAGATTAGTCTTCAATAGAATGGAAGGTAAGTTAGAACTAGTAGTCTTAAAGGAATATGAATCCGTTAGAATGGTTTCCAAACCCCTTTTGCTCAAATTTATTCAATTACAACTGGGCAATTGAAATAAATTTTGAGACAAAGAGTAGAAGTCCACCACTACATGCATTATAGCGCAATATAAACCTATATTATTTGGTGCTATAAGGTGCACATCTAAGCCTGAATTCTAGAGACGTTTTACTCGTAACTATCTCACGGGCTTATGATGATGTATGTTGCCTGCACAAATTTGGATTTTCTTGGATTTTATTGTGTGACTAGACCTATGCATGAAGTTGGACTTTGATGTGCAAGTGCATGTTGCATTATCGAGTTCTTACTTGATGTTATAGTTCTAGAGGGCTAAGGGATTTGTGTGAGGGAGAGATGAATTCCAAAGGGCAATCAAGCAGAAGATGAACAATCACCAGATAAGGGAAGCCAATAGAAGAAAGCTAGCAAGAGATCTTCATGGAAGCATCATGAAGTGGTAGTAAGATGAAGTGTTGGAATTTAGTAGTACTCTAAGTCTTAAAACACTAGAGGTAACTCTAGGTTATTGAGTAGAACCACTAATTTGGTAACCTCAATTGAGTTTAAGGTATTTGAGCTCGTTGTTATGCAGCCTTGGTTATGCTTAGTACATCACGGGTCGATTGAGGTGTTGTGATACCGATGATCCATTCCGGTAGTGCCTGCTGCTTTATTCAGCCTGGGAGTGGTAACCCCAGTAACCCTCATTGATAGCGTGACTAAGACACATAACATCTCTGTATAACTTTGATCCCTAGTCCCAAAATCTTGAATTGTAGATTGGTGGTTAAGACGTTAGCAATGCCTTTTCTATCGAACAGATGTAGTCTTTGTCTACGGACTAAGACTTGTGAGAATCCATGTCAACAATGATCCGTTGATACCATTGGTTCATTTATGGCCCTGTTACTTTGTATATTTGATCAACTTATACAATTGCCTGTCGTGGATGTCCTCCGGTACAAGAGAAACTCTGCCGGATTTCTCCCGTGGCTTTGTATCTAACCTACCGTCTGAATTAAGGATAGATAGCGATGGGAAAACCCAATTCTCATCAACTATTTGAACTTTTGGGTAAGTACATGCATCCAAAAGTGGAACAGAAGACCTACCTAAATACACAATCGAAGAATTCGTACCGGATATCCACAATTGTGTGGGTACACCGCAGACTTCTTTGAGAAACCATTAGAAAGACGTAATAGAAAGACCGACCAAGATTTATAGTTTAACCATGGACTTCTAATGGTTAGAAGATAATATGTTCAAAGACCATTACAAAAGTCTAAGGGGAGAGTCCAGGAAACTTAATAGTGTTGAAAGTTGGATGAAGTATGTCAAAAGTAAATTCTTTCCAAGATTTTTCGTAACCTTATGGAGTTTGGCAAAGGAGTGAGATGATTTTGACCCTAAACACACCAGGTATGAACCACAACTGGTATGAACCGCAGCTGGTATCATGAACCACAGCTGGTAGTTTGAGATTAGAGTTAACCATGATCTTGAACCTAGCAGACCAAATAAGATCTATAAAGATGGATCAGAAAACTTGAATGGACACACTAAATGTGTTTAATCCGTTCTTAGGTGGTAAAACCAAGAGCCTATTAGGAAGATATGTGTAACACCCCACTTTTTGTAACCCTGTTTAAGCTGAGTTTGGTGATGCAAAAATGAGGGCCAACAAAAACTTTTTGAGTAAACCTCTGGAAGTACTATTTCTTGCTTGTTTGTCTTGGTGGTTATGATAATGATGTCTAATTAAGTTGCTTGTTGAACACTATTGTGAACCAACACAATCTTTGGGCCTTTGTGATCATGCCTTTATTTATGCTTCTAGTACTTTTCCAAAAACCATTATCTTGGCAACCACTCCTTTATCAAATTATTTTATTTGTCCAAAAATAGGCGCCAAGATTTATCTTTGAGACAAAGCTTTTATCAAAACTAGTATTTACAAAATTATTGGGACCCACAAAGTAGAATGGTCCCACTACTTTACAAACTTTCATTTTTTTTGATATTTATAAAAGGATGTCAAACACCTTTAAGAAAACTTTCTAAAGGAGATGTTATGTCTCCACTAGTTTCTGAAAATTCTACAAGAGCCTTACTCCTTTATTTGAAACTCTTTTCTACTTAACCATGGCATGATCACCATTGAGCACTTATTCAATCATTGTTTCTGGTAATACTAGATTAGCTGCAAATGATTAACCTTGTGTGGTGAGTTGACTATGTGTGACTGTTTGACTTTGATGAGTTGCTTGTGTGTGGATATAATCCTCATATAGGCATGTGGCCTAGCCAATTCAAAATACATCCATTAATATTTTGTCTCATATAAATTGTTTTCATGCTATCCTTCAAATAAAACCCAACTTGTTATTTTTTCCTCTCAATCCTGAATCCCTAACTCTAATGTCTTAGTCTTATCATGAGACACTAGGAGCTCCATTTTGAGGAATCTTAAAACTAATCAAACTAGCCCAAGGAAGGCACCCATGGTGTTATTAGGATCATCTTCATCCAACCATAAAAAGGTTTCACTCAGAATTAGAAAATCATCTCTTGCAGACATTTCATCAAACACCTGGTGTGCAGACCATCTTCACTCCTGTTAACAGATTCAGTTTTCAGATGTTTGTATTAAGCTCATAGGTTCTATCCATACCAATGCACCTATCTATAACTCATCCTTGTCATCTAATCTTCCATTCTTTCCATTACTACCTAGTCATTTGAGGTCATCTGATACTTGTTCTAATCCTGTTTCTGACCCTAATCAAATCACTGACCATTTGACTATTATCAGATGCACTTTTGCTACCCCTATTAAACTTCGAAATAAATTGTTCAGAGACCATTCCTTAACCTATTCCTCTTATTTTTGATCTACTCTACCCATCTATACACTTGCATGTGCATTTTGAGGTATGCCACCTATTTATGTGACTAGGTTTTGAACCCTAGTCAAAAACTGATTTCACCTTCTAGTTTTCTTTGATCCTCTTGATAATTAGTCAACACTCATCATAAAATTCCTCCACAAGTTCATTTGCTCTCTACTAGCATTTGGAAATGTTATCCATGCACAATACCACCCCTCCTCCATCCAAGATGCCAATTTTCTTGTCTCATCTTTCTTATTTAGCAAGTTGCATGGAAATGGCAACCATAGTACTCCCTGACCTCTTACTTACCCAATAAAATTCAGGAATTTCTACTATGCCATATCTTTGATTTTAGAATCATCTAAGCCCAAAACCTTAATTTCTTATTGGCAACATTTCCAAGATCTTGTTCAAACTACTATTAGTGCAAATCCTCAAAATCAAATAATGGTGACCAAGTTTGCCTTGCCAAGACTTGGTTAAGTCATCTCCAACCTCCTCACCACTCTCCTTGAACCATCTTGCATACCCATGCTTGGAACCAATATTTTTTTTCCAAATTGATCAATGCATGCATTCTACCATATCCATCTCCAATTTTTGAATTCCATGAGAATTACCCCTAACCCACCACTTTGACCTCTTCAACACCTTGACACCCCTCTGGTCAAAAATTACTGTAGCATGCACCCTCTCTCTTTGTCTTTTGTGCTTGGAAGGAGCTAGTGGAGGGACATATGAATATATTTCTAATCTTGCTAGACTTGTTTAAAACCTTGCAGCAGCCCTTTCTCTCTCCCTCTCTGATCCTTCTCGTGGGAGACAACTCCTGGACCCCACTCACACTCTCCACCGCCTCTCTCCCCCAACCAGAGCCCCTCCATTGGCCCCACATTGCCCAAACCGACATTGCACACCCCTCCCTGTTTTATAAGACAACAGGCGACCACAGCCTCCCACTGGACCCTCATTCCCCTCCCACATCACCACCTAGCCCTCCAGAGAACCCCTGCGTGACCCCTTGCTCTGCACCCGAAGGAAGAAGAAGAAAACCCTAGTTTGGATCTGTGGAGAAAGAGAGTAGAATGCCACCATTCTGGAACATCTCTGCTCACTATTTCTGCCTACGAGCACACATAGCACCCATAGCAACCTAACGCTACCCTTATTTTGACCTAGCTACGCCAGTTCGTCGACCTCCTGGAAGCCCCGATCGAGCTCCGCCACTGCCGTTGCGAGGATCCGCATCCGAGCGCCATCCGCCACTCCGAGACCGTCCCCGAGGCTGCCGTGACCTCCGCATCCGCCCAGATGCATCCCCGATGGCCTTCCGTGGCCCTAGGTGAGCCCCCGCAACCTCCCAGTGCAGGCTAGGGTTTCTTCCTGGGAGAGCTCGGTGCGGGGAAGAAGATAGCCCTCCGCCGTCGATCAGGATCTAATCGTGCGGCCAGTATTCGCCCATACCGGTTCGGCCCCTGCTTCCGCTGACGGCCGGGCCCTGTCTGTCAGCCGGATCGGGTGCGTACCCTGCGCGCCGCGGCCGATGATCTGGGCCGGCCCAGCACTGCGCTGGCCGGACCCGTATAGATCCAGCCCGCGACTGTTTTTTTTTGTGAAGTCCATTTATTATTTTCTATCAGATCTGTTAACCTCCTAGTAGAAATAATTCCCAAACAAAATGTTTCATGCATGAAAATCTGTAGATCTAATTTTATAAAGGTTCTGGAACCTGTTTTACACCATGCAGACCAAGTGGTTTGCCAAATTTATTCCTAGATTATTTCTAGGATTTAATCTTGTTTAATGTGTCCTTTTCACTAAAAAAAATCATATCTTGAGATCCAGAGACTTAATTGGATTGAATCCAATTTTGTAGGGAAGCCCTATGCAGTACCTTTCTAATGCCACTGGTCTGGTTGTAAATAGGATTTTATTTTTAGCATGGTTGTTTTTGCAAAATACTACCAAATTTGACTTTAGGGAATTTTAAAACCTAATCTGTGAATTATTTTTGGTTGGAACCAATTTTGGGTGGTCATGTACTGTTAATTCTTGCTACTGACCATAGGGTATTTTTTTTCTGAGCTTTTATGATTTTCTGGTAGTTTTATCTCTGAATCAGTAGTTATTTCCACCATAAAATGCTTAGAATATTCCCTGTTAATCAAAAAATTGCAAATCCAATTTTGTTGGGTTTGTATTATTGTTAGCTATCTGATGCTATGTTGGATGACATGTTTTGATCAGGTTTGATGCCTGCTAGATGTTTGGGTTGAGTATAGGGTTATTTACTATTAGAAATTGTTTTCCCTATTATTATAGTAGCTTTACTCTTATAAGATGGATTCTAGGTTCAGAAAACTTGTGCATGTCTGTAAGCATGCTGAATTTGTTATTTGACCTATGTGGCCACCTGCATGCTTGTTTGAGGTGAAGTGGTGTTGTGCTTGCTATATTTGAAAAACCTTAGTTTTAATAGGAGTAACTTGCTACTAAAAATCTGTGAAATCTTATTTTATATTCTAAACATGTTTGTTTCTGATACTCTTTGATTATGTGTTGTTGAGTGATGAAGTGCTTGTGACTTGTGTATGCATGTATGCTCATTGTGTGCTTTTATTTTTCCGGCGATAGATCCGAACAACGAGTGTGCGGAGGAAGGGAGGTATTTGAGTACCAAGAAGAAGGAGATCAGGGACAAGCCAACCAAGGCAAGCCATCTACTTGTTTCATATCTGAATCCTATCACGGCACTATGCATTATTCTACTCTTACTCTTACTTCTATGCATTGTTTTTCTTATATTGCTAATTATCCCTAGTTAGCAATAGATGGTGACTTAGCTCCACAAGTCACATTGTTATCATCCATGGAGGATGACTCCCTTACCACCTATCATTACCCCTGGTTGTCGAGGCTCGATGATTAGCATCGAAGACTTTGGGAAACACTTGTAGTGGAGCCAAAAACTCTAGGATGGGATAACTTCCGGAAAAGTTTTCGAAAATGGTTACGAAAACCTTGGAGTAGTACCTACTCCACTGAAATGTTTTCTAAATGATTTTGGGACAAATGGACACTTGGGTTACGGAGGAAAGGAGTTGGTGGATTTAGAAAAAGGCATCGGTGTTTCTTTGTAGTCGCTCGAAGCAATTAAACCGTGCAACCACATTACCCGGTATGGGATGGGCTTAGTTTGAAGTTTATTTGCCTTAGTGCGGGGAGCCTCATACTATATAGGGGTTTGCAGGACTCCGGAATCTGGGTTGCCGCTAGTTTATGGGCAATAGTAAATCGGGATCCTTCGGGATTTATCCGGCCGGAAGACACTTGGCTTCTCCCGCCGTGGCGCCGGAGTGACACTCTGAAAGAGGTACTGCCGGGGCGTGCCGGGGAGGTAAACTCCACAGGGTAGGCACCCGTACTAAGGGAGATAGATGGAGGCTTTGATCGATTATCCGAACCCCGCATACTTATGTATGACGGTCCGTGGTGGTATCCCGACGGATTTATCGGTTGGTGTGGGTAAAGTGTACAACCTCTGCAGAGTGTAAAACTATTCGAATAGCCGCGTCCTCGGTTATGGACGGTTGTGGAGATCACTACATTGCCCAATGTCAGGTTTTGGTTTTATAAATGGTTTTCCGGAAAACTGGAGTTTTGTGCCGGACGGAGTACTCGGAGGGTACTGTCGTGTGATACGTCTCAAACGTATCTATAATTTTTGATGCTCCATGCTTGTTTTTACACCATTTTCCTATTGTTTCGTTACACTTAGTGGCACTTTTATGCATTTTCTGGAACTAACCTATTAACGAAGTGCCACAGTGCCAGTTTCCTGTTTTCTGCTGTTTTTGTGTTTCAGAAGTGATACACAGGAAATATTCTCGGAATTGGACGAAACAAGTTCCTGAAGTCTTATTTTACCCGGAAGCTTCCAGAGATCCGAAGAGGAGTAGGAGGTGGGCCACAGGGGCCCCACACACACAGGTGGCGCGGCCAGGCCCCTGGCCGCGCCAGCCATGTGTGAGGAGGCCCTGGCCCTCCTCTGACATCGCCCCTTAGCCTATAAGAAGCCTCGGGACGGAAAACCCTAGGGGATTCGGCAATTTTCCAGAAACAGTTCCGCAGCTCCGCCGCCGTCGCCGACGAATTTCGGGGGACAGAAGTCTCTGTTCCGGCACCCTGCCGGGACGGGGAAGTGCCCCCGGAGCCATCTCCATCGGTCTCCATCGCCGTCTCCGCCGTCTCCATCGACCTCACCGCCATCTCCATCAACCTTGCTGTCTCCTATGATGAGGAGGGAGTAGTTCATCCCCGGGGCTGAGGGCTCTACCGGTAGCTATGTGGTTCACCTCTCTCTCCCATGATGTGATCTTTATGTGATCGTGAGCTTTGTATCATGTTGAACAAGTACATGTTATTATTCAGATATTTTGTGTACTCTAGCAATGTTATTAAAGTAATCTATTCCTCCTGCTATGGTGTAACGGTGACAGTGCGTGCATCATGGTGGTACTTGGTTTAGGCTATGATTGTGATCTCTTGTGGATTATGAGAATAATTATTGCTATGATAGTTTGAGTGATCTATTCCTCCTTTCATGGTGTAATGTTGACAGTGTGTGCACCGTGTTAGTACTTGGTTTAAGTTGCAATGATTTCTATCTTGAATTGTGATCTGATTTGGATATCTCTATGAGTGGTGTTTGTCAAGTACTTGATGAACTTTAAGGGGTGCTTCTGTAGCCACTACACAATGATTAGTGTTATTCAATGGGAGAGTAATTCAGAGTGCCTTAGCAAAGAGAAGTTATTTGTTCAGTCATGTTATATTGTTGGGAGTGTGTCCACTAGTGAAAGTATGATCCCTAGGCCTGATTTCCATGCATTGCACACCGTTTACTTGCTGTTTTGTTACTTGTTTGCTCGCAGCGATATTTACTTCAAGTCACATTTGCTACTTATAATCATCACTACCACTTGTATTTCACTATCTCTTCGCCGAACTAGTGCACCTATACATCTGACAAGTGTATTGGGTGTGTTGGGGACACAAGAGACTTTCTGTATCGTAATTGCAGGGTTGCTTGAGAGGGATAGCTTTGACCTCTAACCTCCCTGAGTTCGATAAACCTTGGGTGATCCACTTAAGGGAAACTTTCTGCTGTTCTACAAACCTCTGCACTTGGAGGCCCAACAAGTGTCTACAAGAATAGAAGTGCGTAGACATCATCGTGGCACGGTTATGGTTCCGAGTACTTGCAGGGTACTGCCGAAGGAATGGAAGTGGTCATGTGTGATTGACCTGGAATTAATAAGGGTGGTGGTCCTGTTTGATTGACCGCCGGCCTTTCTCTTGAAAAGGAGTTTCCCCCTTCCCTAGAGCTTTTGCAAAGACTTCTCTTGTAAGTATCTTCTTTAATAAGGATATAGAGATGTCATATGTCATGCTATATCGACACGAGAATCTTTCTACAAATCTTCTTTAATAAGGATATAGAAATGTCGTGGGACATGCTATATCGACACGAGAAGTTCACTAGTTTTGAACTACCTCAAGCCAAGCCAACCCTTGCTACAGCCAAATAGCATATAAATACTTCTCTCTTAGATGGTTTGCGAGTACAATTCAAAATGTACTCACGGCTTTGTCCCTGGCTATTAACTTGGTCAGACTATGAAGAAGGCTGTGAGGAAGATGTCGGAGGGAATGACGACGCTGATGCGAACTAGGAACGTCTCCCAGTCAGTTGCCTGTAGGGTAGTAGACAATGACGTGGGTCATCAACGCTGTTTGGTATCCGCGGCTTAGTTGTAGACTTGCCCTGCGTGGCAATATCAAACTGGGTCATGTGACCAATTGTAAGTATATTATTCGGTACTGTAAAGGATGTTGTAATTCTGTTATCAACTCGGATATGTGGATTCACGACACACTGATCATGGGATCGTGAATTGTATGCATATCGTGTATTCCGGATGGGTAATCCGGGGTCCCCACAATATGTTGGAATAACTAGTAGGACCCTATAAGCCATAGAAAGTGTTGCAAACATGGATAATCCAAGAGAATGACCAAGAAGGGACCCTGATGGATGGAATTCAAGTGACTAGTGTTCGGAGTGAGACAACAGAAGATTCTTGGAACACTCTGGACAAAGGATACCATCTATATCCCAATTAGTTGGTGAAGCAACATCAAGATATATGATACACACATCAAGTTTATCCAACAACGTACGAGAGCGGAAACTTCGGGACGAAGTTGAGTTTAAGGGGGGGAGACTGTAATATCCCAGGATTAGAGGTCATAAAATAGAGACAACAGATGTGTGCATTGCATTTCATGCATAGAAAATCCGGGTAATTTTCGCGCATTTAAATAAAACATATCAAAGTGATTGGAGTTTCACTTCAGTTGATGGAATTGAAGTAGCTCATCAACTAGAGTGCGATAAACTTCAATATGACCTTTGTTAAGATCCTTGTTTTGGGTAGTGATAGTTACAACAACTAAAAGAGAGATAAGTGAGGTAAAACTAAAATGCTTGACACATCATTTTAGAACCAAATATTTATTCACACCAAGATCATCCTGGTATTCTTTAAACCCTACTTCTTTCATGCTAAAGAAGCCAATACAAGTCTTATTCTTAAAACATTATCTACTCTATATTTTTATGTCCTAGTCTATTGAGTCCAAATATGAGAAGTGGAGAAGTTAACTCAATACCAATTTGATTATTAGATTTGCTTTAGCTATAGGTGAGATAACTTAAGAACATTAGAGCCATTCCCATAAAGGCCAACTAGGAGACTTTAGATATTACTCCAAGTCTAATTAGGACAAGTCATATGATATAGGGGTGATCACATCATAAACCCTAATTCTGGTCTGGACTGGAATCATTCTTAGGAAGTAGCCAATACCTAGACTTATAGAGTTTTGAAGAAGAGTAGATACTGTGTGAATCACACAAAGAGGAGATTATATCCTTAATCTCAGAAGGTTGGTTCAACCTATAATAAACCCTTGGTAGAGGGAGTTGATGAAGGAAATAAAATGGATTTATTATGGGAGTTGATGAAGGAAATAATATGACTATGTCAAGTACATGATCATGCTTGCTGATGAAGATAATTAGGTTAAGTATAAAACTTAGTCTGATAAGCAGATATCATCCTTAGACCAGGGGTGAGGTAGGAGCCCAACTTAAGCATGCCTCAACCAGAAAACACCCCTATTGAGGAGTCTAAATGGAAAACTTGATCTGTGTACAAGATTCCATCTTAGCAAAGTCACTAGATATTGATCACAAGCCTAAACCCTAGAATTCCTGGCTAGAATAGAATCTAAGCCACACTTATAGAATTAAGTATTATTTCTTGAATGAGACTAATACCATTTCATCAGATTCCATTTCCTCTTGACCATTTACTTGGAGATCTATTCCCAAGTATCAATCCAATGGATACATCATTTCATTATCATATACAAATTTCCTATTCTAAGATATAATATTGAATCCAATAATTATGTTGAAACCACACTTCTAGGTCCAAATCCCATTTATGACTTGTGGTCATAATAAACTCTTGGAGTCATGTCATATATTCAAGCAAAGAATTGAGTTACCAACAACTAATCTTAGAGCTAAACCAAAACCATTTTCCATGATCAACTCACATAATTATGTGCATCTTGAACTTACTTCCAAATAAAGAAACAATTCTTATAAGAGAAAGCAATAAAACAATAATTGTTAAACCATATTATTTGTTCTCTTATAAAAGAGGACACAAACTAGTGTCCTACATTCCATTAGGGTGTAGTACCCAAGCCTTGATACAGTAAAGGAAACACTTAAAATATGAAATTAACAACCATGTCTATTTGAACACCTACTCAAATCCCAATCAAGTACAAATTCTTATATGTGTTGGGGCACACATAAACCCCTAGAATACTGCATATTGGACCAGCAGTAAAATAGCTGCATATAGAATAACTCCTAGATTTGAAAACCTGCAAAACATATTGTAGTTCAAAATAAAGTCAAAGCAGAAAAACAGAAATAAAAGAAAAGGACAGAGAAACCGAAAAAAGAAGAAGAAGAGAATAACCTACCTGGCTGAATTGGGCCACACGAGCCCGCCTAACCGGCCCGATAACCAGCCCAGCTTGGACAGCCCAAAACCACACCGCTTCATCGTCTTCCTCCGTTCAGGGAAGCAGGTCGCTGTCAAGCTTCCGTCGCTTGACCGCCCCGCGATTCGTGCCGCCGCCGAGCGCTAGCTATAAGAGGACGTCCGCTGCCGGGGAAGACCTAGTACTCCGTCGCTCTCTCACTCTCTCTGTTCCTCTCCATCGCCTCATCGGACCGAAGCTTGTCACCGGAGTCCTGCAGGTCGCCGTCGAAGGAAACCACTCCAGAGCCCACGGACTAGTCTAGGAGATGCGCTGAGTCCTGGTGATCATCTCTGTTGAGCCACACATCCGGGGGTTCCCGAAGTAAGGCGAATCGAGCCGTTCCTTTCCGACAGTTATCACCGGAATTCTTGACGATACACTCATCTCCGTCCACCATGGCCGTCGTCGAGCACACCATCGTCATCACGGTGAGCTTGCGAACCTCTGGATTCCTTTACATCTTCATCTCGCAGTCGGTAGCTTTGTTTCCGTAATCCGCCGGAGTTCACCGCCGTAGTATGTCGTCGCCGACGATGCTCCTGTGGCCCTTTCCGGTCGGCTCCAGCACTAGTTGGTTCGTGGTCGTCTGATGTTTCTAACGCACCTATCCGCACATCCCTGGGAGGCCGAAGTCGCCATCTCCGGTGATCGCCGGCGTTGAGTCAAAGTTAGTCAAACATTTGACTGGTCAGTGCCCATGTGGCATATGACGTGTCCCTGGCCCCATCAGCCAGTCACCCTGGCTGGTACTAGTTTAGGTACAAAATGTCCTGCATGTCAATTAGAAATTTCAGAAAATCATAGGAACTTAGAAAATTCATATCTAATTCATTAAAAATCAAAAAAATGTAAATAATATACCAAAATGATCACTAAAACATAATCTATTTATTTAAGTTATAATATCATATAATTGTGTGAAATAATTTAGAATTAAATCTGAAAACATGTTTAAGTACTATTTGAACTTGAAACTTAAATCTAACTAAAATAATTGAAACAAAAAATTTCAATAGCAAATAAATTTTTGTTAACTTCTAGATTGTTGTTTCAATTAATATTTCATTATTCCAAAAATGTAAATTCTAAACTTTACTATTAGGATTTAAACCCAAAAGTATTTTTCCTAAACAAATTTAAATAGTAAAATTTGGGAAAAATCATAAACTTGAATAAGAATTGTTTTCTAACTCTAATATTAATATTCCAACTATTGTTCCATTAAAAAGTAATTTTCAAACTTCTAGGACAATTTTAATCATTTAAAATTTGACTTAACTCTTAACACTACCTCTTTAATTTATAAGAAGCTAGAATAACTCCTACATAAGAATTAATTTGTGTTTAGACTTCATTCTCAACTATAATCCACTAACTGAATATTGCTTAATTAAAATTCATGTTCCAGTATAAGAAGTGCCTGTATCACATTGTTGATAATTAGAAATTAAATTCCAAACTTTAGCAACTAACACTAAATGGTTTTGTGCTAGCCTAGCCTTACCTCCTAATTCAACCATGAGTGGTTAGTTTGATACTCCATTTCAACATAGTATACTTTAGTCAACTAGCTACTTGCAAAACCTTTATTGCAACTCAAAAACTGTTACTTTTCTGACATCACCTAATCACCATTCTGTTAAGTAATAAAAATATCCATTAGGGATTATGTTCTTCAAAAGTAATTCTTTTTAAGAACATATCCAGTAAGCATCACCTCAATTCCTATGTCCTAGAATAAGCAATGACTTATGCATGTTAAGATTATCAACAACCCTGGAATCAACCATGAATGGCTTACTTTAGCACTACCTGCTCATGACTAAATATTTGAGGGCCTATGCTTGTTAAGAATGTTATCAATTATAGAAACAACTAGTTATGGTATCAAACAATCTAATCTACCTTGAATGACCATGCTCCACTAAAACCCTCTTAACATTGAATGAAACTTAGCTTGTTCTCTTGGCCAGTTCATTTATTAACTACTCTTTGGTTATGATAGAATCATGCTAAACCCTAGAACACTACATCTTAGGTATAATGCTTCTAACCAATAATAAACATGTTCTTCAAATGTTATTCTTTCAAAAGACATTGAAAGTAAGTAACCAACTATTCCATTAAGCTTGAACATATATAACTCTATTTGTGTCTTAAGATTGTTGTCAACCCTAATACTAACTAGGTATTCCTATTAAAGAAGTATTACTTCAGCTTTGCTTGTCCATAATCAACTACTTGATTGCTAATAACAAAATACCACTTAAAAGTGTTACTTTCAAGTCTTCACCTATTGCTATACCTATCTTTTGCAATAACTCTGGTTTGAAGCTTTATTCTACTGCTTTTGAAGAATTGTCAGTTAACCTAAAACCCTTAACAACCATGTGTGTGTCTTTGAACTTAAAAGTGCAACACATCACAAGAATTCACCACAACTCAATATTAGCAAATCATCGGGGTTCGGTTACGCTTAGAACGATGCATAGCATATATGATGCATATCATGCTGCAGTTCTTTTAACATCATCTTTACCAGATGATGGAGCTATTTCAGTATTTGGATTTCCTACATATCGAAGACCTTGACTTGCATAATCTTGCAGTCAAAAAGGCAAGTTTATCTTGCTCATATCTCTTGGTTGCACTGGTTTTGAAACTACTTGCAAAGTGTTGACTTCAAACTCTAACATTTCAAAAAGGATGGAAAATCTATTTTCATAAGTAATATGACTAGTGGTTATCGACCAGTGGTGATAACCTAGGAGGGCTGGCAGGTGGAACCACGATAAGATTGTGGTGGTTGAGGTTCCACTTGCACGGGAAAGTAAACCTAGGATTAACTACCAATGCCACAGTTATTCTTGTGCCGTAAAAACCGTGTCGTCCAAGAGACTTGGAATGGGACGGGAAAGTCAGCTGTATCTTCTCTCGTTCGCATGTCAACGGGCAGCCAGTTGCCGGTCGCGGTAGATCTTGCGAGACTACTTGCATATGGGTGGGACACCTAAGTTCTCACGGCACTGGTGTCTATGATGGTCTGCAAGGGACGCCTAGGTACTTCATTGTTGGGGGTGAATATCAGGGGCACAACCTGCTTGCGTGAATTGGGTGGGCATGCGTTGTGCGGAGAAGGCAGTGATTGGCTTGGATCAATGACTGGGCCCCACACCAAGGAAGTGTGGACGGGAAAGATCGCCCGGTTGTGCAGCAAGGCTTTGATCTCTTTTGGAAGGACACACCTCTCCAGAGTGTAAAATGATGTGACATGTTACCCCTTGTTCCGGGAAGGAGCTGCGAACGCGGCAGGAAAGGTGCTCTCAAGGCACTAATACCCTGTGTTGGCTGTTGGGCATAGTTTTCTAAAGTAAAAGCAATCTTTCAAGAAACCCTTGTTAAAAGCTTGCATTGGCCTACGACTCTTTTGGGTCCATGGCTGTAGTTAGTGCATATCACACAACTTCTTTCTAAAGAAACTTGCTGGGTAACGCTCGTTACTCACCCCAATCTCTTAAACCCTTGCTAGACTATGAAGAATTAGATGGAAGGCAACTCAAGGAGACAACCTCAAGACATTGAAGATGAAGATGAAGCATTCTACCACCGTCAAGATTATCAGCGGAGTCTACAAGTGTATGAAGCTTGGAGAAAAACTAGAATAGGGTTAGAAAGGAACCAGTTTCCTAATCCTAGAACCTAGTAGTTAGAGTATTTTGTAGTTGGGTAGTAAGCCAACTGCATTAGTTGTAGAATAATTTAGTCTTCCTTGTTTCTTTCTCGTTTGTAGTCGCCAGGACTAAACCTCTACCTGTTGAGGAGGTTCTGAAGATTTTCTGTATGCTAAAAATTGTAATCCTATAGACATACCGTGGACCTGCGATGTTTCTGTTGTACCACTCTGATGGATGTAATACTAGTGAGACGGTGTTTCATTGGTGTTATGTCAACGACTTGCATACTACACATGCAGTGGTATGCTGGGTCACCACAGCTTTCTCTACACCAATCAAAGTAAGAGGATTGCTAGCATTAGGAACAACATCATTAGAGGTAGTAATAGTACAAACTTTCATATTCCTGGCAATCTCATCCTCTCTTTCCCATCTAGCATGCAATTCTGTTAACAATCTAATATTTTCATCAATTCCAACTTGAATAGCATTAGCAGTAGCAAAAACATTGTTCTCTTTCACATCATTAGGCAACACTTTTAATTTCAGAAGTTCAACATCATGAGCAAGGCTATCAACTTTAGAAGCAAGAATATCAATTTTGCCTAACTTTTCCTCAGCAGACTTGTTAAAAGCAGTTTGCTTACCGATGAAGTCCTTGAGCATTACCTCAAGCTCGGAGGGCGCGGCCCTAGTGTTGTTGGAGGAGTTACCATAAGAATTACCATAACCATTACCATTGGTAGAAGGATACGGCCTATAATTGTTACTAGCAAAATTGTTCCTATAAGCATTGTTGTTAAAATTATTGTTTCTAATGAAATTCACATCAACATGCTCTTCTTGAGCAACCAAAGAGGCTAAAGGAACATTATTAGGATCAACATGAGTCCTATCATTAGCAAGCATAGCCATAATGGTATCAATCTTATCACTCAAGGAAGAGGTTTCCTCAACAGAATTTACCTTCTTACCTTGTGGAGCTCTCTCAGTGTGCCATTCGGAGTAATTTACCATCATGTTGTCAAGTAGCTTCGTTGCGGCGCCCAAGGTAAGGGACATAAAAGTGCCTCCAACAGCTGAATCCAATAGGTTCCTTGAAGAAAAATTCAGTCCTGCATAAAAAGTTTGGACAATCATCCATGTAGTCAGTCCATGAGTGGGACAATTCTTTATCATAGATTTCATTCTTTCCCAAGCTTGAGCAACATGTTCATTATCAAACTGACTAAACTTCATAATATTGCTACGCAAAGATATAATTTTAGCAGGAGGATAATATCTACCAATAAAAGTATCCTTACACTTAGCCCATGAATCAATACTATTCTTAGTCAAAGACAGCAACCAATCTTTAGCTTTTCCTCTCAAAGAAAAAGGAAACAGCTTGAGCTTAATAATATCACCATCAACATTCTCATACTTTTGCATCTCGCATAGCTCAACAAAATTGTTGAGATGAGCTGCAGCATCTTCAGTACTAGCACCAGAAAATTGCTCTTTCATAACAAGGTTCAATAAAGCAGGCTTAATCTCATAAAAGTTTGCAGCAGGAGCAGGTGCCGCAATAGGAGTGCAGATAAAATCACTATTGTTCGTACTAGTAAAGTCACACAGCTTGGTGTTTTCAGGATTAGCCATTTCAGCAAAACTAAAAACAGACAAGTAAAAACGACTACCAAGGATTCTAATTTTTTTGGGTTTTTGATAAAAAACGATGCAGGTAAAATTAATAAAGTAAAGCAAAACAATAACAAAGTAAAGGATGTGCGTGCGAAAAACTCCCCTTGCAGAAGTCTTCTACTTCCTCCCCGGAAACGGCGCCAGAAAAATAGCTTGATGCGTGGTAAATGACCAGCCCGTTGGGAACCCCAAGAGGAAGGTGTGATGAATATAGCAGCAAGGTTTTTCCCTCAATTAAGAAACCAAGGTATGTCGATCTTGGAGAGGAGAGACAAACGACTGAAGGTGATGCAGACTGGCTTAATAGCACTCCAACAAGGGCGCCGTTTACGATACTTGTTGACTCGTCTTCGGCCAGTAGCAACGCGGAACCTGCACACACACAACCAAATACTTTGTTCCCAACTTACGATGAGGTTGTCAATCTCACCGGTTTGCTTGAAACAAAGGGTATGAGTGTATCGAGTGGAAAATAGTGAAAGTATGCGAGTAAAGTAAACAGTGCGAGTAAAGTAAAGAGGTGATAGCAATATGATAGAAATAGGACCGGGGTCCACAGTTCACTAGTGGTGTCTCTCCATAAGATAAATAACACATGCTGGGTAAACAAATTACAGTTGGGCAATTGATAGAATAAAGATAAACGTGATATGTCAAGAAGATCACTATGCGATTTACTCTGGGCATTACAACAAAATACATAGACCGTCATCCAACTGCATCTATGACTAATAATCCACTCCCGGGGATATCATCCGAACACCCCATGAGTATTAAGTTGCGAACAACAGATAATTGCATTAAGCAAAGTGTGTAATGTAAACAAAGCATATGCCCTCGAGCATATGAATGTTGTTTTCTCCCTAGTAGCAACAGCACATCTACAACCTTAGAGGTTTCTGTCACTCCCCCAGGTTAAATAGAGGCATGAACCCACTATCGAGCATAAATACCCCCTCTTAGAGTCACTAGCAACTACTTGGCCAAGATAGCTACTAACAACGGAGAGCATGCAAGATCATAAACAACATAGAGATAACAAAAGATATATTTCAGTATAGCAACTCAATCATAACACCAATATTCATCGGATCCGAACAAACCAAACATGTAGAATTACATAACGGTGATCTCAATCATGTAGGGCAGCTCATGAGATCTAAACATGAAGCACATGGTGGAGGAGACAACCATCTAGCTACTGCTATGGACCCATAGTCCAAGGTAGACTACTCACTCATCGCTCCGGAGGCAAGCATGGCGATGAAGAAGACCTCCGGTGGCGATTCCCCTCTCCGGCAGGGTGCCGGGAAGAGCTTCTGGACCCTCCCGATCTTTGGGTCGACAGCGGCGGCGGATCGCGATGTGTTCTGGAAAAGTGATCGGGTACTTAGGTTTTTTCCATCGGGGGGTCTTTATAGGCGAAGGGGCATCGTCAGAGGTGGACCGAGGAGCCCTCACACATAGGGGGCGCGGCCAGGGGCCAGGCCGCGCCACCCTGGTGTGTGGGGCCCTCGTGGCCCCCCTCCAACTCCTCTTTGGATCTCTGGAAGCTTCCGGGAAAAATAAGACTCCAGGAACTTGTTTCGTCCAATTCCGAGAATATTTCCTGTGTAGCACTTCTGAAACACAAAAACAGCAGAAAACAGGGAACTGGCACTGTGGTGACTTGTTAGTAGGTTAGTTCCGGAAAATGCATAAAAGTGCCACGAAGTGTAACGAAACATTAGGAAAATGGTGTAAAAACAAGCATGGAGCATCAAAAATTATAGATACGTTGGAGACGTATCAATTGGCGGCCCAGGCGTTTCCCTAACACATATACAAACTCCATGATCCCGCAAGATTCTCAATTCATTTCACACCGCGAGTATCCATAAACAAAAGATCACGATATCAACTCAAATAAGAAGTGCAATGTTGAAAGCTTGCCCCATGACGACATGGTTGGGCTAATCTCCAACTTACAACTTGCAAGCATAACAACTCAACATAAGAGACCACAATGTCAAATTTTTAAGAACGAGAAAAAGTAAAGTGTGCCTTCCGGTTCGTGAGAGCTTTACTGACCAATTTTCGCATAGCACTGGTAAGAGTTTGAAGAGTAGATAAAAACAAGTCAAATGTACTTTGGAATAGCAAATTGCTAATAGGTATGTATGGTGGACACTTTGGCAAACTTGGTTTTTAGGAGTTGGATGCACGAGTAGAGCTCATACTCAGTACAAGGCGAGGGCTAGCAAAAGACTGGGAGCGACCAACTAAGACAGCAATAATGGCCATAATCATGCAAAGTGACAAAGCAACATTAAAAGAAGCATAAGATGGCATCAAAAGTCAAAAACTAAATGATCATAGAGGCTATTGGCGACTTTGTAAGAGTCTAACATGTGTGAGCATGCGCCAAGTCAACCCAAATAAAGCATCAAGGAGAAAACCAAAATAATGCTACCAAACGATAAAAACAACGCATGATTTTTTCAAAGGCTCATTAGGCAATCTCAGTTATTTGAGACAAGTCATGCTACAGAAAAACCACTAAGCATACTATCAAAAAGACATCAAGCACGACATGCAAAAGCCTAGGCCGCAGTCTACACAAGCTCCTCCTTGTACCACTTTTTTTTTGCATGAAACTTTTTCTCTTTTCCAACACCATTCAAACCCTTTTGAGGAAACTCTTTTGAGGAAAACCAACATATACCAGAGGTCCAAATAGACCTTGATGCAAAGATAAAACAAGATCTGAACAAAAATTAAGGCAAAAAATGCAAGCTAAACGCAGTAGCAGAAAAAGAGAACACTCATTGAACGATAAGAGTGAAAACTAGAGTGTTCTTGGCAAATGAAAAGCGAGTCCATCTCCTCCAAAAGAAACATGATGTGATCTAACCATTTATTGCAGCAAACAAAAAAAAAGAAAACTGAAAGCAAAAGTAAAGACGCTCGAAGAAAAACACATAGTGCATGAAGCAATAAAAATATAGTGTCTTGAAAGGTGACCTGATTTTTGCCGATGAAGAAGGGGGTGCCTCGGGGGCATCCCCAAGCTTTGACGCTTGTACTTCTTGGATATTTCTTGGGGTGCATGGGCATCCCCAAGCTTGAGCTTTTGTCCATTCTTCATCTCATCTCATCATTCTCCAATCCCTACACTTGAAAACTTCCTTCATACAAAACTAAACACAATTCTATTAGCAACATTAGTCTAAGCATAACATTGAATCAACCCTTTTTGCTTCAGGTTTCAACTCAAAACCACCACATATAAAGTATATACTACTGTAGCAACTTCCCCAAAAGTTCCGTGATAAAAAGAACTCAAAAGGAAAGCGATAAAGTGGCAAACACAAATATTGGCAGAAATCTGTCAAAACAGAACAACTGACAGAGGTCAAATTTTTAGAGGGTTTTCTGTTGCTCAAATCAAAAAGTGTTCAACTAATGAAAGTTTGGATATAACCTGGGTCATATGCACAAGAAATCGCAGGTCCAAAAGATATATAGAGAATTTTCGCGAATTTTTACGGTGCAGCACTGAAAACTGTTTCAGAACAGCAACATCCCCAAATCTTACCTCACTCAAATTAGAGGCTTCTCTTGGCACAAAAACGAAATAAAAAGGATAAGGAGCGGTTATTACAGTAGTAATAACTTCCAAGACTCAAATAAAAGAAAAAGTACTGAAAATAAACAATGGGTTATCTCCCAAGAGTGCTTTTCTTTAACGCCTTTGAGCTAGGCGCAGTAATTTGCAAAGATGCTCATGCGGGCGCCATATAAGAGCTTAAGGCAAATGTGCTATATTGGAACTTAAAGCAAAAGAGAGCATCAAAAAGCAAATATGAAACACATTTAAATCTAAACCACTTCCTATGAAAAATAGTCTTGTAAAGAGACAAGTCATGAAAGCGCAAAGCAAAAAGCATAGGAAGGCAAAACAAGTACAACTTCAAGAATTGCAACATAAAGAGGGGAAACTCAATATTGTTGAGATCCATCAAACCATGTTTCCCTCTCTCATAATAACTTTCAGTAGCATCATGAATAGAACTAACAATATAACTATCACATAAAGCATCCCTATCATGAGCCACATGCATAAAAGGATTAATACTCCCCACATGAACAATCGTAGTAGGAGCAGATTCAACAGAATAATTATTCTCATCACCATAATCTTCAAAAACAGGAGGCATATTGTAATCATAACTAATTTTCTCCTCAAAAGTAGGTGAACTAAAAATATTATACTCATCATCATAACCATCATAAACCAGAGGTTTAGTATCATCACAAGCTAGAGAACAACTATTTCGCAAAGCATACTCATCAAACATATCATCATAAGAAGGAGCATGGACAGTACTGATGGTACAAAAATTATTAACCTTAGACTTGGTACCAAAAAGATTTTCAATATCAAAAGTAGAGTGCTTTTCCCAATCATGATCACTAACATAGGTAATAGGCATAGGAACATCACATAGGGGAGATAAAATATCATCAGAGCAAACTTTCTCCACTAAAGCTGGGGAATTAAAAATATCATGCTTAACAAAACCAGCTTCCCCAAGCTTAGACTTTTCTATAGCATTACCAACAACGGTATTCAAAGCATTCATACTAATAACATTGCTATGCGAAATAAGCTCCAAAGGTTTTTCAATTTTCTCTTCAAATCTAAACTCAGAAAAATATTAAAGAACTCTTTATTTTCCATTAAGCCTAACTAGTGAAAATAAAAACAAGAAACAAAAAGATATAATTGCAGAATCTAAAGGAAATAACTCCGAGCACTCACACAGGAGGATGCGAGTACCTTTTACCTTACCTCCCCGGCAACGGTGCCAGAAAAGAGCTTGATGTCTATGCACGCGTCTGTTCTTGTAGACAGTGTTGGGCCTCCAAGTGCAGAGGTTTGTAGAACAGCAGCAAGTTCCCCTTAAGTGGATCAGCCAAGGTTTATCGAACTCAGGGAGGAAGAGGTCAAAGCTATCCCTCTCAAACAACCCTGCAATTACGATACAGAAAGTCTCTTGTGTCCCCAACACACCCAATACACTTGTCAGATGTATAGGTGCACTAGTTCGGCGAAGAGATAGTGAAATACAAGTAGTTGTGATGATTATAAGTAGCAAATGTAATTTGAAATAAATATCGCTGTGAGCAAACATGTAACAAAACAGGAAATAAACGGTGTGCAATGCTTGGAAACAAGGCCTAGGGATCATACTTTCACTAGTGGACACACTCCCAACAAATATAACATAATTGAACAAATAAATAACTTCGCTTCACTATGGTACTCTGAATTACTCTCCTATTGAATAACACTAATCATTGCGTAGGGCTACGAAGCACTCCTCAAAGTTCATCAAGTACTTGACAAACACCACTCATAGAGATATCCAAATAAAATCACAACTCAAGATAGATATTATTGCAACTTAGACCAAGTACTAACACGGTGCACACACTGTCAACATTACACCATGAAATGAGGAATAGATCACTTCAATACTATCATAGTGATAATTATTCTCATAATCCATAAAAGATCACAATCGTAGCCTAGACCAAGTACCACCATGATGCACGCACTGTCACCGTTACACCATGGCAGGAGGAATAGATTACTTTAATAACACACTAGAGTACACATAATGAAGAAGAGTAACATCTACTTATTCAACATGATACAAAGCTCACGATCACATAAAGATCACATCGTGGGAGAGAGAGGTGAACCACATAGCTACCGGTAGAGCCCTCAGCCCCGGGGGAGAACTACTCCCTCCTCATCATAGGAGACAGCAAGGTTGATGGAGATGGCGGTGAGGTCGATGGAGACGGCGGAGACGGTGATGGAGACCGATGGAGATGGCTCCGGGGGCACTTCCCCGTCCCGGCAGGGTACTGAAACAGAGACTTCTGTCCCCCGAAATTTGTCGACAGCGGTGGTGGAGCTGCGGAACTCTTTCTGGAAATTTGCCGACTCCCCTAGGGTTTTCCGTCCCGAGGCTTTATATAGGCGAAGGGGCGTCGTCAGGGGGCTGCCAGGGTGGCCTCACACATAGGGGGCGCGGCCAGGGCCTAGGCCACGCCGCCCTGGTGTGTGGGCAGCCCCTGGCCCCCCTCCGGCTCTCGTTTGGTCCTCGTCCTTCGTCCGGGAAAAATAAGACTTCTGGAACTTGTTTCGTTCAATTCTGAGAATATTTCCTGTGTAGCTTTTCTGAAACACAAAATAGCAGAAAACAGGGAACTGGCACTATGGCATCTTGTCAATAGGTTAGTTCCGGAAATCGCATAAAAGCGCCACGAAGTGTAACGAAACACTAAGCAAATGGTGTAAAAACAAGCATGTAGCATCAAAAATTATGGATACGTTGGAGACGTATCATGCACCTGCACGAATGGATCGTGGTAGAACACGCCCTTCCACGCGCCGCTGAGTTCTCCTTCCTCAACCTCCGCACATCCCGCTACGTCACCATCGATCTAACGGAAGTTCATGCAAGGTTCAAATTCCTCCATATCTATAGAGTTAATCTATTTTTATTTTCAATCATAAACATCTTAGTGCTGAATGTTATCTTCATCAACTCCCTTTTAGATACTACTTCGTCGACTTTTACCGTGGCGTCATCGTGCTTGCCCAGAGGAACCAGTCGCACAAGATATGGCTTCTGAACCCACTCACAAAGACATTGAACGCTACGTTTGAGGCACAGATGCCATCTATGATTGTGAAGTCAGTCGCTGTAATGAAGTCCCCGACTATGGTCTTCATTTGCACAAGTTACCCCAATGAAATTGCTTGGGTCGATAAGAGCTCTCCAACTAAGGATATAGATGTAGAAGATTGGGGAGAAGGAAGATTTTCGATCGAAGACCATATTATGCGTTGCATTACCCCGTTCAATGGTGAATTGTATGCAATAGCTGTGAATGAGTTCGGAAGAATAGTGTGCACCAACAATGTCCAGTTGGAGCAGCGCGTGAGCACTATCAGCATGAAGACACTCTTATCATTTCCAGAACTTGGAAATGATTATGATTCCAAGTTCTACCTTGTGGAGTCGGATGGTGATCTGCTGCTTGTGTTGTTGGGCGGCAGCACTGACGACAACAGGCATTTGGAGGAAGGTCAACCATTGGTGTACCGTGTGGACACTGAGAGCTGCTCTCTCCATGCCGTCAGTAACATTGGCAGTCGTGCCCTCTTCGTCAATTTTATCCGGTGTATCTCCATCGACACCAGAGTGCACCCGACACTTCGACCTGACTGCATCTACTACGCGGATTTGGGTTATATCAGAGAGTATGATGATGATAGAAAGGCCTGGGATGAGTGGCCACGACGTGCGGATAGATTAGGATACAACTGTCTGAAAAATGAACAAAGGCCATACCGTTTGGAGGATGTATTGGCTGCACACTGCAGACGGAGGGAGTTCAGTGAATATTTCCTTCATCTCATGAATTGTAGCGATGATGAAATATATGATGAAGAATGAAGAACATTGTTATTGGCTGCTTTTGGCTGCTGTATATAGTTTATGTATTATACTTAGTTTTCTGGATTTATTATGCTGCTATGAATTTATCCTATACTAGCTTCTAGATTTGCTACTAGATTTGTTACCATATTGGGCAAAAAACGAGGGCCAAAAGGCAACAATCATTGAAGAAAGATAGAAATAGAAGCTTCTCTAGATTTGATACTAATTTGGTGAAAAGAGAGAGAACTGTTACAGAGAGAGAGGGGAAAAAGGCGCTCTGAAAAGGCAATGCCAATTTGGCCCGAGAGAGACAGAACCGAGCTCTCACGTACAACCAAACGCGGTCTCGTCCTGTCCTGCGCGGTCCCTTTCTACCAGCCCCACGCGACGTGGCCCCACACGACGCGGCCCTACACGTCAGCACGGAAACGGTCAACTAAACGGGAATCCTATCGTCCGAGCTCCTTCTCAGGGTTTTAGACAACGGCTTGGGGAAAACTGAGGAAAAACTAACGAGCTGGGGAAAACTGAGTAAAACTAACGAGCTGGGGAAAATAGAAATCCCATAAAAATATAGTGCGTTGAAAGGTGACCTGATTTTTGTCGATGAAGAAGGGGTGCCTCGGGGGCATCCCCAAGCTTTGACGCTTGTACTTCTTGGATATTTCTTGGGGTGACATGGGCATCCCCAAGCTTGAGCTTTTGTCCATTCTTCAACTCATCTCATCATTCTCCAATCCCTACACTTGAAAACTTCCTTCATACAAAACTAAACACAAATCTATTAGCAACATTAGTGTAAGCATAACATTGAATCAACCCTTTTTGCTTCAGGTTTCAACTCAAAACCACCAAATATAAAGCATATACTACTGTAGCAACTTCCCCAAAAGTTCTGTGATCAAAAGAACTCAAAAAGAAAGCGATAAAGCGGCAAACACAAATATTGGCAGAAATCTGTCAAAACAGAATAGCTGACAAAGGTCGAATTTTTAGAGGGTTTTATGTTGCTCAAATCAAAAAGTGTTCAACTAATGAAAGTTTGGATATAACCTGGCGCATATGCACAAGAAATTTCAGGTACAAAAGATATACATCGAATTTTCACAAATTTTTACGGTGCAGCACCAAAAACTGTTTCAGGACAGCAACATCTCCAAATCTTACCTCACTCAAATTAGAGGCTTCTCTTGGCACAACAACGAAATAAAAAGGATAAGGAGAGGTTATTAAAGTAGTAATAACTTCCAAGACTCAAATAAAATAAAAAGAACTGAAAGTAAAAACATTGGGTTATCTCCCAAGAGTGCTTTTCTTTAACGCCTTTGAGCTAGGCTAAGTAATTTGAGAAGATGCTCACATCAGAAATATGAATGGAAGCCCGAAAAGAGCATCAAGGAGCAAATATAAAACACATTTAAGTCTAACCCACTTCCTATGCATAGGAATCTTGTAAGAAAATAAATCAAAGAAGCACATAGTCACAAGTATGGGTAGATAAAACAAGAGCAACTTTGGAACTTTCAATATAAAGAGAGGTGTTTTAGTAACATGAGAATTCCAACAACCATATTTTCCTCTCTCATAATAATTTTCAGTAGCATCATGAACAAACTCAACAATATAAATATCACACTCACCCTCCTTTGTTAAGCATGGAGGGTGATCAAATAAGGTATTAGTTAAAGAGTTACTCTTATTGGGAGGTAGGCATGGGTAGCTCCATTCTTCCTCCTCTTGATCATCACTCTCCTCCTCTTTTTCATCCAATGAGCTTCCAGGTTCAGCAATTTCTTCTTCCATAGGCTCCTTCAAGGCATTAGTCTCTTCCGTTGGAGAGCATCTATTAAGATATTTAAGAATATAGCCATTTTCTTCCTTGTAATTATCAAAGCAAAATGTAAGTGTATCATAAACCTCATATTTATAAGGTGCATCATCAGTATTTTCAAGAAAATAAGCAAGTTCGAATGCACCTTTCCAAGCAATAAATTCTTCAATTTGTTCCACATCATAAAAGTCATCATTTCCATTAATATAAGAAGATATGGTAACATCATCATTATACTCACATTAAAAAGGGAGGTGTTTATACCTCCTACAGCAACAAGATCTATCAAAGCAATAAGTAACATTATAAGTAGAGCACACATTTCTAGCAATGATATACAATCTATTGATTTGTTCCCATAAGTGTTTCCCTTTTTGTGATAAGTGGTGTTCCTCAAAATAATTTTGCTGCTCTTCCGTGAACCCACCTTGCCAAAAAGATTTAGTTTCAAAGAAACCAACCATTGATAGAAAGCATGATAATGCAAGACAATAACAGACAAACAAAAATAACAACTATAGTAGGAACTATTTTTTTGTATTTTTGATAAAACGATGCAAGTAAAAATAAAGTAAAGAAAAACTTAAAACAAAGTAAAGGATGTGCGTGCGAAACTCCCCTTGCAGAAGTCTTCTTTCCTTCCCGGCAACGGCGCCAGAAAACTTGTTGATGGCGCGGTGATGATGGTGTGAAAGCTTCTTCTTTAATACACGGCAACGGCGACAGAAAACTTCTGTGCCAAGTTGACGTGAAAATATGTAGTAAATGACCAGCCAGTTGGAAAACCCCCAAAAGAAGGTTTTGATGAATATAGCAGCAAGTTTTCCCTCAGTTATGAAACCAAGGTTATCAATCCAGTAGGAGGATGAATACGACTGCAGGTGATGCCCGCTAGCTTCGCGACAGCTTCGGACAATTTATAGGGCGCCTCGTCCAAGCTTTGCTTTGCGAGTGGCAACGTGGAACCTGCACACAACACAACCAAATACTTTGTTCCAAACTTACCATGAGGTTGTCAATCTCACCGGTTTGCTTGAAACAAAGGGTATGAGCGTATCAAGTGGAAAGCAATAGTAATATGCGAGTAAAGTAAACAGTGCGAGTAAAGTAAACAGGTGATACAATATAAAGGAAATAGGACCGGGGTCCACAGTTCACTAGCAGTGTCTCTCCATAAGATAAAATAAAACATGCTGGGTAAACAAATTACAGTTGGGCAATTGATAGAATAAAGACAACGTGCATGTCGAGAGGATCACTATGAGATTTACTCTGGGCATTACAACAAGATACATAGACCGCCATCCAACTGCATCTATGACTAATAATCCACTTGTGGCGAATCAATCCAAGAACGCCACAAGTATTAAATTGTGAACAACAGATAATTGCATTAAGCAAAGTGTGTAATGTAAACAAAGCATATGCCCTTGAGCATATGAATGTTGTTTTCTCCCTAATGGCAACAGCACATCTACAACCTTAGAGGTTTCTATCACTCTCCTAGATTTAATAGAGGCATGAACCCACTATCGAGCATAAATACCCCCTCTTGGAGTCACTAGCAACTACTCGGCCAAGATAGCTACTAACAACGGAGAGCATGCAAGATCATAAACAACATAGAGATAACATAATATAATATTCAGCACATCAACTCAATCATAACACCAATATTCATTGGATCCCAACAAAAACAACATGTAGAATTACATAAAGCTAGTCTCTATCATGTAAGGCAGCTCACGAGATCTAAACATGAAGCACATGGTGGAGAAGACAACCATCTAGCTAGTGCTATGGACCCATAGTCCAAGGTAGACTACTCACTCATCGCGCCGGAGGCAAGCATGGCGATGAAGGAGACCTTTGGCGGTGATTCCCCTCTCTGGCAGGGTGCCGTGAAGAGCTTCTGGACCCTCCCGATCTTCGGGTCAACGGCGGCGGCGGATAGCGATGTGTTCTGGAAAAGTGATCGGGTATTTAGGTTTTTCCCGTCGGGGGGTCTTTATAGGCGAAGGGGCGGCGTCAGAGGTGGGCCAGGGTGGCCTCACTGTTGCTTGTTGCGTGGTGAATGACCAGCCCGTTGGGAACCCCAAGAGGAAGGTGTGATGAGTATAGCAGCAGATTTTCCCTCAGTTAAGAAACCAAGGTTTATCGCTCAGGAGAAGAGCAAACAATACGACTGAAGGTGATGCTTGCTAGTTTGCGACAGCTTCGGACAATTTATATATGGCGCCTCGTCCAAGCTTTGCTTGCTAGCTGCAACGCGGAACCTGCACACAACACAACCAAGTACTTTGTTCCCAACTTGCGATGAGGTTGTCAATCTCACCGGTTTGCTTGAAACAAAGGTTATGAGCGTATCGAGTGGAAAACAGTAGAAGTATGCGAGTAAAGTAAACAGTGCAAGTAAAGTAAACAGGTGATAGCAATATGATGGAAATAGGACCGGGGTCCATAGTTCACTAGTGGTGTCTCTCCATAAGATAAATAACACATGCTGGGTCAACAAATTACAGTTGGGCAATTGATAGAATAAAGATAAACGTGATATGTCAAGAAGATCACTATGCGATTTACTCTGGGCATTACAACAAAATACATAGACCGCCATCCAACTGCATCTATGACTAATAATCCACTTGTGGCAAATCAATCCGAGAACTCCACAAGTATTAAGTTGCGAACAACAGATAATTGCATTAAGCAAAGTGTGTAATGTAAACAAAGCATATGCCCTTGAGCATATGAATGTTGTTTTCTCCCTAGTAGCAACAGCACATCTACAACCTTAGAGGTTTCTGTCACTCCCCCAGGTTAAATAGAGGCATGAACCCACTATCGAGCATAAATACCCCCTCTTGGAGTCACTAGCAACTACTCGGCCAAGATAGCTACTAACAACGGAGAGCATGCAAGATCATAAACAACATAGAGATAACATAAGATATATTTCAGTATAGCAACTCAATCATAACACCAATATTTATCGGATCCCAACAAACCAAACATGTAGAGAATTACATAACGGTGATCTCAATCATGTAGGGCAGCTCATGAGATCTAAACATGAAGCACATGGTGGAGAAGACAACCATCTAGCTACTGCTATGGACCCATAGTCCAAGGTAGACTACTCACTCATCGCTCCGGAGGCAAGCATGGCGATGAAGAAGACCTCCGGTGGCGATTCCCCTCTCCGGCAGGGTGCCGGGAAGAGCTTCTGGACACTCCCGATCTTCGGGTCGACGGCGGCGGCGGATCGCGATGTGTTCTGGAAAATTGATCGGGTACTTAGGTTTTTTCCGTCAGGGGGTCTTTATAGGCGAAGGGGCATCGTCAGAAGTGGACCGAGGTGGTCTCACACGTAGGGGGCGCGGCCAAGGGCCAGGCCGCGCCGCCCTGGTGTGTGGCCTCCTCGTGGCCCCACTCCGTCTCCTCTTCGGATCTCTGGAAGCTTCCGGGAAAAATAAGACTTCAGGAACTTGTTTCGTCCAATTCCGAGAATATTTCCTGTGTATCACTTCTGAAACACAAAACCAGCAGAAAACAGGGAACTGGCACTGTGGCGACTTGTTAGTAGGTTAGTTCCGGAAAATGCATAAAAGTGCCACGAAGTGTAACGAAACAGTAGGCAAATGGTGTAAAAACAAGCATGGAGCATCAAAAATTATAGATACGTCAGAGACATATCAAGCATCCCCAAGCTTAACTCCTGCTCGTCCTCGAGTAGGTAAGTCATAACAAAAGAATAATTTTTGAGGTGACATGCACCTACACAATCTTGATCACATATGTAAGCATTTGTGAGCTGGGATCATAAGAACTTAAAACGTGGGCATGAAGATATAATCTTGACAATAAAGAACTTAGCAACCATGTTATAAACATGAAAATGAACACAAACAAAAGATCATGAAAATGAAACAATGAAAGTCAAACGTGTGTTCAAATCATAAGGAAAACATACAAATAGTTTTCAGCTTGTCCTTCATAGAGAGCAAAACATAAATGTATAGGACACCTTCAAGTTTAAGAGGGCGAGTAGATACAAATAATTTAAGAACAAGTGAAACCAACAATATGAATCAATCAATGAAAACTTTGGGACAATGCACATCTATTATATATTAAAAGTAAATGATGGGGTCACCAGAAAAAAGAGAAATAGTCTAAAAAATCCCACAATAATCAGAAACATCCGATTGTTTATTTTGTAGACTGAGAGTTAATGACCGTTAGATTAAATTAGATTAAACTGGACTAAAATTACCCACCACTGCCATTATAATGCAATATAACGTTTCATCCAGCTAGCCATCAAATTAGGTCTTGTACAAGAAAAGAAGATTTCAGTGCGCCGCCGGCCACGCACGGCCTGCATGCATCGCTCCGTTCCTTCACGCTCGCTTAATCTAGCCAATTCCAATCTATGTGATCCCTCTATCTTGGTGCGGGCGTTGATCATGGATTTTAAGGCAGGAAACTGGAAGAGACCCTCCCAGGTGGTTTGCACCGTCCCAGGAAACATACACGTCACCCATAGGGCTGATGATCTGCATCTCCAATAAAATCCATGCATGTACCGATGGGCAGCATCGCTGGGAAGCCCAAACAAGTGCAGAATAGAGCAACGGTGTTAGCACTGTACACCATGATTTTTCAGGCTAGGAACATGTGCATGTCTTCAGGTACTTGTACACGTTGTATATAGAAATCAATTCAATTGTCAATACATAGTGTCATATTGTTGACCTAATCTTTAAAACTTCAGATGCATCGCCGCCGGCCAAGGTTGCAATACCGGGCAACTATTACAAGCGTGCCTATCCTCGTGCATCTATAGCTACCTTTCAACTGGTACATATGTATGGTGCTAATTATCATCCCTGCATGCATGCTCATCACCTGGATGAACGTCAAAAAGCTATGCAAGGTAATCTAAATCTTCACATGTCAGCATCACTACCGTGTATTTGAATTTAATTGTGCCATCACTTGATCCACCAATCATGTACATGATAAATCTACAAAAGGAAGTAGCGATGTGGTTGCATCCATTGATCTATGTGTGAGTACTAAAAAAATTGCAAATGCACTACCAAACATAATTATTAGCTAACATGTGTAAATAACAATGTCCTTGCCCAATGTCATCTGAATATGGGTTGCAAGCAATTTATGTAGTGAAATTTATTCAGTAGAGAGCTAGAGAAGGAAGACTAAATAGGAAAATAAAAAATGCAAAGCAGAAGCAATGCAGCACCAGAGGCCAAAAAATTCTGATCGTCAATAATAATGGTAAAACTACAAGCTAAGAAAATAAATTCAATGAAGATCTACAGTCTTGATATTTAATAATATGATATTTAATAGAGACATACATAAATTCAATGAAGATATACAGAAAAAAAAATTCAATGAAGAAGATCACCCCCCATGCATGCACACATGATCATATTCCTCTACAATAGGGAAAAGGAACACAAATATCCAGAACCATCAGAGGCAGACAAGACAAGATGCTCAGATACCAGAAAAGGGCATCGATCCAGAAGGATATATAGCTGTTGAAAACTACATAAAACATGGACCATGCAGTGCAACAACACGAATTCACCATGCATTATTGATAACAGATGTATATGAAATTTCCCAAGAAAGTTTAACATCAATGCAACCATCGACGAAGATGGATACCTAACATATATAGAAGGCGGGAGGATGGAAGATGCATCGAGGAGGGGGTGGTCAAATGGATAGCAGATATGTCATCCCATATAATAGAAATCTACTGGTAATTTATCAAGCACACATAAATGTCGAGGTGTGCAACAGATCTCTATCGATAAAATGCCCTTATTAATACATAAATAAAGGTGATGACCAGGCGACATCACTAAGAGAAAATGATGACATCAAGAACTACCTAGAATGCACATATATATATTAGGAAACGACGCATGATGGAGATTATTTTAGTTTGAAATACACTTCCGAGATACTTGCATTGAAGATTGCCTTTGCACCTGTAGAATAAGCAAAAGTCATTTCTTGAATTCTACAGATTTAACATAGATTGTACAAAAAAAAGAGTAGGAATAACTAAAGTTACATAGTCGAGGGAGACAAACAAGATGTGCAAAGAAGCCAGACAACTAACATACGCATGATTCCCGTAAAATGTGTGTCGAATAAAAAAGAAAGTGGACCAAAAGGAACAAAGATAAATCAGTTAAATGATATGTAAGCCCATCCAACAAGATGGAAAAAATATTACATGAGAATTCTACTTAATGTTTTCAATGGATGCACATCTTTCTAAGAGATAAGAACTGTAAATGAAATTTTCAACACATCATACAAAGCAGCTTGCAAAGCTCTAGGATTTCTTGATGATGACAAACAGTGGCTTGAGTGTATCAATGAGGCATCAAATTGTGCTACTTGAAACAAGCTAAGACAGCCTTTCACAAGCATCTTATGCCACTGTGAGGTGACAAGTCCTTAAATCATGTGGTAATCATGCTGGAACGTTTTTGAGCAGAGACATGGAGTACAAAGGAAGAAAAAATTTGAACTATCCTGTAATTTTCCCGGCAAGCTTCACAGAAGCAAGGACACGCCTTGGTGGAAATAGAGAATCTCATGAAACAAGCTGGAAAGACACTTAAAGAATACCCATGAATAGAACTTCCAAATTCTTGAGAGATCAAGGAACTTGTAAAAAAGCCGCTTAATGAAGAGATGAGCTACAGCAAAGAGGAGCGAAAAAAAGTGCACTTGAGGATCTTCAATAATCTTAATTCTGAAAGACAAAATGCATTTGATTCAATAATGGAATCAATCGACAAAGATTTGGGAAAACAAGTATTAGGCAATGAGACCTACCTATGGAAGACAGTTCAAGATGCACTTTCAAGATCCTTGTCTTGAAAGGTTCCTTTCCACATACAGAATAAGCAACAAGTCATGTTTTGGATTCTAAAGATTTATCAAAGATCGTACGAAAGGAAAGAGTTGGAATCACTTAATTTACACAGCGGATGGACACAAACACGATTTGTGAAGAAGCCAGACAACTAACATATGCAAAATTCCCATCAAAATGGGTATGGAATAAGAAACTGACAAAGTGGACCAAAATGAAGGAAGGAAGATCAGTTGGAAGGATATATTACACCCATCCAGCAAGCACTGAACAATATTACGTGTGAATGCTACTTAACGTTGTTAAAGGATCCACATCTTTCGAAGACATATGAAGTGTAAATGGAGTTATCCACACATCATACAAACAGCTTGGGAAGTACTAGGATTTCTTAATCACGAGAAATAGTGGCTGGAGAGTATTCATGAGGAATTAAATTGGGTGACTGGAAAGCAGCAAAGGCAAATTTTACAACCATCTTATGCAAATGCAAAGTGAAAAATCCTAAACTCATGTTGGAATCATGCTAGGAAGTTCTAAGCGAAGACGTAGAGTACAGACAAATAACTCTTAAAATATTCCACACTTTGCGTGACAGCATCACAGAAGCAAGGACATGCCTTGGTAGAAATAGAGAAGCTCATGAGAGAAGTTACAAAGACACTTTGAAATACCCAGGAATAGAGCTTCCAAATTCTTCATATATAAAGGAACTTAGAAACCGAAATACATGACTTACATATACTTACAAGTTTTTATGCACTATATGGCAGGTTGGATGTTGTTTACTACTGTACCAAAATATATGAAACATGCATAAAAATTTGTTGTAATTAGTTCTAAAAATTGCTCAAAGTTTAAGACACCATTACTTACTTTCATGATGATGAGATTCGCTAAGCTAATGGTTTCTTATGATGATCTCTATGTTGAGTGTAAGTTCATTAAATATACTTTCATAGCCTATATTAGTAAACTTTTTAAGAAAACACAATGCTAATCACATCGGATGTTTAAAACTTCAGGCTTCTATTATAATTTGATAGTACATCTGTAAACATTAGAATATATGTTTGATCAGTAAGTTAGACCACAAACGAAATGAAATGGCCAATTTCTAAATTCTAAACATAAAACGGACCTGACAGAGAATGACTAATATTAACAGGATTATATCTTGATATATGATATGAGCCAAAAAAACATGTTAATGCTATGGGTACAAATCATTTACTTTGTAAATAACTTGATGAGAAACTAATGATATGGTGCGGGATAGAGTGGAAAAATTTACGAGCTGTGTATGCAGAATAGCTGAGCATGAAAGCTCCTTGGAACTAATATGTAGCTCACACTTAAAATGTATCATATAATTATATCAATACGATGAGAGGAACAAAGACAAAATAGCATCATCTGATATCACAAGAAAGTGCATTGGTACTTCTATTCTAGAATCAAAACTAGAAGAGAAATCAGGATGGTACCAATTCGTGGCAGCATCCTCAACGATTCACAATAGCGATAGGCACAACTCACAATGACCCCTGTCTTCTCAAAGTAGACGTCCGCTGACCTCCGCCGCAAGCCTCACCCTCCTGCTCAGATCGAACTCGAAGAGGCCTGAACCGCGTCAGCCCGGACGTCTGCCATGATTCTCGATTTGGAGACTCAGTTTGTGGGGGTACGGAGAACATGGGTTAGCTGATTTTGGTGGATTCCGAGAGCGAGTGGAGACAGCCAGATTTGTGGAATCCTGGGAGCAAAGACAACCAGATTTTGCAGATTTGGAAACAAGAAGGTGGACCAGAAGAATGGGATAAAGAACGGTAAGCAATGGGAGAAAATAGGAATGTCTCAAGAAAGGGAGTTAAAGAAAATTATAACTATTCTTTATTTTTTTAGCAGGCTTTTTATCACAAGACAACGCGCAATAAATACCTGCTCGAAAGCCGTAACCACATTAGCTTCAAGCAAAAATGCAAGTGAACCAATTAAAAAAACATGAAAATATATTATTGGAGCAGATAGGATTGTTATGGAAAAAAGTTAATCATAAATTTCCTCAACAAAAATATACTATATGCCATAAAAAATTATACAAAAAACTAGAAATTACGCATATACTCACTCTGTCCGGGTTGGGTCCTTCGCATATCACTAGATCGTCAATTTAATATTTTAGATTACTTAATTATATAAACAACAAAATTCAATAAAAAGAACTATTTGAGCATGCCATCCTATAATTTAGATAAATCTTGATTTTTATAAGTTCAAAAGAATTGTTTTCCCTTTAAGAATCGTATAAGAAAATTCACAAGACTATTAAGATGTTGCCCGCGCATGTGCGCGGGCCACTGTGCTAGTTATACTAAGAATGACAACTTTGCTCTCTTATGGTGCATAAAGATAGAAGGTGGTGACTCAACAAAAAAGTAAAAGAAAGGCCCTTCGCGGAGGGAAGCAGTGATTGCAAGTTTTATAACCTTCAAAAATTATGTTACTTACCGGCTTTGAGCTCTCATTGCCCCATCATAAGCATCTTGAATGGCTAGAGTTAATGCGAGAACAACTATGATGCATATGCTTGACAAATCATAAGTCGAAAACCTCGTGTCCCGTGAATACGAGTACCCAAACCTCATGCTACTCAACTTAGTGTCACAAGCAAGGCTCTTGTCATTGTAAGTATATATGTATCATCGAAAACCGCCAACGGGGTACCTCCGTGCCCGATGACATGGAACAAGCCCACATCAAAATGATAGGACAAGCAGACAATGAACACCTCGACATCTCTTTTATTTACCAATTGTATAGCTTTTTATTTTGAGATGCGTCGTCGAATGTCCACCATGGGTATGCTGCAAATTTCCACCATGAATTATGCATGGCTTAGATTGGCGGCCTAGGCGTTTCCCTAACACATATACAAACTCCATGATCCCCACAAGATTCCCAATTCATTTCACACCACGGGCATCCATAAACAAAAGATCACGATATCAACTCAAATAAGAAGTGCAATGTTGAAAGCTTGCCCCATGACAGCATGGTTGGGCTAGTATCCAACTTACAACTTGCAAGGATAACAACTCAACATAAGAGACCACAATGTCAAATTTTAAGAACAAGAAAAAGTTTAATTTGACCAATTTTCGCATAACACTGGTAAGAGTTTAATTTGAAGAGAAGATAAAAGCAAGTCAAATTTACTTGGAATAGCAAATTGGTAGTAGGTATGTATGGTGGACACTTTGGAAAACTTTGGCTTTTAGAAGTTGGATGCATGAGTAGAGCTCATACTCAGTACAAGGCGAGGGCTAGCAAAAGTCTGGGAGCGACCAACTAAGAGAGCAATAATGGCCATAATCATGCAAAGCGACATTAAAAGAAGCATAAGATGGCATCAAAAGTCAAAAACTAAATGATCATAGAGGCTATTGACGACTTTGTAAGAGTCTAACATGTGTGAGCATGCGCCAAGTCAACCCAAATAAAGCATCAAGGAGAAAACCAAAATAATGCTTCCATACAATAAAAACAACGCATGATTTTTTCAGATGCTCATTAAGAAATCTCAATTATTTGAGACAAGTCATGCTACGGCAAAACCACTAAGCATACTATCAAAAAGACATCAAGCATGACATGAAAAAGCCTAAGCCGCAGTCTACACAAGCTCCTTCTTGTACCACTTTTTTGCACAAAGCTTTTTCTCTTTTCCAACACCATTTGAAATTTTTAGAGACACCTCTTTTGCTGAAAACCAATAAAGATCAGAGGCAAAAATACACCTTGATGAAAAGATATGACAAGATCTGAATGCAAATCAAGGCGAAAATGAAAACCAAAAGCAGTAGCGGAAAAAGAAGAACACCCGGTGAAATTGTAAGAATGAAAAACAGAGTGTTCTTGGCAAATGAAAACGAGTACATCTCCTCCAAAGGAAATTTGTTGGGGTCCAACCATTTATTTCAGCAAAAAAAAACTAAACTAACTAAGAAAATGAAAACAACTGACGCTCCAAGAAAAACACATAGTGCATGAAGCAATAAAAATATAGTGTCTTGAAAGGTGACCTGATTTTTGCCGATGAAGAAGGGCTGCCTCGGGGGCATCCCCAAGCTTTGACGCTTGTACTTCTTGGATATTTCTTGGGGTGATTCATGGGCATCCCCAAGCTTGAGCTTTTGTCCATTCTTCAACTCATCTCATCATTCTCCAATCCCTACACTTGAAAACTTCCTTCATACAAAAATAAACACAATTCTATTAGCAACATTAGTGCAAGCATAACATATAATCAACCTCTTTTTGCTTCAGGTTTCAACCCAAAACCACCACATATAAAGTATATAATACTGTAGCAACTTCCCCAAAAGTTCCGTGATCAAAAGAACTCATAAGATAGCGATAAAGCGGCAAACACAAATATTGGCAGAAATCTGTCAAAACAGAACAGCTGACAAAGATCTAATTTTTGAGGGGTTTTTTGTTGCTCAAATCAAAAAGTGTTCAACTAAATAAAGTTTGGATATAACCTGGGTCATATTCACAAGAAATCGCAGGTCCAAAAGATGTACAGAGAATTTATACGAATTTTTACGGTGCAGCACCGAAAACAGTTTCAGGACAGCAACATCCCCAAATCTTTACCTCACTCAAATTAGAGGCTTCTCTTGGCACAAAAATAAAATAAAAAGGATAAGGAGCAGTCATTACAGTAGTAATGACTTCCAAGACTCAAATAAAAGAAAAAAGTACTGAAAATAAAACATTGGGTTATCTCCCAAGAGTGCTTTTCTTTAACGCCTTTGAGCTAGGCGCAGAAAATTGCGAATCAAGTAACATCAAGAGATGAAGCATCAAGCTCATAATTTGCTCTAAGAATAGAGTCAAAAAGCAATTTCTTTCTTTTACTAGGGAATGTTCCATACCTTTCTTGAGTGGGAATTGATATTTGATGGTGCCTTCCCTCATATCAATGATGGCACCTATAGTTCGAAGAAAGGGTCTTCCCAAAATAATAGGACATGAAGCATGGCATTCAACATCCATAACGAGAAAATCAATGGGAACAAGGTTATTGTTAACCACAATAAGAACATCATTAATCCTTACCAAAGGTTTCTTCTTAGCAACATCAGCAATAGGAACATCATAATAACACTTTTCAAGAGGCGGTAAATCAAGCATGTCATAAATTTTTCTAGGCATGATAGAAATACTAGAACCTAGATCACATAAAGCATGGCAATCAAAACCATTAACATGCATATCAATGATGGGTTCCCAACCATCTTCTAACTTCTTGGGAACAGAGGCTTTTTGCTGCAACTTTTCATCCCTAATTTTCATGAGAGCATTGGTAATATGCTTAGTAAAAGCAATATTTAAAGAACTAGCATTGGGAGTCAAAGCAAGCTTTTGCAAGAACAAAATAACTTCAGATATATTGCAGCCATCAACATCAAAATCATTAAAAGAAGTAGAGCTATCATCTCCTACACTCCGAAAAATTTCAGCACTCTTTTGAGAAAAAGTTTTGGCAGTTTTAGGCTTCTTAACACAAGGAGTGGGAGTTTTCTCTACACCAATCAAAGTAAGAGGATTTCTAGCATTAGGAACAACATCATTAGAGGTAGTAATGGTACATACCTTCATCTCTCTTGCCATCTCATCTTCTCTTTCCCACCTGGCATGCAATTCCGCTAACAATCTAATATTTTCATCAATTCCAACTTGAATAGCATTAGCAGTAGCAAAAGGATCAGGCTTAGCGAACATTCTGTTAACCAAAGAAGATTGCACATTAGACAATAATGAAATATCGGTTTCAGCTTTGGAAACCTTAGCTTGCAATTCAGGAATAGCCTTGTTTAAATTTTCAAGTTGATGACTAATAGTCCTCAACAGAGCTGATTGCTCCTCCATAGTCTTGGCGAAAGCCCTGTTCTGCTCATATTGCGCCTGCATAAAATTCTTGGTAGCCTTTTCAAGTTCAAAAATTCTTTCTTCACTAGGCATTTTAGGTCTACCAAGATAGCTATTATCACCATTAGAAGGAAACGGCCTATAATTGTTACTAGCAAAATTGTTCCTATAAGCATTGTTGTTAAAATTATTATTTCTAATGAAGTTCACATCAACATGCTCTTCTTGAGCAACCAGAGAGGCTAAAGGAACATTATTAGGATCAACATGAGTCCTATCATTAGCAAGCATAGCCATAATGGTATCAATCTTATCACTCAAGGAAGAGGTTTCCTCAACAGAATTTACCTTCTTACCTTGTGGAGCTCTCTCGGTGTGCCATTCGGAATAATTTACCATCATGTTGTCAAGTAGCTTTGTTGCGGCGCCCAAGGTAAGGGACATAAAAGTGCTTCCAGCAGCTGAATCAAGTAGGTTCCTCGAAGAAAAATTCAGTCCTGCATAAAAAGTTTGGACAATCATCCAAGTAGTCAGTCCATGAGTGGGACAATTCTTTATGATAGATTTCATTCTTTCCCAAGCTTGAGCAACATGTTCATTATCAAACTGAGTAAACTTCATAATATTGCTACGCAGAGATATAATCTTAGCAGGAGGATAGTATCTACCAATAAAAGCATCCTTACACTTAGCCCATGAATCAATACTATTCTTAGTCAAAGACAGCAACCAATCTTTAGCTTTTCCTCTCAAAGAAAAAAGAAACAGCTTGAGCTTAATAATATCACTTTCTACATCCTTATATTTCTGCATCTCACATAGCTCAACAAAATTGTTGAGATGAGCTGCAGCATCTTCAGTACTAGCACCAGAAAATTGCTCTTTCATAACAAGGTTCAACAAAGCAGGCTTAATCTCATAAAAGTTTGCAGCAGGAGCAGGTGGTGCAATAGGAGTGCAGATAAAATCACTATTGTTCGTGCTAGTAAAGTCACACAACTTGGTGTTTTCAGAATTAGCCATTTCAGCAAAACTAAAGGAAACAAGTAAAAACAACTACCAAGGATTCTATTTTTTTGGGTTTTTGATATAAAATGATGCAGGTAAAAATAAATAAAGTAAAGCAAAACAATAACAAAGTAAACGATGTGCGTGCGAAAAACTCCCCTTGTAGAGGTCTTCCACTCATCCCCGGCAACGGCGCCAGAAAATAGCTGTTGCTTGTTGCGTGGTGAATGACCAGCCCGTTGGGAACCCCAAGAGGAAGGTGTGATGAGTATAGTAGCAGATTTTCCCTCAGTTAAGAAACCAAGGTTTATCGTTCGGGAGAAGAGCAAACAATACGACTGAAGGTGATGCTGGCTAGTTTGCGATAGCTTCGGACAATTTATATATGGCGCCTCGTCCAAGCTTTGCTTGCTAGCTGCAACGCGGAACCTGCACACAACACAACCAAGTACTTTGTTCCCAACTTGCGATGAGGTTGTCAATCTCACCGGTTTGCTTGAAACAAAGGTTATGAGCGTATCGAGTGGAAAACAGTAGAAGTATGCGAGTAAAGTAAACAGTGCGAGTAAAGTAAACAGGTGATAGCAATATGATGGAAATAGGACCGGGGTCCACAGTTCACTAGTGGTGTCTCTCCATAAGATAAATAACACATGCTGGGTAAACAAATTACAGTTGGGCAATTGATAAAATAAAGATAAACGTGATATGTCAAGAAGATCACTATGCGATTTACTCTGGGCATTACAACAAAATACATAGACCGCCATCCAACTGCATCTATGACTAATAATCCACTTGTGGCAAATCAATCCGAGAACTCCACAAGTATTAAGTTGCGAACAACAGATAATTGCATTAAGCAAAGTGTGTAATGTAAACAAAGCATATGCCCTTGAGCATATGAATGTTGTTTTCTCCCTAGTAGCAACAGCACATCTACAACCTTAGAGGTTTCTGTCACTCCCCCAAATTAAATAGAGGCATGAACCCACTATCGAGCATAAATACCCCCTCTTGGAGTCACTAGCAACTACTCGGCCAAGATAGCTACTAACAACGGAGAGCATGCAAGATCATAAACAACATAGAGATAACATAAGATATATTTCAGTATAGCAACTCAATCATAACACCAATATTCATCGGATCCCAACAAACCAAACATGTAGAATTACATAACGGTGATCTCAATCATGTAGGGCAGCTCATGAGATCTAAACATGAAGCACATTGTGGAGAAGACAACCATCTAGCTACTGCTATGGACCCATAGTCCAAGCTAGACTACTCACTCATCGCTCCGGAGGCAAGCATGGCGATGAAGAAGACCTCCGGTGTTGATTCCCCTCTTCGGCAGGGTGCCGGGAAGAGCTTCTGGACCCTCCCGATCTTCGGGTCGACGGCGGCGGCAGATCACGATGTGTTCTGGAAAATTGATCGGGTACTTAGGTTTTTTCCGTCGGGGGGTCTTTATAGGCGAAGGGGCATCGTCAGAAGTGGACCAAGGTGGTCTCACACGTAGGGGGCGCGGCAAAATAAGTAATCATTGTTAAGGTGGAACACCTGTGTTAAGTGCCATTCCCTGGATCAGTAGATAGCACCACAGTACAAAATAAGTAATCATTGCAATAGCATCAATATTACAACGTAAATCCAGTTACATAGGTCTTCAACCTTACGACTACACAGCATAAAGCATAGTTGCAGTGAGCTTCCATCTTCATCAAGTGCCACAGGCAAACATGTTGGAATGTAAGCTCGAGATCCTACTCCTGGTTCCTTACTCGAAATAAAACCTGCACGTTTGAATATGCAGCCCCAGAGGGGTCAGTACAATGATGTACTGGCAAATGACACATATTTGGTGGCTGTTGTGAAAAGGCTATCTACATGATATTTTGGCTGGTGGATCTCATAGGCTGATTTGTATAAAGCCAATTTTATCCTAAAATCCTTTTTAATACTTTCTTTCAAAATTTTATTTTCAAGGGTCAAGACATCCCCCATACGTTACATACTGGCCGGTATGTAGTTCTGGGCGAAACTCAACAAAGTTGGAACATCAGAAACCACCACCCCTCGGAGTGCATGGTCCTTAGCCCCTACCTAGGGGTTTCTAGACAAATTTTAATCATTCAGAAATGGTGATGAGATTCTTCCGTACATTCCATGTCTAGAGACTCGAATTGTCCATGACCGGGGACACGGCTAATCGATTAGTTTTGACACCCTGCAGGGGTTGTGCACTTTCACCTTAAGACTCATTTTATGCCCATACATAAAATGAGACGAGACCTTTTAGAAGGAGAGAGCAACCAACTGGCAAGATCTGTTCCCAACTTACAATTCAACTACCTGCCACTTCTTGCACACAGGATGCACCCTCACATCTAATCAGTCAAGACAGAGCCCATATTGTCATAAGGCTGCACTGGAAGTACTCTAAGCATGGAAGACATATTAATCCCTTTAATCCTGAGTGGCAATCCACAAGTGAGCGCCCAGGTAGCAACTACACAACGTGTAGCCCCGGGTAGCCACTCAACATCGCCTCCATCATCAAACCAATCCACCCAGGTGTTTCATTTTAGTTGAAGTTCTTAATTTGTTCACAAAACACTTTTAACAAGTGATCATAGCATGGCATCAATATTTTTCAAAGTATTTAGCATCCTAACAGGTGGGGTTTAAGGATAGCTACACACTACTAGGATCTAAGCATTTTATAAAATAGTTGAACATTCCACCTATCATGCATACTACTGAATCACACTAATGCAGTAGCAAAAATAGGTAGGGGATATGTGTGTCACTTGCCTTTTTGAAGAATACGATCTTTCCACTTCTCTCAACTAAGCACGTAGCTCTCCGCACAAACTATAGCACATAAATAACATAACATAAACATACCATACCAACACAATCAAACAAATCAAACAATTGAAAAGTATTTGCTTAACAATTTAGATTTATTGATATGTTATGATAGAAAGATATGGCAAAGGATCATGATTTGTGAGATATGAATTTGAGAGCTTAGATGGGGAAGATCAATATGATTTGAGAGAGAATTGGACTAGGCATAATATAATTGATGAAGTTTTTATGCTTTATCAAAGCATATATGAGTTTTAGGAATAGCTCATGTGAAATAAATTACACAAGAGTCAATTTGTGCAACTACAACACTATTGAGTAAATGTGACAACAATTACTCTTGAATAACATCTATTGCACTTAGGAACTAGGCTAGGTTTTAGGAATGCTTGAACTACTCAATTAGCACATTTGCAAGTTGAATAGTTCAATACATGTGAACAAAACTAAGTAGGCATTGGATTAGGTATGAATGATTGATATTTGAGGACATGGCTCAAATGGTTCATTGATCAATCATGGTGTATAACACATACTATGGTACGGGTTATAACATCTCCACATTAATAGAATCTAGGTTTGAGATGAATTCATATTCTACTCAAGTAGCACAATTGCAATTTGAGTACATATATGAATTGGACAAAATATGAGAATAGATTCACATGAGTTTAGAATGATGCAACATAACACTGCTGAATAAAGTGTGATAACACTTACTCAAAATAGTACATGTTACACATAGGCTTGGGTAGGAGTTTTGTGATATATTGAATTACTCAATTAACTCATTTGTAAATTGAATAGTTCAATATGGAGACAAGATTAAGTAAGCAAGGGATTTGATATGAATGAGTGATATTTGAGAATATGGCTTAGAGGGTTGGTTGGATAGCTTGGGACACGATCATGTGCTATGGTAGTAGAATTGAATCAATACCTCAACAGCAAGAGTGGAACTGATGATTAAGATATGTCTCACTTTACTCAAATAACTCAATTGAAATTTCAATAGGTGTGAAATAGACATGATGTACTTAGATGGATATGACATTGGATCAAAGTGATCTCAAGATGATATTTGATAGCTAGGTATGATCGTAGGGTTTTCTAAAGTAGAAGGAATCATTGATTGAAATAGAAATAGAATTAATCTATATAGGAATACTCAAATTCTCATATTAGAATTTGAATAATTGTGACATGGTTCAAGAAATTATGGGAGTGATGCTACTGGATAGCTTGCAGAAATACAAAGTCACTGCAATTGGAATCACTCTAAAATAAGTTATAGAATTTGGATTATCACCAAAATAGTGATTTGGACAAATTTGAATTCACAAAGTGTGTGCACGTATCAAATTTGGATTTTCTTGATCCTATGATGTTCTACAAGTTGAGAGGATTCTAGAGACTAAAAATTTGAAATTTTTGGATTAACAGAACAAAAGATATGAATTTAACAAGCTAACAGAAGGTTTGATTCCAATTTGAAAATAGTTTCAAATTGAACCCATAAAATATAAGATATTATTGTACTACTGGATTCTACATTTCCTAAGGATTCCTACGGTATATTATTAGCTATTTTTGGACTTATGAAACGAAAGATATGAATTTTGCAAGATTGGGATCAAATCTGATTTCAAAATCTAATTCGAATTTCTGTTTAATTCGGAAGCCGACACATGGCGTGTTCTGGTTGGTGGGTACCGGTTCATGTAGATTGGCTCTGCTTGCCGTTAGATCTAAAGAAGATCTGAAGGCTCAGATCACTCCGTACCCCTTCGGGTAAGTGGGTTGCTCTGGACTCTTGGATTCTAATCTGACGGTTGAGATGGGAGGGGAAGGAGGGTCTCACCGGCTAGGGTTCCGGCGGCGAATTCCGGCAAGGTGCGACTCGGCGAGGGGTCGTCGGCGGCATTCTGGGGGTCTCTGGAAGCGATGGAGAGGTGGACGACAATCGGCGTGGCGAGGGGAATCCAGGGGCGTGGTCGGCGTCATCGATTACTCCCAGTGGAGAGGGGGAGAAGTGGCCGGAGGAGCTCGGGCGGAGATGGACTTCGGGTGAGGAAGCTTGCTTCATTTTGCTGCGAAATAGGAAGAGAGACAAGTATCAACAGGTGCGCCAGATCCTGGGAAAGGGAACGGTACCAAAGAGAGGGCTCGGAATACCGGCGGCTCGTCGGAATCAACGAATTACTGCGGCGGTTGCTGCAACCTCCAGCGGGCTATTTCGTCCGATTTGACGGCATTTCCGAGAGGGGAAAAGAGAGGGAAGAGAGAGGAGCGTGCAGGGGACTTATAGGCAGGGTCTTGATGGCCAATTAGTGCACGGTGATGGCGCGGGAGTAACTCCGGCGAGTTCCGTTTCCAGAGAGAAAAGGGGAAACGGTGGAGGTGATGATGCTGACAGGTGGGGTCCGCGGTCAGTGAGAGGAAGAGAGAAAGAGGAATACCGGTTCGGAAATTTGCTAGATGGGCCACGGGCTGGTTTCTTTGTTGGGCCGAAATGGGTCCCCGGGGTCCTTTTCCAATTTCAATTTGTTTTCTTTTCTTTTCTTCTTTTTCTTTTTTCTGTTTTCTTATTTCTTTTATATCTTTTGCAAAAATGCTTCAATTCAAATCAAACCACTTTCAGAAATTTTATAGAAACCAATGCAATGATTTAACACTGCAAGAAAACTAGTTTTCAGAATTGGAACAAGATTTTCAAAAGGTTTCATAAACTTAACAAAAGGGGTTTGCTTGCATAAAGCTAAATAAGGTTTGAAAATAAATCCTTTGAAATAAGAGATAATACTTTATAAAATAATGTTTGCAATCATCTTTCAAACTTAGTTTTTAAAATACAATCTTTACTACATAAAACATATTTGTGATCCACTCCTTTGCAAGTAAGCTTGCATAGGTTTGAATAGAGGGTGGAAAATAGTATTTTGAAATAGTTCAAAATAATATTTTTAAATTCTTTTCCTAAAAAAATGATTTCTTCAAGGACTAATAGAAAGTTTGAAGGGGCTTTTCTAATAAGTCCTTAAGATAAATCAAAAGTTTTAATTTCTTGTGAAATTTCAATCTAGTGAACCAATTACAAGCACTCATTTTAATTTTTTTGATTTTCCAAAAATTGGAAAAGTCAGGGATGTTACAGGCCCCCTCGTGGCCCCACTCCGTCTCCTCTTCGGATCTCTGGAAGCTTCCGGGGAAAATAAGACTTCAGGAACTTGTTTCGTCCAATTCCGAGAATATTTCCTGTGTATCACTTCTGAAACACAAAAACAGCAGAAAATAGGAAACTGGCACTGTGGCGACTTGTTAGTAGGTTAGTTCCGGAAAATGCATAAAAGTGCCACGAAGTGTAACGAAACAGTAGGCAAATGGTGTAAAAACAAGCATGGAGCATCAAAAATTATAGATACGTCGGAGACGTATCACTCACCACCAGGGAGCGCGGGCCAGCCCTAGGCCACGCCGCCCTGTGGTGTGGGCGCCCTGTGGCCCCTCTCCGTCTCCTCTTCGGTTCTCTGGAAGCTCCGGTAAATTTCTGGACGTCTTGCTTTTGTTTCGTCCAATTCCGAGAATATTTCCTGTGTAACTTTTCTGAAACACAAAAACAGCAGAAAACAGGGAACTGGCACTGTGGCATCTCGTTAATAGGTTAGTTCCGGAAAATGCATAAAAATGCCACAAAGTGTAACGAAATACTAAGCAAATGGTGTAAAAACAAGCATGGAGCATCAAAAATTATGGATACGTTGGAGACGTATCAGGCGACTAGATACAAATAATTTAAGAACAAGTGAAACCAACATCATGAATCAATCAATGAAAACTTTGGGACAAATGCACATTATACTCAGAATGACAACTATGCTCTCTTAGACGGTGCATAAAGATAGAAGGTGGTGACTCAACATAAAAGTAAAAGAAAGGCCCTTTGCGGAGGGAAGCAGTGATTAAACATGTGCTAGAGCTTTTCATTTGTAAAACAGAGATAAAAATTGGGTTTTGAGAGGTGGTTGTTTCATGTCAACGACTAGCAATGGGGTCTTACTATCTTCCATAATAAACAAGTAAGAGCGGTTCCGGGTTTTTTGAAAATTTGGCACATTGGTGCTCTTTTATAAAGCTTTGGCACTCCTCCCCACATTTTTTCCTTTCTCAAACCATGGCTAACTGATTCCATCGGGTGCCCACCAACATTCACATACCATGGAGGAGTGCCCTTTTTTCTCTTTTTAAAATTAGATTGCAATGGTCTGACCAGCTCCCTTGCAAAATTAATGACGAGCAGATGAAGCTGCCTAGTCGAGGGGTACTTAATTTAATATGGAAGATAGCAATTCCGACCACTACGTCCCCATGAGCTAAAAACAGTGGCACAAAATGAGAAGTAGTTGAAAGTTTTGAAAGGTAGCACATGAAAATTTACTTGGAATGGCTTACAAATACCATGCATAGGTATTTATAGTGTACACAATGGCAAACTTGGTTTTCAGGAGTTGGATGCACGAGTAGAGCTCATACTCAGTACAAAATGAGGGCTACCAAAAGACTCGGAGCGACCAACTAAGAGAGCAATAACGGCCATAATCATGCAAAGCGACAAAGCGACATTAAAAGAAGCATAAGATGGCATCAAAAGTCAAAAACTAAATGATCATAGAGGCTTATGGCGATTTTGTATGAGTCAAACATGTGTGAGCATGCGCCAAGTCAACCCAAATAAAGCATCAAAGGAGAAAACCAAAATAATGCTTCCAAATAATTAAAACAACGCATGATTTTTTTCAAAGGCTCATTAAGCAATCTCAGTCATTTGAGACAAGTCATGCTACAGTAAAACTACTAAGCATGCTATCAAAAAGACATCAAGCACGACATGCAAAAGCCTAGGCCGCAGTCTACACAAGCTCCTTCTTGTACCACTTTTTTGCATAAAGCTTTTTCTCTTTTCCAACACCATTCAAACTTTTTATAAACAACTCTTTTGATGAAAACCAACATGGACCAGAGGTCAAAATACACCTTGATGAAAAGATATAACAAGATCTGAACAAAAATCAAGGCGAAAATCGAAAACTAAATGCAGTTCTAGAAAAAGAGAACACTCGTTGAAACGATAAGAGTGAAAAACGGAGTGTTCTTGGCAAATGAAAAGCAAGGCAACTTCTCCAAAATAAATTTGTTGGGGTCCAACCATTTATTGCAGCAAACAAAACTAAACTAAACTGAAAACTAAAAATAACTGACGCTCCAAGAAAAACGCATAATGCATGAAGCAATAAAAATATAGTGTGTTGAAAGGTGACCTGATTTTTGCCGATGAAGAAGGGGTGCCTCGGGGGCATCCCCAAGCTTTGACGCTTTTACTTATTGGATATTTCTTGGGGTGCGTGGGCATCCCCAAGCTTGAGCTTTTGTCCATTCTTCAACTCATCTCATCATTCTCCAATCCCTACACTTGAAAACTTCCTTCATACAAAACTAAACACAAATCTATTAGCAACATTAGTGTAAGCATAACATTGAATCAACCCTTTTTTGCTTCAGGTTTCAACTCAAAACCACCACATATAAAGCATATAATACTATAGCAACTTCCCCAAAAAATTCCGTGATCAAAAGAACTCAAAAAGAAAGCGATAAAGCGGCAAACACAAATATAGGCAGAAATCTGTCAAAACAGAACAGCTGACGAAGGTCGAATTTTTAGAGGGTTTTCTGTTGCTCAAATCAAAAAGTGTTAAACTAATGAAAGTTTGAATATAACCTGGGGCATATGCACAAGAACTCGCAGGTCCAAAAGATATACAGAGAATTTTCACGAATTTTTACGGTGCAGCACTGAAAACAGTTTCAGGACTGCAACATCCCCAAATCTTACCTCACTCAAATTAGAGGCTTCTCTTGGCACAAAAACGAAATAAAAAGGATAAGGAGCGGTCATTACAGTAGTAATAACTTCCTAGACTCAAATAAAAGAAAAATAACTGAAAGTAAAAACATTGGGTTATCTCCCAAGAGTGCTCTTCTTTAACGCCTTTGAGCTAGGCGCAGAAAGTGCGAATCAAGTAGTATCAAGTGATGAAGCATGAAGCTCATAATTTTCTCTAAGAATAGAGTCAAAAAGAAATTTCTTCCTCTTCCTAGGGAAGTGTTCCATACCTTTATTGAGTGGAAATTGATATTTGATGGTGCCTTCCCTCATATCAATGATGGCACCTACAGTTCGAAGAAAGCGTCTTCCCAAAATAATAGGACATGAAGCATTGCATTCAACATCCATGACAAAAAAATCAACGGGAACAAGGTTATTGTTAACCATAATAAGAACATCATTAATCCTTCCCAAAGGTTTCTTCTTATTAACATCAGCAATAGGAACATCATAATAACACTTTTCAAGAGGTGGTAAATCAAGCATGTCATAAATCTTTCTAGGCATAATAGAAATACTAGCACCTAGATCACATAAAGCATGGCAATCAAAACCATTAACATGCATATCAATGATGGGTTCCCAACCATCTTCTAACTTCTTGGGAATAGGAGCTTTTTGCTTCAACTTTTCATCCCTAATTTTCATGAGAGCATTGGTAATATGCTTAGTAAAAGCAACATTTAAAGAACTAGCATTGGGAGTCAAAGCAAGCTTTTGCAAGAACAAAATAACTTCAGATATATTGCAGCCATCAACATCAAAATCATTAAAGGAAATAGAGCTATCATCTCCTAAACTCCGGAAAATTTAAGCACTCTTTTGAGAAAAAGTTTTTGCTGTTTTAGGCTTTTTAACACAAGGAGTGGGAGTTTTCTCTACACCAATCAAAGTAAGAGGATTGCTAGCATTTGGAACAACATCATTAGAGGTAGTGATGGTACATACCTTCATCTTTCTAGCCATCTCATCTTCTCTTTCCCACCTGGCATGCAATTCTGCTAACATCCTAACATTTTCATCAATTCTAACTTGGATAGCATTAGCACTAGCAAAAGGATTGTTCTCCTTCACATCATTAGGAAACACTTTTAATTTCAGAAGTTCAACATCATGAGCAAGGCTATCAACTTTAAAAGCAAGAATATCAATTTTTCCTAACTTTTCCTCAACAGAACTGTTAAAAGCATTTTGCTTACCGATGAAGTCCTTGAGCATTACCTCAAGCTAGGAGGGCGAAGCCCTAGTGTTGTTGGAAGAATTACCATAAGAGTTACCATAACCATTACCATTGGTAGAAGGATACGGCCTATCATTGTTACTAGCAAAATTGTTCCTATAAGCATTGTTGTTGAAATTATTATTTCTAATGAAGTTTACATCAACATGTTCTTCTTGAGCAACCAAAGAGGCTAAAGGAACATTATTAGGATCAACATGAGTCCTATCATTAGAAAGCATAAGCATAATAGCATCAATCTTATCACTCAAGGAAGAGGTTTCCTCAACATAATTTACCTTCTTACCTTGTGGAGCTCTCTCGGTGTGCCATTCAGAGTAATTTACCATCATATTGTCGAGAAGCTTAGTTGCGGCGCCCAAGGTAAGGGACATGAAAGTGCCTCCAGCAGCTGAATCCAATAGGTTCCTTGAAGAAAATTTTAGTCCTGCATAGAAAGTTTGAACAATCATCCAAGTAGTCAGTCCATGAGCGGGACAATTCTTTATCATAGATTTCATTCTTTCCCAAGCTTGAGCAACATGTTCATTATCAAACTGACTAAACTTCATAATATTACTACGCAAAGCTATAATCTTAGCAGGAGGATAGTATCTACCAATAAAAGCGTCCTTACACTTTGCCCATGAATCAATACTATTTTTAGGCAAAGAAAGCAACCAATCCTTAGCTTTTCCTCTCAAAGAAAAAGGAAACAACTTAAGCTTAATAATATCACCATCAACATTCTCATACTTTTGCATCTCACATAGCTCAACAAAATTGTTGAGATGAGCTGCAGCATCATCAGTTCTAGTACCAGAAAATTGCTCTTTCATAACAAGGTTCAACAAAGCAGGCTTAATCTCATAAAAATTTGCAGCAGGAGCAGGTGGCGCAATAGGAGTGCAGATAAAATCACTATTATTCGTGCTAGTAAAGTCACGGTGTTTTCAGGAGTAGCCATTCTAGCAAAACTAAAAGCAGACAAGTAAAAACAACTATAAAGGATACAAATTTTTTTTTTGATAAAATGATGCAAGTAAAAATAAAGTAAAAGCAAAACTTAAAACAAAGTAAAGGATGTGTATGCGAAACTCCCCTTGCAGAAGTCTTCTTTTTCCCCGGCAACGGCGCCAGAAAACTTGTTGATGGCGCGGTGATGATGGTGCCAGAAAACTTGTTGGCGTGTAGTTGATGAAGTAAAATGACCGGCCAGTTAGAAACCCCAAGAGAAGGTTTGATGAATATAGAAGCAAGTTTTCCCTTAGTTATGAAACCAAGGTTATCAATCCAGTAGGAAAAAGCCAAACGACTGAAGGTGATGCCCGCTAGCTTCGCGACAGCTCCAGACAATTTATAGGGCGCCTCGTCCAAGCTTTGCTTTGCGAGCGGCAACGTGGAACCTGCACACAACACAACCAAATACTCTGTTCCCAACTTACGATGAGGTTGTCAATCTCACCGGTTTGCTTGGAACAAAGGGTATGAGCGTATCGAGTGGAAAGTGATAATAGTATGCGAGTAAAGTAAACAGTGCGAGTAAAGTAAACAAGTGATAGCAATATAAAGGAAATAGGACCGGGGTCCACGGTTCACTAGTGTTGTCTCTCCATAAGATAAAATAACACATGCTGGGTAAATAAATTACAGTTGGGCAATTGATAGAATAAAGACAACGTGCATATGTCGAGAGGATCACTATGAGATTTACTCTGGGCATTACAACAAGATACATAGACCGTCATCCAACTGCATCTATGACTAATAATCCACTTGTGGCGAATCAATCTGAGAACTCCACAAGTATTAAGTTGCGAACAACAGATAACTGCATTAAGCAAAGTGTGTAATGTAAACAAAGCATATGCCCTTGAGCATATGAATGTTGTTTTCTCCCTAATGGCAACAGCACATCTACAACCTTAGAGGTTTCTGTCACTCCCCCAGATTAAATAGAGGCATGAACCCACTATCGAGCATAAATACCCCCTCTTGGAGTCACTAGCAACTACTCGGCCAAGATAGCTACTAACAACGGAGAGCATGCAAGATCATAAACAACATAGAGATAACATAAGATAATATTCAGCACATCAACTCAATCATAACACCAATATTCATCAGATCCCAACAAACACAACATGTAGAATTACATAAAGGTAGTCTCGATCATGTAAAGCTGCTCAGGAGATCTAAACATGAAGCACATGGTGGCGAAGACAACCAACTAGCTACTGCTATGGACCCATAGTCTAAGGTAGACTACTCACTCATCGCGCCAGAGGCAAGCATGGCGATGAAGAAGACCTCCGGTGGCGATTCCCCTCTCCGGCAGGGTGCCGAGAAGAGCTTCTGGACCCTCCCGATCTCGGGTCGACGGCGACGGCGGATCGCGATGTATTCTGGAAAAGTGATCGGGTTTTAGGTTTTTCCCGTCGAGGGGGTCTTTATAGGTGAAGGGGCAGCGTCAGAAGTGGACCTGGTGGGGCTGACCACAGGTGGGCGTGGGCCAGCCCTAGGTTGCACCCCCTGGTGGTGTGGCCCACCAGTGGCTCCTCTTTGTATCCTCTTTGGTTCTCTAGAAGGTCCGGTAAATATCTAGACGTCTGGCTTTTGTTTCGTCCAATTCCAAGAATATTTCCTGTGTAACTTTTTTGAAACACAAAAACAGCAGAAAATAGGGAACTGGCACTGTGGCATCTTGTTAATAGGTTAGTTTCGGAAAATGCATAAAAATGCCACGAAGTGTAACGAAACACTAAGCAAATGGTGTAAAAGCAAGCATGGAGCATCAAAAATTATAGATACGTTAGAGATGTATCAGTGGTTGAGAAAATGTCCAGAAGAGTCCCGGAGGCATCAAAGTTGTTTCGGTGGAATATTGATGACCCACAAGTATAGGGGGTGTATCGTAGTACTTTCGATAAATAAGAGTGTCGAACCCAACGAGAAGCACTTTTGATCACGGAATCACTGTAAATACTAGCAAACAGGTTTTCATGGATATTTGATAATGCAGATAAATAAAGTACGAGTAAATGAAAGATAGTAATAATTATTTTGCAGCGAGTGGCGCAATCCTTTCTAGAGCAAAGGACAAGCCGGTTGTGTCACTTATGATTACCAAACGTTCCTGAGGACACACGGGAGTTTTGTCAAGTGCCTTCGCTTCATACAGTTGATTAATCTTCATAGGTTTGATAGGTGTTATGTGGGCGAACCTATGCTAATGCACTACCCCAACTTGGACTAATACATACTTGTGATTATACCCCTTGCAAGCATCCGCAACTACAAGAAAGTAATTAAGATAAATCTAACCACAACATTAAACTCTGAGATCCTACGCTCCCTGGTGCACTGGTTTTCTAACGAGGGTTTACTAATGCAGTCTTTGAGCATGACTTCAAGATCAGAGGGCGTGTCCCTAGTGTTGTTGGAGGAATTAGCATAAGAATTACCATAACCATTACCATTGGTAGAAGGATACAGCCTATAATTATTGCTAGCAAAATTATTCCTATAAGCACTATTGTTGAAATTATTATTTCTAATGAAGTTTACATCAACATGCTCTTCTTGAGCAACCAAAGAGGCCAAAGGAACATTATTAGGATCAACATGAGCTCTATCATTACCAAGCATAGCCATAATGGTATCAATCTTATCACTTAAGAAAGAGGTTTCTTCAACAGAATTTACAGTCTTACCTTATGGAGCTCTCTCGGTGTGCCACTCAGAATAATTTACCATCATATTATCAAGAAGCTTCATTGCGGCGCCCAAGGTGATGGACATAACGGTACCTCCAGCAGCTGAATCCAAGAGATTTCTTGAAGAAAAATTTAGTCCTACATAAAAGGCTTGGATAATCATCCAAGTAGTCAGTCCATGAGTGGGACAATTCTTTATCAAAGATTTCATTCTTTCCCAAGCTTGAGCAACATGTTCATTATCAAACTGTCTAAACTTCATAATATCACTTCTCAAAGATATAATCTTAGCAAGAGGATAATATTTTCCAATAAAAGCATCCTTAAACTTAACCCAAGAATCAATACTATTTCTAGGCAAAGATAGCAACCAATCTTTAGCTATTCCTCTTAAAGAGAAAGGAAACAACTTAAGCTTAATAATATCACCATCTACATCCTTATACTTATGCATCTCACGTAGCTCAACAAAATTGTTGAGATGAGCTACAGCATCATCAGAACTAACACCAGAAAATTGCTCTTTCATAACAAGATTCAACAAAGCAGGTTTAATCTCATAAAAATTTGCCTTAGGAGCAGGTGGTGCAATAGGATTGCAGATTAAATCATTGTTGTTTTTGCTAGTTAAGTCACACAACTTGGTGTTCTCAGGAGTACCCATTCTAGCAAGACTAAAAGCAGACAAGCAAAAATAACAACTATAAAGGAACTAATTTTTTGTATTTTTGATAAAAAAAGATGCAAACAAAAATAAAGTAAAGAAAGTAAGCAAAACAATAACAAAGTAAAAGATTGGAAGCGAGAGACTCCCCTTGCAGAAATCCTCTTTCTCCCCGGCAACGGCGCCAGAAAAATAATTGATAGTGCATGGTAGACACCCAGTTGGGAACCCCAAGAGGAAGGTATGATGAGCACAGCAGCAAGTTTCCCTCAGTATGAAACCAAGGTTTAATCGAACCAGTAGGAGAAAGAACCAACTTCCAAAGGTTGATGCTAGCTGGCTTGGCGACAGCTCCAGACAATTTATATATGGCGCCTTATCTGGGGCGTAGCTTTGCACCAGCAGCAACGTGGAACCTGCACACAACACAACGAAAGTACTTTGCCCCAACTAGCAGTGAGGTTGTCAATCTCACCGGTTTGCTGTAAACAAAGGATTAAACGTATAGTGTAGTAAAAGATATTTGTTTGTGAGAAAGTAAATAATCCTTGTAAAAAGTAAAACGAGAATATGAATGTAAAAGAATGGACCGGGGTCCACAGTTCACTAGAGGTGTCTCTCCATAAAGATAAATAACATGCTGGGTAAACAAATTACAGTTGGGCAACTGACAGAATAAAGAATGCAAACAATGCATGTACATATCATGAGGATCACTATGAGATTCACTTGGGCATTACAACATAATACATAGACCGTAATCCAACTGCATCTATGACTAATAATCCACCCGCCGGATATCATCCGAACAACCGTTGGGTATTAAGTTGCAAGCAACAGATTATCACCTTAAGCAAAGTGTGTAATGTAAACAATACAAATGTCCTTAAACACAAGATTGTTGTTTTCTCCCTAGTAGCAACAACACATCTACAATCTTAGAGATTGTTGTCACTCCCCCAGATTACCAGAGGCATGAACCCACTATCGAGCATAAATACCCCCTCTTGGAGTCATTAGCATCTACTCGGCCAAGATATCTACTAGCAACGGAGAGCATGCAAGATCATAAACAACATAGAGATGATAAATCACAAATCAACTTGACATAGTACTCAATATTCATCGGATCCCAACAAACACAACATGTAGAATTACATAAGGATGATATTGATCATGATAGGCAGCTCACAAGATCTAAACATGAAGCACATGGAGGAGAAGACATCCATCTCGCTACTACTATGGACCCGTAATCCAAGGTAGACTACTCACACATCACTCCGGAGGCAGGCATGGTGATGAAGAAGGCCTCCGGTGGTGATTCTCCTCTCCGATAGGGTGCCGGGAAGAGATTCTGGACCCTCCCGATCTCGCGTCGACGATGGCGGCGGCTTACAGTATGTTTTCTGGAAAAGAGTTCGGGCCTTAGGGTTTTCTCATCGAGGAGAATATATAGGCGGAAGGGCGATCTCAAGGGGTGGACCAGGGGTCCACAACACCTGGTGGCGCGACCAGGGGTGGCCCGCGCCACCCTATGGTGCGGCTGCCCTCCGGCCCCCCTCCGTCTCATGTCGGGAAAAATAGGAACTTCAGCTTTTGTTTCGTCCAATTCCGAGAATATTTCCTGTGTAACTTTTCTGAAACACAAAAACAGCAAAAAACAGGGAACTGGCACTGTGGCATCTCGTTTATAGGTTAGTTCCAGAAAATGCATAAAAACTCCATAAAGTGTAACAAAACACAAAGCAAATGGTGCATAAACAAGCATGGAGCATCAAAAATTATAGATACGTTTGAGACGTATCAGTTACTTTTCATGTTGTAACATGGTTGCTAAGTTCTATTGTTAGAATTATATCTTTTATGTCCATGCTTAGAGTACTTTGATCTCAGCTTGCAATGCTTTACAATAACTTGATCAAGATTGTGTTGGCTGCATTTCACCTCAAAAATTATTTTTTTGTTATCACTTGCCTACTCGAGGACGAGCAGGAGTTAAGCTTGGGGATGATTGATACGTTGCAAACGTATCTATAATTTTTTATGCTCCATGCTTGTTTTACACCAATTGCTTCATATTTTGTTTACACTTCATGGAATTTTCATGCATTTTCCAGAACTAACCTATTAACAAGATGCCACAGTGCCAGTTCCTGTTTTCTACTATTTTTCTATTCCAGGTTTTTACTGAAGGAAATATTCATGGAATTGGATGAAACAAAAGCCAAAGTTCCTATTTTGCTGACATGAAGACGGAGTCCAAAGGGGAGACGGAGACTAGCTAGGAGCCGGCCACACCAGGTGGTGGCGCGGTCCAGCCCCTGGCCGCACCACCCCATCGTGTAGGCCCCTCGGGCACCCACCGACCTCACCCTTCCGTCTATAAATTCACTTCATCGGGAAAACCCTAAGGGCCCAAGCCTCCATCCACGAAAAGTATTGTAAGCCGCCGCCGTCATCGACCCTAGTTCGGGAGGGTCTAGAAGCTCTTCCCGGCACCCTGCCGGAGAGGGGAATCATCACCGGAGGCCTTCTTCATCGCCATGCCTGCCTCCGGAGTGATGAGTGAGTAGTTCACCTTTAGACTATGGGTCCATAGCAGTAGCTAGATGGTTGTCTTCTCCTATTTGCGACTCATGTTTAGATCTTGTGAGCTGCCTATCATGATCAAGATCATCTTATTGTAATTCTACATGTTGTGTTTGTTGGGATTCGATGAATATTGAGTACTATGCCAAGTTGATTATTGATCTATCATGTCTATGTTATTTGTGATCTTGCATGCTCTCCGTTGTTAGTAGATGCTTTGGCCAAGTAGATGCTAGTGACTCCAAGAGGGAGTATTTATGCTCGATAGTGGGTTCATGCCTCTAGTAATCTGGGAGAGTGACAATAAATTCTAAGGTTGTAGATGTGCTGTTTCTACTAGGGAGAAAACAATAATCTTTTGTTCAAGGATAATTGTATTGTTTACATTATACACTTTGCTTAATGCGATAATTGATGGCGTGGTGATGAATGGTGCCAGAGAACTTGTTGGCGTGTAGTTGATGAATTAAATGACCGGCCAGTTGGAAACCCCAAGAGAAGGTTTGATGAATATAGCAACAAGTTTTCCCTCAGTTATGAAACCAAGGTTATCAATCCAGTAGGAAAAAGCCAATACTCCAGAAGGTGATGCTTGCTAGCCTAGTGACACTCTAACAAGGGCGCCGTTAACCATATCTTGTTAGCGCGTCTTCAACTAGTAGCAATGTGGAACCTGTACACAACACAACCAAATACTTTGTTCCCAACTTACGATGAGGTTGTCAATCTCACCGGTTTGCTTGAAACAAAGGGTATGAGCATATCGAGTGGAAAGCAATAGTAATATGCGAGTAAATTAAACAGTGTGAGTAAAGTAAACAGGTGATAGCAATATAATGAAAATAGGACCAGGGTCCATAGTTCACTAGTGGTGTCTCTCCATAAGATAAAATAATACATGCTGGGTAAACAAATTACAGTTGGGCAATTGATAGAATAAAGATAACGTGATATGTCGAGAGGATCACTATGAGATTTACTCTGGGCATTACAACAAGATACATAGACCGCCATCCAACTGCATCTATGACTAATAATCTACTTGTGGCGAATCAATCCGAGAACTCCACAAGTATTAAGTTGCGAACAACAGATAACTGCATTAAGCAAAGTGTGTAATGTAAACAAAGCATATGCCCTTGAGCATATGAATGTTGTTTTCTCCCTCGTGGCAACAGCACATCTACAACCTTAGAGGTTTCTGTCACCCCCCCAGATTAAATAGAGGCATGAACCCAACTATCGAGCATAAGTACCCCCTCTTGGAGTCACTAGTATCTACTCAGCCAAGATAGCTGCTAACAACAGAGAGCATGCAAGATCATAAACAACATAGAGATAACATAAGATAATATTCAGCACATCAACTCAATCATAACACCAATATTCATCGGATCCCAACAAACACAACATGTAGAATTACATTACGGTGATCTCGATCATGTAAAGCAGCTCACGAGATCTAAACATGAAGCATATGGTGGAGAAGACAACCATCTAGCTACTGCTATGGACCCATAGTCCAAGGTAGACTACTCACTCATCGCGCCAGAGGCAAGCATGGCAATGAAGAAGACCTCCGGTGGCGATTCCCCTCTCCGGCAGGGTGCCGGGAAGAGCTTCTGGACCCTCCTGATCTCAGGTCGATGACGGCAGTGAATCGCGATGTATTCTAGAAAAGTGATCGGGTGTTTAGGTTTGTCCCGTCGGGGGGTCTTTATAGGCGAAGGGGCATCATCAGAAGTGGACCGAGGCGGCCACACACTTAGGGGGCACGGCCTAGCCCTGGGCCGCGCCGCCCTGTTGTGTGGGCCCCTCGTGGCCCCACTCCGTCTCCTCTTCGGTTCTCTGGAAGCTTCGGTGAATTTCTGCATGTTTGGCTTTTGTTTCGTCCAATTCTGAGAATAATTCCTGTGTAACTTTTCTGAAACACAAAAACAGCTGAAAACAGGGAACTGGCACTGTGGCATCTCGTTAATAGGTTAGTCCTAGAAAATGCATAAAAATGCCACGAAGTGTAACGAAACACTAAGCAAATGGTGTAAAAACAAGCATGGAGCATCAAAAATTATAGATACGTTAGAGACGTATCAATAATCTGTTGCTTGCAACTTAATACCTAAGGGTTGTTCGGATGATATCATGAAGGTGGATTATTAGTCATAGATGCAGTTGGATTACGGTCTATGTATTATGTTGTAATGCCCAAATGAATCTCATAGTGATCTTCATGACATGTACATGCATTGTTATGCATTCTCTATCTGTCAATTGCCCAGCTGTAATTTGTTCACCCAGCATGTTATTTATCTTTATGGAGGGAGACCTCTAGTGAAATGTGGACCCCGGTCCATTCTTTTACATTGATAAGTCCATCTACTGCAAACACTATTTACTTTCTGCAAATACTATTTTATTCACTGCAAACAAATATCTCTTTCCACACTATATGTTTAATCATTTGTTTTCACCAAAACCAGTGAGATTGACAACCTCACTGTAAGTTGGGGCAAAGTATTTTGGTTGTGTTGTGTGTAGGTTCCACGTTGTTGACTAACATCGGTAGTGCGCCCTACCAAAAGTCAGCTAGCAGCAACCTTGAGAAGTGATTTCTTCCTCCTACTAGTCGATTAAACTTTGGTTTCGTACTGAGGGAAAACATACTGATGTGCTCATCATACCTTCCTCTTGGGGTTTCCCAACGGGTCCTGTAAGACATCAGGCCCCTCCTTTTATAGTGGTTGGGGCGTCCTACATCGGACAAAGGCTGTGATACGTCTCCAATGTATCCATAATTTTTTATGCTCCATGCTTGTTTTTACACCATTTGCTTAGTGTTTCGTTACACTGAGTGACATTTTTATGCATTTTCCGGAACTAACCTATTAACGAGATGCCACAGTGCCAGTTTCTTGTTTTCTGCTGTTTTTGTGTTTTAGAAAAGTTACATAGGAAATATTCTCGGAATTGGACGAAACAAAAGCGAGACGTCTAGATATTTCACAGAGCTTCCAGAACACCGAAGAGGAGATGGAGCCGGACCAGAGGGTGGCCACACCACCAGGGGGCGTGGCCCACCCCTGGCCCGTGTCGGCCTGTGGTGTGGGCCCCCTGGTCCACTTCTGACGCTGCCCCTTCGCCTATAAAGACCCCTCAACGGGAAAAACCTAAATACCCGACCACTTTTCCAGAATACATCGCGATCCGCCGCCGCCGTCGACCCGAAGATCGGGAGGGTCTAGAAGCTCTTCCGGCACCCTGCTAGAGAGGGGAATCGCCACTGGAGGTCTTCTTCATCACCATGCTTGCCTCCATCGCGATGAGTGAGTAGTCTACCTTGGACTATGGGTCCATAGCAGTAGCTAGATGGTTGTCTTCTCCGCCATGTGCTTCATGTTTAGATCTCGTGAGCTGCCTTACATGATCGAGATCACCTTTCTGTAATTCTACATGTTGTGTTTGTTGGGATCCGATGAATATTGGTGTTATGATTGAGTTGATGTGCTGAATATTATCTTATGTTATCTCTATGTTGTTTATGATCTTGCATGCTCTCCGTTGTTAGTAGCTATCTTGGCCGAGTAGTTGCTAGTGACTCCAAGAGGGGGTATTTATGCTCAATAGTGGGTTCATGCCTCTATTTAATCAGGGGGAGTGACAGAAACCTCTAAGGTTGTAGATGTGATGTTGCCATTAGGGAGAAAACAACATTCATATGCTCAAGGGCATATGCTTTGTTTACATTACACACTTTGCTTAATGCAATTATCTATTGTTCGCAACTTAATACTTGTGGAGTTCTCGGATTGATTCACCACAAGTGGATTATTAGTCATAGATGCAGTTGGATGGCGGTTTATGTATCTTGTTGTAATGCACAGAGTAAATCTCATAGTGATCCTCTCGACATGCATGTTGTCTTTATTCTATCACTTGCCCAACTGTAATTTGTTTACCCAGCATGTGTTATTTTATCTTATGGAGAGACACCGCTAGTGAACTGTGGACCCCGGTCCTATTTCCTTTATATTGCTATCACCTGTTTACTTTACTCGCACTGTTTACTTTACTCGCATATTACTATTGCTTTCCACTCGATACGCTCATACCCTTTGTTTCAAACAAACCGGTGAGGTTGACAACCTCATCGTAAGTTGGGAACAAAGTATTTGGTTGTGTTGTGTGCAAGTTACACGTTGCCGCTCGCAAAGCAAAGCTTGGACGAGGCGCCCTATAAATTGTCTGAAGCTGTCGCGAAGCTAGCGGGCATCACCTTCAGTCGTATTCATCCTCCTACTGGATTGATAACCTTGGTTTCATAACTGAGGGAAAACTTGCTGCTATATTCATCAAACCTTCTCTTGGGGTTTTCCAACTGGCCGGTCATTTACTACATATTCCCACATCAACTTGGCACAGAAGTTTCTGTCACCGTTGCCGTGTATTAAAGAAGAAGCTTTCACAACATCACCACCGCGCCATCAACAAGTTTTCTAGCACCGTTGCCGGGGAGGAAAAAGAAGACTTCTGCAAGGGGAGTTTCGCACGCACATCCTTTGCTTTGTTTTATGTTTTGCTTTACTTTATTTTTGCTTGCATCGTTTTATCAAAAACACAAAAAAATTAGTTTCCTATTAGTTGTTATTTTTACTTGTCTTGCATTATCATGCTTTCTATCAATGGTTGGTTTCTTTGAAACTAAATCTTTTTGGCAAGGTGGGTTCACGGAAGAGCAACAAAAATATTACGAGGAACACCGCTTGTCACAAAAAGGGAAACACTTATGGGAACAAATTGATAAATTGTATATCATTGCTAGAAATGTGTGCTCTACTTATAATGTTACTTATTGCTTTGATAAATCTTGTTGCTGTAGGAGGTATAAACACCTCCCTTTTCAATGTGAGTACAATGATGATGTTACCATATCTTCTTATATTAATGGAAATTATGACTTTTATGATGTGGAACAAATTGAAGAATTTATTGTTGGAAGGGTGCATTCGAACTTGCTTATTTGCTTGAAAATACTGATGATGCACCTTATAAATATGAGGTTTATGATATACTTACATTTTGCTTTGATAATTACAAGGAAGAAAATGGCTATATTCTTAAATATCTTAATAGATGCTCTCCAACGAAAGAGACTAATGCCTTGAAGGAGCCTATGGAAGAAGAAATTCCTGAAACTGGAAGCTCATTGGATGAAAAAGAAGAGGAGAGTGATTATCAAGAGGAGGAAGAATGGAGCTACCCATGTCTACCTCCCAATAAGAGTAACTCTTTAACTAATACCTTATTTGATCGCCCTCCATGCTTAACAAAGGAGGATGAGTGTGATATTTATATTGTTGATTTTGTTCATGATGCTACTGAAAATTATTATGAGAGAGGAAAATATGGTTGTTGGAATTCTCATGTTACTAAAACACCTCTCTTTATATTGAATGTTCCGAAGTTGCTCTTGTTTTATCCACCCATACTTGTGGCTATGTGCTTCTTTGATTTCTTTTCTTACAAGATTCCTATGCATAGGAAGTGGGTTAGACTTAAATGAGTTTTATATTTGCTCCTTGATGCTCTTTCTGGCTTCCATTCATATTTCTTATGTGAGCATCTTCTCAAATTACTGAGCCTAGCTCAAAGGCGTTAAAGAAAATCACTCTTGGGAGATAACCCAATGTTTTTACTTTCAGTTCTTTTTCTTTTATTTGAGTCTTGCAAGTTATTACTACTGTAATAACCTCTCCTTATCCTTTTTATTTCGTTTTTGTGCCAAGAGAACCCTCTAATTTGAGCGAGGTAAGATTTGGGGATGTTGTTGTCCTGAAACAGTTTTTGGTACTGCACCGTAAAAATTAGTGAAAATTCTCTCTATATCTTTTGGACCTCGATTTCTTGTGCATATGCCCCAGGTTATATGTAACAACTCAGAATTTGTAATCCAACTCTTATTAAATAAAGTGCCAAATTTTGGACCCAAATAAAACTTTTTATTCATTATTCTATGCATACATGTATTTTCTACTCTATGTATTCTATGATTTTATGTGGGTTATTTTTGTTTGAGCATTGGTTAGATAATCCTAAGTGAACCAGCAGAATCAATTGAGAAGATAATTAAGAAGCAAAGAAACAAGAAATCAAAATAGGTAAGAAAGAGATAAAGTTAATAGGATCTAGAAATTGTTATTGACTGCACCACTTTGAGCCATTAGATTAAGAATTCTGTAAATCAAATCAGTATTTTGCCAACTAGTTGAGCTTAACCAAGTTATGGACTAACTCAACCAACAAAGAGCTACCAAAAATCCAAGTTGGAACATCACTCAAACTTGAGCCAAAGTTTGAATCTGAAACAGCAACTATACTCAAATTTGAAATATAAATTTTTGCAAAACTCATTATTTCTCCAGAACAAAAATATGCCTGGGTACCTTATCCAATATGATGAGCACCCAAAGTGGCAAATTTGAAAAATTCGAATTTTGAGTTCTTGCAGGCATTTCATCGAACACTGGCAGCAGGAAATCAAATCAAATCAAACTTCACTGTGCTGCACTGTGCTAGCTCGCTGCAGCCCTGTTGCCATGCCTCTGGACGGTGCCCTGGTCGAACCCAGTCCCCTCTGCCCCGACCCAAGCCCTGGAAGAAGGAGGAGAAGAGAAGCCAGCACCCCCGGACCCCCGCTCTTCTTCCCAGCAGCCTGCACGTCGACGACCACCCTGCCCTCGCCAGAGGAGACCCACAGGACCCCGCGGCCGACCCAGCAACCCCCCAGCACGCGAGCATGGCCGCCGTGGCCGGAGAGGCCGTCGCACGCCGCCAGGACCCCCGTGCAGTGAAGCTTTTGGTTGCCTGGTTCCTCGTCGCCTCGGCCTATATAAACCCCCTCCGATCAAACGGAGATACTCACCCAGCCACCAGCTACCTCCCAGACATCACCGCTTCTTCCCTCTCGCTCTGCTTCGCCGTAGCCAACCTCGCCGGCGCAGTACTGGACAGGAGGAGCGCCGCCGCGTTCAAGCACCGGGGAGCGAACTTCTGCAGGGAATCGGAGGAGGAGGAGCACCGCAGCCGATCCCGATCATCGCCGTCGAGTTTCGCTTCCTCTACACCTCGCCGTCGCCGTCGAACGCCGTCGCTGCTCGCAGGTGAGATCCCGCCCGTGCTGAGGAAGAAGATGACCCTGAGCCGTTGGATCCCGATCGGACGATAGCATACCGATTCGGGTTCGTAATTAGATCTGACAGCGCGACCCCACCTGTCAGCATCCATTTTTATTTCTCCCGCCCCGCGCGAAGCGTTTTCTGGGCCGGCCCGTTCGGGGTCTGCTCAGGCTGGGCCCGTTTGGCGAGAAATCGGTCCGATTCGTTTTTAAATTAATTCCCGCCTGTTTTATTTATTTCAAATATGTTTCAGATGGTATTTTCAAATTCAAATTCCTAGAGTTTTATAAATCCAAATTTAGCAAATAAATATTCATTGGAAAGCTTATAAAATACTCTATCCAATAGTACTGGTTAGATTTCAAAATCAGTTAAGAATAAAATTGGATATGAATAGTGTGACCATAGCTTGTTAAACAATGAAAGATTTCTAGGAAATTATTTAAGCCATCAAAAATTATAAAAATTAAAATGTGAACTCACTAATAACCCCTCTCACTGTTAGTCAACACTAATCTATCCCAAACCCTATTAGTGTGATCACTTAGACCCTAACCCAAACCTATTTGGTAGCATGAAATGATAGATCACTAGTGCACCCTTAGAATTAATTGCCCTCATTACCAATTCACTTAGTGAACCCATCCCACTTAAACTTGTCTTAGTACCCCTAAATCAACACCAATGCTGCACAGGTGCACTACCTATGCCACCTAGTAGAGTAACTAGCTTGCACACTTGAAGAAAAACTTACCATCCAACACTATAAAAATGCAACATGAATGCTTTGGTTAGCAAACAAAGATGTGTGCTTGGTGTGTTGTTAGCTTGGTGAAGTGATGGTGTGCTTTGTGTTTATTCGTTATTAGACGCTAGTGTTGCCAAGGAGGATATTGGAGGGGATTATTATTATCAAGAAGAAGAAGAAAACCCCGGACACCTTGCCAACCAAGGCAAGCCATCTTTTGATTCATACTCCCACTACCTAGTTTTAATATTGCATTCTACTTGTTTTAAGTAAATTGCATGATTGAATTGCTAGAGTAGAATGATAGAAGCATATTGATGTCTTGATTATCAAGAGCATCAAGCTGAGTTTATCCAACCCTAGTAGTAGTACTATCACTCAATGTAGTTGCTTAGTCGCTAATAAAAGTTGAGGCTATCTCTGGAGGAACCCCATTTGAGAGGTGGTGACTTGACATTGAAACTTGAAATGGGAGATTGCTCCTACATGATGGCTTTATGAAAGAAAATAATCTTGACTAAGAACTATGAAATGTATTTCTCAATTGACAACGAGTGATGTACATGGGTGCCAATTATAACGTACAACCACGTTACCCCTATATGGGAAGGGGCTTAATCCGTAGCTTGTTTATCTTAGTATGGGAGGTCTGGCATCAAATCTTCATGGAAGGACTCCACGGGCGGATACTTCTTGACCAGGTGGATTCCACTAACCCGGTCTCCGGGATGGGCATAACTAGAGGCGCCGGAGCGGGATTCCGTATTCCGGGCTCTAGGGAAGGATCCTATACTTGGATGAGCAAGTGAAAGGTTTTGTTTGATTATCTGAAATCCGCATACCTTTGTGTATGGCGAACCGTGGATTTCTCCCGGCAGATGTATCGAATCTTGTGGGTAAAGTGTACCCCTCTGCAGAGGTTTTCAAACTATTCGAATAGCCGAGTCCTCGGTCATGGACGGTTGGCAAACTCTACCTGGCTTTTGTCAAGACTAAAAATAACAAGGGTAAACTTGGTGAATGACATGAATTTGAATTGACATGACTTGACCGTGATCTTGACACATTGAAGTTCCTCTTTAGAATGAACTTAGAGAACTAAACCTCTTTTCTACCAATGAGCATTCTTGGGAAATAAAACTAGCTTTTGCAAACCAACTTAGTGCTTAGTCCACTATACCCAACCTTGCATATCTACTTCATCTTCTCATTTATAAGATGGTTTGCGAGTGCATCCAATGTACTCACGGCTGTGTCCCTGGCTATCAACTTGGCCAGACTATGGGGAGGAATACCAGGAGGAAGGGTATGAGGAAGAGTACCAGAACTAAGATCATCTCCGTGAGTCGCCATTGCCTGTAGGTGAAGGCATGGGCCGAAGACGTTATTTTCCGCTGCTATATTGTGTTGTAATATGACTTGGTCTATATGACCATTGTATTTGAACTATCGTATTGTAATGTCTATGGAACTGGTTACCAACTACGTTATGTATATCGCAACAATGGTTCTGGGATTGCGGTGGAATACATAACGGGCACTTCGAATTTGTTATCAAATTTGAGGTCGTCACAAGTTGGTATCAGAGCCTAGGCTGACCATAGGAGACCTTAGTTAGAATGGGCGTTAAAACAAAACCTTGATAAAAGAAAGATACAAGAACGGTTGCAAAAAAATTTCTTAGTCTTTCCTCTCTAGTTGAAAAATTTTATACATACTTCAGTTTCTGCTTACTTAAAATTTTGCACACTTGAGTTGATCACTAACTTGAACTAATTTAAAATTTTGTAGATGGCCCTGGTATTCACTGAGCAGTACCAGTTGGGCCAAGGTGGCAGCCTTTGTTTCGAGCGCGACCTCACCACCTTGACCTTGTTCCTGAACCGGTTGTACCCGGAGTTCAAGGGAGCCGTGCTCAATGAGCACCCGGATGGAGAGCTACGGTGGCTCATCCGAGCTAGTTGCCGTGGCAAGAAGGGGATGTTGGGTTCTCCAAGGGTCAAGTTTGAGCTTGTGGAGAACACTTGGGCCGATGGTTTGGTCCGAGCGATGCAGGAGACGCACGCCCGCTTGTGCGGACTGCATGTTGAGGAGGTTCAGGGAGGGCGCTTCAAGGACTTTGCTCGGCGTGATGCGGAGGGACGTCCCGCAAACATGCCCGGGCAGAATGAGCCGAGTACCTACATCGACCACATGGACTTCTTGCTGTACTCCACTCAGCAGGAGGCCGACCGTGCCCGTACTAGGGCCAACCTCGAACACGTTGCACTGGTGAAGGCGAGGAGCACTATCAGGATTCTTGCGAAGGAGCGCAAGAGCCTTCGTCGCCAGCGTGATGAGAAGGAACAGGACCTTGAGGAGTTGAAGGCCAATGTGGCGGAGTTGACTGCGTACATTGAGAGTCTTGAGGATCACCTTGGTGAGGAGGAAGGCATTGATCTCCGCAAGGAGGATAATGCCCTCATTAGTGATGAGGATGACTTCATGGAGGACCTCGATGATCCGGAGGATGGTGGACACAATGGATTCATTGTGAGTGACGAGGAGGAAGACCCCGAGGAGCCCGCTGTTTAGACTCGAGCTCCATGTGTTATCTAGTATGAGTTCCACTTTAGTCTTCACTTCGTGTAGGTGTGAGTTGTATCCCCCTCTCTAGTAGACGAGTCGCAATTGTTTGATGTAAACCATTTGTAATGCGTGAACTCGTGTGTATGATATGTTTGATGAGTGATGAATGAAATTTGAATTTGGCCTCTAAGGCCTTAGTAAAACAAAATTGCATCATCCATGTTACCTTTAAATCTTAGCAAGTTAGCTTTTTCCCTCTTGTCTTACACACCTTATCTTCAGATGCCGCGAGCACCCCCACCCCCGAACCCGGAAATGGCCGAATTGCTAAGGTTGATCATGGAAGACCGGGAAGCAGCCCGAGCTGAGCGCCAAGCCAACTTGGCCACTCTTCAGCAACTAACCCAGATGGCGATGAACCACAACAATGGCAATGGCAATGGCAATGGTGAAGGAGAAAACCATGGCAATGGAGAGCACCGATCCAAGTTAAAAAGTTTCCAAAACACCAACCCTCCTATATTCACTAAATCTGAAGAGCCCTTAGATGCCGATGACTGGCTTCGTACCATGGAGAACAACTTGGCAGTCGCCGAAGTTGGTGAAAATGAGAAGGTCTTATACACCACCCACTATCTTGCTGGAGCAGCGAGAGCTTGGTGGGACAGCACCCGTGCCATGCAAGCCCCAGGGTATGTGATGCCTTGGGAGGAGTTCAAGAGCAAGTTTAGCAAAGCCCATGTTCCCATGGGATTGGTGAAAAGGATGAGAGATGAGTTCAGAAATCTGAAGCAAGGTTCCATGTCTGTGGTAGATTACCGTGACAAGTTCCTTACCTTGTCTAGGTATGCCCCAGATGACACCAACACCACTGAAAAGAAGCAAGAAAGGTTTCTAGATGGACTTCATGATGAGATGCAATGTGTCTTGGTCAGCATTCCCTTTGCCGACCTGGAGTCATTGGTTGACTCTGCCATTCAGATGGAAGGCAAACTCAAGCAAGCTACCGAGAACCGCAAGCGCCGTATGATGTATCAAGGCAACTCGAGCAACTCGCAGAAGCCAAGGGGAAATGCACCTATGGGTTTCGCCCCTAGGCCAATGAGGCCGTCTGCACCTGCTCCACGTCCCAACTATCCCAGCCGCCCACCCGGCAACAACTTTAACCGTGCACCTCCAAGACCTAGTGGCAACAACTTCAACACTAATACTCCAAGGCCAAATGGCGCCCCTGTGTTACCCAAGCCTGGTGACAAGTCTGGTGTTACATGTTATGAGTGTCGACTAAAAGGGCATTACTCCAATGAGTGCCCCAAGAAGCTGAATGATGCATCCAAGACTGCTGCCCCTGCTCAGCAACAGCGTCGTGTGGGAAATGGCAAGAACTATCCACCAGGGAACCAGCCTCATTCCCATGGCCGACTGAATCACATGAATGTTGAAGAAGCTCAGGAAGCAACCGACGTGGTGCTTGGTATGTTCCCTGTTAACTCAGTTCTTGCAAGAGTTCTGTTTGATTCTGGAGCTTCACACTCATTTGTTACCCAATTATTCGTTGATAAAAGTGGACTTCAACCCACACCCTTGAAAGATGTCATGTCTGTGCAAATCCCCGGGTCAGTAACCAAAGCTAGTTGTACCTGCTTGGCAGTGCCCATAGAAATCCATGGGATAGCTTTCTTAGCCAATTTGATAGTGTTGGGAACCAAGGGTTTGGAAGTAGTTCTTGGTATGAATTGGATGTCTTTACATCAAGGAGTGATAGATTGTGCCAAGAAGACCATCACCATGAAGAGTAGTAATGGAATCATAGTCAAGCATGTGTCCGTAAAACCACCCCAAACCACCCGATGTCATAAGAGTATTTCAGGACCGACTTTGGAGCAAGTCCCCATCGTCTGTGAGTACCCGGATGTCTTTCCCGATGAGCTACCCGGAATGCCACCGGATCGGGATATTGAGTTTATCATTGAGCTTATCCCCGGAACTGGATCAATAGCCCAACGACCCTATCGCATGAACCCAGCTGAACTAGTTGAGTTGAAGAAGCAATTGGATGACCTTTTGAGCAAAGGATTGATTCAGCCAAGCTCTTCTGCTTGGAGATCACCTGTGCTGTTTGTGGATAAAAGTGACGGTTCTAGCCGACTGTGCACTGATTATCGCAAGCTTAACGATGTGACCATCAAGAACAAGTATCCTCTCCCGAAGATTGAAGATTTGTTTGACCAACTGACTGGAGCAAGAGTATTCTCAAAGATAGATCTTAGAACTGGATACCACCAACTGAAGATCCGCGCAACGGATATCCCCAAAACAGCCTTCACTACCCGATACGGATTGTATGAGTACACCGTAATGTCATTTGGATTAACCAATGCCCCTGCTTATTTCATGAACCTCATGAATAAGGTTTTTATGGAGTTCCTGGATAAGTTTGTTGTTGTCTTCATTGATGACATTCTTATCTACTCCCAATCCGAAGATGAGCATGCAACCCATTTGAGATTAATCTTAGAAACCCTAAGAGAGCATCAGCTGTATGCCAAGTTCAGCAAATGTGAGTTCTGGTTGAAGGAAGTTGGATTCTTAGGCCATGTATTATCAGCGGGAGGAATATCCGTAGACCCCAAGAAAATCAAATCAGTCATGGAATGGGAAGCCCCTACCACTCAAACTAAAGTTAGAGGTTTTCTCGGATTAGCGGGATATTACCGCAAGTTTGTTGAAGGATTTTCCAGTATTGCCCGTCCGATGACCCAATTGTTAAAGAAGGACAAGAAGTTTGAATGGACCCCTAAGTGTGAAGAGAGTTTTCAAGAGCTCAAGAAGCGATTGGTGACCGCCCCTGTCCTAACCATGCCCGATATCACCAAGAATTTTGATGTCTATTGCGACGCTTCCAAACTTGGACTTGGTTGCGTACTGATGCAAGAAGGAAAGGTCATAGCTTACCTCTCTCGGCAGCTTAGACCTCATGAAGAAAATTATCCCACCCATGATCTAGAATTAGCAGCCGTGGTTCTAGCTTTGAAGACTTGGAGGCATTATTTGATGGGCAACCGCTGTGAGATCTACTCCGACCACAAGAGTTTGAAGTATATATTCACCCAGAAGGAGTTGAACATGAGGCAACGGAGATGGATAGAGTTGATTAAGGATTATGATCTGGAAATTCACTATCACCCTGGTAAGGCCAATGTAGTGGCCGATGCGTTGAGTAGGAAGCCGTGTTCGTTGAATATGAGGATCAAGGAAGAGCAACCTATGTTGCACCAAGAGTTTGAAAGATTTGGATTGGAACTAGTCAGTCAAGGATTCCTCGCCAACCTTGAGTTTCAACCCACCTTGATGAGCCAAATCAAAGAAGCCCAGAAGGGAAATGAGAGTATTGAAGGAATCAAGCGCAGAATTGGTTCCGGCAAGGTGCCAGGATTTGAAGAAGATGATCAAGGAGTTCTTTGGTATAAAGGCCGTATTTGTGTGCCTGCTGATTCAGAATTGAAGGAAGTAATTATGAAGGAAGCCCATGAGACACCTTACTCCATCCACCCCGGTGGAACCAAGATGTACCAAGATTTGAAGGAACAATTTTGGTGGCATGGAATGAAGCGCGAGATTGCATCGTTTATATCCAAGTGTGATATCTGCCAAAGAGTCAAGGCTGAACATCAACGTCCTGCTAGTTTGCTGCAACCTTTGCAAGTTCCGGAATGGAAGTGGGAATCTGTTGGAATGGATTTCATCACTGGATTTCCAAGGTCTAGCCGTGGAAATGACTCTATTTGGGTCATTGTGGATAGACTGACCAAAGTTGCCCATTTTATTCCTGTCAAGACCACTCATCGCTCAGATCAGCTAGCAGATCTGTATCTATCCAGAATTGTCAGTTTGCATGGAATCCCTAAAACCATAGTTTCTGATCGAGGAACCCAATTCACCTCGAGATTTTGGAAAAGCTTACATCAAGCTTTGGGAACCAAGTTAGCCTTCAGCACCGCTTACCACCCTCAGACTGATGGACAGACTGAAAGAGTGAATCAAATACTTGAAGATATGTTGAGAGCCTGTGTCCTAGCTTATGGACCTAAGTGGGAAGATTGTCTGCCTTTCGCGGAGTTTTCCTACAACAACAGTTATCAAGCCAGTTTGCAAATGGCCCCATTTGAAGCTTTGTACGGAAGAAAGTGTCGTACCCCTCTGAATTGGTCAGAAACCGGAGACAGTCAGATTTTTGGACCAGATATGCTGCAAGAAGCCGAGGAGAAAGTTCGCATAATTCGTGAATACCTCAAGGCAGCCCAATCAAGACAAAAGAGTTATGCCGACAAGAGACGTCGAGAACTGACCTTCCAGATTGGAGATTTTGTTTATCTTAGAGTATCACCTCTCAAGGGAATGCAAAGATTCCAAGTAAAAGGAAAGCTTGCCCCAAGATATATTGGACCCTTCAAGATACTAGACCGCAGAGGAGAAGTGTCTTATCAGTTGGAAATGCCCCCGGAATTGTCTGAAGTGCACGACGTCTTTCACGTGTCGTTACTTCGGAAATGTCTGGAAGTTCCGGAGAAGCCCGAGGTCTTCAAGAATATTGATCACCGGTCTGTGGACATCAACAAGGATTTGACCTACCGTGAAGTACCTACCCGTATCCTCGAAGAAGCTTATCGAACCACTCGAACCCGAAGCATCAAATTTCTGAAAGTTCAGTGGAGTAATCACACCGAAGAGGAAGCCACTTGGGAACGAGAAGATTACCTTCAGAAAGAATTTCCCAATCTTTTCAGTTCTTAATTAGTGAATCTCGAGGACGAGATTCTTTCTAAGGGGGGAAGATTGTAACAACTCAGAATTTGTAATCCAACTCTTATTAAATAAAGTGCCAAATTTTGGACCCAAATAAAACTTTTTATTCATTATTCTATGCATACATGTATTTTCTACTCTATGTATTCTATGATTTTATGTGGGTTATTTTTGTTTGAGCATTGGTTAGATAATCCTAAGTGAACCAGCAGAATCAATTGAGAAGATAATTAAGAAGCAAAGAAACAAGAAATCAAAATAGGTAAGAAAGAGATAAAGTTAATATGATCTAGAAATTGTTATTGACTGCACCACTTTGAGCCATTAGATTAAGAATTCTGTAAATCAAATCAGTATTTTGCCAACTAGTTGAGCTTAACCAAGTTATGGACTAACTCAACCAACAAAGAGCTACCAAAAATCCAAGTTGGAACATCACTCAAACTTGAGCCAAAGTTTGAATCTGAAACAGCAACTATACTCAAATTTGAAATATAAATTTTTGCAAAACTCATTATTTCTCCAGAACAAAAATATGCCTGGGTACCTTATCCAATATGATGAGCACCCAAAGTGGCAAATTTGAAAAATTCGAATTTTGAGTTCTTGCAGGCATTTCATTGAACACTGGCAGCAGGAAATCAAATCAAATCAAACTTCACTGTGCTGCACTGTGCTAGCTCGCTGCAGCCCTGTTGCCATGCCTCTGGACGGTGCCCTGGTCGAACCCAGTCCCCTCTGCCCCGACCCAAGCCCTGGAAGAAGGAGGAGAAGAGAAGCCAGCACCCCCGGACCCCCGCTCTTCTTCCCAGCAGCCTGCACGTCGACGACCACCCTGCCCTCGCCAGAGGAGACCCACAGGACCCCGCGGCCGACCCAGCAACCCCCCAGCACGCGAGCATGGCCGCCGTGGCCGGAGAGGCCGTCGCACGCCGCCAGGACCCCCGTGCAGTGAAGCTTTTGGTCGCCTGGTTCCTCGTCGCCTCGGCCTATATAAACCCCCTCCGATCAAACGGAGATACTCACCCAGCCACCAGCTACCTCCCAGACATCACCGCTTCTTCCCTCTCGCTCTGCTTCGCCGTAGCCAACCTCGCCGGCGCAGTACTGGACAGGAGGAGCGCCGCCGCGTTCAAGCACCGGGGAGCGAACTTCTGCAGGGAATCGGAGGAGGAGGAGCACCGCAGCCGATCCCGATCATCGCCGTCGAGTTTCGCTTCCTCTACGCCTCGCCGTCGCCGTCGAACGCCGTCGCTGCTCGCAGGTGAGATCCCGCCCGTGCTGAGGAAGAAGATGACCCTGAGCCGTTGGATCCCGATCGGACGATAGCATACCGATTCGGGTTCGTAATTAGATCTGACAGCGCGACCCCACCTGTCAGCATCCATTTTTATTTCTCCCGCCCCGCGCGAAGCGTTTTCTGGGCCGGCCCGTTCGGGGTCTGCTCAGGCTGGGCCCGTTTGGCGAGAAATCGGTCCGATTCGTTTTTAAATTAATTCCCGCCTGTTTTATTTATTTCAAATATGTTTCAGATGGTATTTTCAAATTCAAATTCCTAGAGTTTTATAAATCCAAATTTAGCAAATAAATATTCATTGGAAAGCTTATAAAATACTCTATCCAATAGTACTGGTTAGATTTCAAAATCAGTTAAGAATAAAATTGGATATGAATAGTGTGACCATAGCTTGTTAAACAATGAAAGATTTCTAGGAAATTATTTAAGCCATCAAAAATTATAAAAATTAAAATGTGAACTCACTAATAACCCCTCTCACTGTTAGTCAACACTAATCTATCCCAAACCCTATTAGTGTGATCACTTAGACCCTAACCCAAACCTATTTGGTAGCATGAAATGATAGATCACTAGTGCACCCTTAGAATTAATTGCCCTCATTACCAATTCACTTAGTGAACCCATCCCACTTAAACTTGTCTTAGTACCCCTAAATCAACACCAATGCTGCACAGGTGCACTACCTATGCCACCTAGTAGAGTAACTAGCTTGCACACTTGAAGAAAAACTTACCATCCAACACTATAAAAATGCAACATGAATGCTTTGGTTAGCAAACAAAGATGTGTGCTTGGTGTGTTGTTAGCTTGGTGAAGTGATGGTGTGCTTTGTGTTTATTCGTTATTAGACGCTAGTGTTGCCAAGGAGGATATTGGAGGGGATTATTATTATCAAGAAGAAGAAGAAAACCCCGGACACCTTGCCAACCAAGGCAAGCCATCTTTTGATTCATACTCCCACTACCTAGTTTTAATATTGCATTCTACTTGTTTTAAGTAAATTGCATGATTGAATTGCTAGAGTAGAATGATAGAAGCATATTGATGTCTTGATTATCAAGAGCATCAAGCTGAGTTTATCCAACCCTAGTAGTAGTACTATCACTCAATGTAGTTACTTAGTCGCTAATAAAAGTTGAGGCTATCTCTGGAGGAACCCCATTTGAGAGGTGGTGACTTGACATTGAAACTTGAAATGGGAGATTGCTCCTACATGATGGCTTTATGAAAGAAAATAATCTTGACTAAGAACTATGAAATGTATTTCTCAATTGACAACGAGTGATGTACATGGGTGCCAATTATAACGTACAACCACGTTACCCCTATATGGGAAGGGGCTTAATCCGTAGCTTGTTTATCTTAGTATGGGAGGTCTGGCATCAAATCTTCATGGAAGGACTCCACGGGCGGATACTTCTTGACCAGGTGGATTCCACTAACCCGGTCTCCGGGATGGGCATAACTAGAGGCGCCGGAGCGGGATTCCGTATTCCGGGCTCTAGGGAAGGATCCTATACTAGGATGAGCAAGTGAAAGGTTTTGTTTGATTATCTGAAATCCGCATACCTTTGTGTATGGCGAACCGTGGATTTCTCCCGGCAGATGTATCGAATCTTGTGGGTAAAGTGTACCCCTCTGCAGAGGTTTTCAAACTATTCGAATAGCCGAGTCCTCGGTCATGGACGGTTGGCAAACTCTACCTGGCTTTTGTCAAGACTAAAAATAACAAGGGTAAACTTGGTGAATGACATGAATTTGAATTGACATGACTTGACCGTGATCTTGACACATTGAAGTTCCTCTTTAGAATGAACTTAGAGAACTAAACCTCTTTTCTACCAATGAGCATTCTTGGGAAATAAAACTAGCTTTTGCAAACCAACTTAGTGCTTAGTCCACTATACCCAACCTTGCATATCTACTTCATCTTCTCATTTATAAGATGGTTTGCGAGTGCATCCAATGTACTCACGGCTGTGTCCCTGGCTATCAACTTGGCCAGACTATGGGGAGGAATACCAGGAGGAAGGGTATGAGGAAGAGTACCAGAACTAAGATCATCTCCGTGAGTCGCCATTGCCTGTAGGTGAAGGCATGGGCCGAAGACGTTATTTTCCGCTGCTATATTGTGTTGTAATATGACTTGGTCTATATGACCATTGTATTTGAACTATCGTATTGTAATGTCTATGGAACTGGTTACCAACTACGTTATGTATATCGCAACAATGGTTCTGGGATTGCGGTGGAATACATAACGGGCACTTCGAATTTGTTATCAAATTTGAGGTCGTCACATTATATCCAAAATTTCATTAGTTGAACACTTTTTGATTTGAGCAACAGAAAACCCTCTAAAAATTCGACCTTTGTCAGCTGTTCTGTTTTGACAGATTTCTGCCAATATTTGTGTTTGTCGATTTATCGCTTTCTTTTTGAGTTCTTTTGATCATGGAACTTTTGGGGAAGTTGCTACAGTAGTATATGCTTTATATGTGGTGGTTTTGAGTTGAAACCTGAAGCAAAAAAGGGTTGATTCAATGTTATGCTTACACTAATGTTGCTAATAGATTTGTGTTTAGTTTTGTATGAAGGAAGTTTTCAAGTGTAAGGATTGGAGAATGATGAGATGAGTTAAAGAATGAACAAAAGCTCAAGCTTGGGGATGCCCATGTCACCCCAAGAAATATCCAAGAAGTACAAGCGTCAAAGCTTGGGGATGCCCCCGAGGCACCCCTTCTTCATCGGCAAAAATCAGGTCACCTTTCAACGCACTATATTTTTATTGCTTCATGCATTATGCATTTTTCTTGGAGCATCAGTTGTTTTAGTTTTCAGTTTTGTTTAGTTTTGTTTGCTGCAATAAATGGTTGGACCCCAACAAATTTCTTTTGGAGAAGTTGCCTTGCTTTTCATTTGCCAAGAACACTCCGTTTTTCATTCTTATCGTTTCAACGAGTGTTCTCTTTTTCTAGAACTGCGTTTAGCTTTCGATTTGCGCCTTGATTTGTGTTCAGATCTTGTTATATCATTTTATCAAGGTGTATTTTGACCTCTGGTCCATGTTGGTTTTCATTAAAAGAGTTGTTTATAAAAAGTTTGAATGGTGTTGGAAAAGAGAAAAAGCTTTATGCAAAAAAAGTGGTACAAGAAGGAGCTTGTGTAGACTACGGCCTAGGCTTTTGCATGTCGTGCTTGATGTCTTTTTGATAGTATGCTTAGTGGTTTTGCTATAGCATGACTTGTCTCAAATGACTGTGATTGCTTAATGAGCCTTTGAAAAAATCATGCATTGTTTTAATTATTTGGAAGCATTATTTTGGTTTTCTCCGTTGATGCTTTATTTGGGTTGACTTGGCGCATGCTCACACATGTTAGACTCATACAAAGTTGCCATTGCCTCTATGATCATTTAGTTTTTGACTTTTGATGCCATCTTATGCTTCTTTTAATGTCGCTTTGTCGCTTTGCATGATTATGGCCGTTATTGCTCTCTTAGTTGGTCGCTCCCAGTCTTTTGCTAGCCCTCATTTTGTACTGAGTATGAGCTCTACTCGTGCATCCAACTCCTAAAAACCAAGTTTGCCATTGTGTCCACTATAAATTCCTATGCATGGTATTTGTAAGCCATTCCAAAGTAAATTTTCATGTGCTACCTTTCAGAACTTTCAACTACTTCTCGTTTTGTGCCACTGTTTTTAGCTCATGGGGACGTAGTGGTCAGAATTGCTATCTTCCATATTAAATTAAGTACCCCTCGACTAGGCAGCTTCATCTGCTCGTCATTAATTTTGCATGAGAGCTGGTCAGACCATTGCAATCTAATTTTAAAAGAAAAGAAAAAGGGCACTCCTCCATGGTATGTGAATGTTGGTGGGCACCCAATGGAATCGGTTAGCCATGGTTTGAGAAAGGAAAAAAGGTGGGGAGGAGTGCCAAAGCTTTATAAAAGAGCACCAATGTGCCAAATTTTCAAAGAACTCGGAAGTGCTCTCACTTGTTTATTATGGAAGATAGTAAGACCCCATTGCCAGTCGTTGACATGAAACAACCACCTCTCAAAACCAAATTTTTATCTCTCTATTTTTCAAATGAAAAGCTCTAGCACATGTTTAATCACGGCTTCCCTCCGCGAAGGGCCTTTGTTTTACTTTTATGTTGAGTCTCCACCTTCTATCTTTATGCGCCGTTAAGAGAGCATAGTTGTCATTCTGAGTATAATGTGCATTGTCCCAAAGTTTTCATTGATTGATTCAGGATGATTGGTTTCACTTGTTCCTAAATTATTTGTATCTAGTCGCCCTCTTAAACTTGAAGATGTCCTATGCATTTATGTTTTGCTCTCTCATGAAGGACAAGCTGAAAACCATTTGTATGTTTTTCCTTATGATTTGAACACACGTTTGACTTTCATTGTTTCATTTTCATGATCTTTTGCTTGTGTTCATTTTCATGTTATAACATGGTTGCTAAGTTTCTTCTATCAAGATTATATCTTTCATGCCCATGTTTTAAGTTCTTTTGATCCCAGCACACAACGCTTACATATATGATCAAGATTGTGTAGGTGCATGTCACCTTAAAAATTATTTCTTTTGTTATCACTTACCTACTCGAGGACGAGCAGGAGTTAAGCTTGGGGATGCTGATACGTCTCCAACGTATCCATAATTTTTGATGCTCCATGCTTGTTTTTGCACTATTTGCTTAGTGTTTCGTTACACTTCGTGGCATTTTTATGCATTTTCCAGAACTAACCTATTAACGAGATGCCACAGTGCCAGTTCCCTATTTGCTGCTGTTTTTGTGTTTCAGAAAAGTTACATAGGAAATATTCTTGGAATTGGATGAAACAAAAGCGAGACGTCCAGATATTTCACGGAGCTTCCTGATACGTCTCCAACGTATCTATAATTTTTGATGCTCCATGCTTGTTTTTACACCTTTTGCCTACTGTTTCGTTACACTTCGTGGCACTTTTATGCATTTTCCGGAACTAACCTACTAACAAGCCGCCACAGTGCCAGTTCCCTGTTTTCTGCTGTTTTTGTGTTTCAGAAAAGCTACACAGGAAATATTCTCGGAATTGGACGAAACAAGTTCCTGAAGTCTTATTTTTCCCGGAAGCTTCTAGAGATCCGAAGAGGAGTAGGAGGGGGGCCACGAGGGCCCCACACACTAGGGCGGCGCGGCCCAGGCCCTGGCCGCGCCCCCTATGTGTGAGGGTGCCTCGGGCCACCTCTGACGATGGCCCTTCGCCTATAAAGACCCCCCGACGGAAAAAACCTAAGGACCCGATCACTTTTCCAGAACACATCGCGATCCGCCGCCGCCGTCGACCCGAAGATCGGGAGGGTCCAGAAGCTCTTCCCGGCACCCTGCCGGAGAGGGGAATCGCCACCGGAGGTCTTCTTCATCGCCATGCTTGCCTCCGGAGCGATGAGTGAGTAGTCTACCTTGGACTATGGGTCCATAGTAGTAGCTAGATGGTTGTCCTCTCCACCATGTGCTTCATGTTTAGATCTCATGAGCTGCCCTACATGATTGAGATCACCGTTATGTAATTCTACATGTTTGGTTTGTTGGGATCCGATGAATATTGGTGTTATGATTGAGTTGCTATACTGAAATATATCTTATGTTATCTCTATGTTATTTATGATCTTGCATGCTCTCCGTTGTTATTAGCTATCTTGGCCGAGTAGTTGCTAGTGACTCCAAGAGGGGGTATTTATGCTCGATAGTGGGTTCATGCCTCTATTTAATCTGGGGGAGTGACAGAAACCTCTAAGGTTGTAGATGTGCTGTTGCTACTAGGGAGAAAACAACATTCATATGCTCGAGGGCATATACTTTGTTTACATTACACACTATGCGTAATGCAATTATCTGTTGTTCGCAACTTAATACTCATGGGGTGTTCGGATGATATCCCCGGGAGTGAATTATTAGTCATAGATGCAGTTGGATGGCGGTCTATGTATTTTGTTGTAATGCCCAGAGTAAATCGCATAGTGATCTTCTTGACATATCACGTTTATCTTTATTCTATCAATTGCCCAACTGTAATTTGTTTACCCAGCATGTGTTATTTATCTTATGGAGAGACACCACTAGTGAACTGTGGATCCCGGTCCTATTTCCATCATATTGCTATCACCTGTTTAGTTTACTCGCACCGTTTACTTTACTCACATACTATTATCACTTTCCACTCGATACGCTCATACCCTTTGTTTCAAGCAAACCGGTGAGATTGACAACCTCATCGCAAGTTGGGAACAAAGTATTTGGTTGTGTTGTGTGCAGGTTCCACGTTGCTGCTCGCAAAGCAAAGCTTGGACGAGGCGCCACATATAAATTGTCTGAAGCTGTCGCTAAGCCAGTCCGCATAACCTTCAGTCGTATTGTCTGCTCTTCTCCTGATCGACATACCTTGGTTTCTTAACTGAGGGAAAACTTGCTGCTATATTCATCAAAACCTTCTCTTGGGGTTTTCCAACTGGCCGGTCATTTAATTTCATACACCATCGACTTGGCCCCATCAAGTTTTCTGGCGCCGTTGCCGGGGAAGAAGTGGAAGACCTCCGCAAGGGGAGTTTTTCGCACGCACATCCTTAACTTTGTTTTAAGTTTTGCTTTACTTTATTTTTACTTGCATCGTTTTATATCAAAAACCCAAAAAAAGTTATAATCCTTGATAGTTGTTTTTATCTGTCTACTTTTAGTTTTGCTGAAATGGCTACTCCTGAAAACACCAAGTTGTGTGACTTTACTAGCACGAACAATAGTGATTTTATCTGCACTCCTATTGCGCCACCTGCTCCTGCTGCAAACTTTTATGAGATTAAGCCTGCTTTATTGAACCTTGTTATGAAAAAGCAATTTTCTGGTGCTAGTACTGAAGATGCTGTAGCTCATCTCAATAATTTTGTTGAGCTATGTGAGATGCAGAAATATAAGGATGTAGAAAGTGATATTATTAAGCTCAAGTTGTTTCCTTTTTCTTTGAGAGGAAAAGCTAAAGATTGGTTGCTGTCTTTGACTAAGAATAGTATTGATTCATGGGCTAAGTGTAAGGATGCTTTTATTGGTAGATATTATCCTCCTGCTAAAATTATATCTCTGCGTAGCAATATTATGAAGTTTAGTCAGTTTGATAATGAACATGTTGCTCAAGCTTGGGAAAGAATGAAATCTATGATAAAGAATTGCCCCACTCATGGACTGACTACTTGGATGATTGTCCAAACTTTTTATGCAGGACTGAATTTTTCTTCGAGGAACCTACTTGATTCAGCTACTGGAGGCACTTTTATGTCCCTTACCTTGGGCGCCGCAACAAAGCTACTTGACAACATGATGGTAAATTATTCTGAATGGCACACCGAGAGAGCTCCACAAGGTAAGAAGGTAAATTCTGTTGAGGTAACCTCTTCCTTGAGTGAAAAGATTGATACCATTATGGCTATGCTTGCTAATGATAGGACTCATGTAGATCCTAATAATGTTCCTTTAGCCTCTTTGGTTGCTCAAGAAGAGCATGTTGATGTGAACTTCATTAGAAACAATAATTTTAACAACAATGCTTATAGGAACAATTTTGCTAGTAACAATTATAGGCCGTATCCTTCTACCAATGGTAATGGTTATGGTAACTCTTGTGGTAACTCCTCCAACAACACTAGGGCCGCGCCCTCCGAGCTTGAGGTAATGCTCAAGGACTTCATCGGTAAGCAAAATGCTTTTAACAAGTCTGTTGAGGAAAAGTTAGGCAAAATTGATATTCTTGCTTCTAAAGTTGATAGCCTTGCTCATGATGTTGAACTTCTGAAATTAAAAGTGTTGCCTAATGATGTGGAAGAGAACAATGTTTTTGCTACTGCTAATGCTATTCAAGTTGGAATAGATGAAAATATTAGATTGTTAGCAGAATTGCATGCTAGATGGGAAAGAGAGGATGAGATTGCTAGGAATATGAAAGTTTGCACTATTACTACCTCTAATGATGTTGTTCCTAATGCTAGCAATCCTCTTACTTTGATTGGTGTAGAGAAAACTCCCACTCCTTGTGTTAAAAAGCCTAAAACTGCCAAAACTTTTTCTCAAAAGAGTGCTGAAATTTTTCAGAGTGTAGGAGAGGATGGCTCTACTTATTTTAATGATTTTGATGTTGATGGCTGCAATATATCTGAAGTAATTTTGTTCTTGCAAAAGCTTGCTTTGACTCCCAATGCTAGTTCTTTAAATATTGCTTTTACTAAGCATATCACCAATGCTCTCATGAAAATTAGGGATGAAAAGTTGCAGCAAAAAGCTTCTGTTCCCAAGAAGTTAGAAGATGGTTGGGAACCCATCATTGATATGCATGTTAATGGTTTTGATTGCCATGCTTTATGTGATCTAGGTGCTAGTATTTCTATTATGCCTAGAAAGATTTATGATATGCTTGATTTACCGCCGCTTGAAAAGTGTTATTATGATGTTCCTATTGCTGATGTTGCTACGAAGAAACCTTTGGGAAGGATTAATGATGTTCCTATTATGGTTAACAATAACCTTGTGCCCGTTGATTTTCTCGTTATGGACGTTGAATGCCATGCTTCATGTCCTATTATTTTGGGAAGACCCTTTTTCGAACTGTAGGTGCCATCATTGATATGAAGGAAGGCACCATCAAATATCAATTCCCACTCAAGAAAGGTATGGAACACTTCCCTAGGAAAAGAAATAAATTACTTTTTGACTCTATTCTTAGAGCAAATTATGAGCTTGATGCTTCATCACTTGATGTTACTTGATTCGCAATTTTCTGCGCCTAGCTCAAAGGCGTTCAAGAAAAGCACTCTTGGGAGATAACCCAATGTTTTATTTTTAGTACTTTTTCTTTTATTTGAGTCTTGGAAGTCATTACTACTGTAATGACCTCTCCTTATCCTTTTTATTTTATTGTTGTGCCAAGAGAAGCCTCTAATTCGAGTGAGGTAAAGATTTGGGGATGTTGCTGTCCTGAAACTGTTTTCGGTGTTGCGCCGTAAAAATTCGTACAAATTCTCTGTATATCTTTTAGACCTGCGATTTCTTGTGCATATGCCCCAGGTTATATCCAAACTTTCGTTAGTTGAACACTTTTTGATTTAAGCAACAGAAAACACCTAAAAAATTCTACCTTTGTCAGCTGTTCTTTTTTGACAGATTTTTGCCAATATTTGTGTTTGCCGCTTTATCGCTTTCTTTTGAGTTCTTTTGATCACGGAACTTTTGGGGAAGTTGCTACAGTAGTATATACTTTATATGTGGTGGTTTTGGGTTGAAACCTGAAGCAAAAGAGGTTGATTATATGTTATGCCTACACTAATGTTGCTAATAGATTTGTGTTTAGTTTTGTATGAAGGAAGTTTTCAAGTGTAGGGATTGGAGAATGATGAGATGAGTTGAAGAATGGACAAAAGCTCAAGCTTGGGGATGCCCACGTATCACCCCAAGAAATATCCAAGAAGTACAAGCGTCAAAGCTTGGGGATGCCCCCGAGGCACCCCTTCTTCATCGGCAAAAATCAGGTCACCTTTCAAGACACTATATTTTTATTGCTTCATGCACTATGTGTTTTTCTTGGAGCGTCAGTTGTTTTAGTTTTCTTTATTAGTTTAGTTTGTTTTCTGCAATAAATGGTTGGACCCCAACAAATTTCCTTTGGATAAGTTGCATTGCTTTTCATTTGCTAAGAACGCTCTAGTTTTCATTCTTATCAAAAACCGAGTGTTCTTCTTTTTCTGCAACTGCTTTTGGTTTTCGTTTTCGCCTTGATTTGCGTTCAGACCTTGTCATATCTTTTCATCAAGGTGTATTTTTGCCTCTGATATTTATTGGTTTTCATCAAAAGAGGTGTCTTAAAAAATTTCAAATGGTGTTGGAAAAGAGAAAAAGCTCTATGCAAAAAAGTGGTACAAGAAGGAGCTTGTGTAGACTGCGGCTTAGGCTTTTTCATGTCATGCTTGATGTCTTTTTGATAGTATGCTTAGTGGTTTTGCTGTAGCATGACTTGTCTCAAATAACTGAGATTGCTTAATGAGCCTTTGAAAAAATCATGCATTGTTTTTATTGTTTGGAAGCATTATTTTGGTTTTCTCCTTGATGCTTTATTTGGGTTGACTTGGCACATGCTCACACATGTTAGACTCATACAAAGTCGCCAATAGCCTTTATGATCATTTAGTTTTTGACTTTTGATGCCATCTTATGCTTCTTTTAATGTCGCTTTGTCGCTTTGCATGATTATGGCCATTATTGCTCTCTTAGTTGGTCGCTCCCAGTCTTTTGCTAGCCCTCGCCTTGTACTGAGTATGAGCTCTACTCGTGCATCCAACTCCTAAAAACCAAGTTTTTCCAAAGTGTCCACCATACATACCTACTAGCAATTTGCTATTCCAAGTAAATTTGACTTGCTTTTATTTTCTCTTCAAATTAAACTCTTACCAGTGTTATGCGAAAATTGGTCAGTAAGGCTCTCATGAACCGGAAGGCACACTTTACTTTTTCTTGTTCTTAAAAATTTGACATTGTGGTCTCTTATGTTGAGTTGTTATGCTTGCAAGTTGTCAGTTGGATACAAGCCCAACCATGCTGTCATGGGGCAAGTTTTCAACATTGCACTTCTTATTTGAGTTGATATCGTGATCTTTTGTTTATGGATGCCCGCGGTGTGAAATGAATTGGGAATCTTGCGGGGATCATGGAGTTTGTATATGTGTTAGGGAAACGCCTGGGCTGCCAATCTAAGCCATGCATAATTCATGGTGGAAATTTGCAGCATACCCATGGTGGACATTCGACGACGCATCTCAAAATAAAAAGCTAAACAAATGGTAAATAAAAGAGATGTCGAGGTGTTCATTGTCTGCTTGTCCTGTCATTTTGATGTGGGCTTGTTCCATGTCATCGGGCACGGAGGTACCCCGTTGGCAGTTCTCAATGATACGCATATACCTACAATGACAAGAGCCTTGCTTGGGACTCTAAGTAGAGTAGCATGAGGTTTGGGTACTCATATTCACGGGACACGAGGTTTTCGACTTATGATTTGTCAAGCATATGCATCATAATTGTTCTCGCATTAACTCTAACCATTCAAGATGCTTATGATGGGGGCAATGAGAGCTCAAAGCCGGTAAGTACCATAATTTTTGAAGGTTATAAAACTTGCAATCACTGCTTCCCTCCGCGAAGGGCCTTTCTTTTACTTTTATGTCGAGTCACCACCTTCTATCTTTATGCACCATTAAGAGAGCATAGTTGTCATTCTTAGTATAATGTGCATTGTCCCGAAGTTTTCATTGATTGATTCATATTGTTGGTTTCACTTGTTCTTAAATTATTTGTATCTAGTCGCCCTCTTAAACTTGAAGGTGTCCTATGCATTTATGTTTTGCTCTCTATTAAGGACAAGCTGAAAACCATTTGTATGTTTTTCCTTATGATTTGAACACACGTTTAACTTTCATTGTTTCATTTTCATGATCTTTTGTTTGTGTTCATTTGCATGTTACAACATGGTTGCTAAGTTTCTATTGTCAAGATTATATCTTTCATGCCCATGTTTTAAGTTCTTATGATCCCAGCTCACAAATGTTTACATATATGATCAAGATTGTGTAGGTGCATGTCACCTCAAAAATTATTCTTTTGTTATCACTTACCTACTCGAGGACGAGCAGGAGTTAAGCTTGGGGATGCTTGATACGTCTCCAATGTATCTATAATTTTTGATGCTCCATGTTTGTTTTTACACCTTTTGCCTACTGTTTCGTTACACTTCGTGGCACTTTTATGCATTTTCCGGAACTAACCTACTAACAAGCTGCCACAGTGCCAGTTCCCTGTTTTCTGCTGTTTTTGTGTTTCAGAAAAGCTACATAGGAAATATTCTCGGAATTGGACGAAACAAGTTCCTGAAGTCTTATTTTTCCCGGAAGCTTCAATAGATCCAAAGAGGAGTAGGAGGGGGGCCACGAGGGCCCCACACACCAGGGCGGCGCGGCCCAGGCCCTGGCCGCGCCCCCTATGTGTGAGGGTGCCTCGGGCCACCTCTGACGATACCCCTTCGCCTATAAATACCCCCCAACGGAAAAAACCTAACGACCCGATCAGTTTTCCAGAACACATCGCGATCCACCTCCGCCGTCGACCCGAAGATCGGGAGGGTCCAGAAGTTCTTCCTGGCACCCTGCCGGAGAGGGGAATCACCACCAGAGGTCTTCTTCATCGCCATGCTTGCCTCCGGAGCGATGAGTGAGTAGTCTACCTTGGACTATGGGTCCATAGCAGTAGCTAGATGGTTGTCCTCTCCACCATGTGCTTCATGTTTAGATCTCATGAGCTGCCCTACATGATTGAGATCACCGTTATGTAATTCTACATGTTTGGTTTGTTGGGATCCGATGAATATTGGTGTTATGATTGAGTTGCTATACTGAAATATATCTTATGTTATCTCTATGTTGTTTATGATCTTGCATGCTCTCTGTTGTTAGTAGCTATCTTGGCCGAGTAGTTGCTAGTGACTCCAAGAGGGGGTATTTATGCTCGATAGTGGGTTCATGCCTCTATTTAATCTGGGGGAGTGACAGAAACCTCTAAGGTTGTAGATGTGCTTTTGCTACTAGGGAGAAAACAACATTCATATGCTCGAGGGCATATGCTTTGTTTACATTACACACTTTGCTTAATGCAGTTATCTGTTCTTCGCAACTTAATACTCATGGAGTGTCCGGATGATATCCCCGGGAGTGGATTATTAGTCATAGATGCAGTTGGATGGCGGTCTATGTATTTTGTTGTAATGCCCAGAGTAAATCGCATAGTGATCTTCTTGACATATCACGTTTATCTTTATTCTATCAATTGCCCAACTGTAATTTGTTTACCCAGCATGTGTTATTTATCTTATGGAGAGACACCACTAGTGAACTGTGGATCCCGGTCTGATTTCCATCATATTGCTATCACCTGTTTACTTTACTCGCACCGTTTACTTTACTCGCATACTATTATCACTTTCCACTCGATACGCTCATACCCTTTGTTTCAAGCAAACCGGTGAGATTGACAACCTCATCGCAAGTTGGGAACAAAGTATTTGGTTGTGTTGTGTGCAGGTTCCACGTTGCTGCTCGCAAAGCAAAGCTTGGACGAGGCGCCACATATAAATTATCCGAAGCTGTCGCTAAGCCAGTCCGCATCACCTTCAGTCGTATTGTCTGCTCTTCTCCTGATCGACATACCTTGGTTTCTTAACTGAGGGAAAACTTGCTGCAATATTCATCAAAACCTTCTCTTGGGGTTTTCCAACTGGCCGGTCATTTAATTTCATACACCATCGACTTGGCCCCATCACTTCCAAAACACCGAAGAGGAGACGGAGCCGGACCAGAGGGTGGCTGATACGTCTCCAACGTATCTATAATTTTTGATGCTCCATGCTTGTTTTTACACCATTTGCCTACTGTTTCGTTACACTTAGTGGCACTTTTATGCATTTTCCGGAACTAACCTATTAACAAGTTGCCACAGTGCCAGTTCCCTGTTTTCTGCTGTTTTTGTGTTTCAAAAGTGATACACAGGAAATATTCTCAGAATTGGACGAAACAAGTTCCTGAAGTCTTATTTTACCCGAAAGCTTCCAGAGATCCGAAGGAGAGAAGGAGAGGGGCCACTAGGGGCCCACACGCCTGGCTGGCGCGGCCAGCCCCTGGCCCGCGCCACCATGGTGTGAGGACGCCTGGTCCCTCCTCTGACATCGCCCCTTCGCCTATAAAGACCCCCCGACGGAAAAAACCTAAGTACCCGATCACTTTTCCAGAACACATCGCGATCCGCCGCCGCCGTCGACCCGAAGATCGGGAGGGTCCAGAAGCTCTTCCCGGCACCCTGCCGGAGAGGGGAATCGCCACCGGAGGTCTTCTTCATCACCATGCTTGCCTCCGGAGCGATGAGTGAGTAGTCTACCTTGGACTATGGGTCCATAGCAGTAGCTAGATGGTTGTCTTCTCCACCATGTGCTTCATGTTTAGATCTCATGAGCTGCCCTACATGATTGAGACCACCGTTATGTAATTCTACATGTTTGGTTTGTTGGGATCCGATGAATATTGGTGTTATGATTGAGTTGCTATACTGAAATATATCTTATGTTATCTCTATGTTGTTTATGATCTTGCATGCTCTCCGTTGTTAGTAGCTATCTTGGCCGAGTAGTTGCTAGTGACTCCAAGAGGGGGTATTTATGCTCGATAGTGGGTTCATGCCTCTATTTAACCTGGGGGAGTGACAGAAACCTCTAAGGTTGTAGATGTGCTGTTGCTACTAGGGAGAAAACAACATTCATATGCTCAAGGGCATATGCTTTGTTTACATTACACACTTTGCTTAATGCAATTATCTGTTGTTCGCAACTTAATACTTGTGGAGTTCTCGGATTGATTCGCCACAAGTGGATTATTAGTCATAGATGCAGTTGGATGGCGGTCTATGTATTTTGTTGTAATGCCCAGAGTAAATCTCATAGTGATCTTCTTGACATATCACGTTTATCTTTATTCTATCAATTGCCCAACTGTAATTTGTTTACCCAGCATGTGTTATTTATCTTATGGAGAGACACCACTAGTGAACTGTGGATCCCGGTCCTATTTCCATCATATTGCTATCACCTGTTTACTTTACTCGTACTATTTACTTTACTCGCATACTTTTACTGTTTTCCACTCGATACACTCATAACCTTTGTTTCAAGAAAACCGGTGAGATTGACAACCTCATCGTAAGTTGGGAGCAAAGTACTTGGCTGTGTGTGTGCAGGTTCCGCGTTGCAGCTAGCAAGCAAAGCTTGGACGAGGCGCCATATATAAATTGTCCGAAGCTATCGCAAACTAGCAAGCATCACCTTCAGTCGTTTGTCTCTCCACTCCAAGAACGATAAACCTTGGTTTCTTAACTGAGGGAAAACCAGCTGCTATACTCATCACACCTTCCTCTTGGGGTTCCCAACGGGCTTGTCATTCACCAGGCATCAAGCTGTTTTTCTGGCGCCGTTGCCGGGGAGGAAGTAGAAGACTTCTGCGAGGGGAGTTTTTCGCACGCACATCCTTTACTTTGTTATTGTTTTGCTTTACTTTATTTATTTTATCTGCATCGTTTTATATCAAAAACCCAAAAAAATTAGAATCCTTGGTAGTTGTTATTTCTTTACTTTTAGTTTATTATGTTGATCCCTAAGTATGTTCTGGAGGACCTCTCAGTAGGTAGTGGTTCGATTATTGGCAAAAGTAACATTGAGGAGTTCTTTAATCACATTAGTATGCATGAGGAAGTTGAGGAGAAATCTTTGGTTGAGCTAGCTCCTAGTATTGAAGTTGCTTCTGCTAATTTGATTCACATGTTGGAGACCAGGTTTGCTAGTCTTAATCCTTTTATGCAATACATGTTCCTTAAGCTTCATGAAATTGAAGATCCTGAAAAGAAAGCTTTTATCTTGGAAGCTTTGCGCCTAGAATTTAAAGATGTCGTTATTGAAGCTAGGAAAGTTCTTAAACGTTTTAATAAACTCGGTTCACCTATAAAGGTTATTAGTACAAACGATGAAGGGGCCGAAATACCTATACCTTGCAAGCTTTTGGGATTGTGTGAAGCTTTCGAAAATAATTTTGAATGGATTTGTCCTGAAAATCTTTTTGATGAGAGTAGTGAACCAAAGCGTGATCACAAAGGGTCTTCAAAAACTTATGTGGATGAAATTCAATGCCTTATTGACAAGACCTCTACAGTTGATCTTGATGCTTCATCACTTGATGTTACTTGATTCGCAATTTTCTGCGCCTAGCTCAAAGGCGTTAAAGAAAAGCACTCTTGGGAGATAACCCAATGTTTTTATTTTCAGTACTTTTTCTTTTATTTGAGTCTTGGAAGTCATTACTACTGTAATGACCGCTCCTTATCTTATTTATTTTGTTTTTGTGCCAAGAGAAGCCTCTAATTCGAGTGAGGTAAAGATTTGGGGATGTTGCTGTCCTGAAACTGTTTTTGGTGCTGCACCATAAAAATTCGTATAAATTCTCTGTTTATCTTTTGGACCTGCGATTTCTTGTGCATATGCCCCAGGTTATATCCAAACTTTTGTTAGTTGAACACTTTTTGATTTGAGCAACAGAAAACCCCTCAAAAATATTTGTTTTTGCCACTTTATCGCCTTCTTTTGAGTTCTTTTGATCATGGAACTTTTGGGGAAGTTGCTACAGTAGTATATACTTTATATGTGGTGGTTTTGAGTTGAAACCTGAAGCAAAAAAGTGGTTGATTATATGTTATGCCTACACTAATGTTGCTAATAGATTTGTGTTTAGTTTTGTATGAAGGAAGTTTTCAAGTGTAGGGATGGAGAATGATGAGATGAGTTGAAGAATGGACAAAAGCTCATGCTTGGGGATGCCCATGCATCACCCCAAGAAATATCCAAGAAGTACAAGCGTCAAAGCTTGGGGATGCCCCCGAGGCACCCCTTCTTCATCGGCAAAAATCAGGTCACCTTTCAAGACACTATATTTTTATTGCTTCATGCACTATGTGTTTTTCTTGGAGCGTCAGTTGTTTTAGTTTTCTTAGTTAGTTTAGTTTTGTTTGCTGCAATAAATGGTTGGACCCCAACAAATTTCCTTTGGAGAAGTTGCCTCGCTTTTCATTTGCCAAGAACACTCTAGTTTTCACTCTTATCGTTCATCGAGTGTTCTTCTTTTTCTGCTACTGCTTTTCATTTTCGTTTTCGCCTTGATTTGCGTTCAGACCTTGTCATATCTTTTCATCAAGGTGTATTTTTGCCTCTGATCTTTATTGGTTTTCATCAAAAGATGTGTCTTTAAAAATTTCAAATGGTGTTGGAAAAGAGAAAAAACTTTGTGCAAAATAGTGGTACAAGAAGGAGCTTGTGTAGACTGCGGCTTAGGCTTTTTCATGTCGTGCTTGATGTATTTTTGATAGTATTCTTAGTGGTTTTTCTGTAGCATGACTTGTCTCAAATAACTGAGATTGCTTAATGAGCCTTTGAAAAAATCATGCGTTGTTTTTATTGTATGGAAGCATTATTTTGGTTTTCTCCTTGATGCTTTATTTGGGTTGACTTGGCGCATGCTCACACATGTTAGACTCTTACAAAGTCGCCAATAGCCTCTATGATCATTTAGTTTTTAACTTTTGATGCCATCTTATGCTTCTTTTAATGTCGCTTTGTCGCTTTGCATGATTATGGCCATTATTGCTCTCTTAGTTGGTCGCTCCCAGTCTTTTGCTAGCCCTCGCCTTGTACTGAGTATGAGCTCTACTCGTGCAGCCAACTCCTAAAAGCCAAAGTTTTCCAAAGTGTCCACCATATATACCTACTAGCAATTTGCTATTCCAAGTAAATTTGACTTGCTTTTATTTTCTCTTCAAATTAAACTCTTACCAGTGTTATGCGAAATTCGGTCAGTAAAGCTCTCACGAACCGGAAGGCACACTTTACTTTTTCCTGTTCTTAAAAATTTGACATTGTGGTCTCTTATGTTGAGTTGTTATGCTTGCAAGTTGTAAGTTGGAGACTAGCCCAGCCATGCTGTCATGGGCAAGCTTTCAACATTGCACTTCTTATTTGAGTTGATATCGTGATCTTTTGTTTATGGATGCTCGCGGTGTGAAATGAATTGGGAATCTTGTGAGGATCATGGAGTTTGTATATGTGTTAGGGAAACGCCGGGCCGCCAATCTAAGCCATGCATAATTCATGGTGGAAATTTGCAGCATACCCATGGTGAACATTCGACGACGCATCTCACAATGAAAAGCTAAACAAAAGGCAAATAAAAGAGATGTCGAGGTGTTCATTGTCTGCTTGTCCTGTCATTTTGGTGTGGGCTTGTTCTATGTCATCGGGCACGGAGGTGCCCCATTGGCGGTTCTCAATGATATGCATATATTTACAATGACAAGAGCCTTGCTTGGGACTCTAAGTAAAGTAGCATGAGGTTTGGGTACTCGTATTCACGGGGCACGAGGTTTTCAACTTATGATTTGTCAAGCATATGCATCATAATTGTTCTCGCATTAACTTTAACCATTCAAGATGCTTATGATGGGGGCAATGAGAGCTCAAAGCCGGTAAGTACCATAATTTTTGAAGGTTATAAAACTTGCAATCACTGCTTCCCTCTGCGAAGGGCCTTTCTTTTACTTTTATGTTTTGTCACCACCTTCTATCTTTATGCACCATTAAGAGAGCATAGTTGTCATTCTTAGTGTAATATGCATTGTCCCAAAGTTCATTGATTGATTCATATTGTTGGTTTCACTTGTTCTTAAATTATTTGTATCTAGTCGCCCTCTTAAACTTGAAGGTGTCCTATGCATTTATGTTTTGCTCTCTTTGAAGGACAAGCTGAAAACCATTTGTATGTTTTTCCTTATGATTTGAACACACGTTTGACTTTCATTGTTTCATTTTCATGATCTTTTGTTTGTGTTCATTTGCATGTTTACAACATGGTTGCTAAGTTCTTATTGTCAAGATTATATCTTCATGCCCATGTTTTAAGTTCTTATGATCCCAGCTCACAAATGCTTACATACATGATCAAGATTGTGTAGGTGCATGTCACCTCAAAAATTATTCTTTTGTTATCACTTACCTACTCGAGGACGAGCTAGAGTTAAGCTTGGGGATGCTTGATACGTCTCCAACGTATCTATAATTTTTGATGCTCCATGCTTGTTTTTACACCATTTGCCTACTGTTTCGTTACACTTAGTGGCACTTTTATGGATTTTCCGGAACTAACCTATTAACAAGTTGCCACAGTGCCAGTTCCCTGTTTTCTGCTATTTTTGTGTTTCAAAAGTGATACACAGGAAATATTCTCGGAATTGGACGAAACAAGTTCCTGAAGTCTTATTTTACCCGGAAGCTTCTAGAGATCCGAAGGAGAGAAGGAGAGGGGCCACTAGGAGCCCACACGCCTGGCTGGCGCGGCCAGCCCCTGGCCCGCGCCACCATGGTGTGAGGACGCCTGGTCCCTCCTCTGACATCACCCCTTTGCCTATAAAGACCCCCCGACGGAAAAAACCTAAGTACCCGATCACTTTTCCAGAACACAACGCGATCCGCCGCCGCCGTCGACCCGAAGATCGGGAGGGTCCAGAAGCTCTTCCCGGCACCCTGCCGGAGAGGGGAATCACCACCGGAGGTCTTCTTCATCGCCATGCTTGCCTCCGACGCAATGAGTGAGTAGTCTACCTTGGACTATGGGTCCATAGCAGTAGCTAGATGGTTGTCTTCTCCACCATGTGCTTCATGTTTAGATCTCATGAGCTGCCCTACATGATTGAGATCACCGTTATGTAATTCTACATGTTTGGTTTATTGGGATCCGATGAATATAGGTGTTTATGATTGAGTTGCTGTACTGAATATTATCTTATGTTATCTCTATGTTGTTTATGATCTTGCATGCTCTCCGTTGTTAGTAGCTATCTTGGCCAAGTAGTTGCTAGTGACTCCAAGAGGGGGTATTTATGCTCGATAGTGGGTTCATGCCTCTATTTAACCTGGGGGAGTGACAGAAACCTCTAAGGTTGTAGATGTGCTGTTGCTACTAGGGAGAAAACAACATTCATATGCTCAAGGGCATATGCTTTGTTTACATTACACACTTTGCTTAATGCAATTATCTGTTGTTCGCAACTTAATACTTGTGGAGTTCTCGGATTGATTCGCCATAAGTGGATTATTAGTCATAGATGCAGTTGGATGGCGGTCTATGTATTTTGTTGTAATGCCCAGAGTAAATCTCATAGTGATCTTCTTGACATATCACGTTTATCTTTATTCTATCAATTGCCCAACTGTAATTTGTTTACCCAACATGTGTTATTTATCTTATGGAGAGACACCACTAGCGAACTGTGGATCCCGGTCCTATTTCCATCATATTGCTATCACCTGTTTACTTTACTCGTACTGTTTACTTTACTCGCATACTTTTACTGTTTTCCACTCGATACACTCATAACCTTTGTTTCAAGCAAACCGGTGAGATTGACAACCTCATCGTAAGTTGGGAGCAAAATACTTGGCTGTGTGTGTGCAGGTTCCGCGTTGCAGCTAGCAAGCAAAGCTTGGACGAGGCGCCATATATAAATTGTCTGAAGCTGTCGCAAACTAGCATGCATCACCTTCAGTCGTTTGTCTCTCCTCTCCAAGAACGATAAACCTTGGTTTCTTAACTGAGGGAAAACCAGCTGCTATACTCATCACACCTTCCTCTTGGGGTTCCCAACGGGCTGGTCATTCACCACGCATCAGTGGCCACACCACCAGGGGGCGCGGCCCACCCCTGGCCCACGCCGGCCTATGGTGTGGGCCCCCTGGTCCACTTCTGATGCCGCCCCTTCGCCTATAAAGACCCCCCGGCGGGAAAAACCTAAATACCCGATCACTTTTCTAGAATACATCGCGATCTGCCGCCGCCGTCGACCCGAAGATCGGGAGGGTCCAGAAGCTCTTCCCGGCACCCTGCCGGAGAGGGGAATCACCACCGGAGGTCTTCTTCATCGCCATGCTTGCCTCCGACGCAATGAGTGAGTAGTCTACCTTGGACTATGGGTCCATAGCAGTAGCTAGATGGTTGTCTTCTCCACCATGTGCTTCATGTTTAGATTTCGTGAGCTGCCTTACATGATCGAGATCACCTTTCTGTAATTCTACATGTTGTGTTTGTTGGGATCCGATGAATATTGGTGTTATGATTGAGTTGATGTGCTGAATATTATCTTATGTTATCTATATGTTGTTTATGATCTTGCATGCTCTCCGTTGATAGTAGCTATCTTGGCCGAGTAGTTGCTAGTGACTCCAAGAGGGGGTATTTATGCTCGATAGTGGGTTCATGCCTCTATTAAATCTGGGGGAGTGACAGAAACCTCTAAGGTTGTAGATGTGCTGTTGCCATTAGGGAGAAAACAACATTCATATGCTCAAGGGCATATGCTTTGTTTACATTACACACTTTGGTTAATGCAATTATCTGTTGTTCGCAACTTAATACTTGTGGAGTTTTTGGATTGATTCGCCACAAGTGGATTATTAGTCATAGATGCAGTTGGATGGCGGTCTATGTATCTTGTTGTAATGCCCAGAGTAAATCTCATAGTGATCCTCTCGACATGTACGTTGTCTTTATTCTATCAATTGCCCAACTGTAATTTGTTTACCCAGCATGTGTTATTTTATCTTATGGAGAGACACCGCTAGTGAACTGTGGACCCTGGTCCTATTTCCTTTATATTGCTATCACCTGTTTACTTTACTCGCACTGTTTACTTTACTCGCATATTACTATTGCTTTCCACTCGATACGCTCATACCCTTTGTTTCAAGCAAACCGGTGAGATTGACAACCTCATCGTAAGTTGGGAACAAAGTATTTGGTTGTGTTGTGTGCAGGTTCCATGTTGCCGCTCGCAAAGCAAAGCTTGGACGAGTGTTGTGCGTGGTTGACGGCACCAGAATATTCCTTGTGCGTGGTGAATGACCAACCCGTTGGGAACCCCAAGAGGAAGGTGTCATGAGTATAGCAGCTGGTTTTCCCTCAGTTAAGAAACCAAGGTATGTCGATCTTGGAGAGGAGAGACAAACGATTGAAGGTGATGCTTGCTAGTTTGCGACAGCTTCGGACAATTTATATATGGCGCCTCGTCCAAGCTTTGCTTGCTAGCTGCAACGCGGAACCTGCACACAACACAACCAAGTACTTTGTTCCCAACTTGCGATGAGGTTGTCAATCTCACCGGTTTGCTTGAAACAAAGGTTATGAGCGTATCGAGTGGAAAACAATAGAGTATGCGAGTAAAGTAAACAGTGTGAGTAAAGTAAACAGTGCGAGTAAAGTAAACAGGTGATACCAATATGATGGAAATAGGACCGGGGTCCACAGTTCACTAGTGGTGTCTCTCCATAAGATAAATAACACATGCTGGGTAAACAAATTACAGTTGGGCAATTGATAGAATAAAGATAAACGTGATATGTCAAGAAGATCACTATGAGATTTACTCTGGGCATTACAACAAAATACATAGACCGCCATCCAACTGCATCTATGACTAATAATCCACTCACGGGGATATCATCCGAACACCCCATGAGTATTAAGTTGCGAACAACAGATAATTGCATTAAGCAAAGTGTGTAATGTAAACAAAGCATATGCCCTTGAGCATATGAATGTTGTTTTCTCCCTAGTAGCAACAACACATCTACAACCTTAGAGGTTTATGTCACTCCCCCAGGTTAAATAGAGGCATGAACCCACTATCGAGCATAAATACCCCCTCTTAGAGTCACTAGCAACTACTCGGCCAAGATAGCTACTAACAACGGAGAGCATGCAAGATCATAAACAACATAGAGATAACATAAGATATATTTCAGTATAGCAACTCAATCATAACACCAATATTCATCGGATCCCAACAAACCAAACATGTAGAATTACATAACGGTGATCTCAATCATGTAGGGCAGCTCATGAGATCTAAACATGAAGCACATGGTGGAGAAGACAACCATCTAGCTACTGCTATGGACCCATAGTCCAAGGTAGACTACTCACTCATCGCTCCGGAGGCAAGCATGGCGATGAAGAAGACCTCCGGTGGCGATTCCCCTCTCCGGCAGGGTGCCGGGAAGAGCTTCTGGACCCTCCCGATCTTCGGGTCGATGGCGGCGGCGGATCGCGATGTGTTCTGGAAAAGTGATCGGGCCTTTAGGTTTTTTCCGTCGGGGGGTCTTTATAGGCGAAGGGGCGATGTCAGAGGTGGGGCCAGGTGGCCTCACACCTGGCTAGCGCGGCCCAGGCCCAGGCCGCGCCGGCCTGGTGTGTGGGGCCCCTGTGGCCCCCTCCTACTCTCCTTCGGATATCTGGAAGCTTCCGGGTAAAATAAGACTTCAGGAACTTGTTTCGTCCAATTCCGAGAATATTTCCTGTGTATCACTTCGGAAACACAAAAACAGCAGAAAACAGGGAACTGGCACTGTGGCGACTTGTTAATAGGTTAGTTCTGGAAAATGCATAAAAGTGCCACAAAGTGTAACGAAACATTAGGCAAATGGTGTAAAAACAAGCATGGAGCATCAAAAATTATAGATACGTTGGAGACGTATCAAGCATCCCCAAGCTTAACTCCTGCTCGTCCTCGAGTAGGTAAGTGATAACAAAAGAATAATTTTTGAGGTGACATGCACCTACACAATTTTGATCATATATGTAAGCATTTGTGAGCTGGGATCATAAGAACTTAAAACATGGGCATGAAGATATAATCTTGACAATAAGAACTTAGCAACCATGTTGTAAACATGAAAATGAACACAAACAAAAGATCATGAAAATGAAACAATGAAAGTCAAACGTGTGTTCAAATCATAAGGAAAAACATACAAATGGTTTTCAGCTTGTCCTTCATAGAGAGCAAAACATAAATGCATAGGACACCTTCAAGTTTAAGAGGGCGACTAGATACAAATAATTTAAGAACAAGTGAAACCAACAATATGAATCAATCAATGAAAACTTTGGGACAATGCACACTATACTAAGAATGACAACTATGCTCTCTTAATGGTGCATAAAGATAGAAGGTGGTGACTCAACATAAAAGTAGAAGAAAGGCCCTTCGCAGAGGGAAGCAGTGATTGCAAGTTTTATAACCTTCAAAAATTATGGTACTTACTGGCTTTGAGCTCTCATTGCCCCCATCATAAGCATCTTGAATGGTTAAAGTTAATGCGAGAACAATTATGATGCATATGCTTGACAAATCATCAGTTGAAAACCTCGTGTCCCGTGAATACGATTACCCAAACCTCATGCTACTTTACTTAGAGTCCCAAGCAAGGCTCTTGTCATTGTAAATATATGCATATCATTGAAAACCGCCAATGGGGTACCTCCGTGCCTGATGACATGGAACAAGCCCACACCAAAATGATAGGACAAGCAGACAAAGAACACCTCGACATCTCTTTTATTTGCCATTTGTTTAGCTTTTTATTGTGAGATGCGTCGTCGAATGTTCACCATGGGTATGCTGCAAATTTCCACCATGAATTATGCATGGCTTAGATTAGCGGCCCGATGTTTCCCTAACACATTTACAAACTCCATGATCCCCATAAGATTCCCAATTCATTTCACACCGCGGGCATCCATAAACAAAAGATCACGATATCAACTCAAATAAGAAGTGCAATGTTGAAAGCTTGCCCATGACTGCATGGCTGGGCTAGTCTCCAACTTACAACTTGCAAGCATAACAACTCAACATAAGAGACCACAATGTCAAATTTTTAAGAACAGGAAAAAGTAAAGTGTGCCTTCCGGTTCGTGAGAGCTTTACTGACCGAATTTCGCATAACACTGGTAAGAGTTTAATTTGAAGAGAAAATAAAAGCAAGTCAAATTTACTTGGAATAGCAAATTGCTAGTAGGTATGTATGGTGGACACTTTGAAAACTTTGGCTTTTAGGAGTTGGATGCATGAGTAGAGCTCATACTCAGTATAAGGCGAGGGCTAGCAAAAGACTGGGAGCGACCAACTAAGAGAGCAATAATGGCCATAATCATGCAAACGATAAAGCGACATTAAAAGAAGCATAAGATGGCATCAAAAGTCAAAAACTAAATGATCATAGAATCTATTGGCGACTTTGTAAGAGTCTAACATGTGTGAGCATGCGCCAAGTCAACCCAAATAAAGCATCAAGGAGAAAACCAAAATAATGCTTCCAAATAATTAAAAACAACGCATGATTTTTTTTCAAAGGCTCATTAAGCAATCTCAGTTATTTGAGACAAGTCATGCTACAGCAAAACCACTAAGCATACTATCAAAAAGAAATCAAGCATGACATGAAAAAGCCTAAGCCGCAGTCTACACAAGCTCCTTCTTGTACCACTATTTTGCACAAAGCTTTTTCTCTTTTCCGACACCATTTGAAATTTTTAGAGATACCTCTTTTGACAAAAACCAATAAATATCAGAGGCAAAAATACACCTTGATAAACAAATATAAGAAGATCTGAACGCAAATCAAGGCGAAACCGAAAACCAAAAGCAGTAGCGGAAAAAGAAGAACACTCTGTGAACGATAAGAGTGAAAAACGGAGTGTTCTTGGCAAATGAAAACGAGTACATCTCCTCCAAAGGAAATTTGTTGGGGTCCAACCATTTATTGCAGCAAACAAAACTAAAATAAATAAGAAAACTAAAACAACTGATGCTCCAAGAAAAACACATAGTGCATGAAGCAATAAAAATATAGTGTTTTGAAAGGTGACCTGATTTTTGCCGATGAAGAAGGGGTGCCTCGGGGGCATCCCCAAGCTTTGACGTTTGTACTTCTTGGATATTTCTTGGGGTGATGCATGGGCATCTCCAAGCTTGAGCTTTTGTCCATTCTTCAACTCATCTCATCATTCTCCAATCCCTACACTTGAAAACTTCCTTCATACAAAACTAAACACAATTCTATTAGCAACATTAGTGTAGCATAACATATAATCAACCTCTTTCTGCTTCAGGTTTCAACTCAAAACCACCACATATATAGCAAATACCACTGTAGCAACTTCCCCAAAAGTTCCGTGATCAAAAGAACTCAAAAGAAAGCGATAAAGCGGCAAACATAAATATTGGCAGAAATCTGTCAAAACAGAACAGCTGACAAAGGCCGAATTTTTTAGGGGTTTTCTGTTGCTCAAATCAAAAAATGTTCAACTAACGAAAGTTTGGATATAACCTGGGGCATATGCACAAGAAATCGCAGGTCCAAAAGATATACAGAGAATTTATACGAATTTTTACGGTGCAGCACCGAAAACAGTTTCAGGACAGCAACATCCCCAAATCTTACCTGACTCAAATTAGAGGCTTCTCTTGGCACAAAAACAAAATAAACAAGATAAGGAGCGGTCATTACAGTAGTAATGACTTCCAAGACTCAAATAAAAGAAAAATTACTAAAAATAAAAACATTGGGTTATCTCCCAAGAGTGCTTTTCTTTAACGCCTTTGAGCTAGGCGCAGAAAATTGTGAATCAAGTAATATCAAGAGATGAAGTACTAGGATCAGCGCGTGCCTTACGTCTTCCTTTCTTACCTTTGCTCTTGACTCTAGGAAAGACATGGCTATTGCAAGGTGGAGAGATAAATCTTATATTGCCTTTTCCCACATCAATGACGGCGCCCAGGAGCTTCAAGAGGGATCTTCCAAGTGTGATTTGTCCTTTTCCTACACATTCAATAACAAGATAATCAGTAGATATCATTCTTCCTAGGACTTTTGTAAAAACTCCTTCAGCTATTCCAATGGGAAATATAGTGGCATTGTTAGTAAGAGAAATTCCTTCTCCCCCCTCAGAAAGCTTCCAAAGGCTCAAAGATTCATAAACATCCTTTGGCATGAGACAAAATTTAGTCATAATATCACAACGAGCATGAAATGTTTCACCACTAATGGTGATTTTTACTGTAGGATACCAACTCGAAGGTTCAGAATTTGTTGGCACATAATCAAAATGCTGGCGCAAAGTATTATAGCAAGAATTCAAACTAGCAGTGCGAGTCTCAAGAGTATAAAGTCTATTAAAAATGCACACCAGAGAGGAATCAAAATAGGTTGGCATGCTATAAATTGTAATCAACTTTTTTATAATATTGAAGGCTTGATCTCCATCACAATGAAGGAAATCTTCTTCTGCAGTAGCATCCAAAGCATATCTATAACGAAGAGCAAGTCCAAAGTAAAAACTACTAAGAAGCAAACTCAAGGTCATTTTAGGTTCAGTTTTTTCATGCCAATCATAAATTCTAGACCAAGCTTCCTTAAAACTTTCCTCGTCCTTTTTTTTAAAAGTAAAAATTATATCCTCGGGCGACATAGTAGCGACTGAACTAGACATAATAAACTAAAGTAAAGAAATAACAACTACCAAGGATTCTAATTTTTTTGGGTTTTTGATATAAAACAATGCAGGTAAAAATAAATAAAGTAAAGTAAAACAATAACAAAGTAAAGGATGTGCGTGCGAAAACTCCCCTCGCAGAAGTCTTCTACTTCCTCCCCGGCAACGGCGCCAGAAAAGAAGCTGCTGCGCGTGGTTGACGGCACCAGAATATTCCTTGTGCGTGGTGAATGACCAGCCCGTTGGGAACCCCAAGAGGAAGGTGTGATGAGTATAGCAGCTGGTTTTCCCTTAGTTAAGAAACCAAGGTATGTCGATCTTGGAGAGGAGAGACAAACGACTGAAGGTGATGCTTGCTAGTTTGCGACAGCTTTGGATAATTTATATATGGCGCCTCGTCCAAGCTTTGCTTGCTAGCTGCAACGCGGAACCTGCACACAACACAACCAAGTACTTTGTTCCCAACTTGCGATGAGGTTATCAATCTCACCGGTTTGCTTGAAACAAAGGTTATGAGCGTATCGAGTGGAAAACAATAGTGTATGCGAGTAAAGTAAACAGTGCGAGTAAAGTAAACAGGTGATAGCAATATGATGGAAATAGGACCGGGGTCCACAGTTCACTAGTGGTGTCTCTCCATAAGATAAATAACACATGCTGGGTAAACAATTTACAGTTGGGCAATTGATAGAATAAAGATAAACGTGATATGTCAAGAAGATCACTATGAGATTTACTCTGGGCATTACAACAAAATACATAGACCGTCATCCAACTGCATCTATGACTAATAATCCACTCACGGGGATATCATCCGAACACCCCATGAGTATTAAGTTGCGAACAACAGATAATTGCATTAAGCAAAGTGTGTAATGTAAACAAAGCATATGCCCTTGAGCATATGAATGTTGTTTTCTCCCTACTAGCAACAGCATATCTACAACCTTAGAGGTTTCTGTCACTCCCCCCAGGTTAAATAGAGGCATGAACCCACTATCGAGCATAAATACCCCCTCTTGGAGTCACTAGCAACTACTCGGCCAAGATAACTACTAACAACGGAGAGCATGCAAGATCATAAACAACATAGAGATAACATAAGATATATTTCAGTATAGCAACTCAATCATAACACCAATATTCATCGGATCCCAACAAACCAAACATGTAGAATTACATAACGGTGATCTCAATCATGTAGGGCAGCTCATGAGATCTAAACATGAAGCACATGGTGGAGAAGACACCCATCTAGCTACTGCTATGGACCCATAGTCCAAGGTAGACTACTCACTCATCGCTCCGGAGGCAAGCATGGCGATGAAGAAGACCTCGGGTGACGATTCCCCTCTCCGGCAGGGTGCCGGGAAGAGCTTCTAGACCCTCCCGGTCTTCGGGTCGACGGCGGCGGTGGATCGCGATGTGTTCTGGAAAAGTGATCGGGTCTTTAGGTTTTTTCCATCGGGGGGTCTTTATAGGCGAAGGGGCGATGTCAGAGGTGGGGCCAGGTGGCCTCACACCTGGCTGGCGTGGCCCAGACCCTGGCCGCGCCGGCCTGGTGTGTGGGGCCCCTGTGGACTCCCTCCTACTCTCCTTCGGATCTCTGGAAGCTTCCGGGTAAAATAAGACTTCAGGAACTTGTTTCATCCAATTCCGGGAATATTTCCTGTGTATCACTTCTGAAACACAAAAACAGCAGAAAACAGGGAACTGGCACTGTGGCGATTTGTTAATAGGTTAGTTCCGGAAAATGCATAAAAGTGCCACAAAGTGTAACGAAACATTAGGCAAATGGTGTAAAAACAAGCATGGAGCATCAAAAATTATAGATACGTTGGAGACGTATCAACGAGGCGCCCTATAAATTGTCCAAAGCTGTCGCGAAGCTAGCGGGCATCACCTTCAGTCGTATTCATCCTCCTACTGGATTGATAACCTTCGTTTCATAACTGAGGGAAAACTTGCTGCTATATTCAACAAACCTTCTCTTGGGGTTTTCCAACTGGCCGGTCATTTACTACATATTCCCACGTCAACTTGGCACAGAAGTTTCTGTCGCCGTTGCCGTGTATTAAAGAAGAAGCTTTCACAACATCATCACCGCGCCATCAGGCTGCCTCCCACGTAGAGCAAGGTTCTGGTAGGTTTACTCCTTCGAGGAGTCCTACTAGGACACGAGTTCTTTCGATATCATTAGTTAGTCCAAGTGGGCAAATGCCTTAGCCCCCAAGGAAACGTGGGGGGTGTCTGGCCAGAGGACCTTCCGGAGTATTCTAAAATATTCTTGAACCTTTTAGATGTTTCAGATTCTTCCACATAATTCTAGAACCTTCTAATACCTTCCATATATGCCCAAAACCATTTCGGACATTCCCGAGATGATTTTGGACACTTTTAGGATCATGCGAGACCTCTCCGAACCATTCCAAGACCATTGGAGAAACTCTCGAAACCCATCTATCTTATCTTCATAATATATTCAACTGACGCTAAACCTTTAAGTGTGTGACCCAATGTGTTAAGATATATGTACACATGTCTAAACATCGCCGCGACAATAATCACTTATGTGCAACTGAATCGCTACAATGATTCCTACCCATACCACAAAGATATTTATTGTGTGACCCTTTACAATTGTCCCTTAGGATTTCAGTTTACTTAGAGATACTTTGTACCACTCGAAATAAATTTGTTATGCTGTATCTCGTTTCCCGACATACTCTCTTTACTCATACCATGTTGTCGATGTTATTGTGACTAAAAACTTAGTCACGTGTCCGTCCAGACAATGAGAAACATCATAACATTGAGTGGGCCCAAAGAATATCTCTCCATCGTCAGAGTAATAAATCTCAATCTAAAGACAACAGAACTATAACATACCCTCTGATTACTCCACCATCATTCTAGTACTCACCCTTTCATGGGTAAGATTGAATGTCGCGGTAGCAATCTTTCAGTACCCATGTCTATTTCTCTCATAGTCTAACGAAACATATAAACAGTAATGTTTTTATACATGATTAAATAACAACAACATATTGACGACTTGGTTTCATAGTATATCAATGAGGTCTTGTCTAGCATCATTGTTCTCCCTGAACAATGTGCTCTCACTTATTATCGGCAACCTCATAACACTTTACTTATGCCTGTAGTTAGGTAAACAAGACTATCAGATAATAGGTAAAGTAATCTCAGAGCTAAGATTAGGAAACTCTTTGTTGTTTATTATTCCACATGTGTAATTAGGTTTTCCTCCAAATCTCACATTCGTAACCAATACAGTTATATCATATAATATAAAGGGATTTCTATTTTCGTGCCCTCGGGTCCTTAGTTGTGCTTAGTTTTCCCCAGCCGCTTAGTTTTTCCTCAGTTTTGCCCAAGCCCTTGTCTGAAACTCTCACAAGGAGCTCGGACGGGAGGAATCCCGTTAAGTTGACCGTTGGTTGGTGCTGGCAAGTGGGGCCGTTGTTAGTGCCCTGCAGTGGACACGCCTCCACTTATCCAGATCATCGTGGGACCCGCAACTTGTCCACGTTAGCGCACCGGACCCATAGCTTACCCAGGTGCCCGTTGCAAAATGGGAGCCCGAGCCAGCCCCGCGTCCGCGCCCGTGCCCGTGCCATTGCTTCCCCCTTCTTTCCCCGCGCCCCATTGTTCTTCTTCTCCGCCAGCGGCAGCCCTTCTCTGGCAGGCGGGTGATGTCTAGTTTCTCTTCGACCTCCCGTTCTTCATGGCCGCAGTATGGACCCGTGCCTTTGACAAGATGCCCTGACTGCCCACGCCAAGAGCCTCTGAAGCGGTCGATCTGTAAGACGAACGACAACGGCAACCGTGGACGTGAGTTCCTTGCATGCGAGAGCTTGCCATATAGAGAGGGGGATAAGGTTAGATCTCGCTCCAATTGCTCTGTTTTCTCTCGATTTTCTTATTATTCCCTCGAATTTGGGATTTAGGGTTCACGTTGTTGTTTTCAGATCCTGAAGAAATGCAGGTATTTCGAGTGGATCGATGTGTACGTTCAGAGGCTTAAATTGCAGGAATCAATTGGCGGTATTGGGGAGCGCAATTTGGGAGGGGGTACTTGCTGTAGAGAATGCGGCGGAGAGAGGGGCCATCCTGATTATGCCTAATGCTCCCAATGCAGAACTGGTGGAAGTGAAGGGAGAACTGAAGAAAATGAACAAGCAGTTAAAGCAGCTGATCGAGTTGAAGAAGCAAGCTAATCTGATGGCTGGTTGTTTTTTTTTATGTATAATTGCGATCGGATTCTTATCATTGCTCGTCAAGCGCTAGAAGTTGTTACAAGGGATCCCTTGTTACAAATCCATTATTCATTTACATGTACTTGTAGTTGTTTTCAAAGTTAGTGTGTGCATTCACCGAAATTACCAAAAAAAATTAGTGTTAGGGAATATAGGAATACTAAAGATAGTTGATAATTATTAGAGGGGTGACAAATAATGCATTCATCGAAATCCCACAAATATGTATGTCTCATGTTTATACCAAAATTATACCACTTTTGGGACGTTTCAAATAACCAAAACTATATCCCAAACTATATTCCCTAAAAGAAAAGGAATGCTAAAGAAAGTTGATAATTGTTAGAGGGGTGATAAATAATCCATTCACCGAAATCCCACAAATATGCCAAATATGTATGTCTCATGTTTCTACCAAAATTATACCATTTTTGGGCCATTTCAAATTTCCAAAACTATATTCGCTAAAAGAAAAGGAATGCTAAAGATAGTTGATAATTGTTAGAGGGGTGATAAATAATTCATTCACCGAAATGCCCCAAATATGCCAAACATGTATGTCTCATGTTTCTACCAAAATTATACCACTTTTGGGCCGTTTCAAATTACGAAAACTATATTCCCTAAAAGAAAAGGAATGCTAAAGATAGTTGATAATTGTTAGAGGGGTGATAAATATGTATGTCTCATGTTTCTACCAAAATTATACCACTTTTGGGCCATTTCAAATTACCAAAACTAAATTCTCTAAAAGAAAAGGAATGCTAAAGATAGTTGATAATTGTTAGAGGGGTGATAAATATGTATGTCTCTTGTTTACCACTTTTTAGTTTAACATTTTTAAATCGTGGAAAATAATGCATAAATAGAGGGAATATAGTTACGTGGCAAAATAATCCATAAATGCACTCGGATCGACTCCACCAACCGTTTATCCACCGACAGAGAGAGAGAGAGGGGTGGCCACGAAGAGAGAGAGAGGGGTGGCCACGAAGAGACGGATAGGGGTATACTGCCCGTTAGATCAGTGGATCAACGGTTGGTGGAGTCGATCCGTGTGACAACTGCTCAACCAATCAGGATAAGTTTGGGTTTCTGTGAGCATTTGTGACAATACTTGAGGGCAAAACTGAGTAGTACTAAGAAACCAAGGGCACGTAAATAGTAAATAGACTAAGGGATTCAAACAAAATAATTACAAAATGAAAAATGCGTGTTTTGTACAATATAATTCATATTGGGCTACATCAAATTATTTGCAATTCAAATATACATGAGTGTGACAATTATGGCCTCATTTAGACAAACTATGTTTTGGGGAAGATGTTTTGCAAAGGGGTTTGAGTGGAAAACCATGCATCTTCATAGCTACTAGTGATTATGAGAAGTGGCAATTTGTGGTAAAACATGATTTATCTATATTTGTTAAGGTGGCAGGTTGCGTAGGAAGACTCCATGAGTAGGTGCCACTATGTTTTTATTTTTTTGCGCATGAAATGACTCAATTAGCTATGTTAATCTCATTTGTTGACTCTCTGTTGACCAGCTACTTGAGGGTAGAACTGAGTATATTGCACTTGCCAGTCTAAGTACTCGAGGGGAAAACTGAGTACATATAAAATTTATGTATAAGGCCCGAGGGTAGAACTGAGTACACCAAACGTCGAAGGGTTAGCCTCGTGTCGCGGTGCACGCTGCAGCCGTGCATAGCGGACGCGTGTTGCGGTACACCAAACGCCACCTTTGTCTTTATAGAGCCCCTCTTTCTCTCTCTCGACGCTTGCCCACTCTCTCATTCTCACTGCAACCGCCTCTCCTGTCCCATCATCTTCTCCACTTCGCGTCGAAAAAAACCCCTAAGATAAAACCCCGGCGATGGAGAAGCATGAGATGCCCATCGCCGACGTAGCCGCCGGCGCATCGGCCGCCGCCCCCGTCCAGGCCCCCGTCGCTGCTTCCGACGTAGGCGCCGGCGCATCAGCCGCCGGCGCAATGGCCGCCGCCCCCGTCCAGGCCCCCGTCCAGGCACCCGTCCAGGCACCCGTCGAGGCCCCCATCGATTGGGACCTGTACGAAGACCCATACGAACCAGTGCCGTACGTCGTGTCGGCGAACCCCTACGACACCAGCATCGTCGACGACTACCCGGAGGTAACCCTTTGTTCCCTTATTCTTATGCCATTTCAATCCTTTTGTGTTAGATCTAGCGTTATTAGGGTCCGTCTGTTCCTAGTTCAATCCTTTTATGATAGATCTAGCGTTATTAGGGTTAGTCTGCTCCTAGTTCAAGCCTTTTATGATAGATCTAGCGTTATTATGATAGATCTAGCGTTATTAGTGTTTGTGATTTGCTTTTGTTTAAGATTCGGTTAACTTATGTGAGTAATCAATCCCATCCGGTTAATTTGTGCCGATGATGATGAATATTTGGGCACATATTGATTCAGGGTTTGGTTTGTGAACAATTGGTGTGTACAAATTTGTTGTGCATGATCTTTGGTTCACTGACCCAAATCCTGGATATAAGTGTGTCCAATGTAACTGAGGCTTCTTTTTTTCGTGCCCATATTATCATGCATGATCTTTTGTTCACTCTCTGTTCCATCATCGCTGCAATTCACTCCGTGTTTTTTGATCTTTGGTGCTATGTGACAGGTGCAGAGCAGCGACGTCGACAGCAACGACGAGTCCTTCCACACCAAGACTCGTCACGTCCTCAGGAGGCTGCAGTCCGGCCATTACGATCGCCACTTTGCTCGAGGCATTTACAGGTGCCCCTTCTGCAACAGGAGGCTCCGCGCCACCGACTTCAACTGCTTGGTGAACCATGCCGAATCCCTTGGCAGTGCCCCTGGCGGCGCTAGAGTTGGAACGACCGTGAACGTGCATGCGTTCATGGCCAAACACAAAGCACTTGGGATTCACCCGCGCAGCCTCCAAGCTTAATCCCATGTAAAATGTAGCTTATGTTGGATCTAGGGATCGGTAGTACTGTTGGATCTGTCCTGAATATATATATATATATATATATATATATATATATATATATATATATATATATATATATGCTATGTTGGCTGCTGTATGCAGCTTATCCTATATTTTCTCGATTTATTATGCTGCTGTGAATTTATCCTCTACTAGCTTCTAGATTTGCTACTAGATTTGTTAACATATTGGGCAAAAAACGAGGGCCAAAAGGCAACAATCATTAAAGAAAGACAGAAATAGAAGCTTCTCTAGATTTGATATTAATTTGATGAAAAGAGAGAGAACTGTTACAGAGAGAGAGAGGGGAAAAATGCGCTCTGAAAAATGCCAATTTGGGCCGAGAGAGACAAAACCGAGCTCTCACGTACAACCAAGCGCGGTCTCGTCCTGTCCCACGCGGTCCCGTTCTACCAGCCCCACGCGACGCGGCCCCACACGACGCGGCCCCACACGTCAGCACGGAACGGTCAACTAAACGGCAACCCTCCCATCCGAGCGTCTGCGAGGGGTTTCAAACTAGAGCGAGGGGAAAACTGAGGAAAAGTTAAGCGGCTGGGGAAAACTGAGTACAACTAACGACCCAGGGGCACGAAAATAGAAATCCCTAATATAAACACTTAATTATGAACACATAAATATGAATAATACAACTTTATTATTACCTCTAGGCCATATTTTGAACAATCTCCCACTTGCACTAGAGTCAATAATCTAGTCAATCTTTAAGCACTTAATACCTATGGCTTCTGGTGTTGTTCATATGCTTCTATTTGAAGGGCAACATGTGAATCTAGATCTCATAGAGTCATTTATTGACCTCCTACAATTTTCCTCTCATCTTCGATCTCTCCATAGCATTTTTTGCTTCTGGCGAGATTTAATAGAGATGGATTTGAGATTTTTGCTCTTAATATATTTGCATTTGGTGCATTCATTTGATCCCTATATGTTGATTCAATCGAGAGTGACAGTTCGAGAGCTTGTTACTATTGGAGGCCACCGCTTCCTACAGGATTTGGTTGTTGCTGGCTTGGTGACCTTGTTGTGGACATTGTGAAAAAGTGAGTTGTGAAATTGTTTGACATCCCGATGGTGGAGGAAGTAGCTACCTATAGTTGAAGGGCTCTCACTGGGTTTTGAGAGATCAAGGGTTCTCACTCGACTTGGTTTCTTAGAGGAGAACAAGGTTAGATCCATAGGGGATCATTGTGGGCTTGGTTTGCCACGTCCTCTGTAACGGAGAGTAAGATGTTGGTGGAAATCTGAACTCCAGAAAGTACAGTAGGTGTCTCTTGTCCCATTTACATTTCTCTATTCATACTTGAAAATAGTGATATGTCTTGTCCAAAGTTTCGGTTGCTAGCTAGCTTGTTCTTGTAATTGCCATATATTTTTGAGCTATATGTTTTTGGTGCACATAACTGAGCCAAGAACATTTAGGATTTGTGTTTAGAAGTATTCATTGAGTTTAATTCTAGGATAAAGCCAATCTCTTAAGAGCTTTTAAGTTGACTATTCACCCCCTCGAGACGATGTCTTGTCCTATCATCACATGAAAAGAACAAAAGAATGCAATAAATGGAATAGTACCTTGTCAAACATAATAAAAATGTACTTTTGTACAAAGCTACATATTTTATGAATTTTGGAAAATAATAAATTCATTTAGAGTTACGATGAGCAAGATATTAAAGTTTGAATATTGGTTAGGTTAATGTTTTCTAGTTTACACAGTGAAAGATATGCATGGCCAGAACTTATGTTATTTATGTATTTTATTATGTTTTTCCTTGTAAAACACAAGTGGTTTGTTGAAGGAAAATCGATGGGGCGAGGCTTAAACAAAAACATGTACTCCCACCGGCCCAAATTAATTGGCGCAGTCATACACTATATCTAGTATAAATGTACTTCTAAGTTGTGCCATTTAATTTGGGCCAGAGGGAGTAGTATGTTTTGTTTAAGGAAACTATATCGGTTCCTGGAAAAAAATGAACGCTAAATTAGTTGCGCTGGTGTGAACAGGCTCTCAAAAGTACAGATCACAAAGCCATCGTAATGAGAAATGTAGTTTATATAAAACTAACACCAAGGACACGTACTCTATAGGGACCACAGCTAGTTTGCTAGGACAACGGATCGAGCAAATCAGATGAAATAACATGGAATGCTTGTAGCCATCTTGAGCCGCAATAGTTGCTTACTTCAAACGGATCCAGTTAAATAACCAAGCCAGTACAAACCTGAGGATAACATTGATAAACGGGGAGGTTCGCTGTGGTCGCCACGAGATTGATTCTCAAATTAAGCATGGGCTTGCATGCACGCGACACAAGACAGCGAATCTTTCCGGATCCTGATGACCATTACCTTAAGTAAAGGACCTATTCAGGATTGATGGATCCAAAGCTGTGCAGCGGGGTTCTCGGTCCTTGACGGCGGCAAGCGACGCTTGTGTGGTAACCACTTACACTTGGCACTGCTCCAAGGACCGGGAACATGTAGCATATGCCAGTTCTGGGATTCAGATTTTGGTCGGCACTGCTGAAAACATAGTTTAAAAAATTCCGTCGCCCAATCACAGATTTTGGTTTTTACTAGGAGCATGGAACGGGGTTGGAAGGAGGGACCTCGACGGCGCCTCAAGGTAGGAGAGAGGTGCCCAATGGGCGTCACCGCCGTCATGGTTAGGTTGACTGGCCAAGGATTTCCCCTGATCCCAAGCCTATCACACTAACCCTAGGCTTCTCAAGAGCCAGCGACACCACCAGCTACTAGATGCAGCGGGGAGGAGAGGGCCAGAGGGAGAAAGGGGATTGAACTTCAGATCTGGAGAAGAATGCCGATGACACCGCCCTTATACCACGACTAGAGCCCGTCAACGCCTCGCAGTCGGCATGGCCAACACCTCTGGCCAGCACTCACGGGCGTCACCAGCAGCGGGTCAACTCCGCCTCTCCATCCAAGGCTTTGATAATCTCAAGATATAAGAAGAGCTCAAACTGAAGCAGTTGAAGGTGCCAAGTAGTGAACAAAACAACTAAGAAACTGAGGTAGTTAAAAGTCGTCGCCCCGAAGTCCAAACTCCTCGAATTCAGCCAGAACAACGAAATCCTCGTTGCCGCCTTCATCGGCGACCACGTAGGGAGGTACGGCGATCACCTCGGGCAGCGGCTAGGCACTAGTAGAAAACCGGCCTAATATTTCAGGGCATTAGTCCCGGTTTCTGTTTGAACCGGGACTGATGCCCCGGGCCCCACCGCTTTTTCGGCCGCTGGAACGCAGATTTCATTAGTCCCGGTTCGTTTTGAACCTATAGTCCCGGTTCGTATTTACGAACCGGGACTAAAGGCTCTGGGTCGCAATCCGGCCGTTGCCAGGCTCATTAGTCCCGGCTGGTAACACCAACCGGGACTAAAGATTAAGCGTTTAGTCCCGGTTGGTATTACAAACCGGGACTAATGACTTCCCTGTATAAAGCAGCTCCTTCTTCCTCCCCGAGCCAGCCACTCCCCCTCTCCACTCTCAAGTGTTCTTCATGCAACTCGAGTTCATCCTCTTTGACCACCATTTTTTGTCACAAATTGATGTCCCCACTTCAATCTAAGTGGACTAAAAGGTGAGGAATTTTGTGCTTTTGTCTTTCATTGGTAATTTAGCTCATTTATTGCTCTAGAAGTAGAGAGATTTGTGATTTTTTTATGGGAGCAATTATTAGATGTTTATTTGATTATGTGTACAAATAGGTGAAGATAGAGGTAAAAATAGAAATGCTATATAGATTTTATTTATGTTAGATTTTATTAGAAATAGAAATGCTATTATGAAGTGAAATCTACTACCATATCCAGTGACAACTACCCTACAATAATAGAGTGCGTACAGAGGTTCCCCAGCCGTGCCGCCCATCCCAAAATTTAAACTCGACAAAATTCAGCATAATACATAAATTTTATTGAAATTTAGATGGTTTTTACAAAATACGGTGAAATATGAAATAGACTAAAAGAGGTGGTCTTCGTCGGAGTCCTCCCCGGCGGCGAAGTTCACCGATGCGGCCGATGGTGCTGGCGGTGAATTGTTGGACGGCCCAGCTCCATCATCGGACAGGCGGCCGGAAACCATCCCGCGGCAGCGATGGTTCTCGCTGGCGACGAAGTTCACCGATGCGGCCGATGGTGCTGGCGGTGAAGCGTTGGACGGCCCAGCTCCATCATCGGACAGGCGGCCGGAAACCATCCCGCGGCAGCGACGGTTCTCCTCCGCTGTGCGCTGGCTGCGGTCGCGCTCGGCCTCCTCGAGGGATGAGATGAAAGTGCGGCGCTCCTGCGCTCGCTGCGCCGATGCATTGAAGGAGGGGAGAGGGTACTGATGCTCGCGGCGCTGGCGCTCCGCCGCCACCTTCGCGAGCCCTACGGCCACGTCCGCCCGGAAGAGGCGTCTCTCAGCCTTCGCCATCGCAGCCCTTGCCGCTTCAATGTTGCGGCGGTGGGTGTTGGCGCGGGCGGCAGTATGGTCCTCCGCCAGCCTTGCCGCTGCCGCCCTCCTCTCGGCGGCCATGAGCTCCTACGCCGCCCGGTCGCGGCGCTGCGTCTCGAACGACGCTACGATCACTCTCTGTTCCGCGGCGGCCTCCTCCGCCTCCGCGTCCGTCGGCAGCTCGGCGAGGAACTCCTCGTCGTCGGAGTCCTCCTCCTCCTCGCCCTGCAGCGGAGCTGGGTCCTGCGGCGGCGGCAGTGGAGGTGGGGGCGGTGGTGCTGGTGGCGCGCCGGAACCGCCTCGAGGGAGCATGGCGTAGGTTGTCAAGAGACGGCGAGGCATTTTCTACCGGCGGTTGGAGGATGTGAACCTACCATCGAGGCGACGACCTATTTATAGCCGGGAACGGGGCGGGAAAACGAAGGAGAAGCGGCGGGAAGCGCGCGACATGGCATTCATTTCCCGCCGACGCGTGCTGCGACGCGATGGCTCGCTGCCCCGCTGCAAAGCTGTTTCCGTTTGCAGCGCCATTACTGAGCGCGGGAGACGAGACGAGTGGAGACAACGAAGCGTCAGTCGTGCCGCTGACAGTGGGCCACGCGGCGAGCCACGCATTTAGGGGGGTGGTGGCGGGGCGAGTGGAGATGCTCGTAGGTCGAGTACGTGACGGAGCTAAGAATAATAGGGAGGCGACTTAAAATCACCGTACGTGCTCGAGGCTCACCGCCGGCGATCTAGGAAGAACGCCGGCAAGGTTCCCTTGGAAGCGAGAGGAGAGCGGACGGTTTTCTCCGGGGACTAGGAATCGAGTGGCACTTACCAGCCTACCTGCAGTGGAGGAGAGAGGACGGTCTTCTCCGAGGACTGGATTACGGTGCCGCGCAGGGGATTTCGTCGTCGGAGCTGCTAGGGGAGGGTTTTTTGCAGCGCGCTAGAGGCAGGGGAGTTTGGATTTGGGAGAAATGATGGTAACAATGGGGCCAGGGGAGTGGAGGCAAGGCAAAGAGGTGGGCGAGGAGCCCACGTTGCCACGCGGCAGCTAACCAGACGGCGTCGACGGCGGCTGACGCGTTGCAACAGCTGTGTCGATGACGAGTGGGTCCACGAGCGTGGCAGAATAGAACACAAGCCTTATTTATATTAGACTTGCTTTCGAATGAGCATAACTTATTCTTATAAAATAGAAAAATACATAATCAGACCAAATTGTCTGATTTTATGACCTGATTAATAGGACCATAATACATGCCATATCTTGATGTAATAATTAGACCTCAAACAAATTTAGATCAGTAAATAAAATTTAAAAAAAGAATTATTCTAACAGTATAAATGCGATGTGATCATCGAAGCGGGAGCTATATCTTGACGACATGGTGTTAATCCATGGGGTCAGTGGGAATAATCGGTCAAATTATATGCACCATACAAAAGGTCACACGTGCACCATCTCATTCATACATTTTTCTATGGAACCTCACCAGATCTAGGTTTCGCATCTTGATGTAAACATAGCCGTCGTCACCATTTTGGTGAGATTGGACGATCCGCCACCTGGCATCCTGCATCTTGCTGAATAGAACACACGCAACCACATAACCTGCTGGTTGTAGGTTCGGTGTTACAATGGCTTCCAGGATCTTAGTCTGTCGAACACCATATGTCACCCTTAGCTGATAGATGACTATACGGGAGATCCTAGCTCTCTTTGCGGATTTGATATCAATATTTGGTGATCGCGGCTCAGGGTCATCGTCTTCAGGGTCATCGTCTTCGCCATCACCTTTTTGGTTCCCTTCATCCCCTGAAAAATTTCTTGGACTTCCTCCGTCGAGAGAACCATACGGATCCGCGTCAGATTCAGGTTCCGGATCAGAATCTTCTTGCACATCCTCCACCTCTACAACCTTCAGCTTCTGACATATGATACAACACGCGTTTAAAATCAAGAAATGTTCCTTTTATACGTTTATACGCAGTACTAACATATTTTGAAAAAAAGACAGTCGTGTGTAGTACCTTGTCATCTTGGCTAACTCCTTTGGAAGAGCCCTCTCCGGCGAAAGTGCGCTTCTTACCCGCTCCTCCGCCCGCATCCATCGATCAATGGTTATGTTCAAACTACAATACGGAGTAAATCCTGACTTACAAGCGGGAATAAAAACTATACGAATTAACCCTAAAATATTGATACATACCTCTGTAGCTAGCTGAAGATGGTTTACCTATGTGGCTAAATTAGTGTTAGCCATCCGTCCCTTTTATAGAGACTTGCTAGGAACGGACGTCCCTATATTCACGTATCGGAGTAGTGGAGAATAGGAAAAGATAACATTTCTATCCATTAATCTGTGGCAGAAATTTTGGCGGTGATCTAGTAAAAGGTTTTCTGCTACCCCCATTGTAACATCTGTGTCGATGACGAGTGGGTCCTGATGTCTCGTGGGTTCACGAGCTGGGCAAAGTCGAGTGAGACAAACTAGTCCAGGTTTAGCATCCAAAGCGTGTGGGGACCCACTTGTCTGGGTAAGGTTTGTTCCGACGTGTGTCTGGGGCCCCAGTTGTCAACAGTGTTTCGGGCCTACGTGGGGCCACATGTCATAAGGGTTAGAATTTGTGGCCAGTGGAAAAACCCAAGCAACAGACACATGGTAGCAAGTCGGGATGAGATTTGATAGGGTCAAGTAAATTGACGAGACACGCCGCAGTCTGACTAGGCGTGCTCAAGAGATATCAGTTGCATCATCATCGCTCACTCTACTCTGGCGACTAGTTCAGCAATTCCCAACAACTTAGGGTGTGAACCCTTGGTGGAGATGTACATCTTTGCATTCCCAACAACTTCTGCAACTAGTGTTTTTTAGTTTCTACATAAAAATGCATTTCCCATTTTTCAGATGGCCGGAGGGGTCAAAACAGGTGCTTTTTTGGGAAGGGGCCATCAAGGGCAGTGTGCAAAACATCACCACTCTAATTTTCATGGGTGGGGGACCTACCAGGGGTGCCACATCCAGGAGGTTAGGAATTATCTCGGCCTGCTGCCATATAATGAATATTTTTTGCCCTAAATATATTTAAATCCAATTTTGCACTTGGGCTACAAGAAATGCACACCAGAAAAATAGGGGGGAAATACAGGGAGGTCTCCTGTGGGTGTGGGACCCTAGAACCAAGGCCAGACCATGGTTCCCACCCCACCTGGCAGACATCGATGGCACCGCGAGTTTGACCTAGATATCGAAGGGGGCCTGGGGAATTCAGAAAAAATCAAAAAAATGGAAAAACAGTGCATGGAGTCATGGTGAGTGATGCATCACCTAGGAAAAATACCAAACATGCCATCCCAAGGGTTCACAGGTGGACTCTCTCATAGAGAGGTGCTCCCAGGCAGAAGTTCTCTTGGTCTTCCTTGCCAGATGACCATGGTTTGCGCAAGTTCCACAGCAAATTGTGGAAACATGGTCCCATTTTTGGTGGAGATGTGCATCTTTGCATTCCCAACAACTTCTACAACTAGTGTTTTTTCAGTTTCCACATAAAAAATGCATTTCCCATTTTTCAGGTGGCCGGAGGGGTCAAAACAGGTGCTTTTTTGTGAAGGGGCCACCAAGGGCAGTGTGCAAAACATCACCACTCTAATTTTCATGGGTGGGGGACCTTCCAGGGGTGCCACATCCAGGAGGTTAGGAATTATCTCGGCCTGCTGCCATATAATGAATATTTTTTGCCCTAAATCCATTTAAATCCAATTTTGCACTGGGGCTACAAGAAATGCACACAAGAAAAATAGGGGAAAAATACAAGGAGGTCCCCTGTGGGTGTGGGACCCTAGAACCAAGGCCAGACCATGGTTCCCACCCCACCTGGCAGACATCGATGGCACCGCGAGTTTGACCTAGATATCGAAGGGGGCCTGGGGAATTCAGAAAAAATCAAAAAAATGGAAAAATAGTGCATGGAGTCATGGTGAGTGATGCATCACCTAGGAAAAATACCAAACATGCCATCCCAAGGGTTCACAGGTGGACTCTCTCCCAGAGAGGTGCTCCCAGGCAGGAGTTCTCTTGGTCTTCCTTGCCAGACGACCATGGTTTGCGCAAGTTCCACAGCAAACTATGGAACCATGGTCCCGTTTTTGGTGGAGATGTGCATCTTTGCATTCCCAACAACTTTTGCAACTAGTGTTTTTTCAGTTTCCACATAAAAAAATGCATTTCCCATTTTTTCAGGTGGCCGGAGGGGTCAAAACAGGTGCTTTTTTGTGAAGGGGCCACCAAGGGCAGTTTGCAAAACATCACCACTCTAATTTTCATGGGTGGAGGACCTACCAGGGGTGCCACATCCAGGAGGTTAGGAATTATCTCGGCCTGCTGCCATATAATGAATATTTTTTGCCCTAAATCCATTTAAATCAATTTTGCACTGGGGCTACAAGAAATGCACACCAGAAAAATAGGGGGAAAATACAAGGATGTCCCCTCTAGGTGTGGGACCCTAGAACCAAGGCCAGACCATGGTTCCCACCCCACCTGGCAGACATCGATGGCACCGCGAGTTTGACCTAGATATCGAAGGGGGGCCTGGGGAATTCAGAAAAAATCAAAAAAATGGAAAAACAGTGCATGGAGTCATGGTGAGTGATGCATCACCTAGGAAAAATACCAAACATGCCATCCCAAGGGTTCACAGGTGGACTCTCTCACAGAGAGGTGCTCCCAGGTAGTAGTTCTCTTGTTCTTCCTTGCCAGATGACCATGGTTTGCGCAAGTTCCACAGCAAACTGTGGAACCATGGTCCCATTTTTGGTGGAGATGTGCATCTTTGCATTCCCAACAACTTCTACAACTAGTGTTTTTTCAGTTTCCACATAAAAAATGCATTTCCCATTTTTCAGGTGGCCGGAGGGGTCAAAACAGGTGCTTTTTTGTGAAGGGGCCACCAAGGTCAGTGTGCAAAACATCACCACCCTAATTTTCATGGGCGGGGGACCTACCAGGGGTGCCACATCCAGGAGGTTAGGAATTATCTCGGTCTGCTGCCATATAATGAATATTTTTTGCCCCAAATCCATTTAAATCCAATTTTGCACTGGGGCTACAAGAAATGCACACCAGAAAAATAGGGGGAAAATACAGAGAGGTCCCCTGTGGGTGTGGGACCCTAGAACCAAGGCCAGACCATGGTTCCCACCCCACCTGGCAGACATCGATGGCACCGCGAGTTTGACCTAGATATCGAAGGGGGGCCTGGGGAATTCAGAAAAAATCAAAAAAATGGAAAAATAGTGCATGGAGTCATGGTGAGTGATGCATCACCTAGGAAAAATACCAAACATGCCATCCCAAGGGTTCACAGGTGGACTCTCTCACAGAGAGGTGCTCCCAGGCAGGAGTTCTCTTGGTCTTCCTTGCCAGATGACCATGGTTTGCGCAAGTTCCACAGCAAACTGTGGAACCATGGTCCCATTTTTGGTGGAGATGTGCATCTTTGCATTCCCAACAACTTCTGCAACTAGTGTTTTTTCAATTTCCACATAAAAAATGCATTTCCCATTTTTCAGGTGGCCGGAGGGGTCAAAACAGGTGCTTTTTTGTGAAGGGGCCACCAAGGTTAGTGTGCAAAACATCACCACCCTAATTTTCATGGGCGGGGGACCTACCAGGGGTGCCACATCCAGGAGGTTAGGAATTATCTCGGTCTGCTGCCATATAATGAATATTTTTTGCCCTAAATCCATTTAAATCCAATTTTGCACTGGGGCTACAAGAAATGCACACCAGAAAAATAGGGGGAAAATACAGAGAGGTCCCCTGTGGGTGTGGGACCCTAGAACCAAGGCCAGACCATGGTTCCCACCCCACCTGGCAGACATCGATGGCACCGTGAGTTTGACCTAGATATCGAAGGGGGGCCTGGGGAATTCAGAAAAAATCAAAAAAAATGGAAAAACAGTGCATGGAGTCATGGTGAGTGATGCATCACCTAGGAAAAAATACCAAACATGCCATCCCAAGGATTCACAGGTGGACTCTCTCACAGAGAGGTGCTCCCAGGCAGGAGTTCTCTTGGTCTTCCTTGCCAGATGAACATGGTTTGCGCAAGTTCCAGAGCAAACTATGGAACCATTGTCCCATTTTTGGTGGAGATGTGCATCTTTGCATTCCCAACAACTTTTGCAACTAGTATTTTTTCAGTTTCCACATAAAAAATGCATTTCCCATTTTTCAGGTGGCCGGAGGGGTCAAAACAGGTGCTTTTTTGTGAAGGGGCCACCAAGGGCAGTGTGCAAAACATCACCACTCTAATTTTCATGGGTGGGGGACCTACCAGGGGTGCCACATCTAGGAGGTTAGGAATTATCTCGGCCTGCTGCCATATAATGAATATTTTTTGCCCTAAATCCATTTAAATCCAATTTTGCACTGGGGCTACAAGAAATGCACACCAGAAAAATAGGGGGAAAATATAGGGAGGTCCCCTGTGGGTGTGGGACCCTAGAACCAAGGCCAGACCATGGTTCCCACCCCACCTGGCAGGCATCGATGGCACCGCGAGTTTGACCTAGATATCGAAGGGGGGCCTGGGAAATTCAGAAAAAATCAAAAAAATGGAAAACTAGTGCATGGAGTCATGGTGAGTGATGCATCACCTAGGAAAAATACCAAACATGCCATCCCAAGGGTTCACAAGTGGACTCTCTCACAGAGAGGTGCTCCCAGGCAGGAGTTCTCTTGGTCTTCCTTGCCAGATGACCATGGTTTGCTCAAGTTCCACAGCAAACTGTGGAACCATAGTCCCATTTTTGGTGGAGATGTGCATATTTGCATTCCCAACAACTTCTGCAACTCGTGTTTTTTCAGTTTCTACATAAAAAATGCATTTCCCATTTTTCAGGTGGCCAGAGGGGTCAAAACAGGTACTTTTTGTGAAGGGGCCACCAAGGGCAGTGTGCAAAACATCACCACTCTAATTTTCATGGGTGGGGGACCTACCAGGGGTGCCACATCCATGAGGTTAGGAATTATCTCGGCCTGCTGCCATATAATGAATATTTTTTGCCCTAAATCCATTTAAATCCAATTTTGCACTAGGGCTACAAGAAATGCACACCAGAAAAATAGGGGAAAAATACAGGGAGGTCCCCTGTGGGTGTAGGACCCTAGAACCAAGGCCAGACCATGGTTCCCACCCCACCTGGTAGACATCGATGGCACCGTGAGTTTGACCTAGATATCGAAGGGGGGCCTGGGGAATTCAGAAAAAATCAAAAAAAATGGAAAAACAGTGCATGGAGTCATGGTGAGTGATGCATCACCTAGGAAAAATACCAAACATGCCATCCCAAGGATTCACAGGTGGACTCTCTCACAGAGAGGTGCTCCCAGGTAGGAGTTCTCTTGGTCTTCCTTGCCAGATGAACATGGTTTGCGCAAGTTCCAGAGCAAACTATGGAACCATTGTCCCATTTTTGGTGGAGATGTGCATCTTTGCATTCCCAACAACTTTTGCAACTAGTGTTTTTTCAGTTTCCACATAAAAAATGCATTTCCCATTTTTCAGGTGGCCGGAGGGGTCAAAACAGGTGCTTTTTTGTGAAGGGGCCACCAAGGGCAGTGTGCAAAACATCACCACTCTAATTTTCATGGGTGGGGGACCTACCAGGGGTGCCACATCCAGGAGGTTAGGAATTATCTCGGCTTGCTGCCATATAATGAATATTTTTTGCCCTAAATCCATATAAATCCAATTTTGCACTTGGGCTACAAGAAATGCACACCAGAAAAATAGGGGGAAAATACAGGGAGGTCCCCTGTGGGTGTGGGACCCTAGAACCAAGGCCAGACCATGGTTCCCACCCCACCTGGCAGGCATTGATGGCACCGCGAGTTTGACCTAGATATCGAAGGGGGGCCTGGGGAATTCAGAAAAAATCAAAAAAAATGGAAAAATAGTGCATGGAGTCATGGTGAGTGATGCATCACCTAGGAAAAATACCAAACATGCTATCCCAAGGGTTCACAAGTGGACTCTCTCACAGAGAGGTGATCCCAGGCAGGAGTTCTCTTCGTCTTCCTTGCCAGATGACCATGGTTTGCGCAAGTTCCACAGCAAACTATGGAACCATGGTCCCATTTTTGGTGGAGATGTGCATCTTTGCATTCCCAACAACTTCTGCAACTAGTGTTTTTTCAGTTTCCACATAAAAAAATGCATTTCCCATTTTTTTAGGTGGCCGGAGGGGTCAAAACAGATGCTTTTTGTGAAGGGGCCACCAAGGGCAGTGTGCAAAACATCACCACTCTAATTTTCATGGGTGGGGTGATATCCCACAAGTATAGGGGATCGTGTGTAGCCTTTTCGATAAGTAAGAGTGTCGAACCCAATGAGGAGCTAAAGGTATGATAAATGTTCTCTCAAGTTCTATCAACCACTGAAACAACTCTACACACACTAAACGTTTGCATTATCTAGGAAATAAAACTAGTGCAACAATACAGGTATGAGAGATAGCTTTGCAAGATAATGAATACAAGAAAGTAAATGTTAGTGATGCAGTAATAAAGTATACTAAGCAAACATAAAATAACAGTACCATGAGTGTGGAATAGTGGTGGTAATTGTGGTGGCTTTGTCCAAGATTAACTAGTGACGATATCGAGTTCATTGTCTTCGATGCAGTTTTCTATGTGGGAGAGGCTAAATCTACATGCGCTCCGCTACTTGGGATTACAAGTACTTATGATTGGATTGTTAGCAAACATCCGTAACTACTAACAATGCATTAAGGTTTCCCCAACCATAGCCTTAAGCTAATGGTCCTCTTACTCCCATACGTGCAACATTCTGGTTCGCGTCCTCAGGTTTCTGTCACTCCGGCAGAACTACCCCCTTCCTTTTGCACATACTACTAACCCTAAGATGTTTAATCTATGCGTGCATAAATATAATAGACACCAAAGGATAGTACCATATCAATATACAACTCTAATGAACCAAAGACATTCAACAAATCAATCTAAGAACAAATAAACTATGCAAACATGACATAGATCATAGGATAAATATTATAGCATCAAACACCATGTTTATATAGGACGGTACAGAGGTGTGTGGGAGGATGAACCACTGCATAATAGGAGGAGTTGGTGATGGAGATAGCGGTGAAGATGGCACAGATAAGCAGCGAGGGGCGCGGGCGGCGGCGGCGGCGCGGGGGACTCCCCCGCCGCCGGCATCATGGGGGAGCGCTGCCCCTTAGCCCCCTTCCTTCATGGCTTCATGGAAGCCCTCCCCCATGGAGATGAGATCCATGGGGAGGCGAAAACGTGGCTCTGGTGGCTGCAAATTCGTGGGTGGAGGTGTCCCCCACGAGCTAGGGTTTCTCCCTTTATATAGTCTCTCGGATTCTCGTCTCCCCATCTTGGGCCGCAATGGAGCGGGCTTATCTCGGTTGTCCGCACTCGGAATCAGGGGAATTTTATGTCCAGAGCGTTCGCTGTGAAATTCTCTACAACTTTGTAATTAAAGAGTTTTCCGTTTGACGCCGTCTTCGACCCGTAACATAACCATCTTCGAAAACAGTTCTGGCACAGATTTCTGGAAAGTCCCAATTTGACTCCAACAAGGTTTCCACTTGTATTCTTGGTAATTCCTACACATCAAAGTGTAAAACAAGAACATTGTGCACTTTTGCAACTATTAGTAGGTTAGTCCAAATAAATCATAAAAGTGCCACAAAGTGTAGACAAAACATATAGCAATTGGTGTAAAACAAGCATGGAGCATCAAAAATTATAGATACGTTTGCAACGTATCAACATCCCCAAGCTTAACTCCTGCTCGTCCTCGAGTAGGTAAGTGATAACAAAAGAATAATTTTTGAGGTGACATGCACCATCATAATCTTGATCATCTAAGTAAAGCATTGAGTGCTCGGATCAAAGAACTTAAAACATGGGCACAAGAGACATAATCTTGACAATAAAAACTTAGCAACCATGTTATAACATGAAAAGAAACATAAACGAAAGATCATGAATAATGAAACAATGAAAGTCAAACGTGTTGTTCAAATCATACGGAAAAACATAACAAGTAGTTTTCAGCTTGTCCTTCATGAAATAGCAAAACATAAATGCATAGGACACCTTAAAGTTTAAAAGGGCGACTAGATACAAATAATTTAAGAACAAGTGAAACCATAATCATAAATCAATCAATGATAAACTTTGGGACTATGCACATTAAACTCAGAATGGCAACTATGCTCTCTTAGATGGTGCATAAAGGTAGAAGGTGGAGACTCAACATAAAAGTAAAGAAAGGCCCTTCGCAGAGGGAAGCAGTGATTAAACATGTGCTAGAGCTTTTCATTTGTAAAACAGAGAGATAAAAACTGGGTTTTGAGAGGTGGTTGTCTTTGTCAACGACTAGCAGGGTTCTTACTATCTTCCATACAAAAAGTAAGCAAGTTTTTGAGAGAGGGATTGGCACTTTGGTGCTCTTTTATAAAGTTTGGCACTCCTCCCCACCTTTTTTCCTTTCACAAACCTTGGCTAACCGATTCCATCGGGTGCCCACCAACATTCACATACCATGGAGGAGTGCCTTTTTTTCTTTCTTTTTTTCTTTTTTTTTCTTTTTGAAATTTAGTAATATGGAAGATAGCAAATCCGACCACTACGTCCCCATGAGCTGAAAACAGTGTCACAAAACGAGAAGTGTTTTGAAGGTTTTTTGAAAGGTAGCACATGAAAATTTACTTGGAACGGCTTGCAAATACCATACATAGGAATTTATAGTGGACACGTTGGAATAACTTGGTTTTTGGGAGTTGGATGCACGAGTAGAGCTCATACTCAGTACAAAATGAGGGCTAGCAAAAGACTGGGAGCGACCAACTAAGAGAGCAATAACGGCCATAATCATGCATAACGACAAAACATCATTAAGAGAAGCATAAAATGGCATCACAAGTCAAAAACCAAATGATCATAGAGGCTAATGGCGACTTTGTAAGAGTCAAACATGTTGTAAGCATGCGCCAAGTCAACCCAAATAAAGCATCAAAGGAGAAAACCAAATAAATGCTTCCACATAATAAAAACAACGCATGATTTTTTCAAAGACTCATTAAGCAATCTCAGTCATTTGAGACAAGTCATACTACAGCAAAAATCACTAAGCATACTATCAAAATGACATCAAGCATGGCATGCAAAAGTCTAAGCCACAGTCTAAACAAGCTCCGTTTTGTACCACTTTTTGCATGAAACTTTTTCTCTTTTCCAACACCATTCAAACCTTTTTGAAACAACTCTTTTGATGAATACCAACATAGACCAGAGGTCCAAATACACCTTAATGCAAAGATATAACAAGATCTGAACAAAAATCAAGGCAAAAAATGAAAGCTAAACGCAGTTCTAGAAAAAGAGAACACTCGTTGAATGATAAGAGTGAAAACTAGAGTGTTCTTGGCAAATGAAAAGCGAGTACATCTCCTCCAAAAGAAATTTGTTGGGGTCCAACCATTTATTGCAGCAAAAAAAACAAAATAAAACTGAAAGTTAAAGTAAAGACGCTCCAAGAAAAACGCATAGTGCATAAAGCAATAAAAATATAGTGTTTTGAAAGGTGACCTGATTTTTACCCATGAAGAAGGGGTGCCTCGGGGGCATCCCCAAGCTTCGACGCTTGTACCTCTTGGATATTTCTTGGGGTGCGTGGGTATCCCCAAGCTTGAGCTTTTGTCCATTCTTCAACTCATCTCATCATTCTCCAATCCCTACACTTGAAAACTTCCTTCATACAAAACTCAACACAATTCTATTAGCAACATTAGTGTAAGCATAATAATGAATCAACCCTTTTTTACTTCAGGTTTCAACTCAAAACCACCACAGATAAAGCATATACCACAGATAGCGGTGAAGATAGCGGATATAAGCAGCGAGGGGCGCGGGCGGCGGCGGCACCGGCAGCGGCGCGGGGGACTCCCGCCCCGCCGCCGGCATCATAGGGGAGCGCCGCCCCTTAGCCCCCTTCCTTCATGGCTTCATGGAAGCCCTCCCCCATGGAGATGGGATCCATGGGGAGGCGAAAACGTGGCTCTGGTGGCTGCAAATTCGTGGGTGGAGGTGTCCCCCACGAGCTAGGGTTTCTCCCTTTATATAGTCTCTCGGATTCTTGTCTCCCCATCTTGGGCCGCAATGTAGCGGGCTTATCTCGGTCGTCCGGACTCGGAATTAGGTGAATTTTATGTCCAGAACGTTCGCCCGGAAATTCCGTACAACTTTGTAATTGAAGAGTTTTCCGTTTGACGCCGTCTTCGACCCGTAACGTGACCATCTTCGAAAAAAGTTCTGGCATAGATTTCTGGAAAGTCCCAATTTGACCCCAACAAGGTTTCCACTTGTATTCTTGGTAATTCCTACACATCAAAGTGTAAAACAAGAACATTGTGCACTTTTGCAACTATTAGTAGGTTAGTCCAAATAAATCATAAAAGTGCCACAAAGTGTAGACAAAACATATAGCAATTGGTGTAAAACAAGCATGAAGCATCAAAAATTATAGATAAGTTTGCAACGTATCATGGGGGACCTACCAGGGGTGCAGCATCCAGGAGGTTAGAAATTATCTCGGCCTGGTCCCATATAATGAATATTTTTTGCCCTAAATCCATTTAAATCCAATTTTGCACTGGGGCTACAAGAAATGCACACCAGAAAAATAGGGGGAAAATATAGGGAGGTCCCCTGTGGGTGTGGGACCCTAGAACCAAGGCCAGACCATGGTTCCCACCCCACCTGGCAGACATCGATGGCACCGCGAGTTTGACCTAGATATCGAAGGGGGGCCTGGGGAATTCAGAAAAAATCAAAAAAATGAAAAAACAGTGCATGGAGTCATGGTGAGTGATGCATCACCTAGGAAAAATACCAAACATGCCATCCCAAGGGTTCACAGGTGGACTCTCTCACAGAGAGGTGCTACCAGACAGGAGTTCTCTTGGTCTTCCTTGCCAGATGACCATGGTTTGCGCAAGTTCCACAGCAAACTGTGAAACCATGGTCCCATTTTTGGTAGAGATGTGCATCTTTGCATTCCCAACAACTTCTGCAACTAGTGTTTTTTCAGTTTCCACATAAAAAATGCATTTCCCATTTTTCAGGTGGCCGGAGGGGTCAAAATAGGTGCTTTTTTTGTGAAGGGGCCACCAAGGGCAGTGTGCAAAACATCACCGCTCTAATTTTCATGGGTGGGGGACCTACCAGGGGTGCCACATCCAGGAGGTTAGGAATTATCTCGGCCTGCTGCCATATAATAAATATTTTTTGCCCTAAATCCATTTAAATCCAATTTTGCAGTGGGGCTACAAGAAATGCACACTAGAAAAATAGGGAAAAAAATACATGGAGGTCCCCTGTGGGTGTGGGACCCTAGAACCAAGGCCATACCATGGTTCCCACCCCACCTGGCAGACATCGAGGGCACCGCGAGTTTGACCTAGATATCGAAGGGGGGCCTGGGGAATTCAAAAAAATCAAAAAAATGGAAAAACAATGCATGGAGTTCTGGTGAGTGATGCATCACCTAGGAAAAATACCAAACATGCCATCCCAAGGGTTCACACGTGGACTCTTTCACAGAGAGGTGCTTCCAGGCAGGAAAAATCCTAAAAAATAGAAAAACACTGCATTTTCCATTTTTTCCAGTGGCTGGAGGTGTCAAAACAGGTGTGTCGGTCCTTCAAATAGACTTTATTTAAAAAACACGCCGTGGATCCTCTAACTTCCACACCCTAACTTTTCTGACTTTGGTTCACTGACAGTAGGCCCCACGTGTGGTGGGCCCTACTTACCAGTGACATAAAGTCAGACCACGCTAAGTCAGAGGAGCCCGTTCCGGTTTGTGCCCCGTTGTTTTGTGCCTAGCACATTACACTTTGTTATGTGTAATGCGAGGATCCTTTGACTTCGCGCATGAGGGCCTGCGCATGGCCGTTCATACTTGATTAATTTCACGCCTGGGAAATTGGAGAAGTCATTATGGCTTGATTAAGTGGCGGTTCCTGGCGTACAAAATGCGCAGCAGCCTCCCGAGCCAGCCAGTCAATCAACTATCCTTCTTCTTCTTCCTATCACCGCCGTGGATGGGGAGGCTTCCGGGAGGTCGAGGACGTGGGGGCGGTCGTGGTAGCCGAGGCGGGCGTGGAGGAGGCCGCGGCGGCGGTCGTGCTGGGCGCGGGCGCGGTGGCGGTCGTCGAGGAGGACGTGGGTCGATGGCTGAGCCGCCGTCTCTTGACATGTCTGTTGACATGTATAGGGATTCGTCACCCGAGCCCTCGTCTAAGCAGTCATCTCAGAGACAGGCGTGATTCTTGCCAGGGTTCGAGTTCGCCCGGATCACGTTTGAGCGCCACAACTTGGAGCAGCTATGGCTCCCACTAAAGTTCGCGCGACAGCTTGCAGGTCATGAACCTACCGAAGTAGGTATGCGGGTAGCTGGTTGTGCCCGAGGTACCTGGCCTGTCCAGCTGTACGTGGATGCAGCAGACGACATGTACCTTGGGCGTGGCTAGGGTGCCTTTGCCCGCGTGCACGATCTGCAACTCGGGTACATCCTGATCTTCAAGTTCAACGGAGTAGATGAGTTCTCCATCAAGGTCTACGACAACTGCAACTGTCGAAAGACCTATCACATAGATAGCGACGGCGAGTTCGATGACTCTGATGAGGAAAATATGTAATTCAAGTATCAGTTACAATTGCTATTTTATTTTAGTTTCATTTCTAAGATTCCCTGTTTGAATGCCATGTCATGCATGGCCAAAAAAAAATCACGGGCATGGATGCACGCCGGGTGAGGAGATAGATGTACATGTACGCCTGGGTGTGCGCGTCGTGTCGCCGCTTAGCTGGGACCCAATGCAGAGTCCCATCGAGTTCAATGCCCAGTCCCATCGTGGCAGTGCGCAGTGAAAAAGCAAGGGGCTACTGCTTCCTATTCGTTCGTACCTACGGTGACCCTTCGTCGACAAGGTACCAAGGGCTACGCTTAGATTCAAACGGATGGCCGAGATTGCTTGAGATGGTGCCCAGGAGGCAAGGACACGGTGGCCAGTTGAAGCTGGTCCTTGACTGGGTAGCACTATTCTGTAGAAACCCACTTCCTCTTCTTCCTCATGCCTTCCTTGCCCCTCCCTCCATTCTACGACGAAGCCATGCCTCCCAAGAAGCGGACCCGACCGGCGTTGAAGACCGATGGGGTCAAGACTAGGGCGGCGGAGAGGAAGGAGTTAACCCGCCGTCAGGCAGATCTCCATGCAAGCAGCCTAATCAGTCAGGCCGAAGCCGTCCTCTCTTTCTGCGCACCAACGGACGAGGGGGGCGTTGTCTCCCCCGGGTGGGTTAACAACGCCTTGATCTTCCGTTTGTTTGTTCTTTCCAACTTCGTAACCTATTTGATTTTTTAGGCCCCCAAAATCCACGGATAAGAAGCTGCCCATGAAGATCCAGGACCCGTCAATGGACTTTCTGATCAAGCCCGTTCCCCGGCTAAGCAAGGTAATCGCATACCATCTAGTCTACTTCCTGATCAAGCCCGTTTACCATTGTTCATAACCTGCCTTTGGCAATGCGGCTAGGTGCTACGCATGTAGATCTGTATAGATTCACTCATTGTTAACCGTATCTAGTTTACTTTGAAAACTATAAAAATAACTATATATTTGTGAATAGAGGCAGTATTAGCATTGATTTCTTTTATTGCATGCCCTAAACTCCGGTGCAGGAAGTGAAGGAGAAGATCGAGGCAGATGTGGCCGCACTGAATGTCAAGATACAGAGCCAACTGGCCGAGAAGCATTCCCTCGAGCTGCACTGTGCTAGCCTGGGCTCACATTTGGATCAGGAGAAGGAGAAATTCTGAACTTTGGCGCATGAGGTTGACAAGCTTACGGCTGTGAAAGGCTTGCTATTGGGGCATATGGACTACCTTGTGAAGACGCAGGAGCAGATGAACATGTTGCTGGATAAGGATAGGTTGACCATCAAGGCGCTGGAGGAGGAAAATCTGAAGCTCAATGCCACGTGCAGCGACCTTCGTGTGCAAATCACCAAGGGCCTCAAAGAGCAGATCAAGCAGAGCGAGAGGACCTTGGTAGCGTATGAGGCTAGAGACAAGTCCAGAGATTACTTGAAGCTGATGACCGAGAGCACTCGCAAAGCAGCCGCTCTGCTCGAGGCTGTTAAGAAGGAGAACGACACATGCTGAAAGCTAAGATCAATGAGTTCGAGTGCCTCCAGCAGGATCAGATTGCCTCCAAGTAAGAGGAGATACGATGTAGTCTGCGCGCTACGTTTCATTGTCCTGTATGTCTGAACTTTGTGTTAACTAGCCTGAATCTTATGTTATCTGAACTAGTAGTGAAATGTTAACTGAACTATGATGTTGCGTTAATGCTCTCTATTATATGGAAGTGTCGTGGGGATGACTTAGGGGGCGTACCACGGGCCAGGCAATATGCCGGCTGGCGTCCCAGGAGTCCCCACGGCTCCAACACGAGAAGACCGGCTCCGACCGAAGGGCCGGCTACGCCAGCAGCCGGCTGGCGACTCCACCGAGGAGAACTGGAGCCGGGCGATGAAGACAAAGCTTCACAACGGTTGTCTGGCCAAAAGTAGGTTGGCCCCGACAAGAGCGGCAGGGGCGCAGGACGGGACTGACGAGCGCCACGACCATGTCCAGCCAATGAGAGATCGAAGACCCTTCCCCACGACGGAATCCGAGGCAAAAGAGAAGGGATATGCCCTCTAGATGCCAGCCCAGGGGAAAGGCACTTTATAAAGTGCCTTTGCCAGAGCAGGGCCAGAGGATCACGCCAAGGACGCCGCCGCCGAGGAGCCGGCAGCCGGCCAAATCGCTACCTAGACCTGTAACCAGGCCCCCGCCTATATAAGGGGGCCTGGACCCTTAGCATAGGGAGATCCGATCTTCTTCTTCCTCCTCTAGCCCAAATAGTTCAAGGAGCACTGTAATCGCTACTATCCAATCAATACGAAGCAGGCAGGAAGTAGGGGTTTACCTCCAACCGGGAGGGCCCTGAACCTGGGTAAACCGAGGTGTCTCTGTTGGCACAATCCCGAGCCGGACCCATCGTCACCATCATCGAGCCCCTCCGATAAGCCTCCCCATGGCTACTGTCTCTAAATTCCCACGACAGTTGGCGCCCACCGTGGGGCAAAGCGCGGTGGCGAGCGGAGTCAAGTTCCGGCCGGGACCCTCCGGCGAGAAGGTCGCCTCCGGCCTCGTTTGGAGGTTCGGCACCTTCGACTACGTCAGCGACAACTTGGCCCACTTCGAGAATGGCTTCGGCAACAGCGGCTCCTTCCTCGACGTCGGCAGCCACCGCTTCTACGTCGCCAAGCCCTTCCCGGAGGAAGTGACCGATGTCCTCGACTCCCTCTGCGACGGAGGCTCGAGCTGCGGTGAAAGCAGCAGTCTTGGCGCCATGGTCGAGGTGATGGCCCTAGGAGAAGAGGAGGGCGGCGACTCTCTGCGGCCCGAGCGCCCGTCGCCCGGACGCCTTCTTCCGCAGGAGCAAGATGCTCCACTCCCAGAGCAGGACGCCCCGGACGTCTCCGTGGTGGACCTGCGCGCTCCCCTCGACCGCGTCACCGATCCCGCCCGGGTCGCCGAGGCCCTGGAGCGGACGCGTCTCGTCCTCCTCAGTAAGGTGGCTGAGGACGAGGCCAACCGGCGCCGCGCGAGCACCACGCTCAGCGAGTTCTACGACGCGCATGGAGACGCACCGACCGAGCTCGTCCGTGACCTGCGCCGCAGCTTCGCCACCGTCGTCCCCGGCCAGATCCAGCGGTCGCCATCGGCAGGCCGAGGCCGCGGAGGGCGTGGACAGGGCGGCCGTGCTCCGAGCGGCAACACCCAAGGTCGCCGCGTTCAGCAAGGTGGCAGGGGAAGCAGGCCACGCCGAATCCCGGTGCCAGCGCCAGGGTCAGAGTCCCAGGCTCGCCCATCGGCGCTGCACATCCACCTGTGGCTTGACCACGTCGAGGCATCCCCTAGGGGATCTGCTAGCTCAAAACGAGCGGCTTCTGACCAAGGAGGCCCGGGGGCTGTAGGCAGCGGTCATGGGCGCAAAGAGGGCAAGTACACCCTCGATGCTGTGCTTGATCAGCCATGTAAATTCCACACCTCCCCGGGCAGGGAAGCGACCCACTCCACGCGTCAGTGCCGTTTCATGAGAGAGCTGGAGCAGCGCGCTCGGCAGATCCCTGGTACATCGCAAGCGCAACTGGCTGAAGGTCAGGAGGACCAACAACGCGACCCGGCTGGAGGTGAGCCGGATCAAGATGATGACTTCCCGACGAATGTGGGGCAGTATCACATCTTCACTACCCCCGGCAAGGACAAAAGGAATGACCTTTGGCATGAGGCAGAGGTGAACGCTGTGATGCCTGCAGAACCCCAGTTCATGCATTGGTCCGAGGCGGCCATTACCTGGGGGCGCGAGGACCACCCGAGGCTGATGCCTAGCCCTGGAGAGTACGCTCTGGTCGTGGATCCCGTTGTGTGTTCCGATACGCACATGTGCCGGTTCTCCCGCGTGCTCATCGACGGCGGTAGTAGTATCAACCTTCTTTACCGAAGCTCCCTGGAGAAGTTGGGCATCCCGCTCGCTCAGCTGAAACCTAGCCGGCTCACCTTCCATGGCATCGTTCCTGGGCATTCTTGCACCCCTTTGGGCAAGGTGCAGCTGGAGGTTCTCTTCGGAAAGAAGGGGAATAGCCGCCGCGAGCCCATCTGGTTCGAGGTGGTGGACATCAGTAGTCCCTACCACGCGCTGCTTGGCCGTCCGGCCCTGGCCAAGTTCATGGCTGTCCCGCATTACGCCTATCTGAAGATGAAGCTCCCAGGGCCCAGAGGTGTGATCACAGTCTCGGGAAGCTTCAAGAAGTCCCTGGCCTGCGCAAAGGAGAGCTCGCAGCTGGCAGAGGCGCTGGTCGTCGCCGAGAAGAAGAGGCAGCTTCTACATCACGTGGAGCTGACCCAGCAAGACATACCGGCTCGCCAGTCGCCGGTGGAGCAATTCAAGCCGGCCAACGACACCAAGAAGATCCTGCTGGATGAGAGCGACCCCTCCAAGTACGTCATCATCGGCACCGGCTTGTCTGCCAAATAGGAAAGCGAGCTCACCAGCTTCCTCCGTGAGAATCGGGACATCTTTGCATGGTCTCCAAAGGACATGCCTGGTGTGCCGAGGGAGCTGGCTGAGCACGCACTCAACGTCCGGCCGGATGCCAAGCCGGTCAAGCAGCCGCTGCGGCGGTTTGCAGAAGAAAAGAGGAAAGCTATTGGCGGGGAGATTGCCCGGCTCCTTGCAGCCGGCTTTATCATGGAGGTGTTTTACCCCGACTGGCTTGCAAACCCAGTCTTGGTACTGAAGAAGAATAACACTTGGCGAATGTGTATCGACTACACCAGCCTCAACAAGGCCTGCCCCAAGGATCCTTTCGCACTGCCACGGATTGACCAGGTTATTGACTCCACAGCCGGCTGTGACCTGCTGTCCTTCCTGGACGCCTATTCAGGCTACCACCAGATCCCGCTCTTCCAGCCGGATCAGATCAAGACCTCCTTCATCACCCCGTATGGAGCCTACTGCTATGTTACCATGTCGTTCGGCCTGAAGAACGCTGGAGCCACTTACCAGCGAACCATGCAGCGATGTCTGCAGGGGCAGATTGGGAGGAACGTGCATGCTTATGTGGACGACGTGGTGGTGAAGACCAAGCAGAGCAGCATGCTCCTGGACGACCTCAAGGAGACCTTCGCCAACCTGCGGCGCTATCGCATGAAGCTCAACCCTGAGAAGTGCACCTTTGGTGTGACGGCTGGACAGCTCCTAGGTTATATCGTTTCCCAGCGAGGGATCGAGGCTAACCCCTCGAAGATAAAAGCCATCGAGGCCCTAGAGAAGCCCATCCAGCTCAGGGATGTGCAGAAGTTTGCTGGTTGCTTGGCCTCGCTTAGCCGGTTCGTCAGCCGGCTCGGGGAGAAGGCCATGCCGCTGTACTAGTTGATGAAGAAGATGGACCACTTCGTTTGGTCCCAGCGCGCTGACGATGCCTTCAACGACCTCAAGCGAGCCTTGTCTACCACGCCAATCTTGGCTGCGCCGGCTCCGCGAGAACCAATGCTGCTCTACATCGCAGCAACCCCGCGCGTCATCAGCATCGTGATCGTGGTGGAGTGCACCGAGGAAGGCAAAGAGCTGCCGGTTCAGCGCCCGGTGTACTATCTGAGTGAGGTGCTCACTCTCTCCAAGCAGAACTACCCACACTACCAGAAGGTCGCGTACGGCGTGTACATGGCGGCCAAGAAGCTGAAGCACTACTTTGAAGAGCACCCAATCACGGTGGTGAGAACAACTCTGCTCTCGGAGATCATTGGGTGCAAAGACGCGTCGGGAAGAGTGGCCAAATGGGCAATCGAGCTCGCAGCTCACACCATTCAGTACAAGCCCAGGACGACGATCAAGTCGGAGATCATAGCGGATTTCTTCGCTGACTGGGGAGAGCACCAGTACCTGCCGCCGGCTCCGGACTCCACCCACTGGCGCATGCACTTTGATGGCTCCAAGCTGCTCGGGGGCTTGGGAGCCGGCGTCGTCCTCACTTCTCCCAAGGGAGACAAGCTGCAGTATGTGATGCAGATGCACTTCCATTCGTCGAACAACGTCGCTGAGTACAAAGCCCTGGTACATGGGCTCAAGATGGCCAAGCAGATCGGCATCAGGAGGATCCTCTATTTCGGAGACTCCGACCTAGTGATGCACCAGGTCTCAGGGGATTGGGACGCTAAGGACGCCAACATGGCCTCCTATCGCTTCTATGTGCAGTAGCTCAGCGGATTCTTCGAGGGCTGCGAGTTCCACCATGTCCCCAGAGCAAACAACGAGGAAGCAGACCGGCTGTCCAAGATCGGCTCCACCAAGCAGGATATCCCAGCTGGGGTATCCCTGGAAATCATCCACAAGCCGTCTATCAAACCTTCGCCGGAGTCCATATCCATCTACGTGCCTGGAGACCCCTGCCCCGGCTCAGGTACCGCCATCGGACCCGGGGGCTGCCGCCTCGGGGCTAAAGGAGGCAGCCGACCAGCCCAGCGCGGCCGGCTCGACGAAGGACAAGGGGACTGCCGGCTCCACGCCCACTCCCCCAGCCGGACAATCAGATGAAGCCGGCACGACGACGGACCCGGGGGCTGCTGATCCTCTAGTCGCCAGTGTCTTCCACATACGGGAGATACCTTCCTGGGCGGAGCCATTCTCCAACTACCTCATCACTGGGGACTTGCCACAAGACGAAGCGGAAGCCAGGCGAATTCAACGTCGAGCTGGGGCGTACACCATCATCAACAGCGAATTGTACAAGCGCAGCGTGTCAGGCATCTTCCAGAAGTGCATCGAGCCGGAAGAAGGGATAGAGCTGCTAAGAGAGATACACCAAGGGGAGTGCGGGCATCACGCATCTTCCAGAGCCTTGGTGGCTAAAGCCTTCCGCCACGGCTTCTACTGGCCAACGGCCAAGCAGAATGCAGAGCAGCTGGTGAAGCAGTGCAACGGCTGCCAACGCTTCTCCATGCACAGAAACACTCCAGCGGCAGCCCTCAAGACCATCCCGCTCACCTGGCCGTTCGCTGTCTGGGGCCTGGACAAGGTAGGGCCATTCAAGACTGCACCCGGGGGCTTAACGCATCTGCTGGTTGTCGTGGACAAGTTCACCAAGTGGATCGAAGCCAAGCCAATTAAGAAACTAGACGGCTCGTCCACAATCAAGTTCTTCAACGAGATCATCACAAGATACGGAGTTCCCCACAGCATCATCACCGACAACGGGACAAACTTTGCGAAGGGAGTCTTTGCTGATTACTGTGGCCAGAAAGGCATACGGCTGGACTTAGCGTCAGTGGCGCACCCTCAGTCAAATGGGCAAGTGGAGAAGGCGAATGGGCTGATCCTGGCCGGCATCAAACCAAGACTGGTCGAGCCTCTCGAACGCTCAGCCGGCTGTTGGGTTGAGGAGCTACTCTCAGTGCTCTGGAGCCTGCGTACCACTCCAAATCGCTCCGTCGGCTTCACACCTTTCTTCCTAGTCTATGGAGCAGAAGCGGTGCTGCCCACGGACATTGAGTTCGACGCGCCCAGAATTGTCCAGTACACGGAGAAGCAAGCAAAAGAAGCTCGCGAAGATGGCATCGACCTCCTCGAGGAGGCACGAGAGCAGGCTCTGGCCAGATCAGCGCTCTACCAGCAGCAGCTGCGACGATACCACAGCCGGAAAATTCGCCCGCTCGCATTTCGCGAAGGAGATCTCATACTCCGGCTGGTCCAAAGCACTAAAGGCATGCACAAGCTGTCTCCTCCCTGGGAGGGACCGTTCATTGTCAGCCGGGTGTTGGGCAATGGGGCATATTACCTCATCGACGCACAAGAGCCCAGAAAGAACAAGGCAGATAACTCTGACAAGGAGACCGAGCGTCCCTGGAATGTCAGTCTCCTAAGACCTTTCTTCTGCTAAGGCAAAAGCTTGTACCCCGAAAAACGTGTCAATGAATAAAGGAAAACGGAGCGGCTAGTTACGGCCGGCTCCGAGGAAAACACTTCGTGTATGTTTTGCTTCCTGCGTTATTCACTTGACCGGCAGCCGGCTCCAGGCACCGAGCCACAGCCGGCAGCCCCGAAAAACAATCGACCCCTCGCCAGCCGGATGAGTACTACGTATGAAGAAGGTCTCGAGCCCAACCTCCACCTTCCGGCTCCGCATAGCCGGACGGATAGGAGCCGGCAGGCCACATACAAAGGAAAGCCGCAGAGCAGAACCGCAAACGGTAGAAAAATCGCTCAACCAGGCGTTAAGGGCAGTGTCTGTTAACTAAGTGTTGGTTAGCACGAGTCGGGGGCCCGATAGACCGAAGTACTACTTCTCACTCCGCGGCACGCTCCCACCCTAGGCCGGCATTCGGCTGCCGGCCCAAGGGAGACCAACCGGCACCAGGCTGCCGGTTGGGGGTAGAAGGGCCGAAGGGTGGGAAGATTAAGGAAAAAGTTGAGGGAACCGGACGAAGGCAAAGCCAGCGAATAGTTGATAGTCACAGTCTCCCGACGCTTGGGCCGAGAAGCCACGTCCAAGAGGTTCGAAGCTAGTGCTACCTCGCTTGGCGTTGGCATCGTTCGCGAAAAGTTAGTTTCGAGCTAGCTGTTAGTCCAGCTATCCCAAAACTCGGGGGCTAGGGGGAAAGGGAATTGGCCCTCAGAAGCGGGCCGGCTCCAGTACCTCGCCGGCTGTCCGATCAGCTGGCGCTGCGACACGATCAGCAAACGAGCAACGAAATCAAAACTTAACACTCGCAAAGCAACGGCTAGAGCCGGAAACTAGGAGATCTACTCCAAGCGTGGCTTGGGACGTGCGAAGGCCCGGGAAAGGAAACGTGCCGGCTCCGACCCTCGCTCGAGCCGGTACAAGGTTCAGTTTCCGCTCCGTCCGCGCTGGAGCCGGAGCTAGTCCATCCCTCCTGGAACTGGATAGCAGAAGCACCGTTCCCTCCGCGTCGAAGCCGGAAGAGCCCGCCCGAAGCGTCTGCGCAGGCCAGTGACTATCGTAGTCCCTGTCTACGGATTCGCATGACAGCAGTTTCGTTAAGAGAGGAATCATTGCATCGCAACGGTGTCAAGCAGAAGACATTTGCGCGATGGCAAAAGCACACAGCAAATGAAGAAGAACAAGTAAAGATTTGCGGGAAATTGGAAGAGTTCATTAAGAAGTCTGACGATTACAAAAGTCCCCTAAACTACTATCCTAAGAAGTGCCAAGAATCCCTCGCCCGGGAGATCCTCGCCTTCCTCGGCCTGGCGCGAGCGCCGCATGGACTTCGTCCCGGAGAAGCCCATGCCGGAGGTCGACGGAGCCCCCATCCTTCACGGCTGGGCGGCGTAAGTACGGGCGGAGAGGGTGGCGTCGAAGAAGTAGACGGTGAAGTCCTTCTTCCCATCATGGCGGGTGAGGAGGATGAACCAGCCCTCGTGTGCGCCATAGTCGAGGAAGAACTTCGACCACCCGTCGCGGAAGTAGCACACCCCCTGGCCATCGTAGTAAACTTCGACGTGGTACGAGGGCTGGCCGCCGCTGCATTCCCGCAGCTTGGCGTAGGCCATCTCCTGGCCTTCCATCGAGTCCGTGAACTGGGACGGAAGGCGGAGGAGATCCCGAGACCCGGCGAGCGCAGGAATGATGCATGTGGACCACCCCTGGGCCGAAATATAGGTCGGCGGTTGGAGCGCCGGTTTCACCAGCCAGGGCCGCGACGGGCCTAGCAGAGGAGAGGCCGCCGCGCGGGGCCCCGCGGGAGTGGCAGCGACCCGGAAGACAGCGGGGGTTTTCTTGTTTTTGCTACCCGGCGGCCGCCCACGACGGCGAGACGACGAAGGAGCAGCGGCCGCCATGGAAGCGGTCTTCTTCCCGCTCCCCTTCGGACGGCCCGGCCTCCGTTTCTCCGGGATGCCCGTGTCGCCGGAAGCTCCGGCCGCCTGGGGTGCGACAGAGGTGGAAGTGGCGGCGGAGGCCTTTGCCGCGAGGGCCTCCAAGGTACTCTTGTTGCGGCTCCCTCTCGGGCGACCGCGTTTCCAAGATACGGAAGGCACCGTCTCCGGCGCCTCGACCTCCTTCTCGCTCCCCTCCGGGACCTTGTCATCGCTGGCAGTCGAACCGCTAGGGGACGACATGGTCGGGCTGGGTTCGGAAAGGCAAAGCTCGAGGTGAGGGGAGAAGTGGGGGATACCCTGGGCAGCAAGCACGCTCGGTATTTAAAGAAGAGCGGCGAAGGGATAACCCCCGACGATTCAGTAACCAACTCCCGCATCGTGTGCTACCACGGCAGTTGCCACAGCGGATCGTGGGAGGAGTTGATGGGACACGTCGCTGACGTACGCCAGCCCACCTCGCATGATGACTCGGGAAGTTATGACGGTGGTGATTCCGAAGTCAAATGACAAGACTGGCCACTGGCGCGCAGCGCCGGCCACCGCGTGGGAACAAGACCCGAAGCGGCGCAAGTTCCCAGGAGGCGGCACGCCGGCTCGCGGCCGCCAGCCGGGCCGCACCTCGGAGCCGGCTCGTCTCGAGACGGCTGGGAGAACTTCGCAAGACCCAGCCTCGATGACTAGAGCGACCAAGCTGGACCAGAAATCCTGGGACTTCGACGAAAGCGAGCAAGACTTCGGCGAGAAGAGGAACCCGCCAAAGCCACATGCTAGCCCATGAGACTTCGCCAGTTTCGGGGGCTAGTGTCGTGGGGATGACTTAGGGGGCGTACCACGGGCCAGGCAATATGCCGGCTGGCGTCCCAGGAGTCCCCACGGCTCCAACACGAGAAGACCGGCTCCGACCGAAGGGCCGGCTGCGCCAGCAGCCGGCTGGCGACTCCACCGAGGAGAACTGGAGCCGGGCGATGAAGACAAAGCTTCACAACGGTTGTCTGGCCAAAAGTAGGTTGGCCCCGACAAGAGCGGCAGGGGCGCAGGACGGGAGTGACGAGCGCCACGACCACGTCCAGCCAATGAGAGATCGAAGACCCTTCCCCACGACGGAATCCGAGGCAAAAGAGAAGGGATATGCCCTCCAGATGCCAGCCCAGGGGAAAGGCACTTTATAAAGTGCCTTTGCCAGAGCAGGGCCAGAGGATCACGCCAAGGACGCCGCCGCCGAGGAGCCGGCAGCCGGCCGAATCGCTACCTAGACCTGTAACCAGCCCCCCGCCTATATAAGGGGGCCTGGACCCTTAGCATAGGGACATCCGATCTTCTTCTTCCTCCTCTAGCCCGAACAGCTCGAGGAGCACTGTAATCGCTACTATCCAATCAATACGAAGCAGGCAGGAAGTAGGGGTTTACCTCCAACCGGGAGGGCCCTGAACCTGGGTAAACCGAGGTGTCTCTGTTGGCACAATCCCGAGCCGGACCCATCGTCACCATCATCGAGCCCCTCCGATAAGCCTCCCTATGGCTACTGTCTCTAAATTCCCACGACAGGAAGCAATTGTTGTAGGTACGCTATTTCTTTTAGATAACTTGAAATGCTGAATTACATAGACATAACTTATTCATCTAAAATTTGTTTCAATCTATCTAACTTGTCCTTATTAACTGCTGCTTGCTTCAAGAGATCTGCAATGCAGTTCTCCAGCCTTTTTTTCTCCTCCTTCAGCTGGTCCCTCTGCTTTTCTGCCTTGAGCTTCAGAAAGATCTGAATATCTAGAAGATTTTTCGAAATGGATCCCACCTGCCTATCGGTCATTGTTTTCTGGAGTTCTTCAGCCATATTGTTGTTTATTTCTTTGAGCTCCTTCTTATCCTGTGATAGTTTGTAACATTCATCAGCAGCACAAGCATCACTAATTCTCCCAATACTTTCCAATTTATACAACTCCCATAACTTGACCAAACATTTCTTTAGTGGGTCAGGCCACTCCAGATCAATCCACTCCACTATTCCACACATCGAACCATCCTAATGATCAGCAGCATAGTATAACAAATATAAGAAACTATGAAATGAAGAGATAACAACGCTATTCAAACATTAATTTTGCAATATAAATAATCCAAACCTCCTTTGCGCATCCTATAAACCTTTTCCCTATGTTAGTTCCTTCGAAGGCAACAAATTTCCTTAGTTTCAACCCATGGTCACATGGTGCCTCCCTCTCGATCGCCAAACCATCCCAATCTGGGTCGTAGATGGTCTGTGGCACCTAAAACAAAACCTAAACCTAAATTCCTAACCCCATAAACCAACACGTCGAACAAAAGGAACTCACATTGGTCCGGCAGTAGTCGAAATCGGAGAGAAGGCTCCCGCTGCCGTAGCTTGTATCGTCGCCATCATTATAAGACGGCATGGTGAAGGAAGGAGAGAGGGGGGTAGAACTAGAGGAAGGAGAGAGGGGGTAGAACTAGAGGAAGGAGAGGGGGTGGTGGTAGAGCCGGCGTGTGAGGTAGTGACTCAACGGTCAGTTTGAACATAAATATCTTGTTCTGCCTACTACCCATGCCTCAGTGGAAATAAATAATTTATACCCTTTCAAAAGGAAAACAACACATAAGTTGGCAATTGAGTTTGGATAAATCAGGTAAATTATGCAGAACAATGAATGTCCCCCTACTAGTGGGTATTTTTTGTAATATTTGATTTTTAGTTTTTAATATTTCAATTATGCATAGTTTTACTCTTCAAAATTTGAAATGTATTTTACAAATGTGAATCTACACAGTACAAGGCATGTAGATACACGACATGATTTGTTTGTAATATAATACAACAAGTGATGTAAACAACGCTTATTATTTCAGCAGTCAATATATTACAATATCTCAATATCCCAGAAATGAATTTATTACATTCTCTCAACATAGTTCTACAATAAATTTACAAATTGACACTAGTTTTTAGAAGAAGTTTGAGGCAGACAATATGAGATACAACATTTTCTAAGATACAACAGCTTATTGCATGGAGCAGCTACAACACACTCACAAACATTTACAGAGTGATGCAGAATGAAGGAGATGAATCAAATAGTGATCAGAATTGGGTTGCACTTCTCACTGTAACATATCATCACCTATGAAGGCGGAAGCTCAAAACTTCAAGATGACAGCTCTACAGCAGTCTCATCATCTCCAACCATTTCTGAAATTGCAACAACAAAAAATACCTTCTTACTCAATTTCTTCCTTCGGAAAACCTGCATGAGATCGTCATCTTTAACAATTTTGATGAAATCCCTCTTCTTAAAGTGCCACCAACGTAAACGTGCATGCTGATTAGGGCCCCAAGGACATCTCTGCTTTAGCTGCTCAAGAATCTGGTTAACAGTAACTGTCTTGGGATCTACCATTATTTCTATATGATCGTTCTGCACAGCAAATTCTTGGCCATCATCTAGTACTGCAATGTAAGGATCCACTTGCAAAGCAATTAGATACAGTTGTGAATGGACAATAGCTGCTAGTTTACAAGCATCCATACCACTGGGAGCACCACCATCTGGATCAACACCTTTGGCACCTAACTGTGCTTCTGGTGCATCAACATCATCAACCATAACAAAGAGATCCAACTGACGAGTACCCTTATACTTCTCCCAAATCTGCAACAGCTGATGGGAGTGCTCAAGTTGTTCGTACACCTGATTCATGTTCATCCACACAAACTTAGCCTTCTGTTTGGATCCCCAAGGAATCCTAGCGTGAAGAATATCAATAAGCTGCGAAACAGACACAATCTCACTGCAATTCACATTCATTTGCATAGATTGCGAAGCCACATACCTCTCTAAGCCATAATCTAATCTAGCAATGTACTGATGCACTCGAACATTTATTTTGTATGTGTTCTCTGAATCATCGCTGTCTCAAAAATATTGGAAAACAAAAGATACAAATTAGTTACTTCTCTCTAATCATACCACAAATTGGGAAAATATAAGACAAAAAGTATGTTTTCTGCTTTCGGATAAATTGGAGCCTTCAGATCTGAACATAATTTGAGATGACTTCCATAAGATAAAAAATCTAGGTTTGCATGTTGGTTGGTTTGATAGAGATTGAGGATTACTTGCATATAAAATAATACCACAATTTCGGAAAACATACGACAAAAATCAGTCAGTTTCTTCTCTACAATTATTCAGATACTGACAGTTACTCCTGCCGTTCCATAAAACATCCTAGTGCTATCGGGATGTAAGAGAAGGATCTGAAATATTCACCTCTGCTTTCTGGCGCTCACACTGACAGTAGAAGGCCCAATTCCGTTCATCTTTGGGATTTGTTTTTTCCTCCAATCTGCAGGCGGCGCCGCGTCAGCGACGCCGGAGGGCTACCGCTCTGATTGCTCTTGGTCGGTGGCGCCACCGCCATCGGGCAAGCTTTCCGCTTCTCTCTACTCCCGGCTGCTGGCTTGTTGCAAGATCTCTGGCTGCTTTCCTGGCTAGCAGCTCCAACAATCGCCGCTCCTGGTGGCGATGGTGCCTCTCGTTTCCTGCTGGTAGACATGCGCCGCCACCGGAATTCGACACCAACCTAGGGGGGGGTCTAGGGTTGGAAGGACAAGAAAGGGTATTTGTTCGTACTGAGAGTTGCAGGTGGATTTGACATACTGTCAACTAACGAGGCAACATAACGGAGACTCCTGACAAGCAGGACCCACTGACTCGGCACATAACGGAAAAATACTGACATGCGGGACCGCAATGGGCCCAAAACGGGAGAAGTCACGGCCATATTTGGTTTGCCCTCATTTCATTCAGAATGGGCCCTCTGAGTAATTACCTATCCAACTTTTCAAATGACGTCTATTACAAGCAACAAAGGTACCTGTGAGCCTATGTGAAGGAACTCGGTGACCGCAAACAAAATCACCCCGTGTTGGCTGGTAACGAACGCTAGACGCGTCAAATATGATTTAGTGATTTACCATACGCTAGGCGATGCGAGCGTTTGAGCCCTGAATGTGCACGATCGGTCTATTTGGGCCTAGTAGATGGGGCGTCATAGCTAATTTGGCAACCTTTTCTCTTTTCGGCCTAAATATTTAGGGCCAGGCAGGCCATGCTCCCACACGAAAGGAACATATGGGCCTAAAAGCGGAGGAAAAGTTGGCATAAGCCGGAAAAGCAAGCCGCCAGTTCTTTAAAAAAAGGTAACTGGGGTAGTGACGAGTTAAGTAGTGAAAGCCCTGTTTTATATCGAAAGCAAACTGATCTTTTAAAAAAAGAAGAAAAACGTTGGGTTTAATGCAAAACGTTCTTCTTTCGCAACTTAAACAACGAAATAGCTAGTGGCATACTGGCATCAAACAATAATAACATACGGCAAAGATAGCAAGGCAATGCTCCTACCAGCAACTGGAGTTTGAACTGGAGATACGGCAAACAATAATAACACTGGATTTTGGTGATCATTGCCGACACAGCTTATGTTCCCTCTCTTTCCAGTCTTCAGTCTCGGCATGCAACACGAGAATGGCCGGTGGTAGCCGATAAAGGCTATCACCTCCTCCTTGCAAGAGAAGCTAGCAAGTAATATTTTTCCTTTCCTACTAGGCCGTCTCGCGTGAGGCAGCTCTAGAGTCCCCCAACCCTAAACCTAGAGGCCACCCGATCTCCCTCTTCGGCCGCTTCTGCCGCCAATGCCAGTGGTGGTGGTCGCACCCGGCCGACGAAGGAGGCGGGCGAGGTGGCGCGATCTGGAGACCCCTCCCCCTCCCCCCCCCCCCCCCCGCTACGCGCGGGAGGCAGGGTGTCACAGGAGCTGCTCGAGCAAGCTCCGTGTCCGGCGGCACGAGCTCGGTGGAGTCTGCCGATGCATGGAGGAGGACATGCTGGCAAGGCGGAGCTCGGAGGGAGCAGTGGAGGTGCGGCTGCATGCAGTGGTACAACCACTAATCTTGGGAGGCGATGGCATGGGCCCAGGTCACTGAGGCGGCGGCGACGAGGCTCTACTAGGAGGTCCTGGCGAGCAGTGGTCGACCATCTCTACCTAACGGGCGCGCGACGCTGCTCTCCTGAGGACTTGTCGGCATGGGGGAAGGAGGAGAAGGGCAGGCCCAATCTGGACCTACATGGCCTAGATCTGGGCCTTTCGAGTTATGGCCCTCGCATCGCGTGGAAGTTACCTGGAGTGGGTGAGACCGTGGTGGCTGCTCCGTTTCGGCTGGAGGAGGAAGAAGGAACGCGTTTCATAGCGATGCCGTGTCTAAGTACTGCAGCTTTGCGATTACAACATGAAGGCGTTGTGGTGACGGCGGTGCGGGGCTTCATGGATGGTACTGGACCACTTTTGGTAGTAGGGGAGAGGCGCGACGACACGGGCGAATATCTTGTCCGGCTGGACCGGTGGCGACGGCGCCCGCGGGTGTCATTCCCCTCCTTGGAGGGGGTCGTCGAGGTGTCTCGGCATCTTGCTCGCTCGCTGGGTCTTGGTTGTTGTCTTCGGATGAAAGCCTCGATTCGGAGTAGGATCGACATGATGGCGGCGTCCTCGATGACGTATCTCTGTTGGGAGCATCATGCGTGAAGACATGGCTTGGAGGTCCTAAATTGCTTTCCTCCGGTGCTCGCTGTTGTCCGAGGCTGATCCACAGGGGCGCTATGCACAACATGGCTGGCGAGTCCAAAACGATGTCTTTCAGGACTGGCCAAGTTCCGCCATCTTTCTCTTTGGATGGTGCGTCGAGAAGGGAAATTCTTAGAGTTGTTGTTCTTTAGAGTTGTCCAGCGCCGGTTGAGACACGGCTTTGTTGCTTAGTTTAGGGCAGGCGTTTTTCTTGTGTTTGTTTAGTCTATAGTGGTTGTCTTCAGATTAGCCGGTGTGAAGTTGTGATGTGCTCATTGTTTGCAGCGAGTAACAGGGTTCTTGTAGTCAAATCTTTGTCTTCTATAAAAGTACGGTACTTTGCGTATTCTCGAAAAAAAAAAACTCCTCATTGCACCTCCAAAAATAGATCGTAAGAGCATCTCCTCTTTGTTGTAGGAGATGCTCTCTTTTTTTTTTGAAAGGTAAACCAAACTATGCTCTGTAGGAGATGCTCTTAGTAATAAGTGAAAGGGATAACTGTCGGATAAGCTGTGCGCTCAGGCAGTGACAGTGCGCGTACGTACAAGCAACGGAAACAATTATGTACTGTAGTTGTGTCATACAACTATCCGGCTCAGATCATTCATGTCCAGAAAGCCGATCGATGTGCCAGACGGCTTTGATGTGCTTTGCATGTTGTTATCAGATGGCGCGTTTTCCGTTAATTCATACTACTGGGCTACTGGCCCATCTAGCGCGATTAAATTCAACTGGAGCAGATAAGATGGGGAATTAACTCACATCGACTCCATTGATCCCATCAGTTCAGTAGTAGCTTCTGCGGCGAACCTGCTCCGACTAACTAACCGATTCTGAATTCTGTAGGGCCAGCAGTGCTCTGAAGATCTCTGAAGATGCGCTGCGAACATGCAACTTATAACTGAAACTCTATTTTTTGGGATAGCGTCCGAGATTCACCGAGCTGAAGCAAGCGCGACAGGGATGCGCGATGCGATCTATACTTTACACGGCTGGACTTGATCAGGCAACAAAGCAGATGACAAGACCAACCCTTTCGGACTCGGCACACCAGGCGTCGAACTGATCCATCGGCGATGGCCTGGATTTTGCTCTTTGGCATGAGAGGACGACTAAAGCTACCGAACTAATCGTTCGCGCTCCATTAACCGTTTCTGGAAAGTAAGCTCCCATGCTCGCCACGCTCGTAGCGCATTCTGGAAGACGGTGCCGTGAGCTGACACGTCCACGAACCAACTGAATAAGTTTCAGTTTGTTGGTGATCCTTTTATACTTTCGGAATGCTCTGATGTAGACTACCATGTCCCATCGATGATTTTCTTATTTCCTTTGGCAACTCTCTACTTATCGAGGTGGGGTGTATCTCCAAAACAGAATCCCGGTTAAAGGCTTAAAGCTAGGATTTATTTCAGATTTAGTATTAAATCTTAATTTAACTTACTACTAATCTAGGTCTGAATTCACTCCAATCTGATATACGGAGCAAAACTATGTGTTTTTTATAACGAGTATATATTAATATCATGGAGATATCAATTACACTTAGCCCAAAACTATGTGGAGAGGTAAGGGCATCTCTAACCGATGTACAAAAGTTTAGAGGAGTAAACCTCCGTAGAAAACTTACAGGAGTAAAAGTACTCCTCTAACCGAAGGACAAAACTTAAAACAGTAAATTTAGTGATCACCGCAAAACTCGATCAAATTTGACTGAATTTTAATCGATTCAAACAAAATTTGACACCTACTACTTCATATCGATTGATTTGTACATACTACACCCCAAAAGTCAGTCGAATTTCACTAAATTGGACCGAATTTGACCTAAAACTAACCTAATCCTCATCCTAGTCGAAGGAGGAGGAGTGGCTGTCGATGTTGATCACGGTGGCCGTCCTCGACGGTCCTGCCGAGCTACCGACGTCCTCCTCCTTCACCCTGACCGGCACCGGAGTTGCCGGCGGCCCCGCATCGCCGACGTCCTCCTTCTTCATCCTTTTCCCCGCTTGCTCCGTCGACTAGAAGGAGCTGATCCCACACCTTCCGGTGGATGTTGCGATCGGTGATCTCCGCCACCCAGGCCCCACACCCCCTCTGACGCACGCCACGGTAGACCGGCGTGGTCGGCACCGGCAGGTCTAGGGTGCTGGCGGAACGGCGGGGCTACCGTCGGCGCCTCGGTGGCGCCTACTGGAGAGGGGAATGGTGGAAGGGAGCGGGAGCAACGCGCGGCTGCCGTGGGGGGGGGGAGGGGGGCTGCGGTGGCGGTGAGAGCTGGGAATGGGCGGAGGAGATGGCGGGCGAGAAGATCCGGCCATCTGGGGAGCATGGGGATGGCCATGGTGGCGGCGGTAGCGGCGGTGGTCGTCGGAGGTGGAGGAGAGGACAAGGAGACAGTGTGAACGTGCAGTGGGGGAGGAATATTTTTACTCCTCCACCGCTCGGAGGAGTAAAAATAGGAGTCGACGAACGCGATGAGTAAAACTTTTACTCCTCTAACGCCGATTGGGGTTTGGTTCGGTGGGGGTTAGAGGAGTAAAGTGGCATCTTCTACTCCTCTAACCAGTTTTTGTACATCAGTTAGAGTTGCCCTAAGTACCATTAGGCAAAGGATATGTAAGAATAGATTGGCGTTTGGTGGAAATTAAGTAATTGCCCCTAAAAATCGAGCAATATTGCATCGATCCCCGTTCTAGCGGCTCCATCCCCAGCCAGGACCTCCCCCCGCACCATCCTGGTCCAGCAGCTCCTCCCTAGGCCAGCACCTCTATCCCCGAAACGGTGACAAAGAGGGCGTCGATGGGGAGCCAAAAGGAGAAATCCATGAGGAGGAGCAAGAGGAGATGCGACGACGGGAGCCAGAGAGGGAGAAGGAGAGGCAGTGAAGGGTGACGACTGCGCGAGCGAGTATGCCTCCTGTCGGCATCAGCGAGTGGAGGAGCAATTTTGAAAAGCAAAAGAAAAACTGTAACGTGACAAATGTTGTATTACGACAGAGTACTAGTTTTGCAATCCAGTCAAAACAGTTGTAAAAAGCATTTGATCTTCAAGTACACAAGTTAAACATGATGAAAAGTTTTAAATCTCCCACTTTCCTTAATCTGGCACTATAAGGAATTACAGCTCATATTTTGTCAAACCTGACACAAACTTATAAATTTGTAACAGTGCAAGCAAGCATACAATACTACGTAAAAAAAGGAATCCCCTCTTATTAATACAGTATTGTGAATTACCTTTGTTTGAAAATAGATGACACCCTATAAAGCATGCAAACAAGGTTTTTCCAATTTGATGATAACATATACAAAATTACTATATGCATCGGCATGTCAAACTAAAATATGTCTATGGGATATGGGTATCCGATCCTTATGGATAACTAGAAAAGCATAAGATGTAAATCTAACAAAAAGTGAAAAAGGTTTTGATCCTTTTGTTCAGGTCAATACCTTCTCATCATATTGTTGCATGTACCTTGAATATATTAACATTCTTAATCCATGTGAGTGTCCGTCCTCCTCACAGTCCATACGAAAGGCTACATATGGGCAATACTGAAATTGTATCTTCTAGTAGTATCACGGATTCTTTTAGACCTCTCGCAGTAGCTAGAACTATGTGTTATGGGTCAACAAGGACCCCAACCGAATTATTCGGGCCTACTTGTTACCATTGAATTCAACCGTAAAACTATTTTTATAGCATTTCACATGAAAGTGAAGGAACTAGTTGCCACAACCTAGATCATGGCTGTCCCATCACCTTTGCCATCGCTGGCTGGCCCTCAATTTGACGGATGGCGATTTGGACAAAAATAATCTAAACTCAAAACAAATTTAAATAATAAACCTTGGGCGAAACTTTTTCACCAGATTAACCTTTTTTTTAGCGCCATTGCGCACGGCGCGGCAAAAGGATGTGCGGCGCCAGGGGCAGTGGCGCGGCACTGTCTGCCACGTCGGCAAGGTGGGCCCCGCGTCGGCTAGTGCAGCGCCACTCTGGGTGGCGCGGCATAGGTTCGTGCGGCACCAGGGGGAGTGGTGCGGCACTTTAGGGTTAGATACCCCGCACGACCCGCCCGATTCCCCCCCCCCCCCTCCCCCCATCCCTCACTTCTTCCCTCCCTCACCTCTCTTCCTCTTCCATGGCGGCGGCGGCAGCCGTTCTTCCTCTCCCCCTTCTCTAATCCTCCAACTTGAAGACTAGGTGGTGTCCTCAAGATATCCCCTAAGGTATTCTCCCGCAATCTGCCTATCCGTTTCATCTGAGTACTTCAAAAAATATACTCATTCAACTTGTCGAATGTGTATCGTACTATTGCCGTCACAGGCAATGCACGGACACCCTTGAGCACCTTGTTGAAGCACTCTGCCATATTGCTTGTTGATACGTCTCAAACGTATCTATAATTTTTGATGCTCCATGCTTGTTTTTACACCATTTGCCTACTGTTTCGTTACACTTAGTGGCACTTTTATGCATTTTCCGGAACTAACCTATTAACAAGTTGCCACAGTGCCAGTTCCCTGTTTTCTGCTGTTTTTGTGTTTCAGAAGTGATACACAGTAAATATTCTCGGAATTGGACGAAACAAGTTTCTAAAGTCTTATTTTTCCCGGAAGCTTCCCGAAGACCGAAAGAGAGCCGGAGGGGGGCCAGAGGCCGCCCTCACACATAGGTGGCGCGGCCCAGGCCATGGCCGCGCCACCCTGGTGTGAGGAGCCCCTGGCTGCCCCCTGACGACGCCCCTTCGCCTATAAGAAGCCTCGGGATAGAAAACCCTAGGGGAGTCGGCAATTTTCCAGAAAGAGTTCCGCAGTTTCGCCGCCGCCATCGATGAATTTTGGGGGACAGAAGTCTCTGTTCCGGCACCCTGCCGGGATGGGGAAGTGCCCCCGGAGCCATCTCCATTGATCTCCATCGCCGTCTCCGCCGTCTCCATCGACCTCACCGCCATCTCCATCAACCTTGTTGTCTCCTATGATGAGGAGGGAGTAGTTCATCCCCGGGGCTGAGGGCTCTGCCGGTAGCTATGTGGTTCACCTCTCTCTCCCATGATGTGATCTTTATGTGATCGTGAGCTTTGTATCATGTTGAACAAGTAGATGTTATTATTCAGATATTATGTGTACTCTAGTGGTGTTATTAAAGTAATCTATTCCTCCTGCCATGGTGTAACGGTGACAGTGCGTGCATCATGGTGGTACTTGGTCTAGGCTACGATTGTGATCTCTTATGGATTATGAGAATAATTATTACTATGATAGTATTGAAGTGATCTATTCCTCCTTTCATGGTGTAATGTTGACAGTGTGTGCACCGTGTTAGTACTTGGTCTAAGTTGCAATAATATCTATCTTGAGTTGTGATCTGATTTGAATATCACTATGAGTGGTGTTTGTCAAGTACTTGATGAACTTTAAGGAGTGCTTCGTAGCCCTACGCAATGATTAGTGTTATTCAATAGGAGAGTAATTCAGAGTACCATAGTGAAGAGAAGTTGTTTACTTGTTCAATTATGTTATATTTGTTGGGAGTGTGTCCACTAGTGAAAGTATGATCCCTAGGCCTTGTTTCCAAGCTTTGCACACCGTTTACTTCCTGTTTTGTTACATGTTTGCTCGCAGCGATATTTATTTCAGACCACATTTGCTACTTATAATCATCACTACCGCTTGTATTTCACTATCTCTTCGCCGAACTAGTGCACCTATACATCTGACAAGTGTATTAGGTGTGTTGGGGACACAAGAGACTTTCTGTATCATAATTGCAGGGTTGTTTGAGAGGGATAGCTTTGACCTCTTCCTCCCTGAGTTCGATAAACCTTGGGTGATCCACTTAAGGGAAACTTGCTGCTGCTCTACAAACCTCTGCACTTGGAGGCCCAACACTGTCTACAAGAACAGAAGCGTGTGTAGACATCAAGCTCTTTTCTGGCGCCGTTGCCGGGGAGGTAAGGTAAAAGGTACTCGTATCCTCCTGTGTGAGTGCTCGGAGTTATTTCCTTTAGATTCTGCAATTACATCTTTTTGTTTCTTGTTTTTATTTTCACTAGTTAGGCTTAATGGAAAACAAAGAGTTCTTTAGTCTTTTTCCTGATTTTAGATTTGAAGAGAAAATTGAAAATCCTTTGGAGCTTATTTCGCATAGAAATGTTATTAGTACGAATGCTTTGAATACCGTTAATGCTAATGCTATAGAAAAGTCTAAGCTTGGGGAAGCTGGTTTTGTTAAGTATGATATTTTTAGTCCCCCAGCTTTAGTGGAGAAAGTTTGCTCTGATGATATTTTATCTCCCATATGTGATATTTCTAGTGATGCTTGTGCTCCTCATCCTTTTAAAATACCTACGAAGATTGTTGAATGTGTTAAGAATAACTGCTATTTAGGAGATGGAACTGTCCATCCTGGTGATCATTTGCTCTTTATACATGAATTATGCGAGTTGTTCCAGTGTGCAGGTATTTCGATGAACCAAGTTAAGAAGAAGCTATTTTCTTTATCAATGAAAGGCAGAGCTGAAGAATGGTATCGGCTGCTTAAGGATGGTCCATCTATTGGCTGGGAGGAAATTGTACCTCTCTTTTATTCTAAATTCTATCCTCCAAGTGAGATTCATAAAGATCGTAATCAGATATACAATTTTTGGCCTCATGATGGAGAAAGCATTGCCCAAGCGTGGGGAAGATTGAAGTCAATAATGCTCAAATGTCCTATTCATGATCTTCCCCGTAATATTGTTATTAATAATTTTTATGCAAGGCTTTCAGGACATTACAAGGACTATCTAGATGCATGCTTTGATGGATCTTTCACAAGCAAGGATGTCGACACCAAGTGGGGTCTGCTTGAGACAATTCAAAACAATATTGAAGGTTGGGATAGCGACAAAGGTAAAGGATCAGGTATGAATTACGAATTTGATTGCATTAACTCTTTCGCTGAAACTACTAATTTTCAAGAGCTTAGTGCTAAATATGGTCTTGATCCTCAAATTATGGTTGATTGCTTTAAAGCCTTTGCTTCCCATATGAATGTTCCTAAAGGAAATGGGGACGTATATCATGAACCTTTTAAGGACACTTGCATAGAAAGTGGTATTGTTATTGATGATTGCAATAAACATGCTCAAACTTCTAAAAGTCCTATTTCTTATAAGCATGTTAATTTTTGTGGAGTACATAGACCTTGTGAACAGAGTTACAACAAGGAAGATTATTGCATCACCCACGCAAATGAAGAAACCAGTATGTGGCTCAAGGATCTAGATGTGCTTGGTGAAAGGGTTTGTGAGCTTTATCCTTTTCTTTGTGAATTTTGCGGTGAAAAGGGTCACTTTAATTTTCAATGCCCAATTAATCGAACGAGTACCGCAGATTTGTATTGTGATGATAAGATTACTTTCAATCAGTATGATGAGCTTACTTTGTTTTTGAATTGTGAAGAGATATCTAGAAAGATTGCTTTGGTAGACATGAAAGATGCTGATATTAATAGTACCCTTCGTGGTTGTCGTCTCTATTGTGCTAAAGATTGCCTCGCAAATACTTACTTACAAGATCTTATAAAACATGATGTTTTGCCAAGCTATGACAGGACTAATAGATGTTTCAATCTTATTAATAGAGAGGAGGAATCCTCCAAAGTTTCTTCTGTTGTTCCTGTCAGCAAACCAGATTATGTGGAGAAGATGCCTTTTCCTCCTAGAGAATATGTGAAGAAGATGCCCTTCAAGTCTCTCTCTCCTAAAGGAGAGAGTAAGAAGAGTATGAAGAAGAAGAAGAAGAGGAGTAAGAGGCGAGAGGACACGGTATCTTCCCCTAAGCGTTATGATCCTGCTATAGATTATGATAATTCTGATTGGGATGATGTTCCTATGCCTATTACTTATGTTAGTGATCGTGATTGGGAAAAGCACTCTACTTTTGATATTGAAAATCTTTTTGGTACCAATTCTAAGGTTAATAATTGTTGTACCATTAGTGCTATCCATGTTCCTTCTTATGATGATATGTTTGATGAATATGCTTTGCGACATAGTAGTTCTCTATCTTGTGATGATACTAAACCTCTAGTTTATGATGGTTATGAAGATGAGTATAATATTTTCAGTTCACCTACTTTTGAGGAGAAAATTAGTTATGATTACAATGTGCCTCCTGTTTTTGATGATTATGGTGATGAGAATAATTATTTTATTGAATCTGCTCCTATTACTATTGTTCATGTGGGGAGTATTAATCCTTTTATGCATGTGGCTCATGATAGGGAAGCTTTATGTGATAGTTATATTGTTAGTTCTATTCATGATGCTACTGAAAGTTATTATGAGAGAGGGAAACATGGTTTGATGGATCTCAACAATATTGAGTTTCCCCTCTTTATGTTGCAATTCTTGAAGTTGTACTTGTTTTGCCTTCCTATGCTTTTTGCTTTGCGCTTTCATGACTTGTCTCTTTACAAGACTATTTTTCATAGGAAGTGGTTTAGATTTAAATGCGTTCCATACTTGCTTTTTGATGCACTCTATTGCTTTATTTTCCTATATGGCGCCTTTGCCTCAAGCTCTTATATGGCGCCCACATGAGCATCTTTGCAAATTACTGCGCCTAGCTCAAAGGCGTTAAAGAAAAGCACTCTTGGGAGATAACCCATTGTTTTATTTTCAATACTTTTTCTTTTATTTGAGTCTTAGAAGTTATTACTACTGTAATAACCGCTCCTTATCCTTTTTATTTCGTTGTTGTGCCAAGAGAAGCCTCTAATTTGAGTGAGGTAAGATTTGGGGATGTTGCTGTCCTAAAATAGTTTTTCGTGCTGCACCGTAAAAATTCGTGCAAATTCTATGTATATCTTTTGGACCTTTGATTTCTTGTGCATATGCCCCAGGTTATATCCAAACTTTCATTAGTTTAACACTTTTTGATTTGAGCAACAGAAAACCCCTCAAAAATTCGACCTTTGTCAGCTGTTCTGTTTTGACAGATTTCTGCCAATATTTGTGTTTGCCGCTTTATCGCTTTCTTTTGAGTTCTTTTGATCATGGAACTTTTGGGGAAGTTGCTACAGTAGTTTATACTTTATATTTGGTGGTTTTGGGTTGAAACCTGAAGCAAAAAGGGTTGATTCAATGTTATGCTACACTAATGTTGCTAATAGATTTGTGTTTAGTTTTGTATGAAGGAAGTTTTCAAGTGTAGGGATTGGAGAATGATGAGATGAGTTGAAGAATGGACAAAAGCTCAAGCTTGGGGATGACCATGCAACCCCCAAGAAATATCCAAGAAGTACAAGCATCAAAGCTTGGGGATGCCCCCGAGGCACCCCTTCTTCATCGGCAAAAATCAGGTCACCTATCAAAACACTATATTTTTATTCCTTCATGCACTATGCGTTTTTCTTGGAGCGTCAGATGTTTTAGTTTTCAGTATTAGTTTAGTTTAGTTTGCTGCAATAAATGGTTAGATCATATCATGTTTCTTTTGGAGGAGATGAACTCGCTTTTCATTTGCCAAGAACACTCTAGTTTTCACTCTTATCGTTCAATGAGTGTTCTCTTTTTCTGCTACCGCGTTTAGCTTTCGATTTTCACCTTGATTTGTGTTCAGATCTTGTTATATCTTTTCATCAAGGTGTATTTTTGCCTCTGGACCATGTTGGTTTTCCTCAAAAGAGTTTCCTCAAAAAGGTTTGAATGGTGTTGGAAAAGAGAAAAAGCTTTATGCAAAAAAGTGGTACAAGAAGGAGCTTATGTAGACTGCGGCTTAGGCTTTTGCATGTCGTGCTTGATGTCGTTTTAATAGTATGCTTAGTGATTTTTTCTGTAGCATGACTTGTCTCAAATGACTGAGATTGCTTAATGAGCCTTTGAAAAAATCACGCGTTGTTTATATTATTTGGAAGCATTAATTTGGTTTTCTCCTTTGATGCTTTATTTGGGTTGACTTGGCGCATGCTTACACCATGTTGACTACAAAATAAGTCGCCTATAGCCTCTGTGATCATTTAGTTTTTGACTTTTGATGCCATCTTATGCTTCTTTTAATGTTGCTTTGTCGCTATGCATGATTATGGCCATTATTGCTCTCTTAGTTGGTCGCTCCCAGTCTTTTGCTAGCCCTCGCCTTGTACTGAGTATGAGCTCTACTCGTGCATCCAACTCCCAAAAACCAAGTTTGCCATTGTGTCCACTATAAATTCCTATGCATGGTATTTGTAAGCCATTCCAAGTAAATTTTCATGTGCTACCTTTCAAAAAAAAATCTTCAAAACACTTCTCATTTTGTGACACTGTTTTCAGCTCATGGGGACGTAGTGGTCGGATTTGCTATCTTCCATATTGTCTTATTCCAAAAACAAACAAAAAAAGAAAAAAAGAAAGAAAAAAAAGGCACTCCTCTATGGTATGTGAATGTTGGTGGGCACCCGATGGAATCGGTTAGCCATGGTTTGTGAAAGGAAAAAAGGTGGGGAGGAGTGCCAAGCTTTATAAAAGAGCACAAAAGTGCCAATCTCTCTCTCAAAAACATGCTTCATTTTTGTATGGAAGATAGTAAGAACCCCATTACTAGTCGTTGACAAAAGCAACCACCTCTCAAAACTCAATTTTTATCTCTCTGTTTTACAAATGAAAAGCTCTAGCACATGTTTAATCACTGCTTCCCTCTGCGAAGGGCCTTTCTTTTACTTTTATGTTGAGTCACCGCCTTCTATCTTTATGCACCATTAAGAGAGCATAGTTGTCATTCTTAGTATAATGTGCATTGTCCCAAAGTTTTCATTGATTGATTCATGATCATGGTTTCACTTGTTCTTAAATTATTTGTATCTAGTCGCCCTCTTAAACTTGAAGGTGTCCTATGCATTTATGTTTTGCTCTGCATGAAGGACAAGTTGAAAACCATTTGTATGTTTTTCCTTATGATTTGAACACACGTTTGACTTTCATTGTTTCATTTTCATGATCTTTTGTTTGTGTTCATTTGCATGTTATAACATGGTTGCTAAGTTCTTATTGTCAAGATTATATCTTTCATGCCATGTTTTAAGTTCTTATGATCCCAGCTCACAAATGCTTACATATATGATCAAGATTGTGCAGGTGCATGTCACCTCAAAAATTATTCTTTTGTTATCACTTACCTACTCGAGGACGAGCAGGAGTTAAGCTTGGGGATACTGATATGTCTCAAACGTATCTATAATTTTTGATGCTCCATGCTTGTTTTTACACCATTTGCCTACTGTTTCGTTACACTTAGTGGCACTTTTATGCATTTTCCGGAACTAACCTATTAACAAGTTGCCACAGTGCCAGTTCCCTGTTTTCTGCTGTTTTTGTGTTTCAGAAGTGATACACAGTAAATATTCTCGGAATTGGACGAAACAAGTTCCTGAAGTCTTATTTTTCCCGGAAGCTTCCCGAAGACCGAAAGAGAGCCGGAGGGGGGCCAGAGGCTGCCCTCACACATAGGTGGCGCGGCCCAGGCCCTGGCCGTGCCACCCTGGTGTGAGGAGCCCCTGGCTGCCCCCTGACGACGCCCTTTCGCCTAAAGAAGCCTCGGGACAGAAAACCCTAGGGGAGTCGGCAATTTTCCAGAAAGAGTTCCGCAGTTCCGCCGCTGCCACCGATGAATTTTGGGGGACAGAAGTCTATGTTCCGGCACCCTACCGGGACGGGGAAGTGCCCCCGGAGCCATCTCCATTGATCTCCATCGCCGTCTCTGCCGTCTCCATCGACCTCACCGCCATCTCCATCAACCTTGCTGTCTCCTATGATGAGGAGGGAGTAGTTCATCCCTGGGGCTGAGGGCTCTGCCGGTAGCTATGTGGTTCACCTCTCTCTCCCATGATGTGATCTTTATGTGATTGTGAGCTTTGTATCATGTTGAACAAGTAGATGTTATTATTCAGATATTATGTGTACTCTAGTGGTGTTATTAAAGTAATCTATTCCTCCTGCCATGGTGTAACGGTGACAGTGCGTGCATCATGGTGGTACTTGGTCTAGGCTACGATTGTGATCTCTTATGGATTATGAGAATAATTATTACTATGATAGTATTGAAGTGATCTATTCCTCCTTTCATGGTGTAATGTTGACAGTGTGTGCACCGTGTTAGTACTTGGTCTAAGTTGCAATAATATCTATCTTGAGTTGTGATCTGATTTGAATATCTCTATGAGTGGTGTTTGTCAAGTACTTGATGAACTTTAAGGAGTGCTTCGTATCCCTATGCAATGATTAGTGTTATTCAATAGGAGAGTAATTCAGAGTACCATAGTGAAGAGAAGTTGTTTACTTGTTCAATTATGTTATATTTGTTGGGAGTGTGTCCACTAGTGAAAGTATGATCCCTAGGCCTTGTTTCCAAGCTTTGCACACCGTTTACTTCCTGTTTTGTTACATGTTTGCTCGCAGTGATATTTATTTCAGACCACATTTGCTACTTATAATCATCACTACCGCTTGTATTTCACTATCTCTTCGCCGAACTAGTGCACATATACATCTGACAAGTGTATTGGGTGTGTTGGGGACACAAGAGACTTTCTGTATCGTAATTGCAGGGTTGTTTGAGAGGGGTAGCTTTGACCTCTTCTCCCTGAGTTCGATAAACCTTGGGTGATCCACTTAAGGGAAACTTGCTGCTGCTCTACAAACCTCTGCACTTGGAGGCCCAACACTGTCTACAAGAACAGAAGCGTGTGTAGACATCACTTGTCATTTGACCGTACCTCCGACCATTTTCATCGTAGGCTCTTGCCCACTTTGTTCTATCTTGGATGTGCCTATTGAGAAACGCTTGACCCTTAGCATCGAGCTTTCTGTTTGAGAGCAATTTGATGTACAAGTTAGCGAAACACCGGTCCGTGAAAGCGAGACAACAATCCTGAAGATTATCAGTCAACTCCTTGCTACCACATGCCCTATAGAAGTTTGAACAAAAATGCCTGATGCACCATCTTTGGTGCAAAGGAGCATGCCCAAGAATTTCAATATTTACCGCTGCGAGAATTCCTTGATGTCGATCTGAGATGACACAAATTTCCCTTTGTGGCGGTAATACCTTGGTCCTCAAAAGACGAAAAAACCACTCCCAGTTATTGTTGTTCTCCACCTCAACGAACGCAAATGCCAAAGGAACCAAACGGTTGTTGGCATCATTTGCTATTGCAACCAAGAGAGTCCCCCTATATTGCTTGGTCAAAAATGTGCCATCAACGGAGATTACCGGTCTACAATGCTCGAAAGATTTCACGCATTGCTCAAAAGCCCAAAATGCACGGCCAAATACTAGGATAGTTCTTCCATTGTAAATCCTTGTTTCCTGGTCATAAGGCTCCACCACATGAACCATGCCCGGGTTTGCGTCGGCCATTGCTAACAACAACCTAGGAATTCGGTTCTATGCTTCTTCTCAATCACCATACAACATCCTGAATGCAGCTTGCTTCGCTTTCCATGCCTTGTCGTATTTTACATCATAGTGAAAGAGAGATTTCACAAGCTCCATGACCGTCTTGATGCTCGTTGTTGGAAGCGACAAGACTTGGTTGGAAAGCCTATATTCGATGAACTCGGAGGTGAGTTGTCGGTGATCGTGCTTTACTTCTTTGCCATCCACCCTCTTTCCGCGACACATGTGAGTTGGTACACAACTTGTTATGCGCCAATCGGGTCCTCCCTTCCATGGTCTTGCATGCACAATCCAAGGACACCTATCCTCCTCACACTTAACAGTGTAACGCTTCTTCACGTCTGAGTGAAGCACCGTATAGGGCGATGATACTTACCCGAGAAGTCCTTGATCCATTGTTTAAATTCTACCAAGGTTTTGAACATCAATCCGTTTGATATACCATTATTCTCGTGATTGGCATCCCGGTAAGAAGTTGGCCTAGGTCCGAGCACTATACCCTCGCCGCCGTCAACCGTGGCTTCATCCGCGAGACTAAGATCGCGGAACAATGGTATCCGATGATCTCGCCCCAATACCTTCTCGTGGACTTTGGCCTCATTGTCCATGAACCCTTGATACGTCTCAAACGTATCCATAATTTTTGATGCTCCATGCTTGTTTTTACACCATTTGCTTAGTGTTTCGTTACACTTCGTGGCACTTTTATGCATTTTCCGGAACTAACCTATTAACAAGTCGCCACAGTGCCAGTTCCCTGTTTTCTGCTGTTTTTGTGTTTCAGAAAAGTTACACTGGAAATATTCTCGGAATTGGACGAAACCAAAGCCAGTCGCCCAGAATTTCACCGAAGCTTCTAGAGAACCGAAGAAGAGACGGAGTGGGGCCACGAGGGCCCCACACAACAGGGCGGCGTGGCCAGGGGCTGGGCCGCGCCCCCTACGTGTGAGGTCGCCTTGGTCCACTCCTGACGATGCCCCTTCTCCTATAAAGACCCCCCGATGGGAAAAACCTAAAGACCCGATCACTTTTCCAGAACACATCGCGATCCGCCGCCACCGTCGACCCAAAGATCGGGAGGGTCCAGAAGCTCTTCCCGGCACCCTGCCGGAGAGGGGAATCGCCACCGGAGGTCTTCTTCATCGCCATGCTTGCCTCCGGAGCGATGAGTGAGTAGTCTACCTTGGACTATGGATCCATAGCAGTAGCTAGATGGTTGTCTTCTCTACCATGTGCTTCATGTTTAGATCTCATGAGCTGCCTTACATGATTGAGATCACTGTTATGTAATTCTACATGTTTGGTTTGTTGGGATCCGATGAATATTGGTGTTATGCTTGAGTTGATGTACTGAAATTTATCTTATGTTATCTCTATGTTGTTTATGATCTTGCATGCTCTCCGTTGTTAGTAGCTATCTTGGCCGAGTAGTTGCTAGTGACTCCAAGAGGGGGTATTTATGCTCGATAGTGGGTTCATGCCTCTATTTAATCTGGGGGAGTGACAGAAACCTCTAAGGTTGTAGATGTGCTATTGCTACTAGGGGGAAAACAACATTCATATGCTCGAGGGCATATGCTTTGTTTACATTACACACTTTGCTTAATGCAATTATCTGTTGTTCCCAACTTAATACTTGTGTTATTCTCGGATTGATTCGCCACAAGTGGATTATTAGTCATAGATGCAGTTGGATGGCGGTCTATGTATCTTGTTGTAATGCCCAGAGTAAATCTCATAGTGATCCTCTCATCATATGCATGTTGTCTTTATTCTATCAATTGCCCAACTGTAATTTGTTTACCCAGCATGTGTTATTTTATCTTATGGAGAGACACCACTAGTGAAATGTGGACCCCGGTCCTATTTCCATTATATTGCTATCACCTGTTTACTTTACTCGCACTGTTTACTTTACTCACATATTATTACTATTTTCCACTCAATACGCTCATTTCTTTGTTTACAGCAAACCGGTGAGATTGACAACCTCATCGTAAGTTGGGAGCAAAGTATTTGGTTGTGTTGTGTGCAGGTTCCGCATTGCAGCTAGCAAAGCAAAGCTTGGACGAGGCGCCTTATAAATTGTCTGGAGCTGTCGCAAGCTAGCAAGCATCACCTTTAGTTGTATTTGCTCCTTCCTCTCCTGATCGACATACCTTGGTTTCTTAACTGAGGGAAAACCTTGCTGCTATATTCATTATACCTTCCTCTTGGGGTTCCCAACTGGACGGTGAACATTAACCGTACCGCAAGCATCAAGAATTTTCTGGCGCCTTTGCCGGGGAGGAAGAAGACTTCTGCGAGGGGAGTTTTTGCACGCACATCCTTTACTTTGTTTTAAGTTTTGCTTTTACTTTATTTCTACTTGCATCATTTTATCAAAAACCCAAAAAAAATTAGAATCCTTGGTAGTTGTTTTTACTTGTCTTGCTTTATCATGCTTTCTATCAATGGTTGGTTTCTTAGAAACTAAATCTTTTTGGCAAGGTGGGTTCACGGAAGAGCAGCAAAATTATTATGAGGAACACCGCTTGTCACAAAAAGGGAAACACTTATGGGAACAAATTAATAGATAATATATCATTGCTAGAAATGTGTGCTCTACTTATAATGTTACTTATTGCTTTGACAGATCTTGTTGCTGTAGGAGGTATAAACACCTCCCTTTTCAATGTGAGTATAATGATGATGTTACCATATCTTCTTATATTAATGGAAATTATGACTTTTATGATGTGGAACAAATTGAAGAATTTATTGCTTGGAAGGGTGCATTCGAACTTGCTTATTTGCTTGAAAATACTGTTGATGCACCTTATAAATATGAGGTTTATGATATACTTACATTTTGCTTTGATAATTACAAGGAAGAAAATGGCTATATTCTTAAATATCTTAATAGATGCTCTCCAACGGAAGAGACTAATGCCTTGAAGGAGCCTATGGAAGAAGAAATTGCTGAAATTAGAAGCTCATTGGATGAAAATGAGGAGGAGAGTGATGATCAAGAGGAGGAAGAATGGAGCTACCCCTGTCTACCTCCCAATAAGAGTAACTCTTTAACTAATACCTTATTTTATAGCCCTCCATGCTTAACAAAGGAGGATGAGTGTGATATTTATATTGTTGAGTTTGTTCATGATGCTACTGAAAAATATTATGAGAGAGGAAAATATGGTTGTTGGAATTCTCATGTTACTAAAACACCTCTCTTTATATTGAAAGTTCCAAAGTTGCTCTTGTTTTATCTACCCATACTTGTGACTATGTGCTTCTTTGATTTATTTTCTTACAAGATTCCTATGCATAGGAAATGGGTTAGACTTAAATGTGTTTTATATTTGCTCCTTGATGCTCTTTTTGGCTTCCATTCATATTTCTTATGTGAGCATCTTCTCAAATTTCTGCGCCTAGCTCAAAGGCGTTAAAGAAAAGCACTCTTGGGAGATAACCCAATGTTTTTACATTCAGTTCTTTTTCTTTTATTTGAGTTTTGGAAGTTATTACTACTGTAATGACCTCTCCTTATCATTTTTATTTCGTTTTTGTGCCAAAAGAAGCCTCTAATTTGAGTGAGGTAAGATTTGGGGATGTTGTTGTCCTGAAACAGTTTTCGTTGCTGCACCGTAAAAATTCGTGAAAATTCTCTGCATATCTTTTGGACCTGCGATTTCTTGTTCATATGCCCCAGGTTATATCCAAACTTTCATTAGTTGAACACTTTTTGATTTGAGCAACAGAAAACCCTCTAACAAATCGACCTTTGTCAGCTGTTCTATTTTGACAGATTTCTGCCAATATTTGTGTTTGCCGCTTTATCGCTTTCTTTTTGAGTTCTTTTGATCATGGAACTTTTGGGGAAGTTGCTACAGTAGTATATGCTTTATATATGGTGGTTTTGAGTTGAAACCTGAAGCAAAAGGGGTTGATTCTATGTTATGCTTACACTAATGTTGCTAATAGATTTGTGTTTAGTTTTGTATGAAGGAAGTTTTTAAGTGTAGGGATCGGAGAATGATGAGATGAGTTGAAGAATGGACAAAAGCTCAAGCTTGGGGATGCCCATGCATCACCCCAAGAAATATCCAAGAAGTACAAGCGTCAAAGCTTGGGGATGCCCCCGAGGCACCCCTTCTTCATCGGCAAAAATCAGGTCACCTTTCAAGACACTATATTTTTATTGCTTCATGCACTATGTGTTTTTCTTGGAGCGTCAGTTGTTTTTAGTTTTCAGTTTAGTTTTGGTTTTTTTGTTGCAATAAATGGTTGGACCCCAACAAATTTCTTTTGGAGAAGTTGCCTTGCTTTTCATTTGCCAAGAACACTCCCTTTTTTTCACTCTATTCGTTTCAATGAGTATTCTCTTTTTCTAGAACTGCGTTTAGCTTTCGATTTTCGCCTTGATTTGTGTTCAGATCTTGTTATATCTTTTCATCAAGGTGTATTTTTGCCTCTGGTCTATATTGGTTTTCATCAAAAGAGGTGTTTATAAAAAGTTTGAATGGTGTTGGAAAAGAGAAAAAGCTTTATGCAAAAAAGTGGTACAAGAAGGAGCTTGTGTAGACTGTGGCTTAGGCTTTTGCATGTCGTGCTTGATGTCTTTTTGATAGTCTGCTTAGTGGTTTTGCTGTAGCATGACTTGTCTCAAATAACTGAGATTGCTTAATGAGCCTTTGAAAAAAATCATGCGTTGTTTTAATTATTTGGAAGCATTATTTTGGTTTTCTCCTATGATGTTTTATTTGGGTTGACTTGGTGCATGCTCACACATTTTAGACTCTTACAAAGTCGCCAATAGCCTCTATGATCATTTAGTTTTTGACTTTTGATGCCATCTTATGCTTCTTTTAATGTTTCTTTATCGCTTTGCATGATTATGGCCGTTATTGCTCTCTTAGTTGGTCGCTCCCAGTCTTTTGCTAGCCCTCGCTTTGTACTGAGTATGAGCTCTACTCGTGCATCCAACTCCTAAAAACCAAGTTGTTCCAAAGTGTCCACCATACATACCTATTAGCAATTTGCTATTCCAAAGTACATTTGACTTGCTTTTATCTACTCTTCAAATTAAACTCTTACCAGTGTTACGCGAAAATTGGTCAGTAAAGCTCTCACGAACCGGAAGGCACACTTTACTTTTTCTCGTTCTTAAAAATTTGACATTGTGGTCTCTTATGTTGAGCTGTTATGCTTGCAAGTTGTAAGTTGGAGATTAGCTCAGCCATGTCGTCATGGGGCAAGCTTTCAACATTGCACTTCTTATTTGAGTTGATATCGTGATCTTTTGTTTATGGATACTCGCGGTGTAAAATAAATTGGGAATCTTGCGGGATCATGGAGTTTGTATATGTTTTAGAGAAACGCCTGGGCCGCCAATCTAAGCCATGCATAATTCATGGTGGAAATTTGCAGCATGCCCATAGTGGACATTCGACGACGCATCTCAAAATAAAAAGCTATACAAATGGTAAATAAAAGAGATGTCGAGGTGTTCATTGTCTGCTTGTCCTGTTATTTTGATGTGGGCTTGTTCCATGTCACCGGGCACGGAGGTACCCCGTTGGCGGTTCTCGATGATACGCGTATACTTATAATGACAATAGATTGCTTGGGACTCTAAGTAAAGTAGCAAGAGGTTTGGGTACTCGTATTCACGGGACACGAGGTTTTCAACTTATGATTTGTCAAGCATATGCAGCATAAGTATTCTCGCATTAACTTTAACCATTCAAGATGCTTATGATGGGGGCAATGAGAGCTCAAAGCCGGTAAGTACCATAATTTTTGAAGGTTATAAAACTTGCAATCACTGCTTCCCTCCGTGAAGGTCCTTTCTTTTACTTTTATGTTGAGTCTCCACCTTTTATCTTTATGCACCATTAAGAGAGCATAGTTGTCATTCTTAGTATAATGTGCATTGTCCCAAAGTTTTCATTGATTGATTCATATTGTTGGTTTCCCTTGTTCTTAAATTATTTGTATCTAGTCCCCCTCTTAAACTTGAAGGTGTCCTATGCATTTATGTTTTGCTCTCATAAAGGACAAGCTGAAAACCATTTGTATGTTTTTCCTTATGATTTGAACACACGTTTGACTTTCATTGTTTCATTTTCATGATCTTTTGTTTGTGTTCATTTTCATGTTATAACATGGTTGCTAAGTTTCTTCTATCAAGATTATGTCTTTCATGCCCATGTTTTAAGTTCTTTTGATCCCAGCGCACAACGCTTATATATATGATCAAGATTTTGTAGGTGCATGTCACCTCAAAAATTATTTCTTTTGTTATCACTTACCTACTCGGGGACGAGCAGGAGTTAAGCTTGGGGATGCTGATATGTCTTAAACGTATCCATAATTTTTGATGCTCTGATACGTCTCAAACGTATCTATAATTTTTGATGCTCCATGCTTGTTTTTACACCATTTGCCTACTGTTTCGTTACACTTAGTGGCACTTTTATGCATTTTCCGGAACTAACCTATTAACAAGTTGCCACAGTGCCAGTTCCCTGTTTTCTGCTGTTTTTGTGTTTCAGAAGTGATACACAGTAAATATTCTCGGAATTGGACGAAACAAGTTCCTGAAGTCTTATTTTTCCCGGAAGCTTCCCGAAGACCGAAAGAGAGCCAGAGGGGGGCCAGAGGCCACCCTCACACATAGGTGGCGTGGCCCAGGCCCTGGCCGCGCCACCCTGGTGTGAGGAGCCCCTGGCTGCCCCCTGACGATGCCCCTTCGCCTATAAGAAGCCTCGGGACAGAAAACCCTAGGGGAGTCGGCAATTTTCCAGAAAGAGTTCCGCAGTTCCGCCACGGCCGCCGACGAATTTTGGGGGACAGAAGTCTCTGTTCCGGCACCCTGCCGGGACGGGGAAGTGAGCCATCTCCATTGATCTCCATCGCCGTCTCTGTCGTCTCCATCGACCTCACTGCCATCTCCATCAACCTTGCTGTCTCCTATGATGAGGAGGGAGTAGTTCATCCCCGGGGCTGAGGGCTCTGCCGGTAGCTATGTGGTTCACCTCTCTCTCCCATGATGTGATCTTTATGTGATCGTGAGCTTTGTATCATGTTGAACAAGTAGATGTTATTATTCAGATATTATGTGTACTCTAGTGGTATTATTAAAGTAATCTATTCCTCCTGCCATGGTGTAACGGTGACAGTGCGTGCATCATGGTGGTACTTGGTCTAGGCTACGATTGTGATATCTTATGGATTATGAGAATAATTATTACTATGATAGTATTGAAGTGATCTATTCCTCCTTTCATGGTGTAATGTTGACAGTGTGTGCACCGTGTTAGTACTTGGTCTAAGTTGCAATAATATCTATCTTGAGTTGTGATCTGATTTGAATGTCTCTATGAGTGGTGTTTGTCAAGTACTTGATGAACTTTAAGGAGTGCTTCGTAGCCCTACACAATGATTAGTGTTGTTCAATAGGAGAGTAATTTAGAGTACCATAGTGAAGAGAAGTTGTTTATTTGTTCAATCATGTTATATTTGTTGGGAGTGTGTCCACTAGTGAAAGTATGATCCCTAGGCCTTGTTTCCAAGCATTGCACACCGTTTACTTCCTGTTTTGTTACATGTTTGCTCGCAGCGCTATTTACTTCAAGTCACATTTGCTACTTATAATCATCACTACCGCTTGTATTTCACTATCTCTTCGCCAAACTAGTGCACCTATACATCTGACAAGTGTATTGGTGCGTTGGGGACACAAGAGACTTTCTGTATCGTAATTGCAGGGTTGCTTGAGAGGGATAGCTTTGACCTCTTCCTCCCTGAGTTCGATAAACCTTGGGTGATCCACTTAAGGGAAACTTGCTGCTGTTCTACAAACCTCTGCACTTGGAGGCCCAACAAGTGTCTACAAGAATAGAAGTGCGTAGACATCAAGCTCTTTTCTGGCGCTGTTGCCGGGGAGGTAAGGTAAAAGGTACTCGCATCCTCCTGTGTGAGTGCTCGGAGTTATTTCCTTTATGTTGCAATTCTTGAAGTTGTACTTGTTTTGCCTTCCTATGCTTTTTGCTTTGCGCTTTTATGACTTGTCTCTTTACAAGACTATTTTTCATAGGAAGTGGTTTAGATTTAAATGTGTTCCACACTTGCTTTTTGATGCTCTCTATTGCTTTAAGTTCCTATATGGCGCCTTTGCCTCAAGCTTTTATATGGCGCCCACATGAGCATCTTTGCAAATTACTGCGCCTAGCTCAAAGGCGTTAAAGAAAAGCAGTCTTGGGAGATAACCCATTGTTTATTTTCAGTACTTTTTCTTTTATTTGAGTCTTGGAAGTTATTACTACTGTAATAACCGCTCCTTATCCTTTTTATTTCGTTATTGTGCTAAGAGAAGCCTCTAATTTGAGTGAGGTAAGATTTGGGGATGTTGCTGTCCTGAAACAGTTTTCGGTGTTGCACCGTAAAAATTTATGAAAATTCTCTGTATATCTTTTGGACCTGCGATTTCTTGTGCATATGCCCCAGGTTATATCCAAACTTTTGTTAGTTGAACACTTTTTGATTTGAGCAACAGAAAACCCCTCAAAAATTCGTCCTTTGTCAGCTGTTCAGTTTTGACAGATTTCTGCCAATATTTGTGTTTGCCACTTTATCGCTTTCTGTTGAGTTCTTTTGATCACGGAACTTTTGGAGAATTTGCTACAGTAGTATTTGCTATATATGTGGTGGTTTTGAGTTGAAACCTGAAGCAAAAAGAGGTTGATTATATGTTATGCCTACACTAATGTTGCTAATAGATTTGTGTTTAGTTTTGTATGAAGGAAGTTTTCAAGTGTAGGGATTGGAGAATGATGAGATGAGTTGAAGAATGGACAAAAGCTCAAGCTTGGGGATTCCCATGCATCACCCCAAAAATATCCAAGAAGTACAAGCGTCAAAGCTTGGGGATGCTCCCGAGGCACCCCTTCTTCATCGGCAAAAATCAGGTCACCTTTCAAGACACTATATTTTTATTGCTTCATGCACTATGTGTTTTTCTTGGAGCGTCTGTTGTTTTAGTTTTCTTAGTTAGTTTAGTCTTGTTTGCTGCAATAAATGGTTAGATCACATCATGTTTCTTTTGGAGGAGATGAACTCGCTTTTCATTTGCCAAGAACACTCTAGTTTTCACTCTTATCGTTCAACGAGTGTTCTCTTTTTCTGCTACTGCGTTTAGCTTTCAATTTTCGCCTTGATTTGCGTTCAGATCTTGTTATATCTTTTCATCAAGGTGTATTTTTGCCTCTGGTCTTTATTGGTTTTTATCAAAAGAGGTGTTTATAAAAAGTTCGAATGGTGTTGGAAAAGAGAAAAAGCTTTATGCAAAAAAGTGGTACAAGAAGGAGCTTGTGTAGACTGCGGCTTAGGCTTTTGCATGTCGTGCTTGATGTCTTTTTGATAGCATGCTTAGTGGTTTTGCTGTAGCATGACTTGTCTCAAATAACTGAGATTGCTTAATGAGCCTTTGAAAAAATCATGCGTTGTTTTTATCGTTTGGAAGCATTATTTTAGTTTTCTCCTTGATGCTTTATTTGGGTTGACTTGGCGCATGCTCACACATGTTAGACTCATACAAAGTCGCCAATAGCCTCTATGATCATTTAGTTTTTGACTTTTGATGACATCTTATGCTTCTTTTAATGTCGCTTTGCATGATTATGGCCATTATTGCTCTCTTAGTTGGTCGCTCCCAGTCTTTTGCTAGCCCTCGCCTTGTACTGAGTATGAGCTCTACTCGTGCATCCAACTCCCAAAAACCAAGTTTGCCATTGTGTCCACTATAAATTCCTATGCATGGTATTTGTAAGCCATTCCAAAGTAAATTTTCATGTGCTACCTTTCAAAACTTTCAACTACTTCTCGTTTTGTGCCACTGTTTTTAGCTCATGGGGACGTAGTGGTCGGATTTACTATCTTCCATATTGCTTATTCCAAAAAGAAAAAAAAAAGAAAAAAAGAAAAGAAAAAAGGCACTCCTCCATGGTATGTGAATGTTGGTGGGCACCCGATGAAATCGGTTAGCCATGGTTCGTGAAAGGAAAAAAAGTGGGGAGGAGTGCCAAGCTTTATAAAAGAGCACAAAAGTGCCAATCTCTCTCTCAAAAACTTGCTTCATTTTTGTATGGAAGATAGTAAGAACCCCATTACTAGTCGTTGACAAAAGCAACCACCTCTCAAAACTCAATTTTTATCTCTCTGTTTTACAAATGAAAAGCTCTAGCACATGTTTAATCACTGCTTCCCTCTGCGAAGGGCCTTTCTTTTACTTTTATGTTGAGTCACCGCCTTCTATCTTTATGCACCATTAAGAGAGCATAGTTGTCATTCTTAGTATAATGTGCATTGTCCCAAAGTTTTCATTGATTGATTCATGATCATGGTTTCACTTGTTCTTAAATTATTTGTATCTAGTCGCCCTCTTAAACTTGAAGGTGTCCTATGCATTTATGTTTTGCTCTCCATGAAGGACAAGTTAAAAACCATTTGTATGTTTTTCCTTATGATTTGAACACACGTTTGACTTTCATTGTTTCATTTTCATGATCTTTTGTTTGTGTTCATTTGCATGTTATAACATGGTTGCTAAGTTTTTATTGTCAAGATTATATCTTTCATGCCATGTTTTAAGTTCTTATGATCCCAGCTCACAAATGCTTACATATATGATCAAGATTGTGTAGGTGCATGTCACCTCAAAAATTATTCTTTTGTTATCACTTACCTACTCGAGGACGAGCAGGAGTTAAGCTTGGGGATGCTGATACGTCTCAAACGTATCTATAATTTTTGATGCTTCATGCTTGTTTTTACACCATTTGCCTACTGTTTCGTTACACTTAGTGGCACTTTTATGCATTTTCTGGAACTAACCTATTAACAAGTTGCCACAGTGCCAGTTCCCTATTTTCTGCTGTTTTTGTGTTTCAGAAGTGATACACAGTAAATATTCTCGGAATTGGACGAAACAAGTTCCTGAAGTCTTTGTTTGACACGAAATGTAACTAAAAAACACGGGCGTGCCAGTGTACCTAAGTACACAAAAATAAATATAGGGAAACATACATTTTATTAATCTCGTCACGAGAAACAAAATTACAAGATCCCTTGAGATATGCGCTCCGTGGCCTGCTGGCGCGGCCAACATGACTAGGCTATTGTGGAGTTCTGGTTCACGGGGCCTCGGAAAGCTCCCGCTTAATTACGTCTATGGGTCAAGCCCACAGACTACCTCCGATTAAGCTGCTGCAATGGTCGTCGTCTTCGGTCTCGTCTTCTCCAGGATGGCGATGATGGTGTGGTGGTGACGTAGAAGGGTGGAGTGGTACGTCCGTCGCTCCGGCGATGCTTAGCCATATCCCTCCGGCTTGTCGATGTCTGATGATGAAGATATGGGCGGGCTTCGCCTTGTCGGTGTCGGACGGGGTGACTTGCCTTTGCCTCGTCGGCAAAGCAAATGGTAGATTGCTTCATCGCAGAAGGACATGTCGGTGGAGTACGGCTTCGCCTCGTCGGCGCTTGGACGATGTCGCTGATGTGTTGGTGTGGATGTCGGAGTAGACTTGATGTGAACGCCATCTCGCGTTGGCGGGGACTCCGTGTAGATGTCGATGTAGATGACGCCCTGCCTCGAGAGGGCTCCGTGTAGGCGTCGGTGTAGACGGCGCCCTACCTCGAGGAGGCTCCGTGTAGGTGTTGGTGTAGACATTGGTGGCGAAGAAGTCCGTGTACTCGTGTACACGCGGCGTCGGTAGCATGACCTTTGCTCCGACCATGCCCGCCGCACCGTCTTGCATTGTCGGCCTTGAGTGGCGTTGATGTGGTTGGAGTTGATGTAGAATGCATGATTACGCTTGGGACGAAACATCGATGGCTTTGCCGCTTCGCCGAAAGTGCGAGGGGTGCACCCCGCAGAAATAGAGGTAGTCGATAAAGAAAAAAAAAGAGCGGACACGCCATGCTTTGTAGCACGCGCGTCCGATGGTCACCAAGTGCGTCGCCGTTGGCAGCGGTAAACTTGATGTACATACGGCGGATGCGCTCACCGCCGGCTAGCACGGACCCAGGCGAACCGTGGTCAGAGTGACTGCAAGCATGGCAAAGTCTATTCCCATGAACGTGCAGCCATAGCCGGTACCGGAAAAGAACCAGTTCGACGTACGGCGCACGAGGCGGACCGATCATCAGCCTCCTTTTATACAGCGGCCAGCGCGTATCAGAGCGGGGTCGTTGGCCGGGGAGTACGCATATACGCAGATGAGTGCATGCACGTAGATTCCTTGCTAGAGAGAAAAATAATGCAAGTGCATGGCCTTCTGTAGGAATCGCTAGCAGTGGCTAGCTTGCTAGCTCACAAAGGCATCATGCACATGCGCGTGCCCGGACGAAGCGTGTGCCCGGCGCCGTACATGGCGCGCCGGCGACAGCGCCACCGATGGTCGCCGACCCAGCCCGTCGTGGCCAACAGCCGGCGCGCGTCCTCGCCGGCATCGGTGCCGATTAGCGCGCTGAGTGTTGTTATGTGCGCCCCGGCCGTACTCCGCCGGTTACATGTGCACACGCACATGCAGATCGATCACAAAGCTAGCTTACTATCCGTGAGAGCTCCTCGCAGACGAGCTTGCAAATGAAGCCTGCCTCCCTCCGGTGGCACGATGGTCAATCGCCGACTCCACGGAACACGGCCGGGTGCTGTCCTTCGTGACAGCACAGCCATGCACCGCGTAACGCGGAGTAGCGCCGGCATGGGCAATGGCGAGCCGCAGTCCTTCAACGGCGCCTCCGTCAATGACGTGACTGTAAGAGGATGAGGTGAACACCGCCCGAGCGGCGGCCATGATGTGGACTCCCGCTTGCCGCAGTCCGCCGGCGGCGCCTCCGCCAACTAGCGTGCTCCGGGCTCATCGTCGCCGCCCCCAGCGACAAACACGATGAGTTGGTGGCGTGTCTGAGAAGATGATGAAGATTATGGGTTCGCATCGGCGAACCCCACCGACGGCGTCTCCGGTGAGACCCTCCATCGGCGCGGTAAAGACGACACATGGGAGCGTGCCTGGCACACTCCCGCATATCAGCGATCACTCCGTGGCGCCGGCCGCGCCTCGGCCGACACGGTAGGGCGGCGTCCAGCCGCACCTCGGTTAGCCCGTCCACCAACGGTGCCTCGAGGCGAAGAGGAGAGATGATGCAGATGACGACCGTGCACAGCCACGCTCCGGCCACCATCGATCACGTCTCCGGTGAGCACCTCCATAGGCGTGGTAGAGACAACACATGAGAGCATGCGCTGGCATGCTCTGGTGTACCGGCGATCGCTCCATGGCATCGGCCGCACCTCGGCCGATACGGTAGGGTAGCGTCCAGCCACACCTCGGTCAGCCCATCCACAACGGCGCCTCGAGGCGAAGAGGAGAGATGAGGCGGATGAGGAGGCACGCTCCAGCCACCATCGATCACGTCTTAGCCGACGTGACACCACCATGCTAGATGCAAAGAGAAAACACATAGATTAGATCATTGTCTCACCCTTGGCGTAGATGACCCACATAGTTTCCTTAGTCTCCATGGAGAGCTCGCGAGCTTGTAGTGCATGCGTCTCCGATCGCCTTCCTCTCGGCCGATTAAATCTCAAGCAAGCCGCCGGCTGGGCGTCTCGTCTGTCTCGTAGTTCCGTCTAGGTTTCCGTGGGTCTTTTGTGGCCTCCTGCGTCTGTTTATATAGGCACCGGGGGTTGGAGCTGAGGCGGTACGCCAGGAGCGTGGCCGTGTTGAACTTGAACTCCTCAGTCGATCAAAATCGGAGCTTATCTTCTCGTTGTCGTGTACTGCACGCAAACAACAACCGATCGAATCATAGCTGAGTCCAATTACTATACGTATGCTCCAGCAGCCGTATACGTACAAGACTTCGATCAGCTGGCAAAACACGCACATGCAAACCTGCAGCGTGCAAGTACTAATCACACAAAAAGCTTCAGCTCACGGAACACATAAACGTATACATGCTGCTGATCAGTGAGCACTTTGCTAGCTAGCTCATTTGGATTTACAAACTTTGCAAGATAACAACTTGTAAATAATTTATGGGAATTATAATCTGTTTGCACCACTGCAATGTGGATGACACACTCTATAACATGAGTCTAATATCATATACGAATTCTTTTATAAATATTTAACATGTGGTGGGACCCACACATCATAGAGATGACTGTAATAATTCATATGTGTATTACGAATTTTCAGTTAAAAAACTCGTCAAACAGTCTTATTTTTCCCGGAAGCTTCCCGAAGACCGAAAGAGAGCCGGAGGGGGGCCAGAGGCCGCCCTCACACATAGGTCGCGCGGCCCAGGCCCTGGCCGCGCCACCCTGGTGTGAGGAGCCCCTGGTTGCCCCCTGACGACGCCCCTTCGCCTATAAGAAGCCTCGGGACAGAAAACCCTAGGGGAGTCGGCAATTTTCCAGAAAGAGTTCCGCAGTTCCGCCACCGCCGCCGACGAATTTCGGGGGACAGAAGTCTCTGTTTCGGCACCCTGCCGGGACGGGGAAGTGCCCCCGGAGCCATCTCCATTGATCTCCATCGCCGTCTCCGCCGTCTCCATCGACCTCACCGTCATCTCCATCAACCTTGATGTCTCCTATGATGAGGAGGGAGTAGTTCATCCCCGGGGCTGAGGGCTCTGCCGGTAGCTATGTGGTTCACCTCTCTCTCCCATGATGTGATCTTTATGTGATCGTGAGCTTTGTATCATGTTGAATAAGTAGATGTTATTATTCAGATATTATGTGTACTCTAGTGGTATTATTAAAGTAATCTATTCCTCCTGCCATGGTGTAACGGTGACAGTGCGTGCATCATGGTGGTACTTGGTCTAGGCTACGATTGTGATCTCTTATGGATTATGAGAATAATTATTACTATGATAGTATTGAAGTGATCTATTCCTCTTTTCATGGTGTAATGTTGACAGTGTGTGCACCGTGTTAGTACTTGGTCTAAGTTGCAATAATATCTATCTTGAGTTGTGATCTGATTTGAATATCTCTATGAGTGGTGTTTGTCAAGTACTTGATGAACTTTAAGGAGTGCTTCGTAGCCCTACGCAATGATTAGTGTTGTTCAATAGGAGAGTAATTTAGAGTACCATAGTGAAGAGAAGTTGTTTATTTGTTCAATCATGTTATATTTGTTGGGAGTGTGTCCACTAGTGAAAGTATGATCCCTAGGCCTTGTTTCCAAGCATTGCACACCGTTTACCTGTTTTGTTACATGTTTGCTCGCAGCGATATTTACTTCAAGTCACATTTGCTACTTATAATCATCACTACTGCTTGTATTTCACTATCTCTTCGCCGAACTAGTGCACATATACATCTGACAAATGTATTGGGTGTGTTGGGGACACAAGAGACTTTCTGTATCGTAATTGCAGGGTTGCTTGAGAGGGATAGCTTTGACCTCTTCCTCCCTGAGTTCGATAAACCTTGGGTGATCCACTTAAGGGAAACTTGCTGCTATTCTACAAACCTCTGCACTTGGAGGCCCAACAAGTGTCTACAAGAATAGAAGTGCGTAGACATCATGCTCCATGCTTGTTTTTACACCATTTGCTTAGTGTTTCGTTACACTTCGTGGCACTTTTATGCATTTTCTGGAACTAACCTATTAACAAGTCGACACAGTGCCAGTTCCCTGTTTTCTGCTGTTTTTGTGTTTCAGAAAAGTTACACAGGAAATATTCTCGGAATTGGATGAAACCAAAGCCAGTCGCACAGAATTTCACCGAAGCTTCCAGAGAACCGAAGAGGAGACAGAGTGGGGCCACGAGGGCCCCACACAACAGGGCGGCGCGGCCAGGGGTTGGGCCGCGCCCCCTACGTGTGAGGTCGCCTCGGTCCACTCCTGACGATGCCCCTTCGCCTATAAAGACCCCCCGACGGGAAAAACCTAATGACCCGATCACTTTTCCAGAACAGATCGCGATCCGCCGCCGCCGTCGACCCGAAGATCGGGAGGGTCCAGAAGCTCTTCCCGGCACCCTGTTGGAGAGGGGAATCACCACCGGAGGTCTTCTTCATCGCCATGCTTGCCTCCGGAGCGATGAGTGAGTAGTCTACCTTGGACTATGGGTCCATAGCAGTAGCTAGATGGTTGTCTTCTCCACCATGTGCTTCATGTTTAGATCTCATGAGCTGCCTTACATGATTGAGATCACCGTTATGTAATTCTACATATTTGGTTTGTTGGGATCCGATGAATATTGGTATTATGCTTGAGTTGATGTACTGAAATTTATCTTATGTTATCTCTATGTTGTTTATGATCTTGCATGCTCTCCGTTGTTAGTAGCTATCTTGGCCGAGTAGTTGCTAGTGACTCCAAGAGGGGGTATTTATGCTCGATAGTGGGTTCATGCCTCTATTTAATCTGGGGGAGTGACAGAAACCTCTAAGGTTGTAGATGTGCTGTTGCTACTAGGGGGAAAACAACATTCATATGCTCGAGGGCATATGCTTTGTTTACATTACACACTTTGCTTAATGCAATTATCTGTTGTTCGCAACTTAATACTTGTGGAGTTCTCGGATTGATTCGCCACAAGTGAATTATTAGTCATAGATGCAGTTGGATGGCGGTCTATGTATCTTGTTGTAATGCCCAGAGTAAATCTCATAGTGATACTCTCATCATATGCACATTGTCTTTATTCTATCAATATCCCAACTGTAATTTGTTTACCCAGCATGTGTTATTTTATCTTATGGAGAGACACCACTAGTGAACTGTGGACCCCGGTCCTATTTCCATTATATTGCTATCACATGTTTACTTTACTCGCACTGTTTACTTTACTCGCATACTATTACTATTTTCCACTCGATACGCTCATTCCTTTGTTTACAGCAAACCGGTGAGATTGACAACCTCATCGTAAGTTGGGAGCAAAGTATTTGGTTGTGTTGTGTGCAGGTTCCGCGTTGCAGCTAGCAAAGCAAAGCTTGGACGAGGCGCCTTATAAATTGTCCAAAGCTGTCGCAGGCTAGCAAGCATCACCTTCAGTTGTATTTGCTCCTTCCTCTCCTGATCGACATACCTTGGTTTCTTAACTGAGGGAAAACATTGCTGCTATATTCATGATACCTTCCTCTTGGGGTTCCCAACTGGACGGAGAACATTAATCGTACCGCAAGCATCAACCCTTCCTCATCAACTTCTTCATCGGGACCATCGTCATCCGAGTCTGATGCATAGCATCGTGAGTACGGGATGTCATGGTCCATGTTTTCTTGCGTATAGTATATATCCAAATCTCCAACATTGTGGTCATGAAGCTCAATATCATTCTCATCATCCCCGCACTCATCATCCTCCTCTTCCAATGCTTCGTCCTCCTTTGAAATTGGCTTAATGCTTGCATCCGTCATTTCTTCTTGGTGGTTCGGTGGAGGATTCCTAGCATCAAACCGGGAGGCACTTCGGTTCAAGTCCAAATGCAAAGTGGCATCAACCTTTTTGGTGGCAAATAACTCAAGAGCCTTGTCGAGAGATTCGGCCACCACCTCCTTGTATGCACCCCAACGTTGCTCGGAGTTGATATGCATTATCTTCCAACAGAAGTGCATTCCAAATCCCGTGTTGTGCCTACCCTCCAACTCAACAATATCACTAGGGTTCATCCAATTCAACTCTAGCCTAACTTGTTCCAAGACCTCGGCGTACGTAGGAGTACGCTCGAACACCAAGTCAAGCTCATCTGGGTCGGGCTCTATATTGCCTTTCAAATATGCTTCCGTGTCAACATGATGAACATGAACAATTCTCGCCATACCTATATTTGGTATAACAACAATAAGGTAAATACGTTCAATAAGCACCAATGACAATATTAACTAACACATCATACTCCCCAACCGCCTAACATAACAAGAAAACCTTAACCCTAACCCTGCCATAACAAGAAACCCTAACCTCACAAAACCCTAACCCTAACCTACCAATCTACACTAAAATACTTCATACACATCATACAAGCCAACATTGACCAAATTAACAAGAATCAATATTGCAATTTAGGTGAATCAATATTCTAGGGTTTCCAAGATTTGGGGATTTGTCACCAAAAATGCAAATTCCAATGGGTCAAACAAAAGAGAAATGATGGAAAGTACCTTAGGAGACTTGGGGAGGTCGAAATCTACAGAGGAAACCTTCGATTTTGAGGGTTTTGGGTGGGAGGATTAAGAGGGGGGAGAGAGCAGCCTCCTTTGTTGTGTGTGAAGAGAGAGAGGTGAGGGAGGAGGGCCGGTCGGGCTGGGGCGGGCAGACCTAACCCTAAAGTACGGCGCCACTCAGCACGGCACCGCACAAGCCTATGCCGCGCCACTCCGCATGGCGCCGCACTAGCCGACGCAGGGCCCGCCTTGCCAATGTGGCAGCATGTGCCGCGCCACTGCCACTGGCGCTACACCTCCTTCTGCCGCCCCGTGCACAATGGCGCTGCAAAAAAGGGTTATTCCGGTGAAATAGTTTCGCTAAAGATTTATTATTTAAATTTGTTTCAAGTTTAGGTTACTTTTGTCAAAATCGCCTCCTGTGATTGCTAGTCCATTTGGGAGGGGTGGGGACACTTGACCTACGCTTGGCGATATAGTTAGGTCTTTGAAGTTAGAGTTTGGTCAACCGGCAATGGCACTATGGTGGCAATTGCAGCACCGCTGGTTCAAGAATAAGGTTTCTCCAACACTTCATCCACTTTGTCAGCATGGATCTTGTCACTGGCGCGGAGGAGGATGGGGTGTCATCTGGTCACTGCTCTTTTGCAGTGGTGGATCTCTTTTTGTTTTCATGCTTTACAAGTAGTCTACGTCTTGGTTTGTTGGTTTCTTCTCCAATCAGCGAGGTTGGTCAGTTTCGGCTTCATCGTGTAGTTAATGAGGTTAAGCCAGTAATGAGACTTGCCGACGAAGTGGATGGAGAGTTGGAGAAACCTTATACTTAACTGTTAATTCAAGTGGTCATCCTATCCTTTTCGTCACTTTCTTCTCTAGGATGTCGACTTCTTACTCAGATCATTGTCGTCGGTGTAGAGTGGCTCTAACAAGCGACTTACCGGATGCAGCGTCAATAAAATTTTGTAGCTCCATCGAGCTTCGCTCATGCCACCGGCGCTTGAGGAAGATAGTGTCCATTTAACCTATGCATTTACGTGTAATTTTCCTTTATTTAAGGTGGTTTTTATAAGGTTTAGTTAACGTAAATATATGACGATGCCTCTTCGGAAAAAACATTTCACATAAAAGCAACGGCCTAATGGACGGTTGGAATGGCATTGTTTTTAACAAGAATACAAATGCTCATTTCTTACCGGTTATATGTATGGTTATGTATTGGATCTAAAACCAGTCCTGGCTTCTACTAGAGACACAACCGGCAAATATGGTTTCTGGATGCATCCGTTTGAAGATGGTTGCTCGGGGCGGCTTTCTAAATTATTACATGATGTATAAGCGTTGTATTCTTTTATTCCTGATTGATCCTTATATACACCCTGTTGATCCATGAGATGTGAACTTCTGAACTTGCAAACTCTGAAACTGGGTAGTAAAGGCTGTGTTTATCTATTGATGGAGAGGCCAGGATATGATCCCCTTTTAGAAAAAATGAAAGCAACGGCGTAGAGTTGTATCACTGGTGGAAAAAAGGCCTTCAATCCCGGTTTGTAAAGACCATTAATCCCGGTTTCGGCAACCGGGACTAACAAAGCGCGACTAAAGGCTTCCCGGTCGTTTATGAACCGGGACCAATGGTCTGCCACGTGGCCCTGGGCATGTGTTGCGGCTTGAGGACCTTTGGTCCCGGTTCCTAACACGGACCGGGACTATAGGTCCATTCGGTATAAAATTGTATTTTCTGTTTCAGAATTTCTATATTTTCTTTATTTCTCTATTTTTCTTTATTTCTCTATTATCTAATCATCTCTATTCTCATATAGAATTAGATACTTATGGCTCTCACTCCATATCACATATCAAATTACAAGTACTTGTGGTCCTCACTTCCCGGTCGGTCACCCATCCTCATACTGCTCCACCCTTAGCACGCTTAACTTCTCCATTCCTTCCCTACTAGCTTCCAAGACTGCGCTCGCGACTTCTTGATAATGGTATGGTACCTATTCTATTAACCTATACACTTTGGTAATATATAATATTACTTTTTTAAATTCCAAATAAATTCACAAAATAAGAAACAATGATTACGAATAATAAGCACCAATGAATTTCAAATATTCTTTATATATAATTTAATTATTAATTTTCGGATGATTAAAATATTCAAAAAAGCAAAAATACTTGAAAAATCACAAATTCGAAAATTAATTGACTTTGTTAACCGAAACAAAGGGAGTACATTTTTTCAAACATACTCATCCAATATGGCTCATCCAACATTTTTCCAATTGCTCATCCAACATTTTTCCATACATATATATAATCATCCACCTAATTATTAAGGTTAAGACGATCAATATTGCTATTGTAGCCCTTTAGCTTCCAGAATCTCCTAGCTATCTCAAAGCCTAGGCGAGCATCTAAAGCGGCATATTTTAGTTGGTTCATGCTCAATGGAACTTTTTCCCAACCAAAAATTAGATCATCTTCTTCTTTTCTTTTCTTTTTTTTTCTTCTTCTTCTTCTTCTTCTTCTCCCTTCTTCTTCTTGTCCTTCTTCTTCTTGTTGTCCCTCTTCTTCTTCTCAAGATGTGTCCCAATAATAGCATTGGCCAAATCATAGAGACTCGGCGTTGGCTTGCTAGTGGGGTTTGGGACAACTTGTTGAAGATCATATGCGGACGGAATAACAATTCCGTATGGGCTTAGCTTGCGCAGATCATTGTCGATGGCGGCACCAACAAACTTGATGGTGGTGTCCTTCAAGAAGTCCTTGAGGAGTTGCGGCACGGCATTGGCCTTACAAATTTGGAAGATCAATATCTCGGACGCCACCGAGAGTTGAAGGACGGCGGCACGCTGCGGGACCTCGTGAGTGGTGAACTCACAATCCAAGCCCACGCACTTGACCGGTGCGTCGTCGAGGAACCGGCGCTTGACCTTGCCGATCCACTTCTCCACCCTCGAAGCACGGAGGGTCTCCGTGATGGTGAAGTTCATCTCTTCGATGACCACGTAGTAGACCCGAGACCGGGGCCAATGTTGCTCCTCCATTGTCGCTGAGGGAGAGCTCGCGGGCGCCGGCGGTATGGTGATGTGTGGGAGAGGTTTTGGGGAAGAAGAAGAGGGATGTTTTGGGGAAAAAGATGATCAAATGTTGAGTGATTTATATAGTGAAAGAGGGAGAAGATGAGAGAGCACACGCCGGCGATGTGAATGCAGATCGAGTTCCAACGCGTCGCCGGCGGTTCCCGATCAGCACGACGATATACGAAGCGTCGTCGTTAATGTCGTCGAGGATAACTGGCGCGAAGTGGGCGGTTCGTTTGAACGGGTGATTGGTCCCGGCTCGTGGCACCAACCGGGACTAAAGGTGCCCTTTAGTCCCGGTTGGTGCCACGAGCCGGGACTAAAGGTCCACGGGGCATTAGTCCCGGCTGTTAGGTGAAACCGGGACTGAAGGTCCCTTTTGAACCGGGACTAATGCTCCCTGGCCCACATTTTCAAATGAACCGGGACTGATGAACCCTTTGGTCGCGGATCGAATTTGGTTCGAGACAAAAGGGTCGAATGGAAGCCCCTTTTTCCACCAGTGTATACAAGTCAGTATGTATTTACGGCATAGAGTGGTAGTCAGCATGGACTATGTATTTAGACGTACTTGTCCTGTTCTCTAGAACTTGATGCCGATGTTCGCTTTATGATCCATGTATTCAAATTCCCCACATTGCATAACTTTACGTGCTGCCTTTGAATTTATCTTTAACAGGGTGTCTTGCGTTTTCACTCCACCGATTGGACTATGCACGTCATGTCAAAGCAACAAGACTGTACAGTTGTACGACATGGTCCAAAATCTCGACACGTTCAGTCCCTTCTGTTTTACCCGAGAGAAAGAGGACATGTTGATGAAAAGAATCGGTCCTGGGTGGAGCAAAAGAAAACTGTTGCCTCACATGAACAACGTATGATGGTGGCGCCACCAACAGTTTGCCAATCCAGAAGGACACTCGCGAGTGCCCAAGTAAGGGTGTGTTCAGTTGGGGGAACCAAGTGGAATGTAATGGAACGGTTTCACACTTCTAAGTCGTTCTCGTGTTCAGTTCGGAAAAGGAACGGAATGGAATGGTTCCACGAAAAGGAATATCCGCTGTAGATGCGGAACGCACTCGTTCCACCGATTCGGTGGAACGTCCCCGTTCCTCTCCGCTAATCGCTCACTCCCGATTAAAAAAAAAGAAAATGACCCTCATCTCGTTCCCCTCGCTTGGCTCACTGCATCGAGCAACGGCGCACGCGGGCGGGCTTGCGGCCGGGCGGCGGCATGCGGGCGGCCAACTGGCCAGGCGGCGGCGCACGCGGGCGGGCAAGCGGCCGGGCGGCGGCGGGTGGGCGACGGCGGCGGCCCTGCAAGCGGCGTTGGGCGGGCAAGCGGCGGCGGGCGGCTCCGTGGGCAAGCGGCGGCAGGCGGCGGCGCCATGGGCAAGCGGCGGCAGGCGGCGGCGCCCGGGCCTGCGGCGGCGCCCGGGCCAGCGGCGGCGGGCAGCGGTGCCAGGCAAGCGGCATCGGGCGTCGATGTCGGGCAAGCAGCAGGAAGAGAGATTAGGAAAATCTGACAGGGGATTAGGCAAATCTGACAGGGACAGTTGTTGGTGAAATTGGAAAGAATTTGTGATATTTTGGTGAAACTTGCAGGAATTTGTGATATTTTGGTGAAATTTGTAGGAATTTGTAATATTTTGGTAAACCATTCCATTCTACTCTGCTCCCGAACCGAACACTGGATGGAACCGTTCCGTTCCACTTTTTTGACCCAACTGAACATGAAAATGGAACCAACCCATTCTAATGGAATGGAACCATTACATTCCATTCCACTTCATTCCCGAACCGAACACACCCTAAGTGTGTCCGTTTGCGTCTAGGCCAGAATAGAAAATGGGCACCTAGTCGGTGTGCGCGCAGCGGCGCGACACATCTTGTCTGCCAGTCATATTTTTTAATTTGGCCAGCGCGTTCCCGCCGCGTTCTAGCGCGTTTCCGCTAGGGCGGTGGCTGTTTCCCGCCGCCCGCCGCTGTTTTCCGCGCAGGGACATGTTTCTCTCCGGCCCGCCGCTATAAAAATATGTCTCCCACCACAACAACGTCCAACCATAACAACGAGCACCATGCCAGAGCGTCCTCTTCCTAGCAGTGGCGCCGGCCGTGGAGATGGGCGAGCAGCCGGCGAACAGCCGGTCAGCAATGGGGTGGCACGAGAGTGGCGATGCCAGCAAGGCCCCTCTGCTGCGCCGCCCGGCGCTGGTAGCTACCGCAACCAGACCACAGGGGAGCCTTTCTCGTTGGCAGTGGCCGGCGATGTCATGCTGCCGGTGGTGGTCCAGCTGCATGCATTCCCAGAGCTGCGTGCATGGAGCTCTTGGAGACTATGCGCGCCAACCCCAGCAACGTCGGTTTGCGCGCTCAGTTCGAGCAAGCGCAGCACGACGTAGTGGTGACGATGGTCGAACTTCGGGCTCTAGAAGCGCAGTGGGGCTTTGGTGTCCTGGCGCCGCCGCCGACAGCGCCGTAGTTTTAGCTAGTTTAGCAACTTTTAGCAAGTTTGTGGTAGGTTATTCTGATGTGTTTCGTATGTGCAATCGGTTTGAATAAAACTAAATTACCCTTGCATTGCAAATTTTTTGGATACATTGCAAACTTTGTTGGCTCCTCGATCCAATACCTCCGGCAGCTAGCACGGCTGCCCTCGCCGCGCCGTCCACGACATCCTCGGCGTCCACGGGTGGGTGGCGGCGACGAGCTCTGGGCGCCACCACCGCGGCTCCCTCCTCGGCTACCTCGACGCCTACCTCCACGGCCATGGCCCGGTGGGCGCCCTAGCCGCCCTCCCCTCGATCCAATGCCTCCGGCCATGGTCTAGCGGTGGTGTGGAGAAGAACGGCGGGGAAGAAGGCAGCGTCGGTGTGCTCGACTGGTCGGCCGCGGCCGATTTAAAAAGACCTGATGGCATTGGATGCCGGCGTGGAGGACCAAGCGCCGGCATTGAAGTGACCTCGCCATGCGTCGGGCGGCGCAGCAGGCTGCCAATGCCAAGGTGTTGAGCGAAGCGACAGGGCGGCGCAGCAGGCTGCCAATGCCAAGGTGTTGAGCGAAGCGACAGGGCGGCGCAGCAGAAGGCCAGGCGGCGCGCCCAACCTTTGACCAGCATAGCTCTCGCCCGTTGAGTCGCTGCCATGCGGGGCCTAGACCCACGTGGGAGGACACGGGCGGACAGCGCGCATGTCCGTGTCGGCGCATCAGTGGCCCAAATATCGTGGACTGATGCGTCGAGTCGGACGTATCGGTCCGCATGCGTCGCACCGCTGGAGCGTGCGCAACCGGCGCGCCGATCCGGTCGGACCTGATCGGATGCGCGGACACGAAGTGTTGGCCCGCTGGAGATGCTCTAAAGGAAAGAGACTTGCATTCGGATAGAAAACATGTAATCCCTCCGATCGAAAATAAGTGTATGTGATTTTGGACTAGTTTAATATGAAATTTGTACTAAGTTATCGACGCTTATTTTTAATTGAATGGAGTAGTATGCCGTTCAGCGTGTCCGTGGCGAAAGAAAATGACTGGAATCATAGGATATTTAAGTTTTCTGTATCGACGTAGTCTGGAAAAAAAATTGTAGAGTGAGCTGTAGTAGCATATCTAGAATCGCCGCAAAATTTCAGTGTAATATTTTAAAACTTGGATTTTCTAAGGCGTACAGGGTACCAAATTCTCAATAGTAGTATAATACGAAAATTCTGATTTGTATCCAGTGCGTGGAAGGGAACGATGACGAAAAATGGGGGATCCGATTCGATTCTGTCGCGTCTGGGCCTCTGGGGTACCCTACAGGATTGGCTATCCCAAAATTCAGTGCGGCAATCAACTAAACAACTTTTAGCTCCTTATCATCTAGGAGTAGCCCCAGGCCCCTCCTCCAGTCCTCCTAGCCCACTTTCGAATCAGGAACTCGTGTGTTCTTTGCGCATCACAAATGCAGCAGCAAATCGTACCGCTGCAACTATACACTGGCAATTGCACTTGCAGCCCTAATCGATCACTTGACAACGATCCACTGGTTCTGCTCCTGAGTTCGCACCAACCATTCCTCGGAAGAAGAAGAAAAAGGTTAACATCAGCAAAGATATCATCCTTCAGGATGTTCCTGCTGTCACAGAAAACAACTGATAAGTAACTATCAGTAAAAACATAACACGAGACGCAAGAGATCAACGGTCCATCGCATTCACCGGCGATAACATAGCCAACAGGAACGCAAAGCAAAAGACTGGCTTATTCTTTTTCTTATGTGGCAACAGCGGGAAATGATAATCCTACGAGGAGGACTCTCAAAAGTGCAGAGGCGAGACTCGCAAAGGAAAGGTTGGCAGATATATTGACTGATAGCAACAGGCGAAAACTGAAAAACACCTTTCACATGCTCTGTCCCAGTCTCACCCTTTATTTTCCGAAGCAATCCTGCGCTGGCAATTTGGCACCACAAGCAACCAGTAATAAAGGCAACTACTTACCCCTGTTACCTCGTTGCATTTCCACAGGAACAGGTCACAAAGGTTCCATCTTGCAGGGATCAAATTCTCTCTATAGTAACAATAGCTTTTAATTTAGACAAGGAGAGGAGGAAGGGGTGGATGGATCTATATACAGGTTCTGCAGCTTACACAGTTCTAGCTTTCCTAGTACCAACCACAGCAGCTGAAAGAATGGATGAGCCAAAAGCACAAAAGCCCCTAAGGTTACAAAAAAGAAAACCTCACAGGATTGTGCGGCCATTGGCCTTTCTCTGTGCCTCCTCCCATGGAGAGGGCGCCTGTGCAGACCCCATGTCCAGCTCCCCTCCAACCATCAATGCCGGGAGGCCACCGTTGGCTGTGGAGCCGCCCATTGTCCCTCCGATTCCAAGCCCAAGAAAGTCCATAGTGGCAGCTGGCTTGGGACCGAACAGTGGTGATTGCCCCATCATCAAATCTGGCAACCCTGCATTTGCACCTTCATAGGCAAGGCCAAGGCCAAGACTGCCAGATACCATCGGCCCAGGCTCCATATCCATTAGCTGATTACTCCGTTGGTGCCACTGCTGCGGAATGCTATCGACGAACCTTCCCTGTGGTACCCTCGATGGTGGTGAGTTCTCGATATACCTTCCCTGTGGTACCCTCGATGGAGGCGAGCTATCGATGTACATTCCTTGAGGTAGCTTGGGTAGTGGCGAGCTATCGATATATCTTACTGGTGGTAGATTGGATGCTGGCGAGTAATTGGAGAACCTTCCCTGAGGTACATTGGATGGTGGCGAGTTAATGAAGAACCTTCCTTGCGGTGAACTGGATGGTGGCGAGTTATCAAAGAACCTTCCTTGAGATAGATTTGATGGTGGCGAGTTACTGAAGAACATTCTTTGAGGTAGCTGCTGCGATGGTAGTGCGGTATCCATGAATCTCCCTTGAGCTTGCTGCTGGGATGGTGCTGAGGTATCCATGAATCTCCCTTGAGATAGCTTGGATGGCATCGAGTTATTGATGAACCTCTCTTGAGGTAGCTGTGACTGTGTTGAGCTGTCGATAAACCTTCGTTGAGGTAGCTGGGATTGTGTTGAGCTATCGATAGACCTTCCTGTAGGTGGCCTGGATGGGGTTGATGAGGAGGAACTTGCAAGACCAAACTCTTTCAGGAAAGACGTTCCTGATTGCGAAGATCCAGCCTCAGCAGCCTTCTGCAGGAGTGCAGTCGCGGACATGTGTGGTGCTGGAGGTGGAGCAAAGCTGCCGGGGTTGCTTGCGTTTGTCTGCGGGAACAAAGAGGAAGGTGTACCAATCGCAAGGCAGAGGAAGGTAGGATCAACACCGATAAGATCGCGCAGCGATCTGCTCTGGGGAGTGGTGCTTGTTGTGGCTGATGCAAACAGCCCAGCAAATGTGCTAGTCGTTGTTGCTGGCGCAATGGAATTGGAAGCACTGCTGACCGTGCCACAACTGGTGCTGCTGCCATCTGTACCAATGGCATCCGAGGGGGACGGGAGGAGGCAAGGAAGCATCGGGGTATCATTATCTGGCAGATTGGAGTCTTCTAATTCAGCACCGTCATATTTATCGGCTTCCTGGAAGCAAACATCCTCATCTGGCTTGTCTTCCTCCTGCTTGATATCCACAACTGGCTCTGCAACCACCTTTGGCTCTGTAACATATAGACCACAATAGAAAGAACAAGTCAATCATCATTGTTGGCTGATTGATCATAAGGCTATCTGAATCGGGAAAGAAACAAGAGTCATGCATTCCCCTTTCTGTTACAGTAATAACTAATAAGATGGATTTAGGTACAAGGAATTTGCTATAAATCCCACCCACATAGTCTATCTATCTATAGGTAATAAGACAAGCACACTACAAAATGCAAAGGAGGCTTACCATCCAAATTTGGCACCACTGCCACCATTGGCTGCTGCTCCTGTGGTATTGGAGATGGCGGGGACGGAATGCGCTGTGGCAGCGAAGGAATGCGCTGCGGCGACGATGGAATGCGCTGTGGCGACGACGGAATCCGTTGTGGCTCCTCGGACACTGCCTCGACACGCTGAGGCTCATCCACCTCTGCCACAGTAGAATTCTCGTTCCCATTTTCTTCAACTTTCTCCTCCTCATCATCCTTATCCGCATTCTCCTCCCCCTTCTCACTGTCCTTGTCCAAATCAGCATCCTCCAAATCAGGCGGGCGGGGAGAAGGCGGGGCAGGAACAGCGAGCACTCTGCCAGTCTCCTCCACGAGAGCGCCACAGAATGCTCGATGTGTCACGAAGCTGTCCCGCCTGAATCAAGCCAGCCGGCATACCCCGAGTGATGAATGGATGAAACAAAAAAGCAAACATTTTGCCCCCTCTCAAGGTAATTGGGGAAAAAAAGAACGGAAGCTGAAAGCAGCAGTACCTGGTGAAGAGTGTGCCGCAGTCGCAGCGATACTCGCGGGTGCCGCAGGTCTTGGCGTGCGCCTTGAGGTCGGCCTGGACGGCGTAGCGCTTGCCGCAGCGCGGGCATGCCCAGCGCTTCTCGCCGTGCTTGCGGCAGAAGTGCTTCTTGATGCCCGTGAGGTCCCCGAGCGCGCGTGCGGGCGAGTGGTGCACGCAGCCTGGCTCCGGGCAGACGTAGACCCTCCGTCGCGGCGGCGCGGCGCCGGGCCCGCGCTGGCGCAGCCGCCAGGGCAGGTTGTGGCCCCGGCGGTGCAGCTGCAGGTTCTGGTCCCGCTGGAAGCCCTTCCCGCACACCTCGCAGACGAAGCGGTTGGTGGCCATGAGCGTCCCCGGCGACAGCGCGACCACCTCCGCGTCCGGATCTGCACGCGAAAACACGAGCGCCGTCAGTCAGACCAAGAAAGCGGAGAGCGAGCTGGACCGGACCGACCGCCCCCCGCGCGCCCCGGGGGGGGGAAGGCGGGAGCTTTGAGGTCTCGCCTGGCGTCCCGGGGAGGTTCCGCTTCTTCTTGGGCGGCGCCGGCACCGCGGCCGCCGACTCCGCCTGCTCCGGCTCCCCGGTCGGATTGGGCGGCATCCCCGCTCGATCTGGCGCCACGGCGGCCGCTCCACCCAGCTCGCTGCTCTCCAGCCGACCCTTATCCAGCCCGCGTAGGCGACCGGCGGCGGGGGCGGTGGACGGAAGATTTCTTGTCCCCTTTCCGTGCTCGCTCTCTCTCGCTCGCAGGCTGGCTGGCTGGCTTGCTTTCGATTGGGGGTTGGGGGAGATGGATGGGAGTCAGAGCGGCCGCGGCATCGGGATGAGGCTGTGGGAGGTGGTGTGTACCGCGCGGTGGTGCCAATCCGGCACGTTGGCTTTTGGGTGCGGGGTGGGTAGCGTCCCGCCGCCGCCGTCGGATGCCGCGCCGCGATGCGTGCGGGAAGCACGTGGCCCTGCCGTTTACTGCCCTGCTGGGGACACCCTTTTTGGTGGCTAGCCCCCGGCCTCTTTTAATCGTCCGTGTGCGTCCAATCGCCCCCATTACTGTTCTTTGTCTCTCCCTCCGCTGAATTCTACGCCGTAAAGTACTGTAGTAGTACCAGTACAATTTATATGCTAGTAGGGCATGTACAATGGTATGCCCGAGGTGCTGCTTCACATCTTTAACTAGATTCGGGTGGTCTAACTTAGGTTTAGATGATTACTTTTAGAGAGACAGTCTCTTCTGCAGGAGGTGGCCTTTTCAACACTAAAAGTAAGGAGAGAGAGAAAAATGTGAGAGGAAAATAAAAGAATTAAAGCAGCTTTTGAGGGAGAGAGAAGATACTATGGATTGGACCAATATTCTTCACACCACTTACTTCATCTACTTTTTAGGTTCGTGCTTACCTTAAAGTGGGGCGGTGGCATACCAGTGCCTCGTTGCTCGTGCCCGTAGTATACCAGTGAGGAGCTGAACTTTGGGGGATTCTGGGGGTGAGGACCGAAGAAGATCTGATCGGGGAACCACGCGGTGGGCGGCGGTTGGATCTCCCCCTCCCCTCCCCGGAGTTGATAACGATGCGAGGCTGGCCCGCCCGCATAGCTAGCTCAGAGATCGCCGTTATCCTATCCACATGGCGGTGGGGGTTGTCGTGTCGCGCGGCGCCTCCGCCTCCGTCCACGGCAGCAACGCCGGACGCACTCGATCGGCTCTCCGCCGGACGATACAAATACGTTACGCGGCCATACGCGCGACGGCGCGGGCGGCCGTAGTCGGCGAGTGTGCTCGCGAAGCTAAAGGCGGGCGGCTGACTAGTCTAGTCGCCGGAGGCCGTGACGCCGCACGTAGGGTAGGACAAGGGGCCCTTCTTGTCCTTTTTCTAGGAGGGCCTTGCTCGTGAACTGGCCGACCTTGTTTCTTGCGGAGGTGGACGACCAATGGACAAGCTTACCTTTTTTTTACATGGGGCATGAGCTGCTGTTACTTTTAATCTTGCCTAGGTTTCGTGTGGATGGATGGATGGACGGACGAGGATATTTTAGGCGCAGTCGGGGTCGAGATAGACCCACCTCGTGTGTTGGATCCATCACCGCGTACGGAAGCAAGGCAGGCAAGAAACCATGCCACTTGCCAGCAACGCAGTGCATGGAAATGGGTGCACATTTGTGCTAGTCCTTGTTTTCCTAGGAGGAAATGAGGGTGTTTCCCCTAATTGCTCCTTTTCAAGCATACTCATAAATAATTTTTGTCCATTCAAAAAAAAACTTTTGTCCACATAAAGAGATGAACATTTTTTCCCACTTTTTTTAAATCATTATATACGGAAAGTGTCTTTGGCTCATGACCTACAGTGATCCCTTTATTTTTTTTAAATAATATTTCTAAGTTTCAAAAATTATGAAAAGAGGCGCATATTTTTCATTTTTAAAATCATTATATATATTCTTCTATCAAACAGTGTCGTATAAGAAAATTTGGAAGTTTTCTTTTCCAAAACAAACTTACATGTATGAATTTTTTCAGTAAGGGGTTAGCAGCCTAGCCTCTGTACCCGTCCTCTGTATCGGAAAGATGAATGTTCTAATACAACCACGGTTCATCAAAACTCATCACAATTCTTGATTTCAACTTAAAAGGTACTCGCATATCTCAACAAAGAAATAACAAAATCAAACATTTGAGGGGTGAGAAATCAAACCTGAAAATTTTCGAGCATGAGTTGGATGAACGACACCCAGATCTAACTCAAGCCATCCAAGCACGACCGTTCCGACACCATGATAACTAAACCTAATATGGAAAGAAATCACTGGTCAAAAAATAAGTAATTATGAAGTCTATCTTAGAACTGTGACCATTCGTGATGGTTGGAGGACACGAGGTAAAAGTAGAGCATCAAGAGAGGAGTCATACTAGCGAGGGTAGGGAAGGGGGCAAAGTCTAGTTTAAAGAAGGAGAAGGTTCTGGCAATGGTGACAGTAAGATCCAGATCTATGATGTGGTAGGACTGGAAATAGGGTTCATGGTGGCGGCGGGGGAGGAGACAAGAGGGTGCGGGAGGGGGTTAAATAGTAGGAAATGTAGTGGAAACCATGGATGTGGGCCGTGGGCCGTGCAGTGCATTATTGTTTTCCCTTTGTAGATCTACCATTCCGCCTGTTGACCACGTCCATCAACCTCAAGGTTATTTCTTATTTTGCAAGTGTCTAATGATAAATGTTTTTTATGAAACCACTTCAAGAGGAGGAGAACACCCATTGATTCATTACGATTGGAACATTCTGTATTGCTAAAAACTTAACAAAAAAAGTAGTTTTTTTGGCAACCTTTTATTACACTCATTCAACTAAAGTGGAACATACAATCCCATCCCACAAATATAGCTCCCTCTCATAAGGAAGGCCAAAAAGAAGTAAACTGGAACCAAGCCCATGAGTTGTAACATGTACACACCACCAAAGGAAAGAGACGAGCGTCCATGATAGGCTCAATAGGGATGACGCTCTTCTCATAACAGGGAAGTTCGGCAACCATTTTTCATGCCACCGTTGAAGGCTAGCCAACACATCGGTGATGTTGGGAAGGAAGAAGCACGCTTCACCACCATGATTATGATGGAAATCTTCCCAAATTGCCTCCATCATAATTCTCAAAAAAAATTGCCTCCATAAATGTTGAAACCAAAATCAAGGAAGAAAAAGGCCTACACCATGGATCTGGGGATGCTTATGCATCGACCAAACGTACATGCATCACCTTCAGAGTGTTGTAGCCACCTAGATGTGTTCGCCACAAAGAAACCAAACCACCATGATATACATGAGACCAAGAACTTGAGATTGCCTCCTAACTGGAGGTTGAGATGGTTTCTAGCAAAATTGTAGCTTGCAACACTCATAACAAGGACCTCCTGCGGCTACTTAATATAGAAAGGAAGAACTTCACTCTCATGACAAGGGGGTTGTTGATGAATACTAGCGAAGGTATGATCCCTGAGCAACCACACTACAAGGATCAGAAGATGTTTATTTATACGGTACGGGGCTCAGGCCAACATGTAAAAAATCAATAATGAAGCTTCGTCAGAATTTATTCATGGCATGATCATAGATCGTACATGACTACAAGATGATATCTTGAAGGGTTTATAGTTGCACCCAACGAGATGATATGGGAAAGAGTTTAGGCCTAACAGAGACTATGAAGACCCTAGGTGTGAATGTAACTTGACATCGGCATAATGATCTTCAGGTATATATAACCGTTGGTGCTTGGAGTATTCATGGAATATTCTAGGTATTGGCATGTCTCGCACATTAATTTGATCTCATGACCTTTCTTCAAAGTTTGTCTGGTTCATGTAGTCATTGTAGAAATTCTTGTGTAGCGCGATAGATGAGGTCGGTGGAGCGCTTGATAAAGAGCTTCTTTCTTGGACGTCGTCTGTTGTATGGGGTATAGGAGCCCCATTTATCATTGTCAAAGACCCTGACCATCACATTTTATAAGATTGTCGACCTTTTCAATGTGTCAATGAAGTTATACCTTCTCCCGGATGAACCCACCTGATGATTTTCTTACCTGAATAAGATGTGTGATGGTATTTCTGACCTAGACGATAGGCCTACTAATGAACATGACCTAGATGATAGGACTTACAACACCTTTGTCTTGAAGGAACATGATGAAGTATTTGACCTGAAATTGTTAGTGCTATGGAAGAGTAATTCCATAAATCCTACATTACGACCTGAAAAGGTCCTTTCTTAGAGCGCGATCTCCCAAAGTGACGATGATTTCCTGGCCTGAACAGGTCGCTTGGCCTCCTAGGGCCCAAATATTATATTTTTCTTGACCTGGATAGACCACTTAATGGAGTTTGACCGGATGAGGTCATCATAGGGGATATTACTTCCCAATTTCAATTAGTAATTCGACCAGAAAAGGCCATTGAATTCTTGGTGACCTAAACAGGCAAATTTGGGGGATGAGGCCTTCTCTACAATGGAAGAGAAGCATGTCCCTTTCCATACTGTCAATGAAGGTTAGCATGGAGAAATCGTCAGTGACTCCTTCACGGAAGTTCTTCATGTCCATCCAACAAGCGAGGAAAGTCCTCGAAGTTTTGTTCTACTCTCGTCAGCACCATCGTAGATTGGTGAGGTTGTGTAGGCGCTTGTACGTGCCTTCGAAATTCTTGGTGAATGAGGGTTGGATGTCAAACCAAGTGTGGATGGAATATTCTACCAAATCATTGATCTACTGTCGCGTCGTGACGAACAGTAGGAGCGGCAAGTACCATACTGTGACATTGGGGGTTAATCCTGCTATTTGTATTTCATTGAAGTAGTCTTTTAGCCATGTAAGCGGCCTATCAACACCATCATACACTGGATGTTCTTCTCAATCTTGAAGCCAATTGGTATTGTCCCATCGCATATACGGCTGCAAAAAGATCTAGGCCTAAGGAAAAAAATGGCCTTCGTGGATTTATCGAGGTGGGCATGTGCATTAGGGTTTCATGTTGCCTTGATGGTTAGGCAGATCATTGTGGGAGCTTCGAAATCTAGCCAGTTCGTTCACCGCCGCCATGGGGACTGCCCATCAAAGGCAGCCATGGGGATGGTGCCTTTTTCTTCTTGCTCTCATCGTCCTGTGATGCACTGATGACCCACAAGTATAGGGGGTGTATCGTAGTACTTTCGATAAATAAGAGTGTTGAACCCAACAAGGAGCAGAAGGTGTTGACAAGCAGTTTTGATCAAGGAATCACTATAAATACTAGCAAATGGGTTTTCAGGAGTATTTGATAATGCAGATAAATAAAGTACGAGTAAATAAAAGATAGTAATAATAATTGCTGCGAGTGGCCCAATCCTTTTTCGAGCAAAGGACAAGCCGGTTGTGTTACTTATGATAAACAAACGCTCCTAAGGACACACGGGAGTTTCTGTCAAGTGCTCTCGCTTCATACTGTTGATTAATCTTCATTGGTTTGATAGGTGTTATGGGGGTGAACCTATGCTAATGTACTACCCCAACTTGGACTAATATATACTTGTGATTATACCCCTTGCAAGCATCCGCAACTGCGAGAAAGTAATTAAGAAAAATCTAACCACAGCCTTAAACTCTGAGATCCTACACTCCCTGGTGCAATGGTTTCCTAACGGGGGTTCAGGTTTCTGTCGCTCCGGCAACCCCACAATTAGTAGCCAAATACACAATGCATTCCACTAGGCCCATAAAGGTGAAGTATCATATAATCGACGTTCACATGACACCACTAGTAGAATAGCACCACAACATAAATATCAACCCATTAAATATTACTCAACATAATTCCACTACTAACATCTTGACTTCTCCCATGTCCTCAAGAACTAAACGAACTACTCACAAGACATCATATGGATCATGATCAGAGATGAAATAATGATGAATAACAATCTGGACATAAAACTCAATTCAATAGTTCCACTCAATAGCATCAACTACAAGTAGTAATCAACATCGGGAAAGTTTCCCCTATGAACTGGACAAAATTCACCCCAAGATGTTACAGCGGGACGGCATGGTGATGATGATGATGAAGGTGCTGGTGGCGATGGTGATGATGATGATCCCGATGAAGCCCGTCTCGATGACGATGGTGACGATTTCCCCCCTCCGGGAAGGAATGTCCCCTGGCAGATTTCTGCCTTCCGGAGAGCTTTCTCTCTCTGTGTGTTTTCCGCCCAGCAGAGGCGGTGGAGTCTTTCTGCGCTCCTCCCAGTCTTATGTTTTCAGGGAGACGATATAAGCGAAGGGGCGATGGTAGAGGTGGGCCAGGGTGGCCACACCACCAGGCGGCGCGGCCTAGGCCTGGCCCGCGCTACCAGGTGGTGTGGGCCCCTGGTGGCTCACTTCGCCCTCTCCTTCTGGCTACTTCCATCTTCTGGTGAAATAGGAACTTCTGGGTATTTTCCTGGAATTGATGGTCTTCAGAAATATTGTATCTTGATGGTCCTTTTTCCAGCATAATCCTGACTCCGACAGTGAATTCTCCAATAATCATCCAACATGCCAAAATAGAGGAAATAACATAAGTATCATCTCTAAATATGAAATATATCAATGAATAATAGTAAATTATGATATAAAATAGTGATGCAAAATGGACGTATCAACCCCCCAAGCTTAGACCTCGCTTGTCCCCAAGCGAAAATTGAACTCAGTAAACATGACCACGGGTTTATGGAGTGAAGTGTCGATAAACAAAATACGGACAAGAAGCATCACACTTACCAATACACAAGTCATAATAGACAGCAACTTCCCTTTATATAATTTAACTTGCAAAGGGCAAAGGAGTCACAATAAAGGTGCACAAGATAAATCATGATTGGTGATGGCAAACCTTTGTTCTTGGTCAGAGAACAATAAACAGATTGTACTTATATTTTGATTGGAGCCTTTATATCAGAGCTTATATCGTGAAAATCACATGCTCAATCATAACAATCTCTTTACGGTCAATGATAGCTTTCAAAGATATATTCATTCAGATAAAAGCATCATACTAAACAAGGAAGGATAAAAGACATGATTGCACAAATCAACATACGGATGGTTGGATCACAACAACTCAAATGCTTGCTTGAGATAGAGGGGAATAGGTTGACTCAACATAAAAGTAAAAGATAGGCCCTTTGTAGAGGGAAGCAGGGATTAATCATGTGCTAGAGCTTTTCATTTGTAAAACAGAGATAAAAAATTATTTTGAGAGGTGGTTGTTCCTGTCAACAAATGGCAACGGAGTTCTTGCTATCTTCCATACTAAACAAGTGAGAGCGGTTCTGAATTGTTGATAAAGGCATTTATATGCACTTTTTACTTTGGCACTCCTTCCCACCTTTCCTTTCACAAACCATGGCTAACCGAATCCTTCGGGTGCCTGCCAACTTTCTCATACCATGGAGGAGTGCCTTTTTCTTTTCTTTTTTCTTTTTTTTTTCTTTTTGAAGTTATAATGGTCTGACCAGCTCCCTTGCAAAATTAGTGACGAGCAAATGAAGCATGCAAGTCAAGGGGTACTCAATTTAGTATGGAAGATAACAAACCCAACCACTATGTCCTCATGAGCTAAAAACAGTGTCACAAAATAAGAAGTATTTGAAAGTTTTGAAAGGTAGCACATGAAAATTTACTTGGAATGGCTTGAAATACCATACACAGGAATTTATAGTGGACTCTTTGGAGTAACTTGGTTTTTGAGAGTTGGATGCACGAGAAGTATTCCCTCTCAGTACAGGTTTTTGTCTAGCAAGGCTGGGTAGCAAGCATAAGAGTTGGGTGAAACAAACAAACATAAATGTGATAGAAAACAATCATGTAATCTTCCTTGGAAGTACAAATGATCTTAATTTGAGAATACTAAGCTTGTGAGCCAATCAAGAAAGAAAGATAATGAAATAATGTATCTACATGTATTTCCCTCTTTTCTACTCAACCCTCAAAGTATTTTTTGCTACTGACCATTGCTTTATTTGCCATAGCCAACTAGATTTACTCATGCTCCCAAAGTGATACCAATACTAATCAACAAGATCAATCATATAACAAAAATTGCAAACTAAAATAAAGTGTGCAGAAAGTAAAATATAAGACTTCTCATTAATATTTCATAACCGCAACTCACACCAAGGGATACATAGATAACCAACTAAAGGAGAGATACTTCCACACTGCAAACTATCCTATATAATAACTTCTCTACTCATGATATGACTCTACTGAAAAGTAAATGGGTAAAAGGTAATGATGTGATACCGCGACACTCCCCTAAGCTTGGAACAAGCCAAGGGGATGCCAATACAATTGACAAATTACTCCTTTGGTGGCGGTGGTGCTATCATGATTGGGGCGAGAAAAATCTCAAGCATCCTGCGAAGCCTGCTGTTCTCCTCTTGAAGTATCTCCACCTCCCTCTTCAGAACTCGATATTTATCACAAAACTCATTGGTGACCCGAAGGGCTTCCTCTGCTGCAGGGAAGGAGCTTAGGTCTGGAATTGGTGGTATTGGTCCCTGCATATTATGAGAAAAAGCACGTCCAGTATTAATTGATCCTACAAAGGTAGGTTCTCTTGCCCTTGATCCTGCAGCCATCTGTCCTTCCTTCAGCTTGGGGTCTTGGTGATCATCCTCCAAAGGTGTCTTCTCCTTGTCGTTGTTGGCGGAGGCCATGGTGCCTCTAAAACTGAAAACAGTTCCTGACAGAAACAGATCGAAATGAAAACACAACAAGAAAACGATATACAGACCTCGGGTACTCCGGGGGGGTTATATAGGCGAAAGTTTAACAACAAAAGGAAGGCATAGGATGAAACCGGGTCGGAAATAAGCTCCGAGGCGACCACACCACCAGGTGACGCGGCCAGTAGGGGCCCGCACCATGGTATGGTGTGGTGCCTCCGGGCACCGTTTCCTACTCGTTTTCGTCTCGTAATTTTTCATATTTAATAAAAACAACAAAAGTATAAGCAAAAAAGTTTAACGCAAACCTTTTCTGACTAGAACTGTTACCTATTCGAAAATGGACTATGTAGTTTCCTGCATTTGTTCTTTGATGAATTCTTCCGGAGTCACCACTTGAATAATATCAATATCTTCATTATAAGAGTCTCCAGAAATATAATGCTTGAGTCTTTGCCCATTCACCACTTGTGTAGTGCTATCTTTAAGCGAAGCAATCTTTATCGCACCTGAACGATACACCTCTTCAATAATAAAGGGTCCTTCCCATTTCGAGAGTAATTTTCCTGCAAAAAATCTGAGACGAGACCTATACAATAGAACTTTCTCACCAACATGGAATTCTCTCTTAAGAATTCTCCTATCATGCCTCTGCTTGACTTTCTCTGGAAAAAGTCTGGCATTTTCAAAAGCTTCACTTCTCCACTCATCTAAAGAACTCAAATCAAGCAACCTTTTCTTACCAGCAAGCTTAAAATCTCTATTAAGCTCTTTCACCGCCCAAAAAGCTTTGTGTTCTAATTCTAAACGCAAGTGACAAGCTTTTCCATAAACCATTTTGTAAGGAGACATGCCCATGGGGTTCTTATAAGCAGTTCTATAAGCCCATAAAGCATCATTTAACTTACTAGCCCAATTTTTCCTAGATCTATTTATAGTCTTCTGCAAGATAGACTTGATCTCTCTATTTGATAACTCTACTTGCCCACTAGTTTGGGGATGGTAAGCTGAAGCAATTCTATGATTAACATCATATCTAGCAAGAGCCTTCCTAAAACCACCATGAATAAAATGAGAACCTCCATCAGTCATAAGATATCTAGGCAGACCAAACCTAGGAAAAATAACATCCTTAAGCATTTTTAACGAGGTCTCACCAACAACACTCTTCGTAGGTATAGCTTCTACCCACTTAGTAACATAATCAACAACAACAAGTATATGAGTATAACCTTTTGAAGGAGGAAAAGGACCCATAAAGTCAAATCCCCAACAATCAAATGGTTCAATAACAAGAGAATAATTCATAGGCATTTCATTGCTTCTAGAAATAACACCAACTCTTTGGCATTCATCACAAGATAAAATAAATTTTCTTGCATCTTTAAAAAGGGTAGGCCAATAAAAACCTGACTGTAGAACCTTTTATGCAGTTCTATCTCCAGCATGATGTCCTCCATAAGCACTACCATGACACTTCCTCAATATCTCTTGTTGTTCATATTCTGGAACGCATCTTCGCATAATACCATCCGCTCCTTTATATAAATGTGGGTCATCCCAAAAATAATGCCTCGAGTCATAAAAGAATTTCCTTCTCTGCTGAGCTATAAAGGTTGGAGGCAAATACTTGGAAACAATAAAGTTAGTATAATCAGCATACCAAGGACTCTCTCGCGAGGTTACCTTTATTGTAGCCAACCGTTCATTTGGAAAACTGTCATTAATAGGAATAGGATCATAAGAAATGTTTTCCAATCTAGACAAGTTATCAGCAACAGGATTTTCAGCACCTTTCCTATCTACAATATGCAAGTCAAACTCTTGTAAAAGCAACACCCATCTAATAAGCCTAGGCTTAGCATCTTTCTTTTCCATAAGATACCTAATAGCAGCGTGATCAGTATGAATAGTAACTTTCGAATCAACAATATAAGGTCTAAACTTATCACAAGCAAAGACAACAGCTAGGAACTCTTTTTCAGTAGTAGCATAATTCTTTTGAGCAACATCAAGAGTCTTACTAGCATAATGAATAACATTCAACTTCTTATCTACTTGCTGTCCAAGAACAACACCTATAGCAAAATCACTAGCATCACACATAATTTCAAAGGGTAAATTCCAATCAGGTGGTTGGACAATAGGGGCAGTAATTAAAGCCTTCTTAAGAATTTTGAAAGCTTCCTTACAATTATCATAAAAAACAAAAGGTACATATTTTTGAAGAAGATTAGTAAGAGGCTTTGAAATTTTAGAGAAATCTTTAATAAACCTCCTATAAAAACCAGCATGACCAAGAATACTACAAATACCTTTAACATCCCTAGGACAGGGCATTTTCTCAATTGCTTTAACTTTTGCTCTGTCAACTTCAATACCTCTTTCAGAAATTTTATGTCCAAGAACAATTCCTTCATTCACCATAAAGTGGCATTTCTCCCAATTAAGAACAAGATTAGTCTCCTCACATCTCTGCAAAACTTTATCAAGATTGTGCAAACAATTATCAAAAGAAGTTCCATAGACGGAGAAATCGTCCATGAATACCTCCACAATTTGTTCACAAAATCCATGAAAAATAGCAGACATGCATCTTTGAAATGTAGCAGGAGCATTACACAAACCAAAAGGCATACGTCTATAAGCATAAGTTCCATAAGGACAAGTAAAAGTGATTTTCTCTTGATCTTGCTTTTTAACAGCAATTTGAGAGAAACCAGAATAGCCATCAAGAAAACAAAAGTGAGTTTTCTTAGATGACATCTCTATCATTTGATCTATAAACGATAAAGGATAATGATCTTTCTTAGTAACTTTATTGACCTTTCTAAAATTGATACACATCCTATAACCAACTACTACTCTTTGAGGAATAAGCTCATTATTTTCATTAGGCACAACAGTAATTCCTCCTTTCTTAGGAACACAATGAACAGGACTAACCCATCTACTATCAGCAATAGGATAAATAATACCAGCATCAAGGAGTTTCAATACCTCATTTCTTACCATTTCCTTCATCTTAGGAATTAAACGGCGTTGATGTTCAACAGCCGGCTTTGCATCTGGCTCCATATTAATAGCATGCTGGCATATAGTAGGGGAAATCCCTTTTAAATCATCAAGAGTATATCCCATAGATCCTCGGTGTTTCCTCAATATTTCCAATAACCTTTCTTCTTCCTTTCCTGAAAGTTTAGCACTAATAATAATAGGATATATTTTCATATCATCAATATAAGCATATTTAAGATCATTGGGTAAAGGTTTTAAATCAAAAATAGGATCTTCCTTGGGTGGTAATGTAGTACCCAAGTCTTCCACAGGTAAATTGTGTTTAAGCATCTCTGGTTGATGAAGAAGAATCTCGTCAATCTCATTTCTTTCTTGCATAAAGATCTCACTTTCATGGTCCTCCATGTATTGCTACAAAGCATTGTTAGGAGCAAGAGCGATAGAGGCAAGTTTTTCAACTCTAAAATCATCATTAGGCAATTCAGTTTCATAAGGAGCTTTGGTAAACTTAGAAAAATTAAACTCATAAGATTCTCCATCAAACTTAGTCAAAATTTTCTCCTTCTTACAATATATAATGGCGCCACAAGTATTCAAGAAAGGTCTGCCAAAAATAATAGGATAAGTTTTACTAGCAGCTGAACCAAGTACTAGAAAATCAGAAGGATATTTAGTCTTACCGCATAGAACTTCCACATCTCTAACAATACCAATTGGAGAGATAGTTTCTTTGTTAGCAAGCTGAATAACCACATCAATTTCTTCAAGTTCACAAGAACCAATTTCATGCATGATCTCTCTGTAAAGCTCATAAGGAATAGCACTCGAACTTGCACCAATGTCGCATAAACCATAATAGCAATGATCACCTATCCTGACAGAAAGCACAGGAACACTTGTTTTCCTAGATCTACTAGGATGTGAAATAATATTAGAAGCATCTTCACAAAAGATAATGTGTCAATCTTCTACATTTTTAGTAACAAGATCCTTTACTATTGCTACTACAGGTTTAACACATTTGCTCATCAGGTTCTAAAGCTTTCTTTGCACTTTTATTAATCACACTAGTTAACATAGAATGCTCCTTTACCTTAGCAGGGAAAGGTGTATTCTCAAAATAAGGCTCAAGCAAAATATGATCAATAGTACAAACTTCAACATTTCTAGCAGGAACACAACTAATAGTATCTTTATAAGGCGCATGGTACTTGTTCCAATCCTTTTTTTGGAACATCAAGATAAGAGGCAAAGGCCTTAAAGCAGTTGGCAAGTAAAACAATAACAAAGTAAAAAGACTGGAAGTGAGAGACTCCCCTTGCAGAAATCCTCTTTCTCCCCGACAAATGCGCCAGAAAACTTATTGGTGTGTAGACCAGTTGGGAACCCCAAGTGTAAGGTGTGATGAGCACAACGGTAAGTTTTCCCTCAGTTATGAAACTAAAGTTTCATCGACTAGTAGGAGAAAGAAACCACTTCCGAAGGTTGTTGCTAGCTGACTTTGGCAACGACTCCAGAGAACTTGTTAACGGTGCCTTGTCTGGGGCTTAGCTTCGGCGCCAACAGCAATGTGGAACCTGCACACAACACAACGAAAATACTTTGCCCCAACTTGCAGTGAGGTTGTCAATCTCACTGGTTTGCTGAAAACAAAGGATTAAACGTATCGTGTGGAAAAGATATTTGTTTGCAGTAAGTAAATAAATAATGCTTGCGGAAAGTAAATGGTGCTTGCAGTAGAAGGTAATATATATGTAAAAGAATGGACCGGGGTCCACAGTTCACTAGAGGTGTCTCTCCATAAAGATAAATAACATGCTGGGTAAACAAATTACAGTTGGGCAATTGACAAAATAAAGAATGCATGTACATGTCATGAAGATCACTATGAGATTCACTTGGGCATTACAACATAATACATAGACCGTAATCCAACTGCATCTATGACTAATAATCCACCCACGGGATATCATCCGAACAACCCTTGGGTATTAAGTTGCAAGCAACAGATTATCGCCTTAAGCAAAGTGTGTAATGTAAACAATACAAATGTCCTTGAACTAGAGATTGTTGTTTTCTCCCTAGTAGCAACAACACATCTACAACCTTAGAAGTTATTGTCACTCTCCCAGATTACTAGAGGCATGAACCCACTATCGAGCATAAATACTCCCTCTTGGAGTCACTAGCATCTACTCGGCCAAGATATCTACTAGCAACGGAGAGCATGCAAGATCATAAATAACATAGACATGATAAATCAACAATCAACTTGACATAGTACTCAATATTCATCGGATCCCAACAAACACAATATGTAGAATTACATAATGATGATCTTGATCATGATAGGAAGCTCACAAGATCTAGACATGAAGCACATGGAGGAGAAGACAAACATCTAGCTACTGCTATGGACCCATAGTCCAAGGTAGACTACTCACAAGATTCCCCTCTCCGGCAGGGTGTTAGGAAGAGCTTCTGGACCCCCCCGATCTCGGGACTATGACAGCGGTGGCTTGCAGTATGTTTCGTGGAAAATTGTTCGTCTCTTAGGGTTTTCCCGTCGAAGGGAATTTATAGGTGGAAGGGCGATGTCAGGGGGTGGACCAGAGGTCCACACCACCTGGTGGCGCGGCCAGGGGGTGGGCCGCGCAACCCTATGGTGCGGCTGCCCTTTGGCCGCCCTCCGTCTCTCCTTTGGACACTGTCTTCGTGTCAGGTAAATAGGAACTCTGGCTTTTATTTCGTCCAATTCTGAGAATATTTACTGTGTAACTTTTATGAAACACAAAAACAACAAAAAACAGGGAACTGGCACTGTGACATCTCGTTAATAGGTTAGTTCCAGAAAATGCATAAAAATGCCACGAAGTGTAAACAAAACACAAAGCAATTGGTGTAAAACAAGCATGGAGCATCAAAAATTATAGATACATTTGCGACGTATCACGGTGCGCCACCCCCACTTCCATTGCCCAATCACGGCGAAACAACAACCCAGGGACAACCAAATACGGGTAGCGAGAGCAACAGGGGATATATCCAGTCAAAAGGACACATAGCTGCAATGATCCAGCCAGTGCTAAAGTCAAAAAAGGAGCAGCAAAGCATATCCAGACAAGTGAATATATCCATAACATTGCCTCCAGCTGCTACGAAGTACCTCAAGTGGCCCGATCAAAAAGTTGGATTCGGCAGAATAGACCACCCGAGAAAAGTACCTCGGCCAGGACATGCACCCATGGTACTAAAAACACATATTGGAGGATACGACGTTGGAAGAGTCTTTATGGACGCAGGAAGTGGAATAAACCTCATATATGCAAGAACTCTGAAAGCAATGAATATTTCGCTCAAGTTTTTGCAGCCGACAGACTGTTCGTTTCATGGGATAGTACCAGGGAGTGCCAATTATCCACTGGGGAAAATCAAACTCGACGTTTGCTTCGGCGATCAACACAATTTCTAACGGGAAAAGCTAGAATTTGAAGTCATATACGGGCCATCACAGTATCACGCAATCATGGGGCGGCCAGCATTTGCATGATTCATGGCAGTTCCTCACTACACATATCTCATGCTAAAAATACGAGAGCCAAACGGGGTCATCACAGTCAAAGGAAACTTCGAGGTCTTTGACACATGCGACAAAGAATTCCATCAAATGGCACAAACTTTCGGCATGACAGCGGAATATGCAAGACTCAAAGGCGACACCGATCATAATGTGCTACCCAACGTCGGTCTATCCCTGCCAGACAAGGCTTTTGATACAACACGGGATACAAAGAAAGGTCGGGTTCCCCCAACCGACCCAGACAAGACTACATCCATAGCAGTTGATTTGGACCCTGCATAGGAAAGCGTGCTCATTGAGTTCCTCTGTGAGCGTTGGGAAATCTTCGCCTGGTGTCCATCAGACATGCCAGGCATTCCCAGGGAGCTCTTCGAGCACGCATTAAACGTGGATCCTAAAACACGTCCCGTGAAACAACCTCTTCGAAGATTCGATGAACCGAAGCGCAAAGCAATAGCAGCCAAACTTCATCGCCTCGAAAACACTGGGTTCATCAAGGAGATAAAAACATCTAGTTGGGTATCCAACCCAATCATTGTTCCAAATAAAAATACGGACGTCCGTCACGTCCGTGTCGACTATACAACACTGAACAAACATTTTCCTAAGGATCCCTTTCCACTACCCAGGATAGATCAAATAATAGACTCTACCGTGGGTTGTGCAAGGCTTTCCTTCCTGGATGCATACTCAGGTTACAACCAGATCAAGTTAAAGGTGGAAGACGGGACATCATTCATTACACCATATGGAGTGTACTGCTATCAAGTCATGCCCTTCGGCTTAAAAACGCGGGTGCAACTTACCAACGGATGATGCAAAATTGTCTGGGAAATCAGATATGCCGCAACGTTCAAGTATACATCAACTATGTGGTTATCACCACAAGAGAGGAGGCGACACTCATAGGTGACCTATGAGAAACTTTCGACAACCTGGACAGGTATAAACTGAAATTAAACCTGACTAAATGTTCCTTTGGTGTCCCAACAGGGCAACTCCTCGGATTCTTAGTACTGGCAAGAGGGATTGAAGCCAACCCAGAGAAAATTCAAGCAATACTAACAATGGCGAAACCAACAAATCTACACGAGATACAAAAACTAGCAGGACAGGTAGCAGCTTTGAGCAGGTTCGTCGCATGGCTTGGAGAAAAAACTCTTCCGTTTTACGCACTAATGAAGAAATCGTACAAAAAGTTCAAGTGGACAGAAGAAGCAGATTAGGCATTTGCTCACCTTAAAAAAGTGCTTTCCATGCCACCAGTGCTTGTTGCACCTAACGAGAAAGAACCATTGCTACTATACATTGCAGCCACACATCAGGTGGTAAGCATGGTACTTGTAGTCGAGCAGAGCAAAGAAGGAAAAGCTCATGGAGTTCAACGACCCATTTATTTTCTAACTGAAGTACTCTCACCGTCTAAGCAGCGGTACCCGCACTATCAGAAGCTTTCATATAGTGTATTCATGACGACACGAAAACTTCAGCACTACTTTGCGGTTCACCCAATCATAGTGGTCAATGAAGCACCTCTGTTGAACATATTGAACAACCCAGAATCAACGGGGCGTGTCTCCTTGTGAAATAGATGTGGGAATAGAAATTTCCCCCTTGGACATCATGTATGAGAAAAGAAAAGCCATCAAGTCGCAAATACTGCCAGATTTCACCGCATAGTGGCTAGAGTTGCAGAACACGGGACCGCCCGATTTATCGAGTGTTTGGAGGATGTACTTCGACGGGTCCAAAAGAGTAGAAGGTGCAGGAGCAGGAGTGGTATTGATATCACCACAAGGAGATAAATTGAAATACGTGTTGTGGATGAGTTTCCTGCATGCATCAAACAATGAAGCCGAATACGAGGCCCGGCTGCACGACATGAGGATGGCCAAAGCCTATGGTGCAACCCGCCTCAAGATCTCTAGTGATTCGAATCTGGTGGTATAACAAGTAATGAATCACTGCGACGTGTTAAGCGACAACACATGGAAACGTATAGGAACTTATACTACTACCTGGAAGGAACTTTCGATGGATGTGAAGTATCCCACGTCAGCAGAGCAAGCAATGAGGAAGCCGATATTCTGGCAAACATCGGGTCTCAATGTCTACCAATACCACCAGGAGTTTTCTGAGAGGAAATAATTGAAAGATCAATTCAAATCACTAAATCTTCGTGACGAGGGTTAACTCAACAAATGTCCTAGATGAAGGACTTAGGATCGGGGGAAGAGGGCGTCAGATGAACTCGACGGTAAAGGTCAGTCAAACAAGGCGTGATTATGCGTGTATTGAGAATAAGCGTGGTACCCAATTGGCTCAATCTCAATATGTCCCTGGCCGGCCTCTCCTGGCCCTTATATATATGTGGCCAGGTCTCAAGGATCCGGTCAGGTTTAATACAAATTACAGTGTCCGCATACAATATCATCTCGTATTTCGACTATATCTATGACTGGGCCTAGCTTAACGGGCCTCGGGGTACAAAGATAACAGGCTCTATTAGCTATACCCTTGTCACTTCGGGTACAAAAAAGCAAAAAAACACAACTAACAGAAGACTCAGGGGCTTCGATAGCAGCGGAGGAGGATAATCCAGAACCAGAGGAGGTCATGATGGTCGATGTCACTTGGATGCAACCATATCTAGCATATATGGCACATAAAACACTACCTAAAGATGTTGTCAAAGCACGGAGAATAGTACGATGATCCAAGTCATTTGTGGTGGTTAACGGGGAACTATACAAGAAAAGCATCGCTGGGGTTCTGCAAAGGTGTGTCACACCTCAAGAGGGGCAAGCTATATTGCATGACATTGATACGTCTCTAACGTATCCATAATTTTTGATGCTCCATGCTTGTTTTTACACCATTTGCTTAGTGTTTCGTTACACTTCATGGCATTTTTATGCAATTTCCGGAACTAACCTATTAACGAGATGCCACAGTGCCAGTTCCCTATTTTCTGCTATTTTTGTATTTCAGAAAAGTTACACAGGGAATATTCTCGGAATTGGATGAAAGCAAAGCCAGTCGTCCAGATATTTCACGGAGCTTCCAGAACACCGAAGGGGAGACGGAGCCGGACCAGAGGGTGGCGACACCACCATGGGGCGCGGCCCACCCCTGGCCCATGTCAGCCTATGCTGAGCCCCACCAGGGCCACTTCTGACGCCGCCTCTTCGCCTATAAAGACCCCCCGACGGGAAAAACCTAAACACCCGATCACTTTTCCAGAACACATCACGATTCACCGCCGCCGTCGACATGAAGATCGGGAGGGTCCAGAAGCTCTTCCCGGCACCCTGACGGAGAGAGGAATCGCCACCGGAGGTCTTCTTCATCGCCATGTTTGCCTCCAGCGCGATGAGTGAGTAGTCTACCTTGGACTATGGGTCCATAGCAGTAGCTAGATGGTTGTCTTCTCCACCATGTGCTTCATGTTTAGATCTCGTGAGCTGTCTTACATGATCGAGATCATCGTTATGTAATTCTACATATTGTGTTTGTTGGGATCTAATGAATATTGGTGTTATTATTGAGTGATGTACTGAATATTATCTTATGTTATCTCTATGTTGTTTATGATCTTGCATGCTCTCCGTTGTTAGTAGCTATCTTGGCCAAGTAGTTGCTAGTGACTCCAAGAGGGGGTATTTATGCTCGATAGTGGGTTCATGCCTCTATTTAATCTGGGGGAGTGACAGAAATCTCTAAGGTTGTAGATGTGATGTTGCTACTAGGGGGAAAACAACATTCATATGCTCGAGGGCATATGCTTTGTTTACATTACACACTTTGCTTAATGCAATTATCTGTTGTTCGCAACTTAATACTTGTGGAGTTCTCGGATTGATTCGCCACAAGTGGATTATTAGTCATAGATGCAGTTGGATGGCGGTCTATGTATCTTGTTGTAATGCCCAAAGTAAATCTCATAGTGATCCTCTCGACATATGCACGTTGTCTTTATTCTATCAATTGCCCAACTGTAATTTGTTTACCCAGCATGTATTATTTTATCTTATGGAAAGACACCGCTAGTGAACTGTGGACCCCGGTCCTATTTCCTTTATATTGCTATCACCTGTTTACTTTACTCGCACTGTTTACTTTATTCGCATATTACTATCACTTTCCACTCGATACGCTCATACCCTTTGTTTCAAGCAAACCGGTGAGATTGACAACCTCATCGTAACTTGGGAACAAAGTATTTGGTTGTGTTGTGTGCAGGTTCCACGTTGCCGCTCGCAAAGCAAAGCTTGGACGAGGCGCCCTATAAATTGTCCGAAGCTGTCACGAAGCTAGCGGGCATCACCTTCAGTCGTATTGTCATCCTCCTACTGGATTGATAACCTTGGTTTCATAACTAAGGGAAAACTTGCTGCTATATTCATCAAACCTTCTCTTGGGGTTTCCAACTAGCCGGTCATTTACTACACACCAACAAGTGGCACCATCAAACACAATCAAGTTTTCTGGCATCATCATCACCGCGCCATCAACAAGTTTTCTGGCGCCGTTGCCGAGGAGGAGGAAGACTTCTGCAAGGGGAGTTTCGCACGCACATCCTTTACTTTGTTTTAAGTTTTGCTTTTACTTTATTTTTACTTGCATCGTTTTATCAAAAACCCAAAAAAATAGAATCCTTTGTAGTTGTTTTTACTTGTCTGCTTTTAGTTTTGCTAGATTGGCTACCCCTGAAAATACCAAGTTGTGTGACTTTACTAGCATGAATAATAGTGATTTTATCTGCACTCCTATTGCACAACCTGCTCCTGCTGCAATTTTTTATGAGATTAAGCCTGCTTTGTTGAACCTTGTTATGAAAGAGCAATTTTCTGGTGCTAGTACTGATGATGCTGCAGCTCATCTCAACAATTTTGTTGAGCTATGTGAGATGCAGAAATATAAGGATGTTGAAAGTGATATTATTAAGCTTAAGTTTTTTCCTTTTTCTTTGAGAGGAAAAGCTAAGGATTGGTTGCTGTCTTTGCCTAAAAATAGTATTGATTCATGGGCTAAGTGTAAGGATGCTTTTATTGGTAGATACTATCCTCCTGCTAAGATTATAGCTTTGCGTAGCAATATTATGAAGTTTAGTCAGTTTGATAATGAACATGTTGCTCAAGCTTGGGAAAGAATGAAATCTATGATAAAGAATTGTCCTACTCATGGACAGACTACTTGGATGATTGTTCAAACTTTTTATGCAGGACTGAATTTTTTTTTGAGGAACCTACTTGATTCAGCTGCTGGAGGCACTTTTATGTCCCTTACCTTGGGCGCCGCAACAAAGCTTCTCGACAATATGATGGTAAATTACTCTGAATGGCACACCGAGAGAGCTCCACAAGGTAAGAAGGTAAATTATATTGAGGAAACCTCTTCCTTGAGTGATAAGATTGATGCTATCATGCTTATGCTTTTTAATGATAGGACTCATGTAGATACTAATAATGTTCCTTTGGCCTCTTTAGTTGCTCAACAAGAGCTTATTGATGTAAACTTCATTAGAAATAATAATTTTAACAACAATGCTTATAGGAACAATTTTGCTAGTAACAATTATAGGCCGTATCCTTCTACCAATGGTAATGGTTATGGTAACTCTTATGGTAATTCCTCCAACAACACTAGGGCCGCGCCCTTCTAGCTTGAGGTAATGCTCAAGGACTTCATCGGTAAGCAAAATGCTTTTAACAAGTCTGTTGAGGAAAAATTAGGCAAAATTGATATTCTTGCTTCTAAAGTTGATAGCCTTGCTCATGATGTTGAACTTCTGAAATTAAAAGTGTTGCCTAATGAGGTGAAAGAGAACAATGTTTTTGCTACTACTAATGCTATCCAAGTTAGAATTGATGAAAATGTTAGGATGCTAGCAGAATTGCATGCCAGGTGGGAAAGAGAAGATGAGATGGCTAGAAAGATGAAGGTATGTACCATTACTACCTCTAATGATATTGCTCCTAATGCTAGCAATCCTCTTACTTTGATTGGTGTAGAGAAAACTCCTACTCCTAGTGTTAAAAAGCCTAAAACAGCTAAAACTTTTTCTCAAAAGAGTGCTGAAATTTTTTGGAGTGTAGGAGATGATAGCTCTATTTCCTTTAATGATTTTGATGTTTATGGCTGCGATATATCTGAAGTTATTTTGTTCTTGCAAAAGCTTGCTTTGACTCCCAATGCTAGTTCTTTAAATATTGCTTTTACTAAGCATATTACCAATGCTCTTATGAAAATTAGGGATGAAAAGTTGAAGCAGAAAGCTTCTATTCCCAAGAAGTTAGAAGATGGTTGGGAACCCATCATTGATATGCATGTTAATGGTTTTGATTGCCATGCTTTATGTGATCTAGGTGCTAGTATTTCTATCATGCCTAGAAAAATTTATGACATGCTTGATTTACCATCGCTTGAAAAGTGTTATTATGATATTCTTATTGCTAATGTTGCTAAGAAGAAACCTTTGGGAAGAATTAATGATGTTCTTATTATGGTTAACAATAACCTTGTTCCCGTTGATTTTCTTGTCATGGATGCTGAATGCAATACTTCATGTCCTATTATTTTGGGAAGACCCTTTCTTTGAACTGTAGGTGCCATCATTGATATGAGGGAAGGCACCATCAAATATCAATTTCCACTCAAGAAAGGTATGCAACACTTCCCTATAAAGAGAAAGAAATTGCTTTTTGACTCTATTCTTAGAGCAAATTATGAGCTTGATGCTTCATCACTTGATATTACTTGATTCGCACTTTCTGCGCCTAGCTCAAAGGCGTTAAAGAAAAGCACTCTTGGGAGATAACCCAATGTTTTTACTTTCAGTAATTTTTCTTTTATTTGAGTCTTGGAAGTTATTACTACTGTAATAACCTCTCCTTATCCTTTTTATTTCGTTTTTGTGCCAAGAGAAGCCTCTAATTTGAGTGAGGTAAGATTTGGGGATGTTGCTGTCCTGAAACAGTTTTCGGTACTGCACCGTAAAAATTCGTGAAAATTCTCTGTATATCTTTTGGACCTTCGATTTCTTGTGCATATGCCCCAGGTTATATCCAAACTTTCATTAGTTTAACACTTTTTGATTTGAGCAACAGAAAACCCTCTAAAAATTCGACCTTTGTCAGCTGTTCTGTTTTGACAGATTTCTGCCAATATTTGTGTTTGTCGCTTTATCGCTTTCTTTTTGAGTTCTTTTGATCATGGAACTTTTGGGGAAGTTGCTACAGTAGTATATACTTTATATTTGGTGGTTTTGAGTTGAAACCTGAAGCAAAAAGGGTTGATTCAATGTTATGCTTACACTAATGTTGCTAATAGATTTGTGTTTAGTTTTGTATGAAGGAAGTTTTCAAGTGTAGGGATTGGAGAATGATGAGATGAGTTGAAGAATGGACAAAAGCTCAAGCTTGGGGATGCCCATGTCACCCCAAGAAATATCCAAGAAGTACAAGCTTCAAAGCTTGGGGATGCCCCCGAGGCACCCCTTCTTCATCGGCAAAAATCAGGTCACCTTTCAAAACACTATATTTTTATTGCTTCATGCATTATGCATTTTTCTTGGTGCGTCAGTTGTTTTTAGTTTTCAGTTTTGTTTAGTTTTGTTTGCTGCAATAAATGGTTGGACCCCAACAAATTCCTTTTGGAGAAGTTGCCTTGCTTTTCATTTGCCAAGAACACTCCGTTTTTTCCACTCTTATCGTTTCAACGAGTGTTCTCTTTTTCTAGAACTGCGTTTAGCTTTCGATTTTCGCCTTGATTTGTGTTCAGATCTTGTTATATCTTTTCATCAAGGTGTATTTTGACCTCTGGTCCATATTGGTTTTCATCAAAAGAGTTGTTTATAAAAACTTCAAATGGTGTTGGAAAAGAGAAAAAGCTTTATGCAAAAAAGTGGTACAAGAAGGAGCTTGTGTAGACTACGGCCTAGACTTTTGCATGTCGTGCTTGATGTATTTTTGATAGTATGCTTAGTGGTTTTGCTGTAGCATGACTTGTCTCAAATGACTGAGATTGCTTAATGAGCCTTTGAAAAAAATCATGCGTTGTTTTAATTATTTGGAAGCATTATTTTGGTTTTCTTCCTTGATGCTTTATTTGGGTTGACTTGGCGCATGCTCACACATGTTTGACTCATACAAGTCTCCATTGCCTCTATGATCATTTAGTTTTTGACTTTTGATGCCATCTTATGCTTCTTTTAATGTCGCTTTGTCGCTATGCATGATTATGGCCATTATTGCTCTCTTAGTTGGTCGCTCCCAGTCTTTTGCTAGCCCTCATTTTGTACTGAGTATGAGCTCTACTCGTGCATCCAACTCCTAAAAACCAAGTTTGCCATTGTATCCACCATACATACCTATTAGCAATTTGCTATTCCAAAGTACATTTGACTTGCTTTTATCTATCCTTCAAATTAAACTCTTACCAGTGTTATGCGAAAATTGGTCAGTAAAGCTCTCACGAACCGGATGACACACTTTACTTTTCTCGTTTTAAAATTTTGACATTGTGGTCTTTTATGTTGAGTTGTTATGCTTGCAAGTTGTAAGTTGTGAATTAGCCTAGCCATGCCGTCATGGGGCAAGCTTTCAACATTGCACTATCTTTCATTTGAGTTGATATCGTGATCTTTTGTTTATGGATACTCGCGGTGTGAAATGAATTGGGAATCTTGCGGGATCATGGAGTTTGTATACGTGTTAGAGAAACGTCTGGGCCGCTAATCTAAGCCATGCATAATTCATGGTGGAAATTTATAGCATGCCCATAGTGAACATTCAACGATGCATCTCGCAATAAAAAGCTATACCAATGGTAAATAAAAGAGATGCCGAGGTGTTCATTGTCTGTTTGTCCTGTCATTTTGATGTGGGCTTGTTCCATGTCATCGGGCACGGAGGTACCCCGTTGGCGGTTCTCGATGATACGTGTATACTTACAGTGACAAGAGCTTGCTTGGGACTCTAAGTAGAGTAGCATGAGGTTCCGGTATTCGTATTTCACGGGACACGGGGTTTTCAACTTATGATTTGTCAAGCATATGCAGCATAAGTGTTCTCGCATTAACTTTAACCATTCAAGATGCTTATGATGGGGCAATGAGAGCTCAAAGCCGGTAAGTACCATAATTTTCGAAGGTTTATAAAACTTGCAATCACTGCTTCCCTCCGCGAAGGGCCTTTCTTTTACTTTTATGTTGAGTCTCCACCTTCTATCTTTATGCACCATTAAGAGAGCATAGTTGTCATTCTGAGTATAATGTGCATTGTCCCAAAGTTTTCATTGATTGATTCATATTGTTGGTTTCACTTGTTCTCAAATTACTTGTATCTAGTCGCCCTCTTAAACTTGAAGGTGTCCTATGCATTTATGTTTTGCTCTCCATGAAGGACAAGCTGAAAACCATTTGTATGTTTTTCCTTATGATTTGAACACACGTTTGACTTTCATTGTTTCATTTTCATGATCTTTTGTTTGTGTTCATTTTCATGTTATAACATGGTTGCTAAGTTTCTTCTATCAATATTATATCTTTCATGCTCATGTTTTAAGTTCTTTTGATCCCAGCGCACAACGCTTACATATTTGATCAAGATTGTGTAGGTGCATGTCACCTCAAAAATTATTTCTTTTGTTATCACTTACCTACTCAAGGACGAGCAGGAGTTAAGCTTGGGGATGCTGATACGTCTCTAACGTATCCATAATTTTTGATGCTCCATGCTTGTTTTTACACCATTTGCTTAGTGTTTCATTACACTTCATGGCATTTTTATGCATTTTCTGGAACTAACCTATTAACGAGATGCCATAGTGCCAGTTCCCTGTTTTCTACTGTTTTTGTGTTTCAGAAAAGTTACACAGGAAATATTCTCGGAATTGGACGAAACCAAAGCCAGTCATCCACATATTTCACGGAGCTTCCAGAACACTGAAGAGGAGACGGAGCCGGACTAGAGGGTGGCCACACCACCAGGGGGCGCAGCCCACCCTTGGCCCACACCGGCCTATGGTGAGCCCCACCAGGGCCACTTCTGATGCCGCCTCTTCGCCTATAAAGACCCCCCGACAGGAAAACCCTAAACACCCGATCACCTTTCCAGAACACATCGTGATCCGCCGCCGCCGTCGACCTGAAGATCAGGAGGGTCCAGAAGCTCTTCCTGGCACCCTGTCGGAGAGGGGAATCGCCACCGGAGATCTTCTTCATCGCCATGCTTGCCTCCGGCGCGATGAGTGAGTAGTCTACCTTGGACTATGGGTCCATAGCAGTAGCTAGATGGTTGTCTTCTCCACCATGTGCTTCATGTTTAGATCTCATGAGCTGCCTTACATGATCGAGATCACCGTTATGTAATTCTACATGTTGTGTTTGTTGGGATCCGATGAATATTGGTGTTATGATTGAGTTGATGTACTGAATATTATCTTATGTTATCTCTATGTTGTTTATGATCTTGCATGCTCTCCGTTGTTAGTAGCTATCTTGGCCAAGTAGTTGCTAGTGACTCCAAGAGGGGGTATTTATGCTCGATAGTGGGTTCATGCCTCTATTTAATCTGGGGGAGTGACAGAAACCTCTAAGGTTGTAGATGTGTTGTTGCTACTAGGGGTAAAACAACATTCATATGGTCAAGGGCATATGCTTTGTTTACATTACACACTTTGCTTAATGCAATTATCTGTTGTTCGCAACTTAATACTTGTGGAGTTCTCGGATTGATTCACCACAAGTGGATTATTAGTCATAGATGCAGTTGGATGGCGGTCTATGTATCTTATTGTAATGCCTAGAGTAAATCTCATAGTGATCCTCTCGACATATGCACGTTGTCTTTATTCTATCAATTGCCCAACTGTAATTTGTTTACCCAGCATGTATTATTTTATCTTATGAAGAGACACCGCTAGTGAACTGTGGACCCTGGTCCTATTTCCTTTATATTGCTATCACCTGTTTACTTTACTCGCACTGTTTACTTTACTCGCATATTACTATCACTTTCCACTCGATACGCTCATACCCTCTGTTTCAAGCAAACCGGTGAGATTGACAACCTCATCGTAAGTTGGGAACAAAGTATTTGGTTGTGTTATGTACAGGTTCCACATTGCCGCTCGCAAAGCAAAGCTTGGACGAGGCACCCTATAAATTGTCCGGAGCTGTCGCGAAGCTAGCGGGCATCACCTTCAGTCGTATTGTCATCCTCCTACTGGATTGATAACCTTGGTTTCATAACTGAGGGAAATCTTGCTGCTATATTCATCAAACCTTCTCTTGGGGTTTCCAACTGGCCGGTCATTTACTACACGCCAACAAGTGGCACCATCAAACACAATCAAGTTTTTTGGCACCATCATCACCGCGCCATCATGCCAGTAGTCGAGCAATAGCAGCCAAAGCATTCCGTGCGGGTTTTTATTGGTTAACAGCAATCGAAGATGCAAAAGATATCATTCGACGATGCGAAGCATGCCAAAGATTCACATCCAGACCTCATGCCCCAGCAGCTGAACTATAGCCGATACCTTTATCTTGGCCATTTGCACAGTGGGGCCTATATATGGTCGTAAAACTACATAAATCTTGGCCAGGTCGGCGTATCTATATGTTGGTTGCAGTCGATAAATTCACCAAGTGGATAGAAGCAACTCCAGTCACAATGCAGGATTCTACAACAGAAATAAACTTCATCAAGTCGATAGTATTTCGCTTTGTAGTACCGCACAATATCATCACAGACAATGAGACAAATTTTACATCCAAGAAATTCAAAAAATACTACAAAAGTATGGGCATCAAGCTTAATTTTGCCTCCATTGCGCACCCACGGACGAACGGGCAGGTCGAAAAAGCCAACAGGCTGATATGCAGTGGTATAAAGAAGAAATTGTTAGTGCCACTCGAAAAAGCCAAGCACGCTTGGGTGGATGAGTTACCGTCCGTGCTATGGAGTTTAAGAACCACTGATAACCCACAAGTATAGGGGATCACAACAGTCTTCGAGGGAAGTAAAACCCAAATTTATTGATTCGACACAAGGGGAGCCAAAGAATATTTATAAGCCTTAACAGATGAGTTGTCAATTCAGCTGCACCTGGAAACAGACTTGCTCGCAGTGGTTTATCAGTAGCAACAGTTTTGTAGTGGTGATAGTGGCAAAATAGTAACAATAATTGTAAAATAAAAGCCGTAATAGTAGCAATAGTAAATAGTATAGGCATAGGGATAGATGTACGGGCAATGCATGGATAAGATAATTCATAAAATCAGTGAGACATGGGCAATTGCTGATAAATAAAGATAAAGCATCCTAGTACTAAACAACCATAGGCAGGTGTTCCGTATATAGTCGTACGTGCTCGCAATGAGAAACTTGCACGACATCTTTTGTCCTACCAGCCTGTTGCAGCAGGGCCTCAAGGAAAACTACTGTTAATTAAGGTACTCATTTTAATAAAGTACCGGAGCAAAGCATTAACACTCGGTGAACACATGTAATCCTCACATCACAGCCATCCCCTTCGGTTATCCCAATTTCTGTCACTTTGGGGCCTCGGGTTCCAGACAATGATATGTGTAAACAACTTGTAGGTAAGTGATACGTCTCAAACGTATCTATAATTTTTGATGCTCCATGCTTGTTTTTACACCATTTGCCTATTGTTTCGTTACACTTAGTGGCACTTTTATGCATTTTCCAGAACTAACCTATTAACAAGTGCCACAGTGCCAGTTTCCTGTTTTCTGCTGTTTTTGTGTTTCAGAAGTGATACACAGGAAATATTCTCGGAATTGGACGAAACAAGTTCCTGAAGTCTTATTTTACCCGGATGCTTCCAGAGATCCGAAGGAGAGAAGGAGGCGAGGGACCAGGGGCCCACACGCACAGGTGGCGCGGCCAGCCCCTGGCCCGCGCCACCCCCGTGTGTGGCCGCCTGGCCCCTCCTCTGACATCGCCCCTTTGCCTATAAAGACCCCCCGACGAGAAAAACCTAAGTACCCGATCAGATTTCCAGAACACATCGCGATCCGCCGCCGCCGTCGACCCAAAGATCGGGAGGGTCCAGAAGCTCTTCCCGGCCCCTGCCGGAGAGGGAAATCGCCACCGGAGGTCTTCTTCATCGCCATGCTTGCCTCCGGAGCGATGAGTGAGTAGTCTACCTTGGACTATGGGTCCATAGCAGTAGCTAGATGGTTGTCTTCTCCACCATGTGCTTCATGTTTAGATCTCATGAGCTGCCATACATGATTGAGATCACCGTTATGTAATTCTACATGTTTGGTTTGTTGGGATCCGATGAATATTAATGTTTATGATTAAGTTGCTGTACTGAATTATATCTTTTGTTATCTCTATGTTGTTTATGATCTTGCATGCTCTCCGTTGTTAGTGGCTATCTTGGCCGAGTAGTTGCTAGTGACTCCAAGAGGGGGTATTTATGCTCGATAGTGGGTTCATGCCTCTATTTCACCTGGGGGAGTGACAGAAACCTCTAAGGTGGTAGATGTGCTGTTGCTACTAGGGAGAAAACAACATTCATATGCTCAAGGGCATATGCTTTGTTTACATTACATACTTTGCTTAATGCAATTATCCGTTGTTCGCAACTTAATACTTTTGGGGTGTTCGGATTGATATCCCCGGGGGTGGATTATTAGTCATAGATGCAGTTGGATGGCGGTCTATGTATTTTGTTGTAATGCCCAGAGTAAATCTCATAGTGATCTTCTTGACATATCACGTTATCTTTATTCTATCAATTGCCCAACTGTAATTTGTTTACCCAGCATGTGCTATTTTATCTATGGAGAGACACCACTAGTGAACTGTGGACCCCGGTCCTATTTCCATCATATTGCTATCACCTGTTTACTTTTCTCGCACTGTTTACTTTACTCGCATATTATTACTGTTTTCCACTCGATACACTCATAACCTTTGTTTCAAGCAAACCGGTGAGATTGACAACCTCATCGCAAGTTGGGAGCAAAGTATTTGTTTGTGTGTGTGCAGGTTCCACATTGCAGCTAGCAAGCAAAGCTTGGACGAGGCGCCAGTTGTCCGCTGCTGTCGCAAACTAGCAAGCATCACCTTCAGTCGTCACTGTCTCTCCTCTCCTGAACGATATTAAACCTTGGTTTCTAACTGAGGGAAAACTAGCTGCTATACTCATCACACCTTCCTCTTGGGGTTCCCAACGGGCTGGTCATTCACCACACATCAAGCTAATTTTCTGGCGCCGTTGCCGGGGAGGAAGAGAAGACTTCTGCGAGGGGAGTTTTTCGCACACACATTCTTTACTTTGTTTTATTGTTTTGCTTTACTTTATTTATTTTACCTGCATTGCTTTATATCAAAAACCCAAAAAAAATTAGAATCCTTGGTAGTTGTTATTTCTTTACTTTAGTTTATCATGTTGTTCCCTAAGTTCGTTCTGGAGGACCTCTCAGTAGGTAGTGGTTCGATTATTGGAAAAAGTAACATTGAGGAGTTATTCAATCACATTAGTATGCATGAGGAAGATGAGGAAAAGTCTTGGGTTGAGCTTGCTCCTAGTATTGAAGTTGCTTCTGTTATATTAATTGACATGTTGGAAACTAGGTTTGCTAGTCTTAATCCTTTTATGCAATATATGTTCCTTAAGCTTCATGAAATTGAGGATCCCGAAAAGAAAGCTTTTATCTTAGAAACTTTGCGCCTAGAATTTAAGGATATTGTTATTGAAGCTAGAAAGGTTCTTAAACGTTTTAATAAACTCGGTTCGCCTATAAAGGTTATTGATACTAATGATGAGGGGACCGAGATACCTATACCTTGCAAGCTTTTGGGATTGAATGATGCTTTCGAAAATAATTTTGCCTGGATCTGTCCTGAAAATCTTTTTGATGAGAATAGTGTACCAAAGCATGATTACAAAGGGTCTTCAAAAACTTATGTGGATGAAATACAATGCCTTATTGACAAGACCTCTTCTGTTGATCTTAATGCTTCTGCTGATATTACTTGATTCGCAATTTTCTGCGCCTAGCTCAAAGGCGTTAAAGAAAAGCACTCTTGGGAGATAACCCAATGTTTTCTTTTCAGTACTTTTTCTTTTATTTGAGTCTTGGAAGTCATTACTACTGTAATGACCGCTCCTTATCTTGTTTATTTCGTTTTTGTGCCAAGAGAAGCCTCTAATTTGAGTGAGGTAAAGATTTGGGGATGTTGCTGTCCTGAAACTGTTTTTGGTGCTGCACCGTAAAAATTCGTGAAAATTCTCTGTTTATCTTTTGGACCTGCGATTTCTTGTGCATATGCCCCAGGTTATATCCAAACTTTTCTTAGTTGAACACTTTTTGATTTGAGCAACAGAAAATCCCTCAAAAATTGGACCTTTGTCAGCTGTTCAGTTTTGACAGATTTCTGCCAATATTTGTGTTTGCCACTTTATCGCTTTCTTTTGAGTTCTTTTGATCACGGAACTTTTGGGGAAGATGCTACAGTAGTATTTGCTATATATGTGGTGGTTTTGAGTTGAAACCTGAAGCAAATAGAGATTGATTATATGTTATGCTTGCACTAATGTTGCTAATAGAATTGTGTTTAGTTTTGTATGAAGGAAGTTTTCAAGTGTAGGGATTGGAGAATGATGAGATGAGTTGAAGAATGGACAAAAGCTCAAGCTTGGGAATGCCCATGCATCACCCCAAGAAATATCCAAGAAGTACAAGCGTCAAAGCTTGGGGATGCCCCCGAGGCACCCCTTCTTCATCGGCAAAAATCAGGTCACCTTTCAAAACACTATATATTTATTGCTTCATGCACTATGTGTTTTTCTTCGAGCGTCAGTTGTTTTAGTTTTCTTAGTTGGTTTAGTTTGTTTGTTTGCTGCAATAAATGGTTGGACCCCAACAAATTTCTTTTGGAGAAGTTGCCTTGCTTTTCATTTGCGAAGAACGCTCGTTGATTTAATAAGAGTGAAAACAGAGTTGTTCATGTGTTCTTCTTTTTCTGCTACTGCTTTTGGTTTTCGTTTTCGCCTTGATATGCGTTCAGATCTTGTCATATCTTTTCATCAAGGTGTATTTTTGCCTCTGATCTTTATTGGTTTTCATCAAAAGAGGTGTCTTTAAAAATTTTAAATGGTGTTGGAAAAGAGAAAAAGCTTTGTGCAAAATAGTGGTACAAGAAGGAGCTTGTGTAGACTGCGGCTTAGGCTTTTTCATGTCATGCTTGATGTCTTTTTGATAGTACGCTTAGTGGTTTTGCTGTAGCATGACTTGTCTCAAATAACTGAGATTGCTTAATGAGCCTTTGAAAAAATCATGCGTTGTTTTTATTGTATGGAAGCATTATTTTGGTTTTCTCCTTGATGCTTTATTTGGGTTGACTTGGCGCATGCTCACACATGTTAGACTCATACAAAGTCGCCAATAGCCTTCATGATCATTTAGTTTTTGACTTTTGATGCCATCTTATGCTTCTTTTAATGTCGCTTTGTCGCTTTGCATGATTATGGCCATTATTGCTCTCTTAGTTGGTCGCTCCCAGTCTTTTGCTAGCCCTCGCCTTGTACTGAGTATGAGCTCTACTCGTGCATCCAACTCCTAAAAGCCAAAGTTTTCCAAAGTGTCCACCATACATACCTACTAGCAATTTGCTATTCCAAGTAAATTTGACTTGCTTTTATTTTCTCTTCAAATTAAACTCTTACCAGTGTTATGCGAAATTCGGTCAGTAAAGCTCTCACGAACCGGAAGGCACACTTTACTTTTTCCTGTTCTTAAAAATTTGACATTGTGGTCTCTTATGTTGAGTTGTTATGCTTGCAAGTTGTAAGTTGGATTCTAGCCCAGCCATGCTGTCATGGGGCAAGCTTTCAACATTGCACTTCTTATTTGAGTTGATATCATGATCTTTTGTTTATGGATGCCCGCGGTGTGAAATGAATTGGGAATCTTGTAGGGATCATGGACTTTGTATATGTGTTAGGGAAACGCCGGGCCGCCAATCTAAGCCATGCATAATTCATGGTGGAAATTTGCAGCATACCCATGGTGAACATTCGACGACGCATCTCATAATAAAAAGCTAAACAAAAGGCAAATAAAAGAGATGTCGAGGTGTTCATTGTCTGCTTGTCCTGTCATTTTGGTGTGGGCTTGTTCCATGTCATCGGGCACGGAGGTACCCCATTGGCGGTTCTCAATGATATGCATATACTTACAATGACAAGAGCCTTGCTTGGGACTCTAAGTAAAGTAGCATGAGGTTTGGGTACTCGTATTCACGGGGCATGAGGTTTTCAACTTATGATTTGTCAAGCATATGCATCATAATTGTTCTCGCATTAACTTTAACCATTCAAGATGCTTATGATGGGGGCAATGAGAGCTCAAAGCCGGTAAGTACCATAATTTTTGAAGGTTATAAAACTTGCAATCACTGCTTCCCTCTGCGAAGGGCCTTTCTTTTACTTTTATGTTGAGTCACCACCTTCTTTCTTTATGCACCATTAAGAGAGCATAGTTGTCATTCTTAGTGTGATATGCATTGTCCCAAAGTTCATTGATTGATTCATATTGTTGGTTTCACTTGTTCTTAAATTATTTGTATCTAGTTGCCCTCTTAAACTTGAAGGTGTCCTATGCATTTATGTTTTGCTCTCTTTGAAGGACAAGCTGAAAACCATTTGTATGTTTTTCTTTATGATTTGAACACATGTTTGACTTTCATTGTTTCATTATCATGATCTTTTGTTTGTGTTCATTTGCATGTTTACAACATGGTTGCTAAGTTCTTATTGTCATGATTATATCTTCATGCCCATGTTTTAAGTTCTATTGATCCCAGCTCACCAATGCTTACATATATGATCAAGATTGTGTAGGTGCATGTCACCTCAAAAATTATTCTTTTGTTATCACTTACCTACTCGAGGACGAGCAGGAGTTAAGCTTGGGGATGCTTGATACGTCTCAAATGTATCTATAATTTTTGATGCTCCATGCTTGTTTTTACACCATTTGCCTATTGTTTCGTTACACTTAGTGGCACTTTTATGCATTATCCGGAACTAACCTATTAACAAGTGCCACAGTGCCAGTTTCCTGTTTTCTGCTGTTTTTGTGTTTCAGAAGTGATACACAGGAAATATTCTCGGAATTGGACGAAACAAGTTCCTGAAGTCTTATTTTACCCGGATGCTTCCAGAGATCCGAAGGAGAGTAGGAGGCGAGGGACCAGGGGCCCACATGCACAGGTGGCGCGGCCAGCCCCTGGCCCGCGCCACCCCCGTGTGTGGCCGCCTGGCCCCTCCTCTGACATCGCCCCTTCGCCTATAAAGACCCCCCGACGAGAAAAACCTAAGTACCCGATCATATTTCCAGAACACATTGCGATCCGCCGCCGCCGTCGACCCGAAGATCGGGAGGGTCCAGAAGCTCTTCCCGGCACCCTGTCGGAGAGGGGAATCGCCACCGGAGGTCTTCTTCATCGCCATGCTTGCCTCCGGAGCGATGAGTGAGTAGTCTACCTTGGGCTATGGGTCAATAGCAGTAGCTAGATGGTTGTCTTCTCCACCATGTGCTTCATGTTTAGATCTCATGAGCTGCCATACATGATTGAGATCACCGTTATGTAATTCTACATGTTTGGTTTGTTGGGATCCGATGAATATTGGTGTTTATGATTAAGTTGTTGTACTGAATTATATCTTTTGTTATCTCTATGTTGTTTATGATCTTGCATGCTCTCTGTTGTTAGTGGCTATCTTGGCCGAGTAGTTGCTAGTGACTCCAAGAGGGGGTATTTATGCTCGATAGTGGGTTCATGCCTCTATTTCACCTGGGGGAGTGACAGAAACCTCTAAGGTGGTAGATGTGCTGTTGCTACTAGGGAGAAAACAATATTCATATGCTCAAGGGCATATGCTTTGTTTACATTACACACTTTGCTTAATGCAATTATCCGTTGTTCGCAACTTAATACTTTTGGGGTGTTCGGATTGATATCCCCGGGGGTGGATTATTAGTCATAGATGCAGTTGGATGGCGGTCTATGTATTTTGTTGTAATGCCCAGAGTAAATCTCATAGTGATCTTCTTGACATATCACGTTATCTTTATTCTATCAATTGCCCAACTGTAATTTGTTTACCCAGCATGTGCTATTTTATCTATGGAGAGACACCACTAGTGAACTATGGACCCCGGTCCTATTTCCATCATATTGCTATCACCTGTTTACTTTTCTCGCACTGTTTACTTTACTCGCATATTATTACTGTTTTCCACTCGATACACTCATAACCTTTGTTTCAAGCAAACCGGTGAGATTGACAACCTCATCGCAAGTTGGGAGCAAAGTATTTGTTTGTGTGTGTGCAGGTTCCACGTTGCAGCTAGCAAGCAAAGCTTGGACGAGGCGCCAGTTGTCCGCTGCTGTCGCAAACTAGCAAGCATCACCTTCAGCCGTCATTGTCTCTCCTCTCCTGAACGATATTAAACCTTGGTTTCTAACTGAGGGAAAACTAGCTGCTATACTCATCACACCTTCCTCTTGGGGTTCCCAACGGGCTGGTCATTCACCACGCATCAGTAAGATCATAAACAACAAGTATCATCATAAAACAATAACAAGTTCAGATCTGAGATCATGGCACTTGGGCCCAAAGTGACAAGCATTAAGCACAACAAGTTGCAACAATGTCATAAGCACTAACAATAGACACTAGGCACTATGCCCTAACAATCTCATAGCAAATTACATGAATGATCTCATCCAATCCTTACCATCTCCTTCGCCTACAGCGGGAATTACTCACACATGGATGGGGGAGTCATGGATGGTTGATGGAGAGACGTCAGTGATAATGGTGATGAAGATCTCCTCCAAATCCCCATCTCGGCAGGGTGCCAGAACGGAGTTTCTGGTTCCGAATCGCGGTTTCTGATGGTGGTGGCGCAGCGGAAGTCTATCTGGGAAAAACACCGAACCCCCCGCTCCTTTCAGGTCAGAGGATATATGTAGACGGAAGGAGGGGTCGAGGCAACGGCCGAGCTGGCCTCACCACAGGTGGGCGTGGCCAGGCCTGGGCCGCGCCCCCTGGTGGTGAGCCCAGCTCACTGACTCTCTTCGTCTCCTCTTCTAGCTCCGTGGGTCTTCTGGTAAAATAGGATTTTTGCAATATTTTTCGGGACTTTTCCTGAAAGTCGGATTTCTGCACAAAAACAAGACACCAGGGCAATTCTGCTGAAAACAGTGTTAGTTTGTGTTAGTTGTATTCAAAACACACAAATTAGAGGAGAAACAATAGCAAAAGTGTTCGGGAAAGTAGATACGTTTTGGACGTATCAACTCCCCCAAGCTTAACTATTTGCTTGTCCTCAAGTAATTCAGTTAACAACTGAGAGCGATAAAAGAAACTTTCACGAACACATTTGCTTCATAAGATGTATATATACTCACTATATGATCAAGTACTCAGGCAATTCATAATAAGAAATATGCAACTAATGTTACCTCATAGTCAAGCAAGCTATGAAAGAGGGCCAATGCACTAATAACAAGTAACATGAACATAAGAAGCTACAAGATTGTAATGTTCATAAATGATATGGAAGAGTGGTATCCCGCTTGCCTTTATTTGTGGAGCAAAACATAAATGCTGACGCACCTCCGAAGTTCAAAGGAAGACTAGAAGTAAAAATATCAAAGATACAAGCATCAAAGTTATACCACAATTAACCGTGTTCTGGGACAAGCACATTACACTAAGTATAACAGCTATGCTCTCAAGAAGGTGCTTAAAGTTAGAATATGAAGACTCAACATAAAAGTAAAAGAAAGGCCCTTCACAGAGGGAAGCAGTGATTTAACATGTGCTAGAGCTTTTCATTTGTAAAACAGAGATAAAAAATTATTTTGAGAGGTGGTTGTTTCATGTCAACGACTGGCAATGGGGACTTGCTATCTTCCATACTAAACAAGTGAGAGCGGTTCCAAGTTCTATGAAAATTTGGCACATTGGTGCTCTTTTATAAAACTTTGGCACTCCTCCCCACCTTTTTTCCTTTCTCAAACCATGGCTAACCGATTCCATCGGGTGCCCACCAACTTTCACATACCAAGGAGGAGTGCTCTTTTTCTTTTCTTTTTTAGATTTAGATTACAATGGTCTAACCAGCTCCCTTGCAAAATTAATGACGAGCAGATGAAGCTACCTAGTCGAGGGGTACTCAATTTAATATGGAAGATAGCAATTCTGACCACTACGTCCCCATGAGCTAAAAACAGTGGCACAAAATGAGAAGTAGTTGAAAGTTTTGAAAGGTAGCACATGAAAATTTACTTGGAATGGCTTGCAAACACCATGCATAGGAATTTATAGTGGACTCTTTGGGGTTACTTGGTTTTTAGGAGTTGGATGCACAAGAAGTATTCCCTCTCAGTACAAGTGATCGCTAGCAAAAGACTGGGAAGCGACAATCGAGAGAGCAATAACTGTCATAATCATGCTTGCGACAAAACAAAATTAATATGGGCATAAAAATGATACAAGAACTCTAAGGCGACGTAAATCATCGAGGCTTAATTGACTTTTTGTTCAGTCATATGCATGCTTGAGCATGTGCCAAGTTGATTCAAATGAAACTTTCAGAGGAGGATACGACAATAACATACCATATTATGAATAAAACAATGCAAGCAAGCGTCTGCATGACATGCTACAACTATTAGTAAATTGGAACTAATCATATAAGAGCAAGAACTACAAAGCATCCATTAGATAACATACACCTTACATGAACCGACTAAGCATGTCCACATAGATGAGTATATGTACAAAAATGAAAACAAATAGAGTTCATACCAGCCTCTTACCACATCTCGGATTGTCATATATTGTCATTATTGCCTTTCACATGTGTGGCTTGAATAATATGAAGTGAATACCAGGCTCCAATGGAGTCATGGGAGACTGAATCTCTGCAACAAACTTTACAAAACCGAAGAAGAACAACAAATATTTTTGGGTTTTCGATTTTTGAAACAAGAACAGAAGGAAATAGCAAACAAAGCAAAGTATTTTTGGATTTTTCAAATATCAGACCGAAAATAGCAAGTAAAGCGAACCAAAGCTAGAAACTAAAAAGGCAAACAAAGAGAAACAACGAAAATATTTTTGGTCTTTTTGTGTTTTGGAAAGTAGAAATAAGAATGAGAACAATAAAGAAAAGAAAGCGAAACATGGATATACATAGTACCGACAAAATATGATTTGTTGAGGAGTGAATCGTCGGCGTACCTCCCCAAGCTTAGGCTTTTGGCCTAAGTGGAGATCAATCCCAGCTCGGCCATGAAGTGGCGTCCCCAAAATATGATGAAGAAGCACCTTCGTCCTGATATGAGCTCGAGGGCGCCCCCGTGTGGTACGTGGTGTAGTGATAGGCTGGTGCCTCCTCTTCATCCTGGTCCACAGCTGAAAGTGCAAACTTTGTTTCCCTCAGATTTTGTGTGTTAGATAACAACATTAGGGATATTAAGTGTGTGCTAAGTTGTGCAGGATTATCAGATGAAGAAATGCCAGGCCGGATTATCCGGCCAGGGGTGGCCGGATAATCCGCCCCCTCGGGGAGTGGCCGAAAACGGCTAAGTCCCTGGCTCGGCGTCACCCAGTATAGGGGGCCGGATAATCCGCCCCCACCAGGCGAGAGCTCAAAACGACTAAGTCCCTGGCTCGGCGTCACCCAGTATAGGGGGCCGGATATTCCGGCCAGGGGTGGCCGGATTATCCGCCCCTCCAGAGAGGACCCCAAATTCGGCTAAGGACCTGGCGCGGCGTCACCCAGATAGGGGGGGCGGATAATCCGGCCAGGGGCCGGATAATCCGGCCAGCCGGATTATCCGGTCCAACTTTGGCCGGATTATCCGCCCCTCCAAGTCAGCAACGGCTACATTTTGGGAGGGCCTATAAATACCCCTCCCCTTCTTCCACCTCAAGCTGCTCGAGCTGTGCAAGAAGAACACCATTTTTGGAGCCACCAAATTCGCAAGATCTCCTCCCTCAACCCACCAAAGCTCTTGATCTTTGGAGAATCGAAGGAGAAGGCCTTGATCTACATCCTCACCGAAGCGATTTGATTTCCCCTCTCATTTGCTTGAGGGCCCTTTGGTCTTGGGTTCCCTTGTGTCCCTTGACCTTGTTTTGTGTGATTGAAATCTTGATACTTGTTGATTGAGATCTTTGTGGTGCTTGGGAGCCTCCAATTCAGTTGTGGAGTTGTGCCCCAAGTTTTGTAAAGGCCGGTTCCGCCTTGAGGAATCCCTTAGTGGAAAGTGAGCTAGGCCTTTGTGGCGGAAGCTTGCACCGGAGAATAGGGTGAGCCTTTGTGGCGTTGGTTAGGCCTTTGTGGCAACCACACCGCTCCAACGTAGATGTACTTCCCCTAAAAAGGAAGGAACTACGGGAATCACATCCGTGTCTCCGTGTGCTCCACTCTCGGTTACCTCTATCCTTTATTGCCTTTACTACTTGTATCTTGCTTAGCTTGCTTGTTGTCATATAGGTAAATTCACCTTAGTTGCATATCTAGAGAATTTACCTTTTGTGTCAAGCCTAAATTGAAAAAGAATTAAAATTTGAGTAGCACCTATTCACCCCCCCCCTCTAGGTGCCCATACGATCCGTTCAATTGGTATCAGAGCCTCGGCTCTTAATTCGGGCTTAACCGCCTAAGAGTATGGATCCTCCACCTAAAGAGGGCTCGGGTCAAGTCTCTATGGATGAGTTCAAATCTTTGGAATCATCCATGACTTCCATGACATCTCAAATAAGTGAGATGCGTGAAATGATAGCGCAACTCATGCAAGCTAAAACTAATGCTCCTCCACCTCCGGAAAACCCGCTACTCCACAAGTGGAGAATGTGGGGATAGATGAGGAGGGTGCCGACAAAAATGGCGATGCTAAGTCTTCCACCAAGGGCGACGGGAAAGGTGAATACCCGCATTGGTATTCACCCGACCCGCCGGTTCCTCATCCTCATATTAACCATAGAGGTGATCCGCCTAAGCTTGATGCACTAAACTTTGGTCAATGGCAATATCAAATGATCTCTCATATGCGCAGTTCTTGCATCGAGCTTTGGAGGATCGTTGAGGAAGGATTCAAGGCCGTGGATCCCCACAACATGACAAGAAGAGAGACGGTCGATAGCCAACTCAATGCTACCGCTCTTCACATGATTCAAGTCGCCGTGGGATCCAAGGACTTGCCTCACATCCAACACTTCTCCACCGCCAAAGAAGCTTGGCAAGGACTCTCCGACGTTTTTGTTGGCAACGAGAGCATGAAGAAAACAAGATATATTGCCTTCTCAAATCAAGCGGAGGGTTTCTTCATGATGGATGGTGAGGACCATCAAGAGATGTATAGAAGACTCAAGGCTATTGCTACCACCTTCAAGAACCTCGGTGCTCACCATATTGATGATGAGTGGATCAAGATGAAGTACATTCTTGCTCTCACTCCATATGAGCCCGCGGATGTGAAGAGTGTTCAAGGAAAGCACAACTTCAATGAGATTACCTCCAATCAAGTGATGCAAGAGATTCAAGCCTACAAGGTTTCCGCACAAAATGCGGAAGATGCTCGTGCTCGTGCCATAGGAATGCAAAGAAGCTCCAATCTTGCATTAAAAGCTAGTGTGGCTGAGAAAGAGGTTCCACATCAAGCAAGCATTGAAGCAAGGCTTGAAATGTGTCCCGAGGACATAAGACATGAGTACAATGAGCACATGGCCTTCTATGGAAAAACCTTTTGGGTCGATCCACACAAGGCTAAAGAAGACAATCAAAGAAGAAGCAAGTCAAGTGGCTATCAAAGGAATGACAACAATGGTCAAAGGGTGAGGACATGCTATAATTGCAATGATAGATTTCACTTTATTGCCGAGTGTCCTTATGAGAAGAGAGAAGACCATGGTGGAAAGCTCATCTTCAAAAGCAAGACCAAGTCACCTTCCAAGAAGCCATTTGTTAAGAAGGGTGGACCAAAGAAGAAACAACCAAAGTTTGTGTTCTTGACTCAAGAAGAGTACTCCGCAAGTGAGAGTGAAGAAGAAGAAACTTCAACTAGTGAGATGGCCGCAATGGCAACCACCTCCACTTCCTCAACATCACTCTTTGAATCCCCCAATGAGGACTCTCTTGTCAAGAACGTCAAGTGCCTTATGGCCAAATCTTCCGAGGTATCACCCACATCTTCCTCCTCCTCTAAGACAAATGATGCTCCCTTGAATGATCTTGCTAGTCTTAGAGTAAAGGAAGAAATTATTGCTTTTGATGACTATGTGTCTAGTGTAGATGGTGTTCATAAGATTCACTTTGAACGTCTATTGAGCCAATATGGTAAAACTCTCGAGAAACTAGATGAACAAATGAGGCTTGAAAGAGAATATGCTCAAGATATTGCCTCACTAACCGAGTCTCTTGAAGAAGAGCAAGAGGAACGAGCAACTCTTGAAGAGAAGCTCGATTCCATTGAGGAAGCTAATAATGAAGTTGTTTCCAAACTCATTAAAGAGCGTAACCATGCTCGTGCTAAAGTAAAAATGCTTAAAAAGGAAAAAGTTGAATTTGGTGTTGGTCATGATATACTTGTTAAGGATTTAGAAGATCTTGACAAGGCTCACAAGGCCTTGAAAAGTGAACACTCTATTCTTACCAAGTCACATGAACAACTTCAAATTCAATTAACTAAGAATAATGTGCCTAGTTCCTCTACTTCTACTTGTGATCATGCAAATGTTATTGAAGAAAATGCTAGGTTGAAAGATGAGCTTGCCAAGTCCTCCATTCCCATAGGTGAGAAAAACTTGAATGACCTTTTGAGTAAGCAAAAGGCATTTGGTGATAAATCGGGGATTGGCTATGTCTCAAAGAAGAAGAAGAAGAACAACAAGAAAAAGAAGGCCAAGCCCGCACAAGCAAAGAAGGATCCTATTGTGGGTGGCAAAGCCACTCATGATGATCATGCGGGAATTGCTAACCCTCACTATGTTTTATTTCGTGATTATTATGGTGATGTTTATGCAAAATATGTTGGTCCAAATGATGGTTATGTTGCTTGGTCTATTTGGGTTCCAAAGACCCTTGTTGCTAACAAAAGAGGACCCATTGAAAAATGGGGACCTAAAACCAAGCAATGATCTCTTGTAGGACTATGCTTCCGGTGGATCAAAATGGGTGCTTGATAGTGGATGCACAAGTCATATGACCGGAAGCAAGGAGATTATGACGGAGATGAGGCCTAATGACAATCATATAACCGTCACTTATGGAGACATGTCACAATCCGAGGTATTGGGTCTTGGCAAGGTGGTGGTCGCACCAGATATTTCCCTTGTGGACGTCATGCTTGTTGAGACCCTAGGTTACAATTTACTTTCAGTTCGTGCACTTGGTAAGATGGGCTTTGTCGTCTTCATTGATAATGACATTGTGGTGCTCTTGTGGAGCAAGTCTCTAAAGGTCGCTTTCGTTGGACACATTGAAAATAACTTGTATGTGGTGGACTTTTCGGGGAAAACCACTACAAGTGCAATGTGCTTATTTGGAAAGGCCGATGTGGGTTGGCTTTGGCATCGCCGACTAGCCCATGTCAATATGAGAACTTTGCAAAGCCTTCACAAGGGTGGCCACATACTCGGACTAAAAGAGAATGTTTCTTTTGCCAAAGATCGTGTTTGCAGGTCTTGCGTTCTAGGAAAAATGCATGATTCTCCCCACCCAAGCAAGACTATCATTTCTTCCAAGAGGATCTTGGAGCTCCTTCATGTGGATCTTTTTGGTCCTCCCTCTCATGCAAGTCTTGGTGGGAAGAAATATTGTTTGGTGATTATTGATGACTATTCAAGATATACTTGGGTCTACTTCTTCAAGCATAAGAGTGAGACTCAACAAACCGTCATCGACTTTGCCAAGGAAGTCGAACGTCAACATGGGCAAACTATTTTGGCAATTAGAAGTGACAATGGCTCGGAGTTCAAGAACTACACCTTAAATGGATTTCTTAGTGATGAGGGGATTCGTCATCAATATTCCGCTGCATACACCCCTCAACAAAATGGTGTAGCCGAAAGGAAGAACCGGACTCTTATGGATATGGCTAGGTCCATGTTGGCGGAGTTTAAGTCTCCATACAACTTTTGGGCCGAAGCTATCTCTACGGCTTGTCACTCATCAAACCGGCTCTTCCTCCGCAAAGGCCTAAACAAGACTCCATATGAAATACTCACCGGAAGCAAACCCAACATCTCCTACTACCGGGTTTTCGGGTGTAAGTGTTTCTTTAAAAGAAAAGGAGTTCGTTTAGGTAAATTTGATCCAAAAGCAATAGAAGGTATTTTTGTTGGTTATGGTGCCGAATCCCACACTTATAGAGTCTTCAACAAGTCCACCAGACGTGTTGAAGAATCTTGTAGTGTGGTATTCGAAGAGAATGACGGCTCCCAAGGGGGGCGAGATGTTGTTTCTTGTGATGTAGATGATGAAATACCTCGAGAAGCCATAGGAAGAATGGGCGTGGGATTTTTCCGCCCCATTGAGGGACACCTTGTGGCCGACCGGGAAGGACTATGCTCTACTCAAGTGGAGCCTTCATCTTCACAAGCTCAATAAGCCTCTCCCAAGGAAGCAACTAATGCACCAACCGAAGAACAAGACAAGGACCTTCATGAAGAAGAAGGGGGCACCACCATCCTCTCCGGTTATCTCAACCGCCCCCAATTCTTCACAAGACCAAGATCAACCTACTCATGAAGATAATGATGATCAAGGTCAATTTGATGGTCAAGACGGGGACCAAAATGATCAAGATGATCAAGTGACTCCTCCAAGGTCAAATAAGGAGATCGAAGCCCGTCGCAAGAAAAGAGTTGAAAGGGACTTGGAACTTAAAGGTCATACCCTTGAGAGGGTTATTGGAGATTTAAGAAGCAAAGTGTCAACCCGGCGTCAATTGGCACAATTTAGCTCTCATCATGCTTATATCTCCATGGTTGAACCCAAGAAAGTATTTGAAGCACTTGAAGATCCGGATTGGTTGGATGCTATGCATGAAGAACTCAACAACTTCAAGCGCAATAATGTATGGGTGTTAGTGGAGAAGCCAAAGGAGTGCCGCAATGTGATTGGCACAAAGTGGATATTCAAGAACAAGCAAGATGAGCATGGAATTGTTGTGAGGAACAAGGCAAGATTGGTTGCTCAAGGTTTCTCTCAAGTTGAAGGCATTGACTTTGGAGAGACTTATGCTCCCGTGGCTCGTCTTGAGTCCATCCGTATCCTTCTTGCATATGCCACTCATCATAATTTTAAGTTGCAACAGATGGATGTTAAGAGTGCATTTCTTAATGGTCCATTGAAAGAGGAAGTGTATGTTAAGCAACCCCCGGGGTTTGAGGATCTCAACTTTCCTAACCATGTCTACAAACTCCATAAGGCACTCTATGGCCTTAAACAAGCCCCACATGCGTGGTATGAGCACCTTAGGGAGTTGTTGGTAGACCGTGGGTTTGAAGTTGGGCAAATCGATCCTACTCTTTTTACTAAGAGGGTCAATGGGGAGCTTTTCCTATGCCAACTATACGTTGATGATATTATCTTTGGCTCTACTAACAAAGCTTTTAATGATGAATTTTCAAAGCTTATGACCGATAGGTTCGAGATGTCTATGATGGGCGAAATGAAGTTCTTTCTTGGTTTTGAAATCAAGCAATTGAAAGAAGGGACTTTCATTTATCAAGCCAAATATGTCCAAGACATGCTCAAGAGGTTCAAGATGAAAGAACTAAATGGGGCCGCCACACCAATGGCCACAAAATGTCATCTTGAGCTTGATCCCAATGGTAAAGATGTGGATCAAAAGGTATACCGTTCTATGATCGGTTCTTTGCTTTACCTTTGCGCATCTAGACCCGATATTGTGTTGAGTGTAGGTGTGTGTGCAAGGTATCAAGCCACTCCTAAAGAAAGCCACCTTATGGCGGTTAAGAGAATCTTTCGATATTTGGTTCATACCCCAACTTATGGGCTTTGGTATCCCAAAGGCTCGGATTTCTCTCTTTGTGGCTTCACGGATTCGGATTGGGCCGGTGACAAGGATGATAGGAAATCAACCTCCGGAGCTTGCCAATTTCTTGGTAGGTCTTTGGTATGTTGGTCTTCTAAGAAGCAAAATTGTATATCTCTCTCCACCACCGAAGCCGAATACATTGCCGCCGCAAGTGGATGCACTCAATTGTTATGGATGAGGCAAACTTTGAAGGAATACGGTGTCAATTGTGACAAAGTGCCTCTTTTATGTGACAATGAAAGTGCTATCAAGATCACCTATAATCCGGTGCAACATTCAAGAACCAAGCATATTGAGATCCGGAATCATTTCATTAGAGACCATGTTGCCCGTGGTGATATTGAGCTTGCTTATGTTGGCACCAAGGATCAACTTGCCGATATATTCACGAAGCCCCTTGATGAAGCAAGATTTGGATATTTGAGGAATGAGCTAAATATCATCGATTCAAGGAGTGTGGCTTGAACATCTTGCAAATACACCTATTTATCAATGCGTGTTTGGTTTAGGTGTGGGCATGGAGATAGGGGGAGTGCGGTCCTAATAAATTGGGCTATCCCTCCCCCATAATGCCAATAGTAATCATATCATTCTCTTAATATCATTTTATGATATATGAGCTTCAATGACGAGTAGTGGTTATGGACTCAAGATAGATCTTCGCGGTCCAATGCCATAACACTCAAACATGGTGGCTCCGGCCACCGACCTCTTCTTTTCGAAGAGTTGATTCCTTGCATATCTTATTTGAGGTTTTGGTGTTCTCTCTCGATGTTATTTTTTTTTGATATGGGAAGGCACTTGCATTGGATCTTTAGTCGATTTGCTCTTGCAATGTTAAGTGCCGAGAACCACTCCATGTTTGCTCTCTCACCTAAGCCATCCTCTCTCAAGACATCTAATCCATGCACACGAGTTCAAATTTTTCATCAAAACAACATCTGTTTTTGAAAATTTCGAGTTGGCCAGTTTTCTGGCTCCCAGGCCGGAATATCCGCCCCCCTGGGCGGAATATCCGGGGGGGCCGGATTATCCGCCCCCCTCCTGGCCGGATAATCCGGACCAAGTGGCACCTGGGTATATAAGGGGCAGGGTCGGGCTGCCCTAGGGCAGTTCCTTCCCCACCCCTTCCAGCAGTTCCCTGCCGCCGCCGCCTCCTTCCCGTCGCCGCCGCCGGAGCTCCGGCCAACCCCTTGGCCGGATTTCTTCGGAGGTTGCTCTCCTCCTCCTCTGGAAGGCATTCACCAAGCCGATTTCGCAATGGATGCGGGTATTGTTCTCTTCCTAGGATGTGATTTTACCCTAGCTTGTTCTTGGTGATTTAGCCTTCTAGATGTTGTTTTCCTCTATTATGAATCATGTTGTATGAATCCTTCCCCCGATCTATCAAATTGGTCACTGCAGCAAGTTGTAGAAGAATTTTTCGAGGGGCCGGATTATCCGCCCCCCCTTGGCCGGATAATCCGGCCTGGGATTTTTTTGTGGTCTCTTTTTATACTTGCTGCTGTCAATTTGATTCACTAGGTGAAGTTTGCTTGTTCATATTTCATGATTCGTTGATCCCTTCCGTAACTCGTGTGCATACGCTTATCCCCATGCTCTCCGTGCATATCTCTTTCACAGGTGGTCCGAGTCTGCCGAAGCGCAAGCGCCGTTTGATTCCGAATGAGGAAGGAGTCCTAGTTGATGAGGTTGTTATTCGCCAGCGTCAGAGGGCGGCTGCAAGGAAAGCTGAGAAAGAGAAGGCTGCCAAGGTTCAAGCCCGTCGTCGCAAGGGCAAAGCGACTCGTCCTGACTACAAGAAGATGCCAGAGGCCGAGTACATTCTTGTGCGGAGGAACAATTGGTATGCCACTGCAAGAGATGAAGACATTGAGGACCGTGGTTTCTGGAATGAGGAATAGTGGGGGATTTTCCGTGATATTTATGAGCCTTTCAAGAATCCTTGTCGTCCAATGCATCCAATTGACTTTGATCACCTTCGCAGCAAGTCTTATTTTGATGAAGCAATTTCTGTGGTTGAGAAGTTGGGTTTGATGGGGTTGGCCAACATTCAGTGCAATTATAATCCCGGTCTCATCAAGCAGTTCTATGCTACCCTTGTGATCCTGCCAAATGCTCAGAAGTCTATGAAGTGGATGACCGGCGAGCATGAGTGTACTTCGGACTTCTCCACATTTGCCTCTCTCTTGGGGTATGGATATGATGGAGACACTCCAGTGGGTCGCCGTATTCACAATCCGGGGACCAAGCCTGACAAGGATAAACTGTATGATCTCTATGACTCCACCGGCAATGTGGGCTTCATCCAAGGACTGCTTCCTCTCTATGATCAGCTGGTCCGCATTTTTAGAGAGAACATTGCTCCTAGTGGTGGCAACAATGATGCCATTCGCACCTCGCTTGTTGACCTCCTTGCTTTTGCTCATGAGTGTGCCTCTTCGTCTGACCCTGCTGAGGACTTTACCCTTGATGTGATGGATTTCATCTTCTATGAGATCAAGGATGCTATCATTCAGAGGAACACTGTGCCATATGCTCCATACATCATGCTACTGATCAAGCATGCCCTTGGAGACTATGATATCCATGATGACTGTGTGGAGCACCTTGTCAAGAAGATGTATGTCAAGAGGAAGGCGACTCCTGCTCCTTCAGCTGCTTATCCAGGAACTTTCATGGCTGATGCAAGGACAAGTGCTACTGCCCGTGATCTGAGGTCTGCTGCATCTGTTATGTCCAGGGAGGTCAAGAAGCTCAGTTGGTTTGAGCGGAATGTTCTGTGCATGAAGGTAGAGATCCACCGTGAGAACTACCAGGCCTATGTTGAGAGGAAGAGCATCCAGGACTCTCAGCAGCTGATCCTTCACCGCCTCAGTGGTGCTCAGACCGCCGATCCCACTCCTACTGCTCCTGTGGCCTATGATGCTTGGAACACCGATCGCTATAACTGGGTGGATATGCAGAAGCATCTCTTTGATGCTCCAGATGCTCCCGCAGGAGGTGCTCGTACAGAGACTGAGGAGGACTTTGAGGCTGAGGAGGACTTTGAGGCCGAGGATGAAGATGCTGGAGCTGATGAGGGTGGTGGCGGAGATTATGATGATGTGGACTCCGGCGACTTTGGTGACTGGGAGGATTGATTCCTCGGGACGTGTAGCATCGCTCTTCTCCCTTTTTGGTGTCTTTATGCCAAAGGGGGAGAAGTAGTTCTATTAGGAGTCTTACGGGATTTGCATGGGTGGAAACACAAGCTTGCGCGCTTATCATTCTTTGGCGCTTGTGTTTCTTTTTATTTCGTTTGTCTTAAGTTGAACTTTGTGTGTGGTTGAACTTCGTGTCGTTTATTTGCTACCATGTGGTGTATGAGACTATGTTATATGTTCTTAATGTGCTATGTGGATCATTTTGTGTTGTTCACCTATGTCTTTTTGAGCTCATGGTTATTGGTGAGATGCCTATGGAATTATTGTCCGGTATATCGTATTATCATATTCGGAATTCCATAATGTTTGAGTTATCTATGCAATGGTATGTCTCCTCTAAACTCATTGGTGAAGTTGCACACATCTAGGGGGAGCCTTTTATGTTGCTCAAATATTTGTTGTTTGAAATATTCGATCTTTCTTGCAAATCCTAGTGTTGTCATCTAACACCAAAAAGGGGGAGATTGAAAGTGCAAACTTTGTTTCCCTCAGATTTTGTGTGTTAGATAACAACATTAGGGATATTAAGTGTGTGCTAAGTTGTGCAGGATTAACAGATGAAGAAATGCCAGGCTCGTCATTAATTTTGCAAGTGAGCTAGGCCTTTGTGGCGGAAGCTTGCACCGGAGAATAGGATGAGCCTTTGTGGCGTTGGTTAGGCCTTTGTGGCAACCACACCCCTCCAACGTAGACGTACTTCCCCTAAAAAGGAAGGAACTACGGGAATCACATCCGTGTCTCCGTGTGCTCCACTCTCGGTTACCTCTATCCTTTATTGCCTTTACTACTTGTATCTTGCTTAGCTTGCTTGTTGTCATATAGGTAAATTCACCTTAGTTGCATATCTAGAGAATTTACCTTTTGTGTCAAGCCTAAATTGAAAAAGAATTAAAATTTGAGTAGCACCTATTCACCCCCCCCCTCTAGGTGCCCATACGATCCGTTCAACAGCGCCATGCTGTACATGGAAGCCGAGCAACCAAGCTGCTCGTCTAACTCCACCTTCGAGCGCGACCATGGCCTACTGTGAATACTGAACAAACTAGGCTGTGGCAAAGGCACTTCCCTTTCCTCTCTATCAGTGAATAACATTCTATAAACTAATTTTCCTGCATATGAGTTAGCAGTAACAAAATGATGGAGCTTCATGGCAGCGAGATCGAGCCTCTGTGGAGCCAACAATATATTATGAGGAGCAATAGAAAGTCCTAGAACAGCAACAATGCGCGCAACAATAATGCCTCCATAAATAGGTCCCCTAGCGGCTAGGCGACGAGCAATTAGAGCACCGAGGTTATACTTCTTGCTAACATCAAGAGCGGTAGCTAGAAAAGCTAAATGATAGTTGGAGATATTGCTAGTGTTCCCCCTACCAAGAATACTAGTGGCAAGATAGTAAGTAAAATATCTAATAGCTGAGAGCTGAATGTTTCTTATCTTGCCACGCTGTGCTGTGCGGTCATCATCGTTAGTTACTCCTCGGTAGAGCTCCAACAAATCAGTGGGCTGTTGTAGCATCTTCTTCGCTGTCCCAAACATGGGAATACCTAAAATATCACAAAACTTCTCCAAAGACATGGTGATAGACTTATCATAAATCTTAAATGCAATGGAAGGCTTGAAATGAGAGTTAGTGAATTTAAAGCTTTCAACGAAAATCTTTGTGAGAATAGCATATTGATTACTCTCATCCGTCATGTATGTAGTCAATCCAACCTTGTCAATAAGGAGTAAGAAATCCTCAAGAATCCCTGCATCACTCAAAAAGTTAGCACAAGGGAATGTGGATGGATGCGTATCTCCATCGTCTCCCTCAATGTTTGGTGACATAAGATCTTCATTGTAGGATATCCTATATTGAGCAATAGATCTTGAAGGCCTTGATGACCTTGGTGCTTCTCTTTCAAAGACTTCTCCATAGGTGTAGTTGTCCATTTCCCATTTCTGAAATTTTTGACAAACCTCATAAAAAGTGATTTTTAGACAAACAAATGTAGGAAACTACTATAGGGAGTTACTAGAGGGCTAACATGCATCAAAATAACATTTCTAAGCAATAGAACAAGCATGCAAACTCATTTCACCTGTCACCTATAGAGCTAAAATACTCAAGAAATACTCCACTAAACAAAATTCTACTTGGACAATCGAAGGAGTCACATACCAGAGAACAAATGCTCCAAATTTCAGCAACAAAGATGGGCTGAGCAAGGAGATCAAAAAATCAAGATGGAGAGTAGCAAGAACACGGGTTTGAGCTGGGGTGTCATGATTTTTCGAGAGAGAGAAAGAAGTGAGGATGAAGAGATAAGTGAGAGGCCAGGGGGCCCCCCTCACCATAGGTGGGCGCGGCCAGGCTTGGGCCGTGCCCCCTGGTGGTGAGGTGGCATGGTGGGTCCCCCTGAGGTCTCCCAGGTGCCTCTCTGCCCCATTTTTGACATAAAATTTTAAAAAGATTTATCTGGAATTTTTTGAGAAACTTTATTTTCGAGGATTTTTCAGAAAAATGATGAGAGAATAAAACTCGGGAAAACGACGGTGGAGCGATAGAAAGCAAATCCAACTCAACCTTACAGCAGCTCTAAGATATTATAATATGAAACTAAACAGTGGAAACAAAAATGGTGCAAGTAAATATGAGTGAGGTAAAGTAAATGCGGTGAAAACAAAGTTTCATTCATATAAAATCACTTTGTTAACAAGGTTGATCAAGTCTTGTTACCAAACCAACTTTATATGAGGCAAAACTTTGCATTTCACTATATGCTTATGTTACCTCGACCTTGATAGGCATAGTCCCAATCATGATAATTTTATATTCTTCCTTGGGCTTTCGCTCTGAACAAATAATTTGACCAACTCTGATGGTCTCAATATTCTTGATTGAATTTAGAGCATTCTTTCTATCAATCTTCTTGGGAAAATAGACCGTGTACTCTTTGTCATTGACATTAAAAGTTACTTTTCCTTGATTGCAATTAATAACTGCACCTACAGTGTTTAGAAAAGGTCTCCCAAGAATAATAGACATATTATCATCTTCAGGCATTTCCAACACAACAAAGTCAGTTAATATCAAACAACTGTTAGCAACTTGAACAGGAACATTTTCACATATACCAATAGGAATAGTAGTAGACTTATCAGCCATTTGCAAAGATATATTAGTTGATACCAATTTTTCTAGATCAAGTCTCTTATAAAGAGAAAAAGGCATGACACTAAATCCAGCTCCCAAATCACATAAAGCAGTTCTAACATAGTTATTTTTAATGGAGCAAGGAATAGTTGGTTAGCGTACCTGTGCTTTATTTGTGCTAGTCCAGGATCATTTACCAGCACTCATAGTACAAGATGAAATATCAAGAAACAAAGGTCATTTTATTACATCGCATGATCCAACAATTACATAGAGGAACTTTACAAGGCTCATAGCATAAAGTTTTCAGAGTTTACAACGAAATCAAAATAGCATGGAGTCCTTCTTCATGTGCCACAGGCGAACATGCTACGGATAGACTCGTAACCCTGTTGTATCCTACTTGTCGTCGAAATATGCAACATGAAACGTTGTAGCCACAAAGGGTCAATACACTTGAATTGTATTGGCAAGATATCACTACTATGAGTCTAACTTTTCAATCTTAGCTTAGGTTAATAGTCTCAGACTTTGTCCTATCATTCCAATCAATATTCTAGTTTTGCAGAGCTATAAAGTTTCTAACTCCACATGGGTACATGTCAGTAGGTCAGGCTCAAGCCCCTACCATGCCAATCTTCATTCCACCATTGCACATGCCAGTAAGTTAGGCTCCATGCCCTTACCATGCCAATCTTCTTTTCTCCATTGCTCATGTTAGTAAGTCAGGCTCCATGCCCTTACCATGCCATTCTTCTTTCCACTATCGTACATGTCAGTAAGTCAGGCTCCACGCCCTTACCATGCCAAACTCCATCTCTCCTTTTCTCGTGTTTACTAAGTTAGGCTCAAACGCCCTTACGATGCTAACTCTCTTCACATGCAATAACAACCTAGCCCTACACACGCACTTGAACTCACAATCACAAAACCTGTATAGAACAGATAGAGACACCATAAAAATGATACTTGCCTTAGCAATTTTCTGAAGATTGCACTTCTCTTAATCAACACACGTAGTCCTCTGTACAACTATAAGATAGAAAAGAACATAACATAAACACACCATTCAAAGCAACATAATCATACAAGACAAACTAAAGTGTTTATTTGTTTTAGTTAGTCTTCAATTGTCTTAGTGGTAATTTGGACTTATATGGAGGGAATGGTTAGGTCAAGAGTTTTAAAGATTGATGTGGCCTCCTAAATTGTTAAGAAGTGTCAAACACTTAGCAAAATAACCTAAGGGGATTTTAAGCTTGGGTTGCGAAGTTGGATGGATAAAATTCTAAGTCTTGGGGTCCATCTCTTTCATCTTCTTGACTTGGGCTCTCTTCTCTTTCTTCTTCTTTGACTTCATCTTCTTGTCTTCTCTTCAACTTCTTGTTTGGCCGTCAACTTCATGTCTTCTCTTCAACTTCTTCTTCATGGTCTTGATATGAGAAATCTTCTATGCCATCGTGTTGGAGAGGTAGTCAAAATACTTAGAAGAATTTTTGGGTAAGAGGGAATTGATGGTTTTGCACTTGGGCAAGAATAGAGAGTAGATTTTGGCTAAGTTATGGTAGAGTTGATGTGGTCATTAGGACCTAGGACTGTTCTCACCTTTGCAAGGTGGAATAAAGTCAATTAGCACAAGGTGCATGATAGGTAATTGGAACTTAATATTTTGCAAGGTGCTCAAATAACACAACTATAGCTTGCAAAATAGGATGAACTAGTGGAGTTGACTTTGAATGAGTATGAAAAGTGTGTGAAGTATTCTGATGGTTTTCTATTATCAAGATAAGAAATTTTGCAAAAGTAATTATGCCTAAAATTATTCATAGAATTAAATCTAGGAAGAAAAAAATACTCAAATCTCGATTTGAATTTGAATACTTGATAAAATTGGTTCAAATAATTTGGGCAATGGTTCTACTGGATAGAGGACAACAATATGATTCATTTGCAACAAGAATCATCTGAAAATACTTTATAGAATTTGAACTATATTAAAAACACTCAAACTCATATATTTAAATTTGAATGTTTTCAGATAATTCAAAAGGCAAATTTTATTACAGAATAGTGTTATACATAATTTTAGGATTCCAGGGACATATTATTTGCAATTTTTGGATAATTAGAACAAAAGATATGAATTTACTAAACTAACAAAGGTGTTTGATGTAATTTGAAAATAGTTTCAAAATTAATACTGAAACTATGAAGTTTGTGTGCACTGATGGGTTCTACACGTCCTAAGGATTCCAATGATATCTTGTTTGTAATTTTTGGACTCATGGATCAAAAGATATGATTTTCCAAAGATCTAGTTAAAATCAGATTCGAATTTCTAATTTGAACCCTATTTGATTCGGGAGCCGACACGTGTCGCATCATTACTGGTGCGTACCGGTTCAGGCGGATCTCGTCTACGAGCCGTTAGATCTAAAGAGATCTGAACATCCCAGATCACTTGGTACCCCTTCGGTTAAGTGGACCTATCCGATCCATTGGATCTAAATCGAACGCACGGGGTTAAAAGGGGAAAGGCTCACCGGAGAAGAGCTAGGGTTCCGTCGATGCTCTGGCGTGCTGCGCACTGGTGGTCATCTCCGGCGAGCTTCGGGAGTCTTCTGCACGAAGGTGATGTTACGACGATGCTCAGATCGACACGGGGAACCCGATGGAGGCGATGGCGTGCTCGATTGCGTGCAGGAGAGGAAGGGAGAGACGGCCAGAGGTGCACAGGTGCAGGTGAGCTTCGGCCTCTGGACGATTGCGTCGATTTCCTGCGAGATTGGATAAATAGAGAGGTCAGGGAGATGCGCTGGGTCAAGAGAATAGGATGGGGAGGAGTAGAGGAGGGCGTCTTGCTTGCAGACGTCGGGATTGAGCGCGGAGATCTGCAGGGACGACAGAGGTTCGACGAGAGATTCCTCCGTCATCGAAGCGTCTCGAGCGGTGGAGCAAAAGGGAGAGGGAAGAGACTTTCCTGGGCTATTTATAGGCGAGATTTCTTGAGGAGGGGGCTAGGGTTTCGCGGCTCGGGCAGCGATGGACGGCGCAGAGAGAGTCGGGCTCGTCCTGGACTCCTGGACGGAGGTAGAAGGCGATTGACGCCTAGGGCCGGCGTGTCAGCGACAGGAGGCGTACCGATTCGGGATCTGCGCGAAGCTGGGCCGTGGGCTCCTTTCTGGACTGGGCTGAAAAGTTTCCCCGTGGCCTTTTCCTCATTTTATCTTTTTCCTTCTCTTTTCTTTTTACGATTTTCTCTATTTCTTCCATATTATTTGCAAATTTGATCTAAATCAAGTCAAATCACTTTCTGAAATTTTGTAAAATTCACAGCAATGTTCTAAATCAATAATAAAACAAATAGAAAATTTTCAGTATAATTTTATGAGCAAGGCAAGGAGGGCTTGTTTGCATAACATAAAATGATAGGTTAGGGTTTGGAAACACTTCTTTGAAGAAAAGGAATTAATATTTGGTAAAATTAACTATTGAGAAATTCTTTCAATCTTAATTCTGACATACAAACTTTATAACCATATTTGCAAATTCATTCCTAGCAAGCAAGCTTGCATAGGTTTGAATAAAAGAAGAAAATAGTATTTTGATACTTAGTTTTCCTCAAGGAAATTCTTTCAAGAAATATTAGGGAGTTTAGAATAGTTTTTTTTTCAAATAAGTTCTTCAAGGAATAATAAAAGTTTGAATGGATTCCTAATAAGGTTTAAACTAACAAAAAAATTTAATTCCTTGTGAAATTTAAATCAAGACAAGTGAACATGGTTCCTATTTTATTTATTTTCACATTCCAAAATTTTGGGATGTGACATACCTGGATCTCCAAGCTTCTCTGGAACTTTACCATCAAAAGAATAATTAGCAAGTAAAGTGGAAATTTCCTCATTAGGAATCTTCCTTTTGTTAGTAACAATATCTTTCATATACTTTGAATAAGGAGGCATTCTAATGGCATCAGTCAGAGGAATTTGCAAAAATAAAGGTCTCATCCATTCACAAAACCTGTTGTAGTGTTCTTCTTCCTTGGATTTATGTTTCTTACCAGGAAAAGGCATTGGTTTCTGCACCCAAGGTTCTCTCTCATTACCATGCTTGTTGGCAATGAAGTCTTCCTTAGTGTACTTTGCATTCTTGTCAAGCTTTTCTGGTTCCTCTTCAACTTCTTCTTCTTTATCGGAAGCATTACCTGGTTCAGTTTTAGCATCAGAAATAGAAACACTGTTAGGATCTTTACCTGTTTCAGAAGATTCTGCAACTGTTTTATGCTTCTTCTTCTTCTTCTTCTTCTTGGAAGGAATATCATCTCTTGAAGTGCGTTGAGAATCTTGCTCGATCCTCTTAGGATGTCCTTCAGGATATAAGGGGTCTTGAGTGGTAGCACCTCCTCTTGTGCGTATTTCACACGCTTGTTTTTCTCTTGAAGCATTAACTAGCAAATCTTTTTGCACCTTGGTAAGCTGATCAATTTGAGTCTGAACCATTTGAAAATGTTTAACAAGCATCTTCACATCATTGGAGGTTCTCTCTACAGTATCCTGCAACTTGTTAATAGCTCTAGAATTTTCCAACAAATGATTCTGCACCCTTCTATTAAAATTATCTTGCTTAACAATAAAATTATCAAACTCATCTAAGCATTGATCAGGAGGTTTAGAGTAAGGAATATCTCTATCATCAAAGCGTTGGAGAGAGTGTACCTCAATAGTAGATGAGCGAGGGATTGGCTTACATAATTCTTCTATAGGAGGTAAATTATTCACATCTTCGGATTTAATCCCTTTCTCCTTAAGAGATTTCTTGGCTTTCCTCATAATCTCATCATTTAATTCAATCAATCCTCTCTTCTTTGGTGTTGGCTTTGTAGTTGGCGCTAGTGTTGGTGTTGACTCAGCCATAGTCCAATCATCATGATTCCGGCTTATTTTAGCCATTAGTTCTTCAGCTTCAGCCGAAGTTCTTTCCCTGAAAACACAACCAGCACAACTATCCAGATATGTCTTAGATGCATCAGTTAGTCCATTATAAAATATATCAAGGAGTTCATTTTTAGGCAATGGCTCCTTAGGCAATGCTCTAATTAAAGAGCAAAACCTTGCCCAAGATTCAGGCAATATCTCTCCTTTTCCCTGTTCAAAGTCAAAGATTTTCTGCACAGCAGCATGTTGAGCACTAGCAGGAAAATATTTCTGAAAGAAAGCATTAACCAAAGCAATAGGACTATCAAGAGATCCAGGAGACAAATTATTAAACCAAGTTTTAGCTGCACCTTTCAATGAAAAAGGGAAAATCTTAGCAACAAGGTAAGTGCGAAGCTTAATATCATCAGAAAACAAATTACTCAAAGTAGACAGCTCATTCATGTGTGCCATAGCACTTTCATTTTCAGTACCACAAAAAGGGTCTTTCTCAACAATAGATATGTAAGATAAATCTAAAGAGAAATCATAATCCTTATCTCTAATATTTATGGGAGAAGCAGCAAACTTGGCATCAGGAGATAATTTATATCTAACAGCACATCTTGCTAGAAGATCCTTAACAACATTAGCATCACGAGTGGCATGAACTTCAGCAATAAAATCATCGTAAAGCTCAATATAAGTGTCATCAAGATCATCACTAGGGCATTCCCTAGACTCAGGTGAACTAACAGGTGTAACAGTAGTGTTTCCCAATTGCTTAGTCCTAGCAATTGTAGCATCTAAAAAGGAACCTAGCGAACCACTCTCATCAAGCATAGTAGAAGCATCGTCTAAATTATCAGTGGCATTTTCAAACTCAGCAGAAGAAGTAGCAGTAGCGTGTGCGTGTGGTGGTGTAAGCAACTTACTCATAACAGATGGCAAATCAAGAGCAACAGAGGTGTTCAGAGTCATACCTCTTCTTGTAGTGGATGGCAATATAGGAACTTTTACATCACGAGGCTTACCCATGATGAATGGATTGCAGCGAACAATATGAATTCCAAGTGAACTTACAAATAAAGCTATGCTCCCCGGCAACGGCGCTAGAAAATAGTCTTGATGACCCACAAGTATAGGGGATCGCAACAGTCTTCGAGGGAAGTAAAACCTAAATTTATTGATTCGACACAAGGGGAGCCAAAGAATATTTATAAGCCTTAACAGATGAGTTGTCAATTCAGCTGCTCCTGGAAACAGACTTGCTTGCAGTGGTTTATCAGTAGCAACAGTTTTATAGTGGTGATAGTAGCAAAACAGTAACAACAATAGTAAAATAAAAGCAATAATAGTAGCAATAGTAAACAGTAGGATTAAAGACTGTAGGCATAGGGATAGATGTACGAGCGTTGCATGGATAAGACAATTCATAAAATCAGTGAGACATGGGCAATTGCAGATAAATAAAGATAAAGTATCCTAGTACTAAACAACCATAGGCATGTGTTCCGTATATAGTCGTACATGCTCGCAATGAGAAACTTGCACGGCATCTTTTGTCCTACCAGCCTGTTGCAGCATGGCCTCAAGGGAAACTACTGGTAATTAAGGTACTCCTTTTAATAAAGTACCAGAGCAAAGCATTAACACTCGGTGAACACATGTGATCCTCACATCACAGCCATCCCCTCCGGTTATCCCAATTTCTGTCACTTTGGGGCCTCGGGTTCCGGACAACAATATGTGTAAACAACTTGTAGGTAAAATCATAAACAATAAGTATCATCATAAAACAATAACAAGTTCAGATCTGAGATCATGGCACTCAGACCCAAAGTGACAAGCATTAAGCACAATAAGTTGCAACAATGTCATAAGCACTAACAATAGACACTAGGCACTATGCCCTAACAATCTCATAGCAAATTACATGAATGATCTCATCCAATCCCTACCATCCCCTTCGCCTACAGCGGGAATTACTCACACATGGATGGGGGAGTCATAAGCTCCTGCGTGGCGTGGCGTGGGCATCACGGTGGTTCTGGGGCGGATACAATATGGTGTCCTAGACTAAGTCCTATGCGTGTACTACAAGGCAACCTGCCATGGGCCTGTCTTCGGATCCGCCATAAGCTCCTGCGTCCAGTAATCCACCATGGTATGGCAGCACTGAATCTGCCATAAGCTCCTGCTATCCGGGAATCTGCCATGGCATGGATGCGCCTGGGAATCTGCCATGGCATGGCAGCGTGGAATCTGCCATGGCATGGCAGCCTTCAATCCGCCATACCACCATCAACTAGGCCGCCCGGTTGGCTATCCGCCATACCACCTCCATGGGCCACCCTAGTTTACCGGTATGAGACTACATCATTGGTATACCCGTTTGGTATATCCACAACAGTAGCCCCCGGAGTTCTTTGAGATCTTCTCTTCTGTCTTCAATGCTTGATGGGCTTTTTATCTTCGTCTTCATCTTCGAGATAGTCGCGTGAAAGATCTCGTAGAGCTCCCAAAGAATAAATTTTAGCTGCCTAGAACTTTAGGCGGACCAGTGATGTCTCATACTTGCAGGGCAATTCTCCAGATACATGCTGATATGCAAACAATGAGCGCAAAATTATCGCACTGCTTCTGTTTTTGAACTTCGATGCTTTTACACCATGTATAGCCCCCGAGCGCCATGGCGGGTTCTCATAGAGAATCCATCAGGGTGCTCTTAGAGAAACTACTTAGAATTTTTAGCCAGTAGCCCCCGAGCACCGCTACGCAATTTTTCCTAGCTGTGCTCTTAGAAGACTTAGGATTTTTGCTAGCTGCAGCCCCCGAGCGTTATGGCGGATTTCTATCCGGCATAGGGCTCTAAGAGAACTACGTAGTTAAAATGCGATGAGTAGCCCTCGAGGATTTCTCTCCGGCGCAATGCTCTAAGAGAACTTCACAAAACTTAGCATCGGTGTAGCCCTCAAGTGTCAAGGTGAAATTTACTTGAAAATCCGGCTTGATGCTCTTAGAGAACTTCACCAGTTATTAGATCAACATACTGTGGCCATAGCCCCCGGGCGGCTAGCTCCATGGCGGCCGGCTCCAAGGTGACCTTAAGGAATCCTGCTTCATGGCGGTCTGCTCCAAGTTGGCCTGCTCCATGGCGGACTCAAGGCAGCCTGCTCCATGGCGGACTGTTCCAAGATGACCGCTCCATGGCAGATTTAGGTTGCCATCTAAGGTGACCGCTTCATGGCAGATTTGGGCTGCTGTCGACGGTAGCCCCCGGGTATTTGAGCTGAGTGGCTCAAAAACACCTCAGCTCGGGCACCAGCAAAGCGTCCAAGCGTCATATGTACCTGTGACATGAAAACAAAACACACTTGTATTAAATCGTTCTTGTGTTCAACGAACAAATGCAAGGCGGGTAAAACATGGCCATTGAACAAATGTTTTAAGGCTGAAACTATGCAGCAGTTGAACAACATAAAACTGTCAAGGCGGAAAAAACTCGACTATCTTGAACAGTTTATGTGCATTTAATATATTTTAAGCAAGTGCTGGTTTATCCGGTCTTCCGGTTTATATGCTTGACTTTTCATGAGATGGCAAACTTTTGCACGAACAATCCGCCAAGGCGATAGCGCTTAATAGCAGCCGTCCAAAACCTTGGAAACGGATGGCGGCTTTAAAGTGCCAAAATGTCACTACTCGGGAATTCACATATAAAATATCAGAAAACGTGTACGCCAGAAAACTTAAGCTAACGCCGGATGGCGGATTTTTGCATGATACCAGCGCCTTTAGAGGCAAGCCAGTCAAAATTTTACTCACGAGCGCAAGGCAAATCGTGGAAAAGTTATGATCAAAACGAAAGCGGTAAAAGACTCAGAATATGAGCGAACCAATCTTTATCTCTCATGATCATAAAAATATGAAATATTAAATATAAATAGGGACTTAGCTGTTTAAACGAAGTTGATGTTGGTCATGCCGAAGACGAAGTGGTCCGCCACGGTGGTTAAGCTGGTCATGGCGGAGATGAAGTCGTGCCATAACGGATCAAGTCAGCCATGGCGGGACGAAACCGGACATGACGAAAACGAAGTCGGGCGAAGCGAAGTTAAAGTAGACTGCTATGGCGGAGATGAAGTAGCTAGTCCACGGCAGCCAAACTTCATCCGCCATAGCCAAGCCACATCCGCTAATGTATTTAGCCTCATATCGTTATGCAAGCAATTAGCGACTTGGCCGCAAAAAACATGCACGTAGCGTGCTAGCTTGGCCTATGCACACATTGCCTGATTCCTTTACATGGCCAAGCTGTATCCGGCGACGATACAGATGAATAGTTCGCCATGCATGGCGGCAAAGCCGACCGTGGCGGAGCCAAAGTGGTCCGCCGGTGCATGGTGAAGCAGGCGGATGCGGACACGACGAAGGCTGTCCCAGCGAAATCTGCCGCCATGAAGTTAGCCGCGGCGTCTACCCTGGCAAAGTTTAAACCAGCTCCCGTGATGGCAGCAATTCATGCAAACATGCACATGAATCCAGGTGAGTTCATGGCAGCACGTATACGTGGATAATCTGTTGCCTTGAGCTGACGTCGACGAACATGTAGATACCGCCATCGGGATCGATCTGAACCAATCTGCCGTGGCGAAGGTATGTCGCCTCTTGAAGTAGATGTGATCTCGCGGCTGTCCATGAAGCTGGTTCTGACGGAGTAGGAATAATCCGCGGCGGCGGCGAAGCCAGCGACACCGAGCAGATATAGCTAAATGGCGGAGCCGAAGTAATCTATCCTGAGACGACGGGGACAAAAATCTCAGCAAGCAGGCAAACCAGCGATGGCGGGGTGCTGTGGAGGAGTCCAAGTGCTTCTCAGTTCGGCGAACAGTACAAGCTGGCGATGCGGAGCAAGCGACAGACCAAAACAACTAGTACTTCACCATGGCGGTTATCTGCTCTTTGGTGAGTATGTTGATGGCGGCGTGCACGATGATGCCAAAGTCCACAGCGAAGGCAAAGTCAGCAGCTAGTAGCCAAACACGTTCAAGCCATGAGCTAAATATAGCTTTTGATGGATTCCACGTGACGGGTAGCTAACGGAAACACTCTACGAGGAACTTCACGACCATGCAACTAGCTTCGCTTCAGGCCGTACGTTGTGCGCATGCCCGCCCATCGATCTTGAAGGAACCCGGCTTGGTCTGGCTGCGGTGTTCCGTGCGGCTTTCTAGCGGATGGCGCGGTAAGCCGTGAGGGAACTTCAAGGTGCGGCCGCCCAGGACTTGTAGGCGAGGTAGGAATAATACGCGGCGGCGGCGAAGCCAGCGACGCCCAGCGTATCCTGTTTACATAGCGGATTTATAGCCGATCAATCCGCCATCCGCCGTCCGCCATGCTTGATGATAATCGGTGGCCAAAAAATCAGTGCATGCATGTACTTGACACGCTTGCCACAAAATCCATGCATATTTCACGTGATGGTAGTACTAGCTGCGCCTTAGACTTTAATTTGCTCTAACGTTAGCTAGTTGCCAGGTAACATCATACCGGCATGTCGGAAGTGGCATGGCGGAAATCTGCTAACTTGCACGACGTAAAGTCATAGCCAGCGACGATACAAGGCGAAGCAGTCCGGGACAGCGATGATGCCGGCTATGGCGAAGCTGTAACCGGCTGCAACAATAAAAGTAGTCCGTAATGGCGGCAAAGCCAGACATGACGAAGTAGGGGTTATCCGCGGCGGCGGCGAAGCCAGCGACGCCGAGATGATGTAGAGACATGGCAGATTGAAAATCAGATCAGATCGGCGCCGCCTCGAACACAGGGGATACAATCCGCCAGTGTGAGGGCTGTTACGTCGAGCCCCCGATTGCCTAGCCTTGGCGGTAATGAACTTTCCGCCGGTGTTGCAGATGAAAGCAATCGCCACCGTCGAAGGCGGTGAGAAATCCGCCCGGATCGATTCCAAACGCCCTTGCCCCACGGTGGGCGCCAACTGTCGTGGTTCTTACGACACGTATGCCATGAGGGGTACCTCAAGGCGATAGAAAGAGGGGATAGGCGATCTGGTGCCCGGGATGGTGATATACAGGGATTACCCAGGTTCACGTCCCCGCGGTGGAGGATCGCTACATCCTGCTACAACTCACTATAATGGCACAATCTGTACAGGTTACAATGGTTGTGTTGGTCGCGATGCAATCTGCTATGTCTTAACTATTCTAGCTATCTCATGGCCTCAAGGGCTCCTCCACGCCGGCTTATAAAGGCGCCTGGCGTGGGCATCACGGTGGTTCTGGGGCGGATACAATATGGAGTCCTAGACTAAGTCCTATGCGTGTACTACAAGGCAACCTGCCATGGGCCTATCTTCGGATCCGCCATAAGCTCCTGCGTCCAGTAATCCACCATGGTATGGCAGCACTGAATCTGCCATAAGCTCCTGCTATCCGGGAATCTGCCATGGCATGGATGCGCCTGGGAATCTGCCATGGCATGGCAGCGTGGAATCTGCCATGGCATGGCAGCCTTCAATCCGCCATACCACCAGCAACTAGGCCGCCCGGTTGGCTATCCGCCATACCACCTCCATGGGCCACCCTGGTTTGCCGGTATGAGACTACGTCATTGGTATACCCATTTGGTATATCCACAACAGGATGATTGATGGAGAGACGTCGGTGATGATGGTGATGAAGATCTCCTCCGAATTCCCGTCCCAGCAGGGTGCCAGAACGGAGTTTCTGGTTCCGAATCGCGGTTTCTGATGGTGGCGGCGCAGCGGAAGTCTATCTGGGAAAAACGCCGAACCCCCCGCTCCTTTCAGGTCAAAGGATATATGTAGGCGGAAGGAGGGGTCGAGGCGATGGCTGAGCTGGCCTCACCACAGGTGGGCGCGGCCATGCCTGGGCCGCGCCCCTTGGTGGTGAGCCCAGCTCACTGCCTCTCTTCGTCTCCTCTTCTGGCTCCGTGGGTCTTCTGGTAAAATAGGATTTTTGCAATATTTTCCGGGATTTTTCCTGAAAGTCGGATTTCTGCACAAAAACAAGACATCAGGGCAATTCTGCTAAAAATAGCGTTAGTTCGTGTTAGTTGTATTCAAAACACACAAATTAGAGGAGAAACAATAGCAAAAGTGTTCGGGAAAAGTAGATACGTTTTGGACGTATCAACCACTCCAAATGCAGCAACTCAAGAAACACCCTTCTTTCTGGTCCACGATGCAGATGTTGTGCTTCCAGTGGAAATAACTCATGAAGCACCTAGAATATCCGCTTATGATGAAATCGCGTCGACAGAAGAACTACAAGATGACGTTGACGCACTCGACGGAACAAGAGACGTAGTACTCTCAAGATCCACGCAGTATCAGCAGAAACCGCGAAATTACCATAGTCTTCGAGTATGTCCCCGATCTTTCGAGAAAGGAGACTTAGTCCTTCGACTCAAGCAAGATGGCCATGGCAAGTTAGATTCACCATGGCTGGGACCTTACAACATTACAAAAGTAATACCTGGAGGAGCGTATCGACTCAAGGACAAGAAGACCGGCAAAGACGAAGGAAACCTGTGGAATGCAGAGCAACTCTGGTGCTTTTACGCATAAAGCTCCACAAGCGTCAATTCATTGGCTCTTCTGCCTACACCAACAAATCAATATTTTTTGTCATAATTTATAAAGTTTGGACCCTCTAAATGCAGAACACAGGCTATAGGTCGGGTTTCTTGGGTCCGCTTGTGTACTCCTTATATTCAATAAATTGAGATTATCTCTTACACCAAAGTACTCGGGGGCTCTATTCATCGAGTAACTATGGCGTACGCAACATAAAATTCGAGTTCTAACTATATCGTGGTAAACAAAAAATTTCTTTGAGCAAAAGGTGTCAAGAAACTCATTGCAGCCGTAAAGGAACTGCATATATCGATCTATTGATTAGGAATAATTGAAAATCATCAAAGTAAGCAAAGTTGTAGGAAAAACCTCGGAACTGTTCAAGTTCCCTTGGGTTTTCTACAACAAAGGTGCATCCAAATAAAGAGGACAAATAACCAAACATTGTTCATATGCCATCCATGCAACCAGAGTAAATTACAAATAACAATTACATAGAATATTAAGATCATTGACTCTAAAAATTATCACTCATGCTGCATGAGCATACTTCTTTTGGCATTGAGTGCCATCGAAGATCTTGACATCAAATTCCACAGTTCCACAATGATAGTTGAACATCAACTACCCCTGATGCAGATCGTTGTCTTCAGCAAAGCGAGGCGAGCCGCCCTTGAAGAACATGTCACCTTGACCATTGTAGTACACTTCTACTTCATCTGGTGGCCCATCACTGGACACCTCTCACAGAATAGCCTCACGAAGCTCTCGGCCCTCTATGAATTCAGTGAATTTCAGAGGAAGGCGCTGTTGTTCATGGCATTGGGTGTCAGTAAAAGCAAAAAGGAGAACAAAACCCCAGCAAATTATTGCGGCAGGACAGGTTGTGCCAAACTCACATCTAGGTATTCGCCGGTGCTAGTTGGTGCATCAGAAGTTTTGACCTTGTTTTTGCTATCCAATGGACGACCATGGCGGCATTTGGCCAGAGTTGAAGAAGAAGCATCGATGGCAGATGCCTTGGGCTTGTTTTTACTCCCTTGAGGGCAGCCACGACCATGCTTCTTCACCACCATAACATCTTCTAGATTGATCACCCTAGCATCATCCATGGCGATCACCACACCAGATTAATGGAAAGCACAAAGAAACACCAGATGCATTAGGAGGAAGACTATGCGGCGGCGCTGCCTAACAGTAAAGGACTAGGGTTATAAAATAAGCACAACTCCCTTTTGATAATCAAACAAGATGGGCTTTGGGCCAACAAAATCAAGGATGAGGCCCAATATCAAGACAGACATACAAAAGTCAGCCCAACCAGGGCTCCAAGTTGATGAGTTAAGAAATGTATCAAAAAATATGAAGACAAGGTAATTGATGAGATAATAGATGAAAAAGTTCAGACTTATTTGAGTCTATGATCGGCTGCAAGCATCCCATCATAGCCTCGTGGGCTACTCCCATCGGGAGCGCTCATCGTGCACCCGATAGAGAACTTGTCACAAGGAAAAATGTTTTTATGCAAGTCGAAGATTCAGGATGTAGGAGTAAAAAATCGACTTCATCATCGATGGTAAACACCAGATAATAAACTCGCCTTTTCACTCCCATCGGGAGAGATTTGCGACTAGTTGAATAAGCAACCTGAAGATTTTGGGCATTGAAATAACCAAAAAAGGCTCTCGATAAAAAATGAATTCTCAGGCCACGTCCGCCACGATAACATGCTTGAATGTCGTGGGCGCAAAGATCATGAAGGTAAGACCGCTGGATCCGTCTTGCATGGCCTAGTATTCACACATGAATGCGCTTCGCTAGTAAATTTCTATATCCATGATATGAAGAAAATCCCGATGGACGCACTGGGTATCCTAAGAAATACTGGAATTCATGCTTTGATAAGTCCTAAATGTGGAACAAGTTGGATTATGCCAGGTGCTAAAATTCAAGTCCGGGGACTCGAGTTTGAAGTAGGTAACAAGTATTTTCTCATGCAATTAACTGGTTTCCTGATCTGTTAGAAGCATCAGGCTTGTTCACAAAAATCCCCATGAAAATTTAAAAATATGAAATATTGATAAAAACTTTAAAGTAAAGAAGTCGAATATTGATCCAGTCGAAGATTACAAGACGAAGATTTGAAGGTTTGAGATTCGACCTGAATCTATGATTCAGATAGAATCTCGGGGGCTACTGACAAGGGTATGAATACCAAGCCCCACGACATTTGTACCCCTGAGGCCTATTCAGGTAGTAGCCCGTGAAAGGTAGGCCCAATATAGAAATCGAAGCATAGTCATAGTCGAAATATGAAATTGTATTGTAATCTGTCTTGTATGGACTAATTTGTATTGAACCCGACCGGATCCTCAAGACTTGGCCACCTATAAATAGGGGCCAGGAGAGGCCGGCCAGGGACACATCGAGATTGAGCTTGTAATCCACGCTTTGTCTCAATAAACATTAGGCTCCGCCTTGTTTGTCTGAAACCTTACCTTTGAGTTCATCTGACGCTCTCTTCCCCCGATCTTAAGTCCTTCAACTAGGAAATTTACCAAGTTAACCCTTGTCAGGACTCAATAATGGTTGACGGATGCGTCTCATTGTTTGTGTTATCTAAAAATTATGTTTTAGAGAAAGACAAAGATGCAACCCAAGTTCAAATATTGAAAGGCTAGGTCAGAAATGATTAGAGAATCATTAAACCAAGAAAATCCTACCCTATAGTTTCCTTTGGAAAGGAATAATGGAGATTTTCTGAAAGAAAGTGAATGTTCACTATGTTCAGAAATTTGGGAAATGAAACTCCTTCAAAGATTAAGCTAATGAAAGCGTGATTAGGCATTGAGACTGCATTTATGCGATTTCAATTAAATCAACATAAATTCATAGCTGCTTTGGAAACTGGCAAGTATAATGTTATGGTTAAGAAAGTTCAACTTCTAAACGAGTGTGTTTCTATTCGCATGGCTAAATGAGAAAATCAAAGTGATTGATCAAACATCATTGTGAAACTAGAATACAAAGTCTCACTCTTCTGCCAAACATAAACTTAACAACATCATGTGATGATGATAAAGTGTCAAACAAAAGTGACAAGTTGCAAAGGATATAAAAGATCTGAGTTGTGCAGATCGCAAAGCAAAGCTCCTCACAAGCAAGCATGATCAAAGGCTCACATGACTGATATGTTCCATGATCGGTAAACAAATACGACTGGATTATTTGTACTCTAGTGCAAGTGGGAGACTAAAGGAAATATGCCCTAGAGGAAAATAATAAATGACTTACTTGCATATTTCATATAGTTCCCACTCAGTGAAATTACATCAAAGTTGCACAACAAGTGACTAGGTCATGGAGATGTAATATCACGGCACGAGTTAAACATCAATAGTCGGTAACAAGATTGAACGAGGTATAGAGATACCAACGACCAGATCTTGGACTATGCTAGTATCATCGAGACAAAGGGAAAGGTACATCGACGCTTACGGTTCAACGACTAAAAGAACTTTGTAGAATGCACCAGGATCATCACGGATATGCACATCTGTTGATGATCATTTACCGGAGAGAGTTCTCGGTAATATCTGTAGTGTTCTCGAACCATCGGGTAACACACTTAAGGGATCTCGATGCTCAAGATGGATTTGGTAATATTTGGAAACATCGTGTGATGATGTATGAGAGAGGGAATCATTCCAATAAAGTCTAAAAAAGTTTTGGCGGAGTTTGAAATAGTTTCGGTGGAGTCCGAAAGTGTTTTGGTGAAGTCGTTTCGGAGTAGTGTAGGGTTAAATAATGTGTAATTGATATTAATTAGTGAATTATTATTAATTAAAATGAGTATTTAATAATTAATAATGCAGCCCATCCTTATTGGGCTAGGAGCCCATGGGCCTTTGGGCCCTAGCCAGCTAGGGTTAGGGTTAGGGTTTTGGGGGGGCGACCGGCCCTGGCCTTGGCCGCCCTCGCCTCTCCTCTTGGCGGCGCGCTAGGTGTCTTGGTGGAGGGGTAAGGTCTTCCCCTCCTGACTATATAAAGGGGGCCCCAGGGGAGGCGGAGAGACACACAAGCCATTAGCCACGTGCCTCCTCTCCTCTCCCTGGTGCGCCGGCCTCCTCCACCTCCACCTCTCTCTCTCTCTCTCTCTCTCTCTCTCTCTCTCTCTCTCTCTCTCGCAGCCTCCCGAAGGGCTGCGTAGGTTTGAGATCAGGCCACCGCTGCACGCCGTCGTGCTGCAGAGTTTTCGGATTCTGTCCAACACCGTCTACTTCCATAATCTCGGCTGGATCGGAGATTCCGGGGGTCATCGTGATCACCGTACGCGTGCAAGTACGCAGAGGTGCTGCTCGTGTGGCGCCGGAGTCGTTGCTCCAAGATCTTTAATGACCTTGAGGTCGGCTACATCGACTTCATCATCAATGCCTGTGCGGGGGCGTAATCCCCATGTTCGGTCTTCAAGGGTATGTCGCAGAATATCCGTTTTCCGTTACAACATTACTAATAGATAGATCCTTGGGCAATTCGGGGTTGCGTAGAAATAAATATTTTGTTATTTGCATCGAACCTCAACAGATCAGTCATAATGGTTGAATGACTGCGGGCATATACCCTGACATTGAATATGAAGCCCTCCTGCGTACCAAGAACAGCCCTAAATTTTATTATATCAAGAATGCCAACCATGTTATGTTGTAGAAATTTCTCTCTTGCAAAACATGGAATGACCTAATAAGAAGGGAATCAAAATTTGGTTAAAATTCACAAATATTTTGCATAGCAAGTATTCGTTAGGAACCAAAAATCAGACCCACCCACATATCAATTAGTTGTGCGTGCCGTGAAATCTTCACATTTTCCGTGTAGGGTTATGAGAAAACAATCCGTCCCCAACTTCACATTCCTGCAACACCTATTGGTGTCCAATCACTTTGAACAGGACTACTAATCAAAGCACTGTAATCAGTACAAACAAAAGGATCTTCAAAGTTTTTTTGCCAGGAGGAGATGAAATCGATTCTACCTCTATGTTCGCGGCCATCCTTGTCCCCATAACCATATTCATCTGCCCAACTATTGAAGGAAGACGATTGGATGATGGCTATCCCAATGGGAAGCAGTGGAGAGATGATGACGGCTGTCCCGACTGGAAGCGACAGCGAGATGATGACGGCTGCCCGGATGGATAGCTTTGGCGAGTGGAGGCGTCACTGAGAGGTGTATTGTGATCCATGCCGGAGGATGGGCGTTTGGGGGTCTTTTGAGCTTGAGTAGCGGAGTTTGGGGATGTTGGAGACTAAGAGAAAGCTGATATATCCTCTACCATTTGTGTCTCGGACATGTAGGCCCATCCTTACGGAACGGGCTCCTCTAACTTAGCCTACCATAATTTTGTGTCACTAACAAGTGGGGCTCATCATACGTTAGTGCTACTAGTTTGTCATGGGGTAGCTAGTTGAAGCCTTCGATTATTTTGATGAGGCGCGTCGGTGTGTTGTTAGGGCATGGGGCCATGTTTATAGGCACCCCCTTCATCAGTTTATAGCTTTAGGCCTTGTTTGGTACTAGAGTTTTAGTAGGGATTAGTGGGGATAATCCCCTAGAGTATTGGGTGAAACCCCCACCTTCACCCAATCCCCACAAAACCCCACCCACAATCCACTAGGTAGAGGTAGAGTATTGGGGATTGAGAAAAATACACTAAAATTTAGGGAAGAGTGAGGATTAGCGGGGATTATACTCGTCCAATACTCTAGTACCAAATATACTTTTAGAAGTGAGTGGGGATTTGGGGTTTGGTGGGGATTATCCCCACCAATCCCCACCAAAACTCTAGTACCAAACAAGCCCTTAGCGATCTTTCGCTACGAAGGTGGCTTCGGTTTGATCAGTGTATTTCTCTTGCAAGGCCTTTCTGATTTTCTATTATTTAGATAAAGAGGCCGAGGGTATGCCCTCCATTTTTTTTAAAAAACATGAATTTTATGAAACAAATTTGACATGAACGCAAGAACAAATATTGAGAAATGAAGAATGCTTGCGAATGCCGACCACATGGGTTGCACGGGACTGAATGAATTTTCGTTTTTTTTCTTGGCCACTAACGGAAAGGATTTGCTTAATATGCAAGCAGAACAAATAAAGGAAGCAGCAAAGAAAGGGTGGGGTTGCCCTCCCATTTCGGTCCATGGTCTATTTGCGCTGTAGGACGGTCCGTTCTTTCTCGGTTCCCGGTTCCAGCTCTCGCACGCTCTCAGTCACACGTTCCGCATTTGCTGGTGGTCCTCCTCTCCTCTCCTCTCCGCCAAAGATCTTTCCTGTTCCTCTCGCTCTCGCCCGCGTCCTGTGGCGCCGCCATCTATCCCACGAGGACGAAAGTTTTCCTCCTTCCACCTGCGCCCATGGATTTGTGAAAACACCATGGGGAACGGGGAGTATAGTTGTTTGCCTCAATCGCCAAGGCAGAAACAGTTTCGCAGTAGGAGTACGCGACCGTATTATTGCAAGCAAAAGCGATGAAAAACATATACACTGGACACACTTTACAGAGAGAAAAATAATCAGCTCCGAGACGAAAGGAAAGGCTGGTCGCTACAGCCAAGCAGTTGGAGACAAATGGGGCATATGCAACAATCTAATCATTCACGGGATCCTGTTCTGGGGAAGCGAAAAGAAATCATTCGGTGGAACCTATCATCGTGCCCCTTGGATGGATGAAAAGGAAGTCGTTTCCACGCAAGGGAAACCTCAAGCAAGGGATTGACCACCACAAGGCACACTGCCACTACCATCCACTAAGTGAAAAGCCAACTGTTGAACATCACCTGAATAATTCCTTGGTCTTACAAATCAAAGAATAATTCCCTGTTCTTCTTTCGATCCTGTCTGGAAGTGCCAGCAATTACGATCCAGTCTCACCACGATCAGATCATTCATCATGTGATCCGGAGATATGCAGGCGAGCTGAGCATGAACGCGGAGGTAAACAGTTGCGAAAACTGCACGAAGATCGGTCTCGACGTCAGGCTGGCCGGACACAGGACAACCGACTAGTCTGACTGAAACTCCCAACAGAAACAGCAAACAGAAGTTCTCGGGAACGAATTGGCCGGGCCGTTGCTCCGTGAGATCAGAGTATCGGAGAACGGCCGTGCAGCCCCGCCTCACTCCTGATCTCCAGGATCAGCGCACGCCGCCGCAAGATCGACCTGTTTTCTCGATTCTTTCTTCCTTTTCTAGACTGTTCCAATCGATAAGACGAAATCGGAAGGATGACAGTGCTGGGTTAGCTGGGTGGACTGCTAATGTGCAGTCACTTGTACTTGTGCTGCTGCTAAGTGCTAGCGGACGGCGTCCAGCCAGCTGGTGAAGCCTAGATACATTTGCACCGGCTGTCTGGTGCGCTGATGCTGATGCACCTGGTCAATGGCGACAGTGAAGAAATCTCTCGGCTACAGTCGATCTACAGCAACAAGGCAAGGCAGGATGGGGTTACGGCTCACTTCACTCTTCTTAACCTGATGAAAAGAAAGACCTCGCCAGCATCACATACACTGATCAATCGGCCAAGTGGCGAGCACAGAGGCGTTGGCGTCTGCAGTGCCAGCCTTACCCCTCTTAAATCAAAACTTTCTACGGCTGGCGTGGATCAAGGCAAGAGCTAATTGCCAATGGAGATGTCGGAGATCTTTCGGAATTATCATGGATCTGTGATAATGACCGTCCACTTGTGCGGACCCGTCCAATCCCCCCAAGGAGGTAATTTGCAATGAGGATAATGTATGCAATTGGCTGGATCCTGGAAAACGGGGCCCATCCGGATCAGGTGGTCGATCTACCGGGCCGGACAGGGACAGGGCACCATGGTGTCACTTGTCGACATATGCTGCGGATGGATGGCAAGCAAATAAAATGCGCTTCAAGAGGGAGCGTGTGTGTGGCCCGTAATGCCGTTGCGTGTAGCATAATGTCCGTACAAAATGAGTAGGAGGAAATAAGAACATCCTAGCCCTCAACGAGGAGTTCCGTGCCCAATGCGCGAAGGTGTTGGCTCGCCGGCGCAGGGAGGCGCCGCTCGCACCAGCGGTAATGGTAATGCCACACCGGGAGATGGTCGAGGAAAGGGCGGCGCATCGGCAACGTGCCAGTGTAGACAGACATCGCGTCGGGAGCGCATGAAGGCAAAGAAGGCGGCCAACGACGACAAGACTAGCCGATCGAACACCCCGGTCGATGGAGCCCGTCATCGATGTTTTTTGCTTTAGATTAGGAATTAAATTTTATTTATATTTCATTTAAATTTATAATATATAAGAAAATTTGAATAAAATTATAGTTTTAAAATTTAAAATTGTTCATTTGGGAGCACTTTTTTTAACGATGCGGCTGGCAGGATTATGCCCTAAACGCGGCAGCACAAGCCGGCGCCCCCAAATGGTGGTTAGAATGCTTTAAGCTGGAGCGAGTGAAGAGCACAGCTTGGATGATCGTTTGGATGAGCGCCGCATTTTAAGGTGTGTTTGGTAGCCTAGGGCTACTCAGAAACTCTCCTCCCAACCGAGAGTTTCAGGGGAAACTGTGTTTGTTAGCCCGGCTCTTCTCATCCGCGCTCTGCTGAGGGGATACGAAAAACACCGCAGAGCCAAGATGAGGAGCGAACCTCAAATTGAGCTTCGCTGCTCATCCGGGATGAGCTAATCCCGCAAACAGTGGTCCACGACCCCCCAGACCCCCACCCCGCACCTCATTTCCCTCCCCAACGCGGCTCGCATCTCATCTTTCTCTTATCTGTGACCGCATCGCCGCCACCAGCGCCGCCGCCTCCTCACGCCGCCAAATGTTTATCTGGTGAGAAAGGCATTCTCTGTAGCCCCGGGCTACCAAACACATCCTTAAATGTCTAGCTGCGTCGCTGCGTAGCGAAAAAGGCCTGACAGCTGAGATATTCGTTGAGATAGATTGTCCGTACGAGTTGCTGAGCGGGCAGCCTGGCATTGTCGGCCAGTCAATTCCCCATTTGACTAGGCCTTTCATGGGCCTTTTGACGATCACTTTCCAACTGTGTTCTGCTCCCAGATAATTCGGTGGCAATTCTCGGCAGCACAAACAGAAAAATACACACATAAGAAATACAGCACAGTTTGTATGTACAAGGGCCAGAAGGCCACACTGCCATTCTATCTGGTACCGTCTCTGCATCCAGCTTCCACGAGTTTGGTCCAAACTTCAAAGTGTTTTATACCGAGTTTCAGCTGGCTAACACATATGCGTAACAAACCAGATACACCAACAACAGATATGCTGCAATGGGAAGACCACCAGGGCTTAAGAGCGGCAGGTGCGGTATACCTCGCCTCGCATCACATCAACAGGCCCATGATCATGCGCATAGCGATCAGGGCCAAGGTACACACCAGTCTTCTCCAGGAGAGCCAGGGCTTCCTCCCTACCGTACTTTGAAGAGTAGAGGTTCAAGTATTCAATATCCTACGTCACAAAATCGAGAAACATGTATGAGCTACTGCGTAACCCTGAAGGCTGAGAATGGGCTTGTAATGTATAGTCAAGACACGCATACTCAGAAAAAAAAAGTATCACCTGCATGCCACTGAGAATGCGTTCCAGCCTAAGCGACGCAACTGGTTCATGTGATGAGGAGAACACCTCGCCAGGATAAAACAGAACGCCGTCGCCTGGAGGGAGGCCACGACGGAAACATATCTGCAACCACAAAGTTTGAGAGAAAGATCAAACACTGGTGTCCGATGTAGAAGTGCGGAGGAAAATATACCAAGTTGCACAAAAAATATAAATCAACTTCGAAGTGCAAAAAAAACAAACTTTGAAGTCTGAATAACCATGTTACAATTGTACAACAACATCAAAGTTCAAAATTTAAGTTCAAAGTTAAACCTAGAAATCATACCAGGATTTCAACTCTACCAAAATAATTTATTGGTAAAACAGAGAGTTACTAGATGCATCTTTACCAGACTTCTCGTGTTAATGCAAGTAAAGAACTACTCCCTCCGTTTCAAAATATAAGATGTTTTAGGTTTGTGAAGCAAATTCATCTAGACATGTTTTAGTGTACATATTCGACTGAACCTACACACTAAAAGATGTCTACATACATTTGCTTCACAAAACTAAAACATCTTATATTTTGAAACGGAGGGAGTATTTTTCCACTTTACACACAACTTTACTTATTATTCAACACCAACAAATATCTTGTTCAAATTCTCATCCTTTATTTATCAAAAGTTACTCTGACTATTAAGAATCACATGAAAAAGCAAGCCTCCTAAATCATGTTTCCTTGCTTACAATGCCTTACTGCTGGACCTGCATGAAATTAACCTTCAAGCATCGATATCCAAACCATGTGCAAGTAATATTTCTTGAAAACAGTCCCGTAAGCTTTTTAACATGAGCTCCAATATAAAATATCTTATCTATTCCCAATCCCAACCAAGCTCACGCTTAGGAATATCCGATTTTGATGGAAGTTGGTACATTGAAATTTACAAGAATCTTGTAATGTTTTCAAAAATATCAAGGGCTTACTGACATATGCGGTTTCCACAACATGAACTAAAAAACAAAGATTCATGCATTTTGTTCTTTGGAGTTTTAATATTTCATATTCTTCTAATAAGCATAGACACTGCGACTCAAAAACAGTACATTAGGAATATGGGCTGGATATCAATATCCTAAGAAGAAAATGAACGTGTAAGGCGAAAATGCGCGAAAATGCCTGTTGGGTGAAAGATTGTAAATTTTCTAATTTCAAGCACCAAATTTACATGAAAATTTTATGATTTTTCTTCTGAAGAAATAGTTTTAAATTCATCAACCCCTCCCTCCCCAATATTTTTAAAATCCTATAAATTGCCATGCTTATCTCTTTTTTGGTTTGTCCCAACACAAAATAAATTTCAGTGGAACTTCTACAAAGATGTTCGATGCATTAGAAATAAACTCCAAAAAAAATAAGGATTTCCTGTTGATGGTGGTCGAACCAGGGGATTTTAAAAACTTCTCACATGTCACCAAGAACAAAACCTAGGCAATTTTTACAAAAAAAAATCTGTAAAAACCATGAAAAAAATAGCATGCTATCAGATTTAGCGCAGGCCTCCTCCAGATGGTACATACACTATTTAGAGTGGTTTAGCAGAGATATAGCATGCTATTTTGTGAGTAGTGCCGTAGTGCGGACTCTCCAGATTCACTATAACGCCGCTAAACCGCCGCTATAGCACGCTAGTTTTTCAAATGATCATACTCTTCATGCATTAATGACAGCTCGTTATATCAAGATGTTTTCTAGTGGCAAAGCATACCTCAGCACTTGGGATCATAGCCTTCTCATAGCAGTTGGTACCCCAGTACAGGAATCCAGTGCCACCCTCCTTCCACACTCTCCACATCACTGCCCGATGCTGGGTACCACGCATCCCAAGGTGCCAATTTGGTTGTGGATCAGAAGGCCCCATGCAAACATATGTCCACCACTCCTAGACACGATTGATACAATTTCATCAAGACACAAGTCACAAAGTTAAAATAACAGAGCGCTTCATACACATGCACACCCAAGAGAAATTTCGTAATTTATAAAACCACTGCATATGAGAAAAAAATATAAAATGTCATTGACTAGGACATTTTTTAAGGCAAGACCAGGACACTTGAGGAAATTTATGTTTGAACTTCAATGTTAAAACAGTAGAGCATCATGCCGATTGGCGATTGCACACCCAAAAATACTGATGAGAACGTTACACAACCATATGAGGAAACATTTTATATAATACATGAGAAATGAATATTTGTCAGAAAGCAATGGTGTAACTTCAAGAAAACATGGTTACTAGAACTTGAAGCAGAATACCGATGTAGTAACAAGTGTTTTCTTAAAGATAATGGAAGTAAATGGAAGTATTATCCTCCCATCAGTAAAAAACTGTAGTAAGGGCATGAAACAACACTAAATAGGATAGAATCTGTAGTTACTTCACCAAGGTCAGGTCGTAGTTCGGCAATAATATCCTTCACCAAGTCTTCTCTTGTGCCAAGAACCCATTCACTGTATAAGAAAACAAAAAATAAGTGATGCAAATGGTTCTTTCATTAAATCCTGTTAAATATGCATTTTGATAACAAATTCCAAGAATGAACAATGTATGACACTTTCATTAGTTTGCACTTTGCAACAATCCATCAATACTTCTAATAGCAGTGATGTCGCATATCCCATATCGAAATAGTGCCAACACATCTCCATCATGTACCAGAGCTGTCAGTTTCATTGAATTGTCAATTACGTGTCACCACAGAATTTATCTCTAACAGGGCCAGATAATTTCAGCTTGTTTGGTCTACTTATGTTAACAGACCTACCAATAAATTTTCAAACGTTGTGCACTTGATGAATAGCCTAGGTTCGGGTTTAAATTGAGGACAAGACACTGAAGATACAGATAACAGAGTAATACACTATGACGCCCGACGCCGAAGCGCCTTAGTCACACGTTGGCGTCTCGGCTACGTACGTATTCGACGACGCCACGGCAGGGAACGCGTGTGTGTGTGGGGCCGGAGTGCCAGCGATGTGTGTGGTGTGAGCCTGATAAAAGGCAACGAGTTGTAAGTTAATCGCTATGCTTAACTGTGGAATAAGAATCCCGAATCCCTCCGTCTCTCTTCTCCCTTCTTACTTCTTGTTCCGCAAGAAAGCATCACGGTTATCGCCGGCAATCACACCGGCGGCGACCATAACACTTGGTATCAGATTCCAGGCGTGTCCACGGGTCTAGGGTTCGGGGGAGAGTGCCCAATTCGCGATCTCGAGCTCTAAAATTCCAGCAAACGGTCTTGTTCGAGTGGATTCTCTCGTTTCCGCTCGGATCTAGTACACCGGGAGTTGGTTTGCTCGGATCCGCGAGGTTCTCACCACGGCGCCGTCAAAGCCGTCTCCGCAGACGCAGCTCGTCCTCGAGGCCATGGGCGAGGCAGCAGCGAGCACGGAGGCCGCGATCCATGAGCTCCGCGCCAGTCTCGATCTACTCCATGGGAACGTGGCGCGCATCGACACCACCCAGCAGCAACTGGTGGCGCAAGTGGATCTCATGTCCGCGGCGGTGCAAGACGGCGCGAAGACCAACACCGACACCGTCCGACAACTGACGGCGCTCCAGGATCGTTTGCTGGCGGCGACTCAAGGGATCGATCGTGTTCATGGGCGTCCACCTTCACCGGAGGAAGATGATGCAGATCCAGACCAGGCCGTCCTCGCTGGCAAGGCCACTCTGCGTCCTGCCCAGGTGACATGGACAGGCGACACGCCAGGTGCGTCTTCTGCTCAGGCGGCGGGGGTCACAGGGGGCGATGGGATTTTGGGCGGCGGTAGATCTGGAGGTGTTGGGGGCGGGGATTTTGGTGGCGCAGGCGGCGGTGGATTTGGGGGCGCAGGAGGCGGTAGAACAGGCACTGATGGCACCACAAAACATCAGTTGAAGATGTCGTTTCCGCGCTTCAACGGTGATCAGCCGCGCATCTAGAAGGACAAATGCCTTGATTATTTTCGTCTTTTCAACGTTCTGTGGCTAGTCTCGTGCACCCTGCACATGGATGGCAACGTTGCACTTTGGCTCAAGGCTTACAAGCTTCGCCATGAAATTTCCTCCTGGACAGCGTTGATGGTTGCAGTGGAAGAGAAATTTGGAGCTGACGATCACCGTCGTTATATGAAACAGCTGTTGCAATTGAAACAGAGAGGTACCGTGGAAGAATACCAAGCACAATTTGAAGAACTGTCATATCAGATTGCGATCCAAAACCCGCACTACGACGAACAGTTCTATGTGTCGCAGTTCATCAAAGGGCTTAAGAGTGAGTTACGTGCAGCAGTGGAATCTCAGGTGCCTGAAACGGTGGAGAGAGCAATCTTATTGGCAATGGTGCAACAGGAGGTACTGGCTGAGGCCAAGCCCTGGGTGCAACGACAGTTTCAGAAACATCAAACTGATCCGGCTGTTCCCCGAGTTGACCAAGGCAAACCAGCACTTCGGATTGGCACTGGAGACATGTGGAAGGACAGGCAGCTCCGAGATTATAGGCGAGCCAATAATCTTTGTTTCAAGTGCGGCGAACGCTTTGATCCTTCTCATCAGTGTGCCAAGAAACCTGGAGGGGAATTGCATGCGATAATTGTCGGACGAGGTACTGAATATGTTAGAAATGCAAGACATCGCCGAAGCGCAACAGCTCAGTCTATCCATCCATGCTCTGGCTGGGACGGATTCGGGTGACACCATTCGTTTACGAGCTATGGTTGACAACCAAGTCCTACTCATTTTAGTGGACTCTGGCAGTACTGGCAGCTTTCTGAATGCAGCTATGCTACCTCGCTTGCAATGTTCAGTTCAGTCAACGACGCCTGTCACAGTGAAACTGGCAAACAATGATACTTTGTTGTGTGATCAATGGGTCCCTAGCTTGACATGGAATTTGCAAGGGGAACAGTTCCACACTCCAATGAGGGTTCTTCCATTGGGCGCGTACGATGCCATTCTTGGCGTAGATTGGCTGAAACGCCACGGTCCTGTCACCGGGGATTGGATACTGAAGACGCTGCGCATTACGAATATGGGCAGACGCGTAACACTCCAAGGGGTGCCAGCTGCGGAGCCCCGGGCCGTGCGTGAGCTACCGGTGGAACAGTTGGTGAAATGGTCCAAGGGCAACGAAATTTGGGCACTGGCGGTGGTTCAGGCTGACGAGCAAGTGCAAGTTCAGACTGCACCAGTCGAAGTGCAGCACATTCTGTCAGAGTTTTCAGACGTGTTTGCAGAACCTAATTCTCTACCTCCTTCTCGTGACTATGATCATGCGATCACACTCAAACCAGATGCTGCACCCTTCAATGCTCGTCCGTATCGTTATTCGCCGGAGCACAAGACAGAGATTGAAAATCAGGTCAGCAAGATGCTTGCAGCTGGAATTATCAAGCAAAGCATGTCTCCATTCGCCTCACCAGTGCTCTTGATACTCAAAAAAGATGGTTCCACGGCTGAATGAACTCACCATAAAGAATGTTTTTCCCATGCCAGTGATCGATGAATTGCTCGACGAGCTAGCTGGCGCCAAAATCTTTTCCAAACTGGACTTGCGTGCGGGATATCATCAGATTCGCATGAGACCTGAAGATGAAGCCAAGACGGCGTTCAAAACTCACCAAGGACACTATCAGTTTAAAGTTATGCCATTTGGACTCTGCAATGCTCCAGCTACGTTCCAATGCGTGATGAATTCTGTGCTCGCACCCTGTCTCCGCCGATATGTGTTGGTGTTCATGGACGATATCCTGGTATACAGCCCATCCCTGGAACAACATCTGATTCATTTGGCCAACGTTCTGAAGTTGCTGCGAGACGCTCAGCTGTTCGTCAAAACCAGTAAATGTTTGTTCGCCTGCTCTAGTCTGGAGAGTATTTGGGGCATATCATTTCCGCCGATGGCGTGGCTACCGACCCACAGAAGACGCAAGCAATGGTCGATTGGCCAGTGCCCACTACTGTCACTGAACTGCGCGGTTTCTTGGGGCTGACAGGGTATTATCGCAAATTCGTCCGTAATTATGCGATCATAGCACGCCCGTTCACCTTACTGCTCAAGAAGAAAAGCTTCATCTGGACAGAGAGCGCTACGACAGCCTTCCAAGCTCTGAAACAGGCCATGTCGTCCACACCAGTGCTCTGTCTGCCAGACTTTTCCAAACAGTTTGTCGTGGAGACGGACGCGTGCGACACTGGCATCGGGGCGGTGTTAATGCAAGATCAGCACCCCATTGCATATCTGAGCAAGCCTCTTGGCGCAGCACATCTCGCTTTGTCAATTTATGACAAGGAGTTCTTGGTTTTGCTGATGGCCATTGAACGCTGGCGTCCTTACTTGCAGCGTGCAGAATTTCTGATTCGTACAGACCATCATAGTCTTTGTTACTTGGATGATCAAACTTTGCAGTCTCCTCTCCAGCGACGCGCCATGGCACGCTTGATGGGTTTACGTTTCAAAATCTCCTACAAGAAAGGGGCCAAGAATTTGGCGGCTGATGCACTGTCCAGAATTGGCCATGTCATGGTGATCCATCAGTGTTCTAACATCCAGCCAGCATGGTTGCAAGAGGTTTTGAACTCCTATGTCACAGACGCCGAAGCTCAACAACGCCTGACAGAGTTGGCGGTCACCTCCCCTGACGACCATGGATACACTCTAGTTCAGGGCGTGATTCGTCTGCGCGGTCGTGTCTGGATTGGAGCCAATTCAGCTTTACAGACTAAGCTGATAACAGCATTTCACTCCAGTGCGGTGGGTGGTCACTCTGGCGCTCATGCGACATACCAACGCATTAAGAAGCTGTTCGCCTGGAAGGGACTCAAGTCTCAAGTGGCTGACTTTGTTCGACAGTGTGACGTCTGTCAACATGCTAAACATTGTAACACAGCCCCTGCAGGCCTTCTCCAACCATTACCTCCTCCGACGGGACCTTGGCACGACATCACAATGGATTTTATCGATGGCCTACCCCTCTCAGATGGTTTCAACTCAATTCTGGTGGTGGTCGACAGATTCACGAAGTTTGCCCACTTCATTCCTCTCCGTCACCCGTTCACAGCACCGGCCGTCGCTCGCATTTTCATTGATTCAGTGGTTAAGCTCCATGGAATGCCACGCTCCATTGTCTCTGACCGTGATCGTATCTTCACAAGCACGTTCTGGAAACACCACTTCCAGCAGCTCGGGACAAAGCTCAAGTTCACCACTGCCTATCATCCACAAACGGACGGTCAAACGGAGCGTGTGAATCAGTGCCTCGAAATGTTCCTGCGTTGTGCTGTGCATGAGGCGCCGAAGCAATGGCGCCGTCTGCTTCCTCTCGCCGAGCTTTGGTACAACTCGTGTTTCCACACTTCCCTCGGCTGCTCTCCTTTTCATGCGCTATATGGACATGAGCCAGACTTTGGAGCCTCAGCGGCGATCGACACTGACACATCGTCTCCTGCCGCGGGTGTTCTGGCAGAACGAGCTCAGCAGTTGGCCTTGCTGAAGAAGAACCTGGATCGGGCGCAGAAGCGTATGAAAAAGCATGCAGATAAACACCGCACCGAATGCGAGTATCAGGTGGGTGACTCCGTTCTGCTACGTCTTCAACATTATGCTCAGTCCAGTGTGGTGAATCGTCCCTGCAAGAAGTTGTCGTACAAGTACTTTGGGCCCTACCCTATACTGGTAAGGATCGGCAAGGTGGCATATCGTCTGGAGCTCCCAGAAGCCAGCAAGATCCACAACGTTTTTCATGTCTCTCAATTGAAGGAGTACAGGGCGGACTACACGCCAGTGTTCACGGATTTACCAACGGTACCATCACTGGATTCCCTCGATACTGAACCAGAAGCAATCTTGGACCGCCGTATGATGAAGAAAGGAAACAACGCCATTGTCCAAGTGCTGATCAAATGGAAGAATCTGCCGGAGGAAACGGCGACGTGGGAAGACTGGGATACTCTGAAGATCAGCTTTCCGGTGGTGCTCACTTGGGGTCAAGTGAGTGTTTCTCAGGGGGGCAGTGTGACGCCCGACGCCGAAGCGCCTTAGTCACACGTTGGCGTCTCGGCTACGTACGTATTCGACGACGCCACGGCAGGGAACGCGTGTGTGTGTGGGGCCGGAGTGCCAGCGATGTGTGTGGTGTGAGCCTGATAAAAGGCAACGAGTTGTAAGTTAATCGCTATGCTTAACTGTGGAATAAGAATCCCGAATCCCTCCGTCTCTCTTCTCCCTTCTTACTTCTTCTTGTTCCGCAAGAAAGCATCACGGTTATCGCCGGCAATCACACCGGCGGCGACCATAACATACACCAATGATTTGAACCTTACAATTTTCGTGTTTGGAGCCAAAGCATTTGTGAATCAATTGTTTTAGAATTAGTATAGAACTGCAGCAACCAATATATCCAGAAAAGCATGTCCATATGATGTCAGACAAGTATGACAGCATATGTGCATCGTTTTTGCAACCTAGCGAAATGAATACCATACCTAAGAAGTTTTAGCAACCCAGAGAAATGCAGAACTTCCGAGCAATGCATACCTAGTGCAAAAGATTTGTGTATGTGGACGTAGAACATTTGGAACTTTCGCAAAAGCCTCAAATGTAGAAGGAGTCAGTTCAGAACCACTTGGACCTACATGAGCCATTCAAATTAAAGGAAAAAGTAAAACATAAGGTTTCCCAGGCATGTTCAGCTTCCACATGTATAACAATTATCTGAAATTCTCAATATCCATAAAACCTAATAAAAGGCAGGGTAATAAGATGTTCTCTTCAGAAAACGTATACAAAGCAAGTACAATAGCGAATAAATAACTTCACAAAAACAAAACAAAAAATCTTATCGTAAATCAAGTTTTACTACAGTGACTAAACCTAGTTTGGACTTAGAACATCGCAAACCTCATGGTAGCATCCAAAAAACTAACTATTCAACCCTGTGGTTAGTTCAGTTTGCAATAACTAAAAATTCACCTTCCTTTGCTTCTCTACATTTCACCCATCATATCGAGCAACATATCATATACAGAAGTAAATTTTACTTATCAAAACCGGTTTGTACTGTGTCTTGTTAGTGCTAAGCTTTCTGATTAAGTAACTTAGCTTATAAATCTATGTCAGTACAATGATCTCTTAATAAATTCATAGTACAAAAATCTGCATCGATACTCATTTCAGATCCAAGTAAGGAAGTATATTTTTTAAACAAGCATTTTGTCACGAGAACTTTATATTTTGTCATATGTCAGTCCAAGTACGGAAGTATACTGACCAGCATAGTAAGTTGTTAAAATACGCACATCAGGTGTGTATGTCCGTAACTCGTTAGAGATGTTGCGGATCACTTCATACTGGTCCATATTCAATGGCTGAAAAATATAAAACAATTGTAAGATGATCAAACCTATCTCTTTTTAATGAAAAGAACAGTGTGTGCAATATTCAGGAGTTGATGTGGTTTGAATGTATCAGCTTAGAGTTCAACTGGTCTGGCACTTAAGTACTTTGGCACATGCATAGTACCAGCTTGCAAGGGTGACATATCCAATGCAAACTATGTATAGGTGTAAACTGTGCTCCATGGATTACTGCATAACCGTACACAATTTCAGTTTTGAGCTCAAACGAGTCGGGAGAAATGAAACATACATATTTTTCATGAATAATCTATCGTCATTCTTTCCCATTTCCTTATTTGACTCCTAGATTCTGAAGAATTACATTCTTTTGGCGTGAAAAAGAATAATTCAAATTTGAAAATTAGTTAATAAAGCTATGCTAAACTGTGATGTACCTTCGAAACTTTATTTCTGGATTTTCTTTTATGTTAATTAGGTGCTCCGTTCAAGCGTTGTACATACGTCATCACCAGACAATATCTCCCAAGGTGCAAGATGCTGAGGTGGAACCATCAACTACTAGCACATCTAAGGTCGAACCTACACTTTCAACTCGCATAAGACAAACTCTCACTATAAAGTTTCCTCAGGAATCAGGACTCACGAGTAAGTTGCACCATTAGGAGTAGCACTCGGTACTCACTGCTACATGTAACTGTTGATCTATAAGAACTTTTTTGCATGGTACAGTTCATGTCCTACTTGCGCTGCATATTTAGTGAAGCACTGGCATTTCTGATGATTCTGTGCAGCTATTGTTTGCACCACTCATCATGTGCTTAGTCATTCATTCAGTATTCTCGACATGTTTCATTGGACCCATTACACAATGGCAACAATTGTTGTCATCCAAAAATAAGAAAAAGCCTAAATAGCATTAACTATTATCTGTTGAACATTTATGTGGCTTTTAACATTTATTCAACATGGTTATTAGTTACTACATCTATTTTTACCCAATGTGGAAGTATTCGTATTTTTGGTGTATGTGACGGGGATAGATAATTGAGGCGAAATTTCACTCAAGGTGCTGAGGATGTATGTGCCGGTATACGGTAGAGGAATTAATTGGGGTCAACTCTACTGCAAATTTATATATGTTGAAAGTATTTTTCCTGGGACAGCAGAGTGGAAGAGCTGGGTTTGTTTTGCAGGATTGGCTCTGCAAGCTTTTGACCCACATGACATTGTAACTGATCTCATGTATACAATCAGAACATGCCACATAACTCATATGTGTGCTAGAGACTAGTATATTTCAGACTTGAAAAACTGGCATGTTTGGTGAAATTGCCAGGAGTCCAACGGATGTTTCCGGATCCAGGAGAATAATTAACACCTGGAAGTTGAGACTATATATAGGTCCGTCCCTACCCTCTAGCATCAGTATGCATCATGAGCATCACCACGGATAAGGAAGAGAGGAATAGAGGATACAGCGCATAGTCCACAATCCCTAACATTAACTACACTCATTGCTTCACACAGTTGGCACTTTTGACTTATGCATGTACATTTAGGGTCCAAAATATCCGTCATACGTAAAATGGAAATAGAGGGAATTTATAGGTTTGAGCAGTTTTGGAAAGTCCTCCTAAGGATTTGGGAACTGCCAAATATTTTGAGGAAATTTTTTTGGTCAAGAGGGCTAAGTACTGAAATAAAGGGATTCTACTGAAGATGTTAAACCTGAAGCAATTCTAATAATTAATTTCTACTAATCATAACTACATTATAGTTCCAACTTCCAACTGCATAGAGTAGGGCGGCCCTACTGAGATTTGAAAGTTGACATGACATCATATGTCGCAATATAAGCACAGCGAGGCCTGCACCTTGCGTTGTAAAACCATGTCACTAGTTTTAGCATAGAAGTAAAATGACACACCTCATCCCACAAGTAGAAATAAGCTTTAGACCAATGAGCCTCAGTTTTCAAGATTTCAACCTCTCTCCGCAGAGAATTTTTTGCTGCATCAGTACTGTTGTGCATCAAGAAAGGAGCAAAATTAATATTAAAAACAAGAGGAGTAAGCAAGCTGATAAAATTAAGTAGAAATTCAAACACTACCATGACAGGATAGGCGCGTAGGGTACAGCGTATGCTGCAAGTCTTGGATCAGAATAATATTCATTAGCCTTTGGATGATCAGCTAAAAGGATAAAAACAAAATGGAAAATCGCGTCAGGTGAAAATTTACAATAAAACAGCATACTCTTTAAGGAAGTTGCATACCAGGCCAAGGGCATGTGTATGCAAGAATGCGCATGCTATCGCCCCATCTGCAGAAAAATGGACTAATTCTGTACTGGAGGAGCCAACTGAAGTGATGATCCAAAGCATCATACCATCCTTTGGTGCCATGTTCCAAACAGAATCGATCTTCAATGACAGTTTCAGATATCTACATATAGTTAAAGGGCAACAAATGCAGACAAATACAATTCAAATGTAGAATCATGACAGCTGCAATACCCACATAGACAATTCAAACATAAATTCTGAACTGCATGTATGCAAATTGAAGGACGTGTCTCACACCACAAAGAAGGCATGTGATGACATTCTTATATCGTAAGATACCAGTATAATACTGCATACTAAAAGAGAATATTGCCAGGATACACCAAAAACAGCAGGTAAGGAAGGTGTCAATGGGAGAGTGAAATCCCAAACAGTCAGGCTTAACTTCACACGAACTGCAACATTATTCATAACATCTTCATCCATCATGTCTCCAAATCCATTATTTTCTTGACAGTCCTGGAATGCCGGAAGTACTAGCAACCTCCTCAGTGTAGTTGAAGTTGACGATAGTCTTTGTGCCTGTATGTTATACCGATGTAAGAAAAGAAATTATATGGCTAGTCGGTATTGACAGAGTAAAATACCATTTCCTCTGATGACGAGTAGTCTCTGGATTCAGTGGTCTCAAGACAAGTCCTTAATTCTTTATACAGCTGGTATCTCTCAGATTTCGGTAAAGATTCTACCCTGGAACTGCTGTCAAATTTAAATAATAAGAATTGTTTAATAACTCAAATACTGGACTAACAACACATAAATACATACAAGTCAAGCTAAATGTAATCTGGACACACAAGACTAAAGCATCGGAAGTTCATAGCACATCCAGAAAAGCCACATCTGAGACTTACGCTTAGAATTCTAGCTTCAGGATGACCAAACACTATTTGTAAATATGTTTGTTTCATGAACTGAACTCCAACCAGTTTACAAATATTATTAATGGCACATAAGCAAATCAGACGTTAACTCACTTTATATGAGACAATGGTAATGCAGTTCATGGAAGTTATAAAGCTTGTGCCACAAACAAAACAATGTCTTGGTTTTCAGAAGAAACAACTGAAGAAAGTCATATCCAGCTCTCGAAGTTGAATTTTCCATCGACATTTTTTTTACAATTATACAAATTATTTTCAATATTTATATGTTTTCTCTGTCATATTTTTTTTCGGGAAAGCGCAAAGACTTTGCACTTCTTCTCATTGCAAAGAAAGGGATTTTTGTTACATATTTACATGCCTCCGAAGGGGTATGTGATGTGTGTAATAATATCTCTGGTTCCAGTACGCCATTTGATCATCGTGTCAGAGGTTAGGAATGGGCTAGTGTTTGTGTCCAAGCGATGTGAGGAGATTACGCTACCATTTTTTAACATAAGTACATAACTAGATATAAAGCAGAACATTTAAGCTTACTCTGTGTCTGCCCTCACAGCAGTGATAAATATTTCACCTTCATATAGACCAGGCTGTTGCCCACAAGGAACATTTAGTGAGACCCATATTGCAGTTGTCTCCCTGTACAAATAAAAGTGAACTAGCGGTTATAACTAAAATGAAACAAAATGTTGTTGTGTTTTCAGTCATGGGTATCTAAAGCACAGAGCAGTACCCAGGAAGTAGGTTTATTTGTGGACTTGACGGATCAATAGGCACAAGAGCATCTGGTACACCTAATAGAGGCACGACACGTCGCAACGTTATAGATTGACCAACCAGTAACCTGTTACGGCACTGTTATAGTCATCCAAAGTAGATGTACAAATGATGGTATCCACTAGTGAATGCATTCAAAATATAAAGAAACAGACCTGTCTCCAGAGGATGAGCAAAGATCAGTGCACTGAATCTGCACAGGCCCTGCAATACCAGAACTGGCCCATGAAACTTTTGGACGTAAAGCGATTTGAAAACTTTCTCTTTCATTTCTTGCCGCCAAAAGGTTAACCTGAATCAATTTTGGAAGGAAGATAATCACATCTGAGGAGTTTTATCGTAACAGAGCAGTACATGATCACAAAGTAGTATAATTGATGAATAACAGCATGTCACAAGTAAACGATAAAAGAAGAGAAATATCTGAAGGAACGGAAAGGTGGCAAAACACCAGAACATTCTGCATACTGAAGCATAGAAGCAAGAGATTTATCTTTTCTTCTAGCAGTGTTGATAAAATTAAATACAACTTACATGTTCTAGAGGTCGTGGTGCTTCTTGTTGGCTAACATTTGCTGTGCTGGGCATAGACCACACATGCAAAAGATCGGCCGAGTGTACCTTTGTAGGGTCAATCACACTAGTACCTAGACTCGATCCCTGTAAGCCTCCATCCACCCAGCCATAACTAGTACCTCCGCCAGCTACACCTTCCACAGGTGGTACAGAAACTTCTTGCGTCTTAACTCCTGTGATAAGAATACAAAAACATTTGTGGTCAGGCTATATAACCAGAGTTTAAGCTCCAAGCTTGTGCTGCTGATAGATGCAAGTCAAAATCTGAAATATAGACAAAAGAAATGGTTGTCAACCAGCAGTTCTTAAATGCAAAAGTAATTTCCAGTTGAGAAATGATATGCAGCGAGATCATGCAAACGGTTGTGATAAGATGCTCCAATTCTTGTATTTCACAACAAACAGACTGAAAAGACTTTGGTGAGTGTGTGGGTTGTGCATAAGCCATGTCAACCTATAACCCGTGCGCCTGTTTTCTTGATGCAGCTAGAAACATATTACACGTAGTGCACATGCCTTGCACAACTAAAAATATGGTACTAAGCAAAGCTTATGGTGCTATGTAAGTGCTGGAAAACAACCCCAAACACCAAGTTATGTGAGTCACTAGACAGTGGACACCATCTCCTCACCGTAGCTGAACCTAAACCCGTAAGTGCTTGATAAATGTGAAGATACATGGATTTTATGAACAAAAGGCCCAAATTCAATGCTTCGAAGATAGCGATATACAGGTGAGCAAGAGAGCATCCTTGGGCTCTGCAGGTAGTGGGTGCTTAAGAAATCAGTAAGTTGCTTTTAGGCATTCAGTTAGCTAGTCTTGTGACGCCCTGCACAGAGTGTCTCCACTGATTTCTTAATTGCAACTGAATCATCTAATATGCGATCCATCGGATGGATGCTCGTGCAGTTTTGCGTCCAGGCGGTCACTAAATTGAACAACTCTCTTAAGCTAGAGTTTAGTTCCATTCACAGGTCAGGCTGTCAGTGAACTGAAGAAACTCTCTTAAGCTTAGAACTGAGAGCATGATGGGATCAGAGCATGATGGGAATCTCATCTAAAACATGTTGACACCAGCTAAAACATTTCCACCCAAGTTGTGTTCAGTAGTTCAGTGATCACTATGTCAGAACTGATTGTCTTCCCGGAATGCTGGGAGAGAGTGACCTACTAGTACTAGAAGCTGTATCCACAACTCAGTAGCCTACTCGACAACTAACCTCCTACGAACGAGCGCACACCGAGAGTAGCAGGGAACCGAACTGGACACATTGCAGGGCAGAACGCAAACTCATGAACTCGCTACAACAACCGACACGCAGTCACCGCTGCTGCCCGTACAGACTGAGCAAGTAGCTGAAGCAATAAAAGGCAATGGGAGAGGGGGGATCCGGGACCATCCGACTGGACGCCCAATAGAGCTGTTTCCGGCAGCAATCCAGTTCGATCAGGCAACGGAGGAAGGGGCGGCGCGTAGTACCTGCGGTGGAGTTGGACTCGTTGGGTTCCATGGCGGCGGCGGGCGGCGGGGAGCGGTCGATCGATCGAGGGGAGCGGGGTGGGTTGCTCGGGTTCCTAGCGGGGAGCGAGCGAGGATGAGGGGAACTGGGGAATGGGGAGAGGAGGCGGTTTCCTGACTGTACACTGCTGTACAGAACGGAAGGCGGGGCGGGGTTGGGCACGCGGGCCGGAGTCCCGCACCGGCCGACGGCCGTGGCAGCCTCTCAATGATTGAACGTGCACGCCGCAACTCGCGAAATTATACATTGTGCTATGCGGTGGCGTTGCCTGTGTCTCCCTCTAGAAGAGACGCCCAGTACTGATGAAGCAGAATCTTGCTTTTGGCTTCCGGGCTCCAGTGATCCCGGTCATTTAAAAAAAATTAAAAATCATATTTTTTAAGTTTTAAAAAATTATGGAAATAAATCTGGACATAGTGAAAGATGTAACTTACAAGTATGCAAAATTGTATTATAAAATACTTTGTATTGTGGACTACACAAAAATAATAAATCTGAGAAAATTTGTAGACTTGAAAATATACGTACTCAGATCTAGACTTTTATCTTTTTTGTGTAGCCCAAAATACAATGTATTTGAACATGATTTTTTTCACTTTTGTGGGATAAATAGTTGGCTACATCCAGATTTTTGTTTTCAGATTTTTTAACACTCAGAAATATAATTTTGAATATTTTTAAAAACGAGATCACTGGTGCCCATGTGCACCAAATCTTTACTCAGACTGCAGCTCAATGTGTGTTAAATCAGCTCTCTTTTCGCTCATTGTTCAGTACTGATGATGAAGCAGAATTCGTCCTCCCTCCGATCAAAATAAGCGTGCGATCGAAAATAAACGTTGATAAAAAACAGTAAGATTTACATTAAGTTATAGATACTTATTTTCGACCGAAAGAAGTAGCTATTTGGGGTCCATGATCAGACCATTCGCAGCCACGACCTACTTTGTCACAACAATACGTGCAAAATTCCTACTATTGCAAACACCATGACACCGGCCATCTGAACGTCCTATTTTTTTTTAGCAAACAGCAGTGGCTTTTTTTAGCTCTACGTATTCATTAAGAAGAAGAGAAATGCCAATTAATATAAAAAACTAGCCAAAAATCGATACAAAATAACACCGCACGCCGTCTCTAAGACCACGTTTCACACAAGCCGCCAAATCTTATGTCCAATCAGCAAGAGACAACACTCAACAATATGAACAAGCTCTACAACACAATGACACATGGTCCCAAGACCGCGTCGACCCTGCCACCCTTGTGACTAAAGCTGACACCTACAGCGAAGGCAAACTCCATAGATACCGCTCCCAGTAGCGTAGGCAGGATAAATCAAAGCCCCAGACCAACATCATGCTACATTGCCAAATAATACCAAATAAGGTGCCACGCCCCAGGCCCCTACGCCCCTAGCCACTTTGACACCCCCACACAGGCCCTAAAGCCGCGCACAAATAGTTTTATGTAATTTACTCCCCTCCCGCAGGACCTACGAGCGGCCGCCGCCAGAGACCCGACCGCCGATGTCATGGGGCCACCAACGCCCTCTCACCAGTGTCATTTTCATATCAGACGTGTACAGACTGCAGCTTAATGTCTGTCAAATCAGGCCTCTTTTCACTCTAGAGTAACATTGCTCAGTAAACTGATCACACAATAACAAGCGTCATGGGAGTAGACAGTAGATAGACATAACAAAGAATTAAACGAACCACGACCGCAAACTGGGACAAAAACTGCTAGGATACATCGATCTGTGAAGTCGCCAACTACAGCAAGCTCACTGCATCCACCAAGCGTGAGCTTGTCAGGTAACAGCATCTTAGGCTTAACACTAATCTAAACCAGCAAGTATCCAAGCCGCTACTACAAAACCCACAGTTACATCATAAAATTATCCACTGCAACAGCTAGGATAATTTAAACCAGCAAGTATCCAAGACGCTACCACAAAAACCAGTTACATCGGAAAATTATCCATCTAGGACTGCATGGCGTCGTCCCCATCTGCTTCCCCTTGCACTTCGCTGAACATGTACTGGCTCTGGTACTCCATCAAGTACTGCGTCGACCTCTTCACGTCCAGGAAGAGCTGGTACACCCGGCTGATGTCCTCCATCTCCACCACCTTGCCCTTGCGCTTCTGGCAGGCTAGATCGGCGGAGGTGATCAGGTGGATGGCGTACCTGAGGGAGGTCTCTGTGCCAATCTTTGTCAGCAAGACCTTGGCATCAGCAGACATTTCCACGTCTTCTTCGTCGCACCGGATGTCTAGGATCTTCCGGATCTCATCCTCAGTGTATGGCTGTGTCGTGATGATCAAGAGGCGGTCGAGGAAATCGGACGGGATACCATGTGGTGATCGGTAGTTGGTCCCGCGTATGGTTGTAATGCCTCGATTTGTTGCAATAACTAGGATCGGAGCCATATCATTCTCCAAAGCACGGTTCAGGAAGGAGAAACATTCGATATCTAGCATGTGGACTTCGTCGATAAACAGAACACCAGGGACAATCTCAGCCTTTCCTTCCTCTCTCCACTCTGCGACTTTTGTATCAATTTGCTCCCTGACCTCTGCACGAATCTCACCAGTGTCGCCAGTGAAAAGTGCAAGAAAGCCTTGTGTCCTGAACACAGAATAAAAGCATAAAAGTGAGTTGGGCTGGAGTACTTAAATTCCCACAGTAAACTACACTCAAATTCCATATAAAAAAAACTCTTTGGTATCATGTGATGTGATCAACGATAGGATGGAAAAAGAAAACCCTGCTGGTACAAGGAAGATCGTAATAAAAAAGTTTGAAAATGTTCAGAACTATTCAAACAAGCAGTATCATCTACAAGAAGCATAGAACAATGTCAATAGTTTGGTTGCAAAGACATTCAGCTAAAAGAAGCATCAAAAAAAGTTACAGATATCAACAGTTGCAGATATCTGCAGAATGTTTGGATGAAGAATTGTCTGGCTCATCTCTGAGCACAGGCTCTATTTATTTAATACATGTGCCGCCTAGCTTTATGATCAATTTATGTTCATAGGACTAACCCTGGGCACTGGGTTTGCACGGTTTGTCCAGACAAAACCTAACTTAGCAGTTTTGGATGGTTTGATTTAGATGGTTATATGGTTCTAACCGGTTAGCACACAGCACAGCATGCAGCTTGCGCCTCCAGCCTCCACGATGTTCATCTTCCTGCACTACTCGCTGCATGTGTGCGGATCCTTCTTGTTGCCGCGCTGGCGCAAAACACAGCTGAGTAGCAAGTGTGTCGTGACCTTGAGTGGCAATACTGGGCGCTATCATCTGCACGGGCTGCTGCTGGTTTCTTCACGCCTGCGCCTGGTACAATGCCCTTGAGGAGGTACTGCTGCATGTTGAAGGAGATTGGAGACAGGTTGGGCAGGTTTGAAACCGCGCAGAAACCAGAAACCACCGAAGCAGGCGACACTTTTGACCGAGTTGGTTGGATGGTTTGCTCGTGTTGAGACCAAACCATTGAACAGGAATACATAGTACCATGTTTCTTCACATGAGTATCCTTGTATCTGTTGTGGCTGCTTGAAGCTTCGAAGGTAAATAGATGGGATAGCAGGGGTTAGGAGACAGAGAGAACTCAAGAGGGATTGGGAAGAGTAAATAGAAGATACGGGATTGATTGTTTATTGCTTGATAAAATAACTTACATGACTGACACATATATAATAGCTCCTAACTTGACACCCAAGTAATTATACTTTCCTAATCTTTACTGTTCCGAATTTACCTTTCCTAATCCTATCTCTAACTCATCTTTCCTAATTCAAGTCGTCCCCTTTATGAACTCTTCCCTAGCCGACTCCTTCCCTGAGTCTCATTGGGAGGCAACGTGCTACTGTCCACAATACTACACCCCTCCCCGACAAGCAGCTTGTCCTCAAGCTGCAGGCTGACAACCATGGTCTTGCTGCCCCCATGGCTCCATGTCTCGTCACATCAAGCGCCACCTCAATTATACCCAATGCCACCACAGGTGTTGCTTCAGGTTGTTCTGCCGCTGCTGGATCTGACGCTGTAGGCGGTTCTCTTATCAAGGTGGCTTCCAGTTTTTCTCCTTTTTGCGCTTCTATTATTGTTACGCCTCGTTGCAATACCGCAGCCATTAGTTGTGCTGTTGCGCCTGGTTGCTCGGCTGTGATTCTTTTGGGTGCCCCCATGGTCCTTGCAGCACTGATTTGCATATGTGTCGCTCCTGCTCCTTCCTCTGGCGCGGCTTCTTCATGCGCCTCTGCAGCTGATTCTTTATGCGCCTTTGCCGCTGCTTGTGGTTGCCCGATCATTGTTCCTCTCATTGCGCTTGCCGCTGCTGTACTCACATGCGTTTGCGCGGCCTCTGGTTCCTGATGCACCCTTGCTTCTGCCTCTTGTTGTGGTGCGTCTACCTTTGTCACAGCTTGTTGTGTCATCACCTTTAACTTGGTTGCATCTAAGCTAGGCGATATAGGGAGCAACTCGATATCAAGCTGACAACAGCCATCATATATGTTGCGACCTTGTAAACTCCTAAAAGCTCGTGGTGCATCATGGTGTGAACCATATATGATGAAGACCACAATCCTTGACTTTGCTGGAAAAATTTCAATCGCCTCTACGGCCCCATAAGGATCAAAGACCTGATGAAGCACACTCTCGGTGATAGGGTAGAGAACATGCTGAATCGTGACGCGAAGTATCTGCTGCGACATCTTCTCGGCAGCAAAAGCCATGGTGGTCGGCTCTGATACCAAATGTTGTGGCTGCTTGAAGCTTCGAAGGTAAATAGATGGGATAGCAGGGGTTAGGAGACAGAGAGAACTCAAGAGGGATTGGGAAGAGCAAATAGAAGATACGGGATTGATTGTTTATTGCTTGATAAAATAACTTACATGACTGACACATATATAATAGCTCCTAACTTGACACCCAAGTAATTATACTTTCCTAATCTTTACTGTTCCGAATTTACCTTTCCTAATCCTATCTCTAACTCATCTTTCCTAATTCAAGTCGTCCCCTTTATGAACTCTTCCCTAGCCGACTCCTTCCCTGAGTCTCATTGGGAGGCAACGTTCTACTGTCCACAATAGTATCAAACTGGAAGCTGAAGCAAAACGCAGCAGATCATTCCTTGGTAAGAGTGGAAAGAGTCTGCTGGATAACACTATGAACCAAAAACCAGGCAAGATCCCAGTTTGTGCACGAAGACAAATGTATTATCCAAGGAGACCACCTTTACTAAGTTACCAGGCTATAAACTAATCTTATGGGATGCTTAAATTGATATATGCTCTTGATTGCAACCTTGAATACCCACAAAACTCTATTATATTCCAGGATGCTTTGGGGTTTCATATGAGAACGAATTTTCCCATTGCTGAACCAAATAGCACATTAGAACTACAGCCTTGTAGGTAAGATTTAGCACTTGGTAACTGGTAGTTCTGGGAAGGGATAACATGGTGCCCTCAAATGAGTCATCCAGTCAGCAAGTTTTTTTAAAACATTCAGACAAAGCATGGCAGAAACCAAAAGGTGATCTATACTACAATATTGTTGTACATGAAGATTGAAAAACTGATTATAATGTATCCAATTTGGTCGTCATGCATTACATGCCATTTGCCAATATTTATCAATAGATTAATTAGAATTTATTTCTCAAAATTGTTCCAAATGAGCACAAGACTAGCTTGAGTAACTAGCAGTTAGTTATCCTCATCATTCACATAAAGATAATTATGCTTGTATCAGTATAGGTGAGGTCTAGGACAACAACAGATTGGCATGCTACAGCAAATAATTTTACGGTTCATGCTGTGCAAGTGAACCATAAGGCCTCGTTTACTTCTCTAGTTTTTGCAGGGTTCGGAGGGGATTTTCCCGGCCCATCCCACAATCCCGGAATACCCCCGACAGCCCGTTTACTTCTCTAGATTTTTCGAGTTTCTCCCCGGCCCATCCCGAAAAATCCCCCCGCAAACCAGAGACGGTCCGTGTATTCTCACACTCGACCCTCCCCTCGTGTGTGGGCGAGGAAGGAGCGAGCACGTGCCTGCCGAGACGGAGGCGACGGCGCTGACCAGAGACGGCGGCGCGGTCGCCGACCTGGAGAAGCCGCCGACGGACGCCGCCGACAGACAAGGTGGATCCTTCTCTCCGGTGAGTCCTTCCCCCACCTCTCCCCCCTCCTCTCTCCCTAGGGTTTCTCTGCCGCCGCCATCGTCCAATTACCGTCGGCATGTCGGAGACTGTACCGCTGTGCGTCCAGCGCCGTCGAGATCCCCGGCGTGTGTTCTAGTACCTATGTACAGCACTGTCTAGTTCTTGTGGAGAAAGCGATGGATGTATTGCTTTTAGTATCCTACTCAACACGAGGCGAGATCTATAGTTTGTCTTGCACGTTGAACCACGATCTGGCCGGACCAGCAGCAGCACTCCAAACGTGACAGGGAAATATCATCATCAGGTCTAAATTTCATGATTCTGAAAAAGTTTGTGAAGTGCCACAAGTTCTGGAACGATTTTCTTAACAGTTTTTAGCTATTTGGCTGGTGGTGCCTTGGGTGGCTGCATAGAATTACTTTTTGTTTTGAGAATTGGCTACATAGAATTGTTGATGTCTGTCACAGAGGCGTGTAAAGTATGGACCTATTCAGTCCATCATCATCTCGATTTGAATCAGTTACAAACTTGTATGCTTTGGCGAGGCCAACTTGAGTAGGATACTAAAAGCAATACCCCCTCGTGGTTCTTGTGGGGAAAGATGATATGCTAGGAGAATTAGCAAGAAAGATCTTGAAAGATTAATGTTATATGATGCATATGCAATCTGTTTTTGCTTTTCTGTGATTGTACTGCGTTTTTACTTATACAGTAATGTGTGTAGTATGTTGACAGAAGCTCACCATCACAGTTCTGAAATTCTTTTATCAAAATAATGATTAGTTAAATTGCAGGATACAAGCTGATCCAGAACTTTGGGAGAACTTAGTGATTGTAAGTTTGTTTGTTCCATTCTTAAATTGGTCATTAGTTGATTTTACCATGCTGACACTCATGTTCTTTTGTAGTCCTTCCTTGTGACCTATATCAAGGTGGTTTGGATAATTACATGATTTTTCTAGGCCAAATAGCTGAGGGTACTTATAACTTCACTTCTACCTCTGATCCATCCCAAATTATTGGAGGGTTAGAAGATCAAAGAGATGCTGAAGAAGAACGAAATGAGTTTGACAATGATGATGAGATACACATTTCTAGATGCTGCGGGTCCTAGTCAAAGGAGAGATGAGGCTAGTTCAGTCAATCAAGGTAAGTTTACTCAAGGTAGTTGACCTTTAGTTGTTCATATCCTGTTCATTGCATTATTAATCAAAGAAGTTTGAATCTGACAGAGAGCTGTTATTATTGATCAGTACTATATTTGTACTGTATAAAGGATAGTGTGGTACTGACCATGCTAGTATTTGTTATTGCTTTGAGGCTGTTTCACCTCTAGTACTGACCATGCTACTACATTGTACTGTATAATGGATAGATGTGCTGTTTGTTCATATTTTTTAATAGATGTGCTAGTTTATGTTCTTAGTATGTCACCATAAGCTAAAGATTGTTCATTTTTTATGGATGCTAATGATTGCAATCGCTGGATCTAGGGAATGTTGGTGAACCAGTGGACAGTGAACAGCACAATGAAAAGATTCTCTCTTTTTGTTTCTAGAATGGTCCGTTCTATTGTTTGGTATCTTGTTTCACTTGCTAGAAGTGTCCGTGCTATCCTGATCATGCATTACATGAATGAGCTTCTGACTTGGCCTTGTATAGCAGGTAATGCTGATGAAAGATTTGGCCGCAGCTGGACGAGTGAATGATCCCTGAACAAAAACTTGGCATGATACTAGTTCATGTTTCTGTGTTTCTTTGTATTGCCCTGCAAAATTATGCCTCAAATTTGGTTATCAGCTGGTTCTGTAATAGACAATTGTATATCTAGTGCAAAGATTGATTTTTTACTAGAGTGGTTATCTGTTTATTGCCACTTGTTCCACTTCCAATGCAAAGACAATTGTACATCATGTGGTGTTCGTAAAGTTTCTCTTTTTATTGCCAACTTGTTCCAGCCTCTCCCTCCCCTCCAGATCCCACCGACCAAAGCCCAGCCGATGAAAGTAAACAGGTGAGATGGGGGAAGTGTGGGTAAATGTGGGGATTTGGTGAAATGTGGGGATTCACCAAATCCCCTCTTTTCCCCACACCCGTAGGGGGTGAAAATACCCCGGAGGTAAACGAGGCCTAAGGCAGTCGTTAATATAGGTTATGTGCCATCATTGGTTAAGCTCAAAGTTCTTGCAAGCAGTAGTTCCTTTGTTCTGACTTTTGCAATGATACAAAAAAAAGTAAATGAAGCGGTGGCTAGTCTATGAAAAAATCTTACTATGGACGTTTGACTAGCAAGTATCTCTTGTAGCAGTAATTTAAAAACAAAGTGCCGTTTGGCAATTTCTATCTACTTACATAATAACGGCTCAGTGCAAATTCTTCTGACAGAGTAACTGATAACTAAAGGTAAGAAAAGTTGCTGAACTGTATGTGTATATAACTCTCGAAATATGGACGAATTCATGGGAAGGAGATGTGGATTTACCTGCTATTGATGACATCAATCTCGTGTAATGTGACGCAGTGCACAACCTCCTTGCGCTTCTGTAGCTCTCCTTCAGGGCACTTGACAAACTTTGTGTGCGCCCCAACGGCATCATAATCCCGCGACCTCCCGATGGAGCGGCCGAGCTTAGTAACCTTCCCGGAGGCCTTGTCGAGCGCAATGACATCCCCGCTCTGCACCTTCTCCTTCCCGAGGGCCTCGATCATCTTCCCACCAAGCTCATACACGGTCTCCATGTCCGTGGTCTTGAGCGTGAGCCTCCCGGTCTTCCCGGCCGGAGCGGCACCCGAAGGAGTGCCGGCGGCGGAGGCCGGGCGGTCGATGGAGATCTCGACGACCTCGCCCTCGATGATCTCGGCCTCCTCCTTGATGCGGACGCCGATGGCGCGGCGGAAGGCCTGCGTGAGCGCCTCGGTCTTGGAGAGGTCGAGGGAGAAGAGCTCGGAGGCGGCGACGGAGGCGAAGGGCGTCTCGGCGCCGAGCGACTTGGCGATGCCCATGGCCAGGGCGGTCTTGCCGGTGCCCGGCTGGCCCGCGAGGAGCACGGCGCGGCCGGCGATCTTCCCCTGGCAGATGAGCTGGAGGATGAGCCCGGCGGCGCGGCGGGCCGGGAGCTGGCCGACCATCCCCTCCGAGGCGTCGCGGGCCTCCAGGGAGGAGTCCAGCCCCAGCCCCCGGATGTGGGAGTGCGCGCCGATGCGCTCGATGCGGGTGAGGTCGCGGCTCTCCGACAGCCGCTTCAGCTCCGCCATGGTCAACCGCCCGCCGGTGTCGCCGCCGCCGCTTGGATGTTCCCCTTTTTCTGGAGACGGAGGCGAGGTTTAAGACGAGACGGAGAGGGGAACGAGCTAGGGTTTAGCACTCGCCAGTCAGATTGAGTGGAGGATATACGAAGGCGGAGGGGAACGAGAATGCGAACAGCGGAATAGGTTTGTTTGCGGTGTTGATGACATGATGTGATGGGCCAGTACTGTTAGACCCAGATGTAAAGTTGGCCCAATATAGTTCAAGCCTTTTGTCTTAACTTCTTCTTTTTAAGACTTTTTTTTTCAAAACTGGGGCTGATCGTCCTTTTCAGAAAAAAAAAACTTCTTTTCAAGACCTTGTTACCTTTTTCTGCACATAATTCATGATATTTTTTAAAATAAAACTAGAAATCCATAGATTCAATTCATGTGGTATTTTTAGTCGTCTCCCTTGGTTAATGATTAAACTCGGCGCCCCTAATGAGTTGGATCAACATATACTAGACCCTTAGGCGCGCCTTGCCGCACCCGCTTTCTTCATATATTTTTTCTTAGAGAAGAAAAATATAACTTACTGTCAAAGCTGATATTTTCATAAGAAAAAAGGCACAAGCATTCACTCTATTAAAAAATGAACTGGCATTACATGTTTGGGTCTTTCTAGGTCATTAATGTTTGGTTCGATCTCTAAAACAAAGATTATTACAATTTGGAGAGAAGCGTAGACAAGCCTTCATGCTTCTCAATTACTCCCTCCGTCCCTTAATATCAGATATTATTACATCTACATTGTATGTAATAACATCTGATATTAAAGGACGGAGGTTTGAGGGCCAGATACATATGCACAATTAGTTATTATACACACCAATTTCAGAGCGGCTAAGATGAAGAAAATTCTGAGCTATAGCTGTCACTCTGTAGTTCTAAGCTTTACAACATATGGTTCGATTCTAAAGCGTTTTCACCCTGCTCAACAGCGTTAGCCAGATCGGCTTCATATTTTGCTACTTTCAGGTATCAAGCAGATTGAAGGCATAGCTCTGCATTTGCACCAACAAAGACATGCTTAAGTATGACCACCCGCATTGAAGTAATAAATTTGAACAAAAAAATCATAATATACAATCTAAATATCAATATGGCATCTCATCTTTTTAAGACAAGACTTTACAAAAATGTCCATATATTTAATTGTTCAGCATTTCAATACCCTTTTCTGGGAGAGCACATAAATTTGGACGTCAATTCTGTAAGAGATGTGAAGGAAAGCAGGAAGCAGCAAGAACTGCTAACAAGAGGATAAACATTCAGAAATCACAATCATCTTACATGGCCATAAAAAAATTACCATGGGCATCCACAACAGGTCAAAGTTTGTTGTAGTGCATGCATAACAACCAAAATCCTTAAAATGCACCGTATTTTGAAGAACATACAAGTAGCAGAAAACTCAAAATCCTCAAAATTCATCCATATACAGGAAAATGATGAAGTGAACTTATATAATGCACAAATAACTGAAATGTCAATGAGTCCGTCTCCATATTGGATTATCGACCACAGGCTAACACATCACAAATGGAAGCACATGTCCATACAATTTCAAAGAAGTATTAAGAAATAAAAATAATAATAGTGAATATACACATGAAAAAATATAGACCATAGCGTTACTTCATTATAAGGGAAACTATATTAGCAAGCTCGAAACAACCTAGACAATAGATTTTCATGCTGACATCATGGTAAGCTAGCCTTTCAGAGTTTAGTGTGGTCAACTTTACCTTGCTTCTAATAGTGCATACTGAACTCAGGGTATCGAAAAATGAATGCGAACACTCAGCACCAAAAAATCATACGCACATCATAGATCATGCACTATTCACGAACCAAGGGAACAAAATACCTAACTATTTCAATGTGTATATATTAGATACCCTGCTAAGATAATCAGTCTTTCATGACAATTCGTTTGAGTTCAGTCTATTTTTTCCTTGAAGTCAAGGCAAGTACTAAGTAAAGGAGTACATAACAATAGACAACCAAAACTTACCGAATAGCCTAAATTTATTTTTGTCTCGGTGATAACCACTAAAAATTTAAGGAATAAACACCATCATTGCAATGGTTAAGATGGACAGTAATAGGATATTAGGATCTAATACAATGACCATGTAGAGCAATTAAGATTTGAGCTCACAAGGGCTCTAAAATGGATCAGATATATTGTAGCCGCAGTGAAGAAATGGAGTGGTCAAGGGTTGATAAACCCTCCTGATGTTAGTTTCAGACTTAGGTATTGTCTCCGTCAGTTTCGTCAGGTTTAGCACCTAATTATTTTCAGTTGTATTTATGTTAGAGTTTTGCTCAGGTTTTGTTAACAAACTTGAATGAGCCGCATGGGGCACACAATCCATTCGTGTGACGGCACAAACACCAAGATCAGGGCCACGTTTTCCCTTGTAACCGGAATAAAAAAAAGGAGATAAAGAAACACAGAAAAGCTGAGGGAAGTTTAAGCAGCGCAAAACCACATTCTTTGTTCTTTGTTCGAACAATCTCGATCGCCAACTCATGAGCTTAGGAGCGACCATAAGGAATCTAACTATAAAAGATAAATTATCAACCAATATTTTTAAGAAAAATATGCATTTTCCCAATATGGCTATTGTATTAAGATAATGTGGTTAACCAACAAAGAAGGGACTGATTACCTAACATTTAGCAACTGACTAATTTTGCCAAACTATTGTGAGGCATTGAGTCATTGACACCATTAGCTATAGTTAATTGTTCCATTTAGTACCGTCGGGGCCTCCCCCATAGTTTTCAGCTCAAAAAATTGTACTTGGCAACGTAGCCATCACATAGCTGGGATCATCAACAAAACGTAGCCAACACAAGGACCATAGGAGGGTTGTACACATCCGGATCAGACAAACTGGACCCAACAATACGAATAGCCAATTCCTGACAATCAAGAGACTGCAACCGACTGCCTACCTAAAAGTTTTGACCAACTCGCTATGCTCATTAAGCATAGCAAGCAGTTCCTCAACGATACCAGGATTAGAACCAGCACTCCTCCCCAAAAGAACCAAATAGATATTTAACCTATTCCATAGCCCATTGGTTGTGTCATGAATATATATAGAGCTGTGCAAAGCACGGCGAATTGCATTGATACGGAGCGAGAGATCCCATACGATGATAGGCCATACCATTTATCTTGAAAACATAAGGGCCAGTTATTCACATTCGACCAAGAGAAGTGAAACCAAAAAGAGCATATACGCCAATCAAACGCATAAAATCTGTCGAGCGAGCGAGCGAGCACCACCGCCAAACACAGTAAGCTCGTTAAGAGGAGATGGCCGCCTCATAAATTTAGGAAGAAAAATACCAAATAAACGCCCACGATAAGCACACTCATGATCAAGCCCCCCTACAAAGCTAACTTGAAGCAACAAATGCACGCACCTACAAAAATAAGATTCATGGACAGAAAAGGAAAGGCCAACCTAAAACAGGAAGCAACATAGCAAACAGACTTATAAGAAAAGGAATATACTACTTCGACAGACTAACAACAACACTCTCAGGAACAATACACACACCCAGACCTTGACCAACACCAAAAGAGTCAGCGAATAAAATAGTGAAATAGCAGCAGATCGAAGGGGCAAAAAACCGAGGGAGGCAATCACCAAACAATCGCGGCCTATGCAATATCCATCTCTTCCTACAATTTTCCCTGGCGATAACAAAAGACGCGGGGCGAGAAGACCAGGCACCACCAGCAAATCAAACAACAGGTGAACTCCCAGTCCCATACTCGCATTCCCTCAGAAGTAGAAGGCAACAATGTCGTGGATGGCCCAGAAACCACACCACCGCTGCAGCAGGCACATCAGCCAGAAACTATTAGCCCCTGATACGTCTCCAACGTATCAATAATTATTGATGCTCCATGCTTGTTTTTACACCATTTGCCCAATGTTTCGTTACACTTCGTGGCACTTTTATGCATTTTCTGGAACTAACCTATTAACAAGTTGCCACAGTGCCAGTTCCCTATTTTCTGCTGTTTTTGTGTTTCAGAAGTGATACACAGGAAATATTCTCGGAATTGGACGAAACAAGTTCCTGAAGTCTTATTTTATCCGGGAGCTTCCAGAGATCCGAAGGAGAGTAGGAGGGGGGCCACAGGGGCCCCACACACCAGGCCGGCACGGCCAGGGCCTGGGTCGTGCCAGCCAGGTGTGAGGCCACCTGGCCCCACCTCTGACATCGCCCCTTTGCCTATAAAGACCCCCCGACGGGAAAAACCTAAGTACCCGATCACTTTTCCAGAATACATCGCGATCCGCCGCCGCCGTCGACCCGAAGATCGGGAGGGTCCAGAAGCTCTTCCCAACACCCTGTCGGAGAGGGGAATCGCCACCGGAGGTCTTCTTCATCGCCATGCTTGCCTCCGGAGCGATGAGTGAGTAGTCTACCTTGGACTATGGGTCCATAGCAGTAGCTAGATGGTTGTCTTCTCCACCATGTGCTTCATGTTTAGATCTCATGAGCTGCCCTACATGATTGAGATCACCGTTATGTAATTCTACATGTTTGGTTTGTTGGGATCCGATGAATATTGGTGTTATGATTGAGTTGCTATACTGAAATATATCTTTTGTTATCTCTATATTATTTATGATCTTGCATGCTCTCCGTTGTTAGTAGCTATCTTGGCTGAGTAGTTGCTAGTGACTCCAAGAGGGGGTATTTATGCTCGATAGTGGGTTCATGCCTCTATTTAACCTGGGGGAGTGACAGAAACCTCTAAGGTTGTAGATGTGTTGTTGCTACTAGGGAGAAAACAACATTCATATGCTCAAGGGCATATGCTTTGTTTACATTACACACTTTGCTTAATGCAATTATCTGTTGTTCGCAACTTAATACTTGTGGAGTTCTCGGATTGATTCGCCACAAGTGGATTATTAGTCATAGATGCAGTTGGATGGCGGTCTATGTATTTTGTTGTAATGCCCAGAGTAAATCTCTTAGTGATCTTCTTGACATATCACGTTTATCTTTATTCTATCAATTTCCCAACTGTAATTTGTTTACCCAGCATGTGTTATTTATCTTATGGAGAGACACCACTAGTGAACTGTGGACCCCGGTCCTATTTCCATCATATTGCTATCACATGTTTACTTTACTTGCACTGTTTACTTTACTCGCATACTTTCTACTGTTTTCCACTCGATACGCTCATAACCTTTCTTTCAAGCAAACCGGTGAGATTGACAACCTCATCGTAAGTTGGGAACAAAGTACTTGGTTGTGTTGTGTGCAGGTTCCGCGTTACTACTGGCCGAAGACGAGTCAACAAGTGTCGTAAACAGCGCCCTTGTTGGAGTGCTATTAAGCCGGTCTGCATCACCTTCAGTCGTTTGTCTCTCCTCTCTAAGAACGATAAACCTTGGTTTCTTAACTGAGGGAAAACTAGCTGCTATACTCATCATACCTTCCTCTTGGGGTTCCCAACTGGCTGGTCATTCACCACGCACAAGGAATCTTCTGGTGCTGTTGACAAGGACTTGAAGAATAAGAAGCTCCTACATCAATTACATTCTCCCACATCAACTTGACCCCAGCAGCAACAAGTTTTCTGGCGCCGTTGCCGGGGAGGAAGTAGAAGACTTCTGCGAGGGGAGTTTTTCGCACGCACATCCTTTACTTTGTTATTGTTTTGCTTTACTTTATTTATTTTACCTGCATCGTTTTATATCAAAAACCCAAAAAAATTAGAATCCTTGGTAGTTGTTATTTCTTTACTTTTAGTTCATCATGTTGATCCCTAAGTACGTTCTGGAGGACCTCTCAGTAGGTAGTGATTCAATTATTGGAAAAAGTAACATTGAGGAGTTCTTTACTCACATTAGTATGCATGAGGAAGTTGAGGAGAAATCTTTGGTTGAGCTAGCTCCTAGTATTGAAGTTGCTTCTGCTTATTTGATTCACATGTTGGAAACTAGGTTTGCTAGTCTTAATCCTTTTATGCAATACATGTTCCTTAAGCTTCATGAAATTGAAGATCCTGAAAAGAAAACTTTTATTTTGGAAGCTTTGCGCTTAGAATTTAAAGATGTCGTTATTGAAGCTAGAAAAGTTCTTAAACGTTTTAATAAACTTGGTTCACCTATAAAGGTTATTAGTACAAACGATGAAGGAGCCGAAATACCTATACCTAGCAAGCTCTTGGGATTATGTGAAGCTTTCGAAAATAATTTTGACTGGATCTGTCCCAAAAATCTTTTTTGTGATTTGAGTGAACCAAAGCGTGATCACAAAGGGGCTTCTAAAACTTATGTGGATGAAATACAATGCCTTATTGACAAGACCTCTGCAGTTGATCTTAATGCTTCTTCTGAAAATACTTGATTCGCAATTTTCAGCGCCTAGCTCAAAGGCGTTAAAGAAAAGCACTCTTGGGAGATAACCCAATGTTTTATTTCCAGTACTTTTTCTTTTATTTGAGTCTTGGAAGTCATTACTACTGTAATGACCGCTCCTTATCCTTTTTATTTTGTTTTTGTGCCAAGAGAAGCCTCTAATTCGAGTGAGGTAAAGATTTGGGGATGTTGCTGTCCTAAAACTGTTTTCGGTGCTGCACCGTAAAAATTCGTATAAATTCTCTGTATATCTTTTGGACTTGTGATTTCTTGTGCATATGCCCCAGGTTATATCCAAACTTTTGTTAGTTGAACACTTTTTGATTTGAGTAACAGAGAACCCCTCAAAAATTCGGCCTTTGTCAGCTGTTCAGTTTTGAGAGATTTCTGCCAATATTTGTGTTTGCCACTTAATCGCTTTCTTTTGAGTTCTTTTGATCATGGAACTTTTGGGGAAGTTGCTACAGCAGTATTTACTATATATGTGGTGGATTTGAGTTGAAACCTGAAGCAAAAAGAGGTTGATTATATGTTATGTTACACTAATGTTGCTAATAGATTTGTGTTTAGTTTTGTATGAAGGAAGTTTTCAAGTGTAGGGATTGGAGAATGATGAGATGAGTTGAAGAATGGACAAAAGCTCAAGCTTGGGGATTCCCATGCATCACTCCAAGAAATATCCAAGAAGTACAAGCGTCAAAGCTTGGGGATGCCCCCGAGGCACCCCTTCTTCATCGGCAAAAATCAGGTCACCTTTCAAGACACTATATTTTTATTGCTTCATGCACTATGTGTTTTTCTTGGAGCGTCAGTTGTTTTAGTTTTCTTAGTTAGTTTGTTTTGTTTGCTGCAATAAGTGGTTGGACCCCAACAAATTTCCTTTGGAGGAGATGTACTCGTTTTCATTTGTCAAGAACACTCCATTTTTCATTCTTACAATTTCACCGGGTGTTCTTCTTTTTCTGCTACTGCTTTTGGTTTCCGTTTTCGCCTTGATTTGCATTCAGACCTTGTTATATCTCTTCATCAAGGTGTATTTTTGCCTCTGATATTTATTGGTTTTCATCAAAAGAGGTGTCTTTAAAAATTTCAAATGGTGTTGGAAAAGAGAAAAAGCTTTATGCAAAATAGTGGTACAAGAAGGAGCTTGTGTAGACTGCGCTTAGGATTTTTCATGTCATGCTTGATGTCTTTTTGATAGTATGCTTAGTGGTTTTGCTGTAGCATGACTTGTCTCAAATAACTGAGATTGCTTAATGAGCCTTTGAAAAAATCATGCGTTGTTTTTATTGTATGGAAGCATTATTTTGGTTTTCTCCTTGATGCCTTATTTGGGTTGACTTGGCGCATGCTCACACATGTTAGACTCTTACAAAGTCGCCAATAGCATCTATGATCATTTAGTTTTTGACTTTTGATGACATCTTATGCTTCTTTTAATGTCGCTTTGCATGATTATGGCTATTATTGCTCTCTTAGTTGGTCGCTCCCAGTCTTTTGCTAGCCCTCGCCTTGTACTGAGTATGAGCTCTACTCGTGCATCCAACTCCTAAAAGCCAAAGTCTTCCAAATTGTCCACCATACATACCTACTAGCAATTTGCTATTCCAACTAAATTTGACTTGCTTTTATTTTCTCTTTAAATTAAACTCTTACCAGTGTTATGCGAAATTCGGTCAGTAAAGCTCTCACGAACCGGAAGGCGCACTTTACTTTACCAGTGTTATGCTTGCAAGTTGTAAGTTGAAGACTAACCCAGCCATGCAGTCATGGGCAAGCTTTCAACATTGCACTTCTTATTTGAGTTGATATCGTGATCTTTTGTTTATGGATGCCCGCGGTGTGAAATGAATTGGGAATCTTGTGGGGATCATGGAGTTTGTATATGTGTTAGAGAAATGCCGGGCCGCTAATCTAAGCCATACATAATTCATGGTGGAAATTTGCAGCATACCCATGGTGAACATTCGACGACGCATCTCACAATAAAAAGCTAAACAAATGGCAAATAAAAGAGATGTCGAGGTGTTCATTATCTGCTTGTCCTGTTATTTTGATGTTGGCTTGTTCCATGTCATCGGGCACGGAGGTACCCCATTGGAGGTTCTCAATGATATGCATATATTTACAATGATAACAGCCTTGCTTGGGACTCTAAGTAAAGTAGCATGAGGTTTGGGTACTTGTATTCATGGGACACGAGGTTTTCAACTTATGATTTGTCAAGCATATGCATCATAATTGCTCTCGCATTAACTTTAACCATTCAAGATGCTTATGATGGGGGCAATGAGAGCTCAAAGCCGGTAAGTACCATAATTTTTGAAGGTTATAAAACTTGCAATCACTGCTTCCCTCTGCGAAGGGCCTTTCTTCTACTTTTATGTTGAGTCACCACCTTTTACCTTTATGCACCATTAAGAGAGCATAGTTGTCATTCTTAGTATAATGTGCATTGTCCCAAAGTTTTCATTGATTGATTCATATTGTTGGTTTCACTTGTTCTTAAATTATTTGTATCTAGTCGCCCTCTTAAACTTGAAGGTGTCCTATGCATTTATGTTTTGCTCTCTTTGAAGGACAAGCTGAAAACCATTTGTATGTTTTTCCTTATGATTTGAACACACGTTTGACTTTCATTGTTTCATTTTCATGATCTTTTGTTTATGTTCATTTGCATGTTTACAACATGGTTGCTAAGTTCTTATTGTCAAGATTATATCTTTCATGCCCATGTTTTAAGTTCTTATGATCCCAGCTCACAAATGCTTACATATATGATCAAGATTGTGTAGGTGCATGTCACCTCAAAAATTATTCTTTTGTTATCACTTACCTACTTGAGGACGAGCAGGAGTTAAGCTTGGGGATGCTTGATACGTCTCCAATGTATCTATAATTTTTGATGCTCCATGCTTGTTTTTACACCATTTGCCCAATGTTTCGTTACACTTCGTGGCACTTTTATGCATTTTCTGGAACTAACCTATTAACAAGTTGCCACAGTGCCAGTTCCCTGTTTTCTGTTGTTTTTGTGTTTTAGAAGTGATACACAGGAAATATTCTCGGAATTGGACGAAACAAGTTCCTAAAGTCTTATTTTGTCCGGGAGCTTCCAAAGATCCGAAGGAGAGTAGGAGGGGGCCACAGGGGCCCCACACACCAGGCCGGCGTGGCCAGGGCCTGGGCCGCGCCAGCCAGGTGTGAGGCCACCTGGCCCCACCTCTGACATCGCCCCTTCGCCTATAAAGACCCCCCGACGGGAAAAACCTAAGTACCCGATCACTTTTCCAGAACACATCGCGATCCGCCGCCGCCATCGACCCGAAGATCGGGAGGGTCCAGAAGCTCTTCCCGACACCCTGCCGGAGAGGGGAATCGCCACCGGAGGTCTTCTTCATCGCCATGCTTGCCTCCGGAGCGATGAGTGAGTAGTCTACCTTGGACTATGGGTCCATAGCAGTAGCTAGATGGTTGTCTTCTCCACCATGTGCTTCATGTTTAGATCTCATGAGCTGCCCTACATGATTGAGATCACCGTTATGTAATTCTACATGTTTGGTTTGTTGGGATCCGATGAATATTGGTGTTATGATTGAGTTGCTGTACTGAAATATATCTTTTGTTATCTCTATGTTGTTTATGATCTGGCATGCTCTCCGTTGTTAGTAGCTATCTTGGCCGAGTAGTTGCTAGTGACTCCAAGAGGGGGTATTTATGCTCGATAGTGGGTTCATGCCTCTATTTAACCTGGGGGAGTGACAGAAACCTCTAAGGTTGTAGATGTGCTGTTGCTACTAGGGAGAAAACAATATTCATATGCTCAAGGGCATATGCTTTGTTTACATTACACACTTTGCTTAATGCAATTATCTGTTGTTCGCAACTTAATACTTATGGAGTTCTCGGATTGATTCGCCACAAGTGGATTATTAGTCATAGATGCAGTTGGATGGCGGTCTATGTATTTTGTTGTAATGCCCAGAGTAAATCTCATAGTGATCTTCTTGACATATCACGTTTATCTTTATTCTATCAATTGCCCAACTGTAATTTGTTTACCCAGCATGTGTTATTTATCTTATGGAGAGACACCACTAGTGAACTGTGGACCCCGGTCCTATTTCCATCATATTGCTATCACCTGTTTACTTTACTCGCACTGTTTACTTTACTCGCATACTTTCTACTATTTTCCACTCGATACGCTCATAACCTTTGTTTCAAGCAAACCGGTGAGATTGACAACCTTATCGTAAGTTGGGAACAAAGTACTTGGTTGTGTTGTGTGCAGGTTCCGCGTTGCTACTGGCCGAAGACGAGTCAACAAGTGTCGTAAACGGCGCCCTTGTTGGAGTGCTATTAAGCCAGTCTGCATCACCTTCAGTCGTTTGTCTCTCCTCTCCAAGAACGATAAACCTTGGTTTCTTAATTGAGGGAAAACTAGCTGCTATACTCATCATACCTTCCTCTTGGGGTTCCCAACTGGCTGGTCATTCACCACGCACAAGGAATCTTCTGGTGCTGTTGACAAGGACTTGAAGAATAAGAAGCTCCTACATCAATTACATTCTCCCACGTCAACTTGACCCCAGCAGCAGCCCCTAAAACAAGAATGCAACCAAATGCCAGAAACTGCTGAACAATAGGAGGGTCCAGGAAGGCAGAACAGCCGCCATCTGATCTCCCATTAGAACCAAGAACCTACAGGACCAAATCAATTGTACAGGACCATGGTGGCCCACCCTCCAAATCCTGAACACACGAACCGACCTGGCTTATCTGAACACCATCGTGATTGACCTCCCTAACACAACCATACCGTGCGCAGGGAAGCACTAATCTAAACCAAACCGGAGAGGAAAAATAGAACGCACAAAACAAGAGGGGAAAGAGGGAAGCTTCCAAACCTCTGAGGAAGAAGAAGCGCAGCAAACCAATGCCAGCTGATTGCCTAGTTGACGAGGGAGATTATTCTTCCTTGTTCCCCGGCAATAGTCCTTGTGCGTGGTGAATGACCAGCCCGTTGGGAACCCCAAGAGGAAGGTGTGATGAGTATAGCAGCTGGTTTTCCCTCAGTTAAGAAACCAAGGTATGTCGATCTTGGAGAGGAGATACAAACGACTGAAGGTGATGCTTGCTAGTTTGCGACAGCTTCGGACAATTTATATATGGCGCCTCGTCCAAGCTTTGCTTGCTAGCTCCAACGCGGAACCTGCACACACACAACCAAATACTTTGTTCCCAACTTACGATGAGGTTTTCAATCTCACCGGTTTGCTTGAAACAAAGGTTATGAGCGTATCGAGTGGAAAATAGTAGAGTATGCGAGTAAAGTAAACAGTGCGAGTAAAGTAAACAGGTGATAGAAATATGATGGAAATAGGACCGGGATCCACAGTTCACTAGTGGTGTCTCTCCATAAGATAAATAACACATGCTGGGTAAACAAATTACAGTTGGGCAATTGATAGAATAAAGATAAACGTGATATGTCAAGAAGATCACTATGAGATTTACTCTGGGCATTACAACAAAATACATAGACCGCCATCCAACTGCATCTATGACTAATAATCCACTTGTGGCGAATCAATCCGAGAACTCCACAAGTATTAAGTTGCGAACAACAGATAATTGCATTAAGCAAAGTGTGTAATGTAAACAAAGCATATGCCCTTGAGCATATGAATGTTGTTTTCTCCCTAGTAGCAACATCACATTTACAACCTTAGAGGTTTTTGTCACTCCCCCAGTTTAAATAGAGGCATGAACCCACTATCGAGCATAAATACCCCCTCTTGGAGTCACTAGCAACTACTCGGCCAAGATAGCTACTAACAACAGAGAGCATGCAAGATCATAAACAACATAGAGATAACAAAAGATATAATTCAGTATAGCAACTCAATCATAACACCAATATTCATCAGATCCCAACAAACCAAACATGTAGAATTACATAACGGTGTTCTCAATCATGTAGGGCAGCTCATGAGATCTAAACATGAAGCACATGGTGGAGAAGACAACCATCTAGCTACTGCTATGGACCCATAGTCCAAGGTAGACTACTCACTCATCACTCCGAAGGCAAGCATGGTGATGAAGAAGACCTCTGGTGGCGATTCCCCTCTCCGGCAGGGTGCCGGGAAGAGCTTCTGGACCCTCCCGATCTTCGGGTCGACGGCGGCGGCGGATCGCGATGTGTTTGGGAAAATTGATCGGCTACTTAGGTTTTTTCCGTCGGGAGGTCTTTATAGGCGAAGGGGCAATGTCAGAGGTAGGGCCAGGTGGCCTCACACCTGGCTGGCGCGGCCCAGGCCCTGGCCGCGCCGGCCTGGTGTGTGGGGCCCCTGTGGCCCCCCTCCTACTCTTCTTCGGATCTCTGGAAGCTTCCGGGTAAAATAAGACTTCAAGAACTTGTTTCGTCTAATTCCAAGAATATTTCCTGTGTATCACTTCTGAAACACAAAAACAGCAAAAAATAGGGAACTGGCACTGTGGCGACTTGTTAGTAGGTTAGTTCCGGAAAATGCATAAAAGTGCCACTAAGTGTAACGAAACAGTAGGCAAATGGTGTAAAAACAAGCATGGAGCATCAAAAATTATAGATACGTTGGAGACGTATCAAGCATCCCCAAGCTTAACTCCTGCTCATCCTCGAGTAGGTAAGTGATAACAAAAGAATAATTTTTGAGGTGACATGCACCTACACAATCTTGATCATATATGTAAGCATTTGTGAGCTGGGATCATAAGAACTTAAAATATGGGCATGAAAATATAATCTTGACAATAGAAACTTAGCAACCATGTTGTAAACATGCAAATGAACACAAATAAAAGATCATGAAAATGAAACAATGAAAGTCAAACGTGTGTTCAAATCATAAGGAAAAACATACAAATGGTTTTCAGCTTGTCCTTCAAAGAGAGCAAAACATAAATGCATATGACACCTTCAAGTTTAAGAGGGTGACTAGATACAAATAATTTAAGAACAAGTGAAACCAACAATATGAATCAATCAATGAAAACTTTGGGACAATGCACATTATACTAAGAATGACAACTATGCTCTTTTAATGGTGCATAAAGATAGAAGGTGGTGACTCAACATAAAAGTGGAAGAAAGACCCTTCGCAGAGGGAAGCAGTGATTGCAAGTTTTATAACCTTCAAAAATTATGGTACTTACCGGCTTTGAGCTCTCATTGCCCCCATCATAAGCATCTTGAATGGTTAAAGTTAATGCGAGAACAATTATGATGCATATGCTTGACAAATCATAAGTTGAAAACCTCGTGTCCCGTGAATACGAGTACCCAAACCTCATGCTACTTTACTTAGAGTCCCAAGCAAGGCTCTTGTCATTGTAAATATATGCATATCATTGAGAACCACCAATGGGGTACCTCCATGCCCGATGACATGGAACAAGCCCACACCAAAATGACAGGACAAGCAGACAATGCACACCTCGATATCTCTTTTATTTGCCATTTGTTTAGCTTTTTATTGTGAGATGCGTCGTCGAATGTTCACCATGGGTATGCTGCAAATTTCCACCATGAATTACGCATGGCTTCGATTGGCGGCCCGGCGTTTCCCTAACACATATAAAAACTCCATGATCCCCACAAGATTCCCAATTCATTTCACACCGCGGGCATCCATAAACAAAAGATCACGATATCAACTCAAATAAGAAGTGCAATGTTGAAAGCTTGCCCATGACTGCATGGCTGGGCTAGTCTCCAACTTACAACTTGCAAGCATAACAACTCAACATAAGAGACCACAATATCAAATTTTTAAGAACAGGAAAAAGTAAAGTGTGCCTTCCAGTTCGTGAGAGCTTTACTGACCGAGTTTCGCATAACACTGGTAAGACTTTAATTTGAAGAGAAAATAAAAGCAAGTCAAATTTACTTGGAATAGAAAATTGCTAGTAGGTATGTATGGTGGACACTTTGGAAGACTTTGGCTTTTAGGAGTTGGATGCACGAGTAGAGCTCATACTCAGTACAAGGCGAGGGCTAGCAAAAGACTGGGAGCGACCAACTAAGAGAGCAATAATGGCCAAAATCATGCAAAGCGACAAAGCGATATTAAAAGAAGCATAAGATGGCATCAAAAGTCAAAAACTAAATGATCATAGAGGCTATTGGCGACTTTGTAAGAGTCTAACATGTGTGAGCATGCGCCAGGTCAACCCAAATAAAGCATCAAGGAGAAAACCAAAATAATGCTTCCATACAATAAAAACAACGCATGATTTTTTCAAATGCTCATTAAGCAATCTCAGTTATTTGAGACAAGTCATGCTACAACAAAACCACTAAGCATACTATCAAAAAGACATCAAGCATGACATGAAAAATCCTAAGCCGCAGTCTACACAAGCTCTTTCTTGTACCACTATTTTGCATAAAGCTTTTTCTCTTTTCCAACACCATTTGAAATTTTATAAACACCTCTTTTGATGAAAACCAATAAAGATCAGAGGCAAAAATACACCTTGATGAAAAGATATGACAAGGTCTGAACGCAAATCAAGGCGAAAACGAAAACCAAAAGCAGTAGCAGAAAAAGAAGAACACTCGATTTTTAATAAGAGTGAATTCTAGAGCATTCTTTCCAAATGAAAACGAGTACATCTCCTCCAAAATAAATTTGTTGGGGTCCAACCACTTATTGCAGCAAAAAAAACAAACTAACAAATAAAACTAAAACAACTCACGCTCCAAGAAAAACACATAGTGCATGAAGTAATAAAAATATAGTATCTTGAAAGGTGACCTGATTTTTGACAAATGAAGAAGGGGTGCCTCGGGGGCATCCCCAAGCTTTGACGCTTGTACTTCTTGGATATTTCTTGGAGTGATGCATGGGCATCCCCAAGCTTGAGCTTTTGTCCATTCTTCAACTCATCTCATCATTCTCCAATCCCTACACTTGAAAACTTCCTTCATACAAAACTAAACACAATTCTATTAGCAACATTAGTGTAGCATAACATATAATCAACCTCTTTTTTTTGCTTCAGGTTTCAACTCAAAACCACCACATATAAAGCAAATACTACTGTATAAACTTCCCCAAAAGTTCCGTGATCAAAAGAACTCAAAAGAAAGCGATAAAGTGGCAAACACAAATATTGGCAGAAATCTGTCAAAACAGAACAGCTGACAAAGGTCGAATTTTTGAGGGGTTTTCTGTTGCTCAAAGAAAAAAGTGTTCAACTAATGAAAGTTTGGATATAACCTGGGGCATATGCACAAGAAATCTCAGGTCGAAAAGATATACAGAGAATTTATACGAATTTTTACGGTGCAGCACCGAAAACAGTTTCAGGACAGCAACATCCCCAAATCTTTACCTCACTCAAATTAGAGGCTTCTCTTGGCACAAAAACAAAATAAACATGATAAGGAGCGGTCATTACAGTAGTAATGACTTCCAAAACTCAAATAAAAGAAAAAGTACTGAAAATAAAACATTGGGTTATCTCCCAAGAGTGCTTTTCTTTAACGCCTTTGAGCTAGGCACAGAAAATTGTGAATCAAGTAATATCAAGTGATGAAGCATCAAGCTCATAATTTGCTCTAAAAATAGAGTCAAAAAGTAATTTCTTCCTTTTCCTAGAGAAGTGTTCCATACCTTTCTTTAGTGGGAATTGATATTTGATAGTGCCTTCCCTCATATCAATGATGACACCTACAGTTCGAAGAAAAGGTCTTCCCAAAATAATAGGACATGAAGCATGGCATTCAACGTCCATAACAAGAAAATCAACGGAAACAAGGTTATTGTTAACCACAATAAGAACATCATTAATCCTTCCCAAAGGTTTCTTCTTAGCAACATCAGCAATAGGAACATCAAAATAACATTTTTCAAGCGGTGGTAAATCAAGCATGTCATAAATCTTTCTAGGCATGATAGAAATACTAGCACCTAGATCACATAAAGCATGGCAATCAAAACCATTAACATTCATATCAATGATGGGTTCCCAACCATCTTCTAACTTCTTGGGAATGGAAGCTTTTTGCTTCAACTTTTCATCCCTAATTTTCATGAGAGCATTGGTAATATGCTTAGTAAAAGTAACATTTAAAGAACTAGCATTGGGAGTCAAAGCAAGCTTTTGCAAGAACAAAATAACTTCAGATATATTGCAGCCATCGACATCAAAATCATTAAAAGAAGTAGAGCTATCATCTCCAACACTCCGAAAAATTTCAGCACTCTTTTGAGAAAAAGTTTTGGCAGTTTTAGGCTTTTTAACACAAGGAGTGGGGGTTTTCTCTACACCAATCAAAGTAAGAGGATAGCTAGCATTAGGAGCAACATCATTAGAGGTAGTAATGGTACATACCTTCATCTCTCTAGCCATCTCATCTTCTCTTTCCCACCTGGCATGCAACTCCGCTAACAATCTAATATTTTCATCAATTCCAACTTGAATAGCATTAGCGATAGCAAAAACATTGTTCTCTTTCACATCATTAGGCAACACTTTTACTTTTAGAAGTTCAACATCATGAGCAAGGCTATCAACTTTAGAAGCAAGCATATCAATTTTGCCTAACTTTTCCTCAACAGACTTGTTAAAAGCAGTTTGCTTACCGATGAAGTCCTTGAGCATTACCTCAAGCTCGGAGGGCACGGCCCTAGTGTTGTTGTAGGAACTACCATAAGAGTTACCATAACCATTACTAGAAGGATACGGCCTATAATTGTTACTAGCAAAATTGTTCCTATAAGCATTGTTGTTAAAATTATTATTTCTAATGAAGTTCACATCAACATGCTCTTCTTGAGCAACCAGAGAGGCTAAAGGAACATTATTAGGATCAACATGAGTCCTATCATTAGCAAGCATAGCCATAATGGTATCAATCTTATCACTCAAGAAAGAGGTTTCCTCAACAGAATTTACCTTCTTACCTTGTGGAGCTCTCTCAGTGTGCCATTCAGAATAATTTACCATCATGTTATCAAGTAGCTTTGTTGCGGCGCCCAAGGTAAGGGACATAAAAGTGCCTCCAGCAGCTGAATCAAGTAGGTTCCTTGAATAAAAATTCAGTCATGCATAAAAAGTTTGGACAATCATCCAAGTAGTCAGTCCATGAGTGGGGCAATTCTTTATCATAGATTTCATTCTTTCCCAGGCTTGAGCAACATGTTCATTATCAAACTGAGTAAACTTCATAATATTGCTACGCAGAGATATAATCTTAGCAGGAGGATAGTATCTACCAATAAAAGCATCCTTACACTTAGCCCATGAATCAATACTATTCTTAGTCAAAGACAGCAACCAATCTTTAGCTTTTCCTCTCAAAGAAAAAGGAAACAACTTGAGCTTAATAATATCACTTTCTATATCCTTATATTTCTGCATCTCACATAGCTCAACAAAATTGTTGAGATGAGGTGCAGCATCTTCAGTACTAGCACCAGAAAATTGTTCTTTCATAACAAGATTCAATAAAGCAGGCATAATCTCATAAAAGTTTGCAGCAGGAGCAGGTGGTGCAATAGGAGTGCAGATAAAATCACTATTGTTCGTGCTAGTAAAGTCACACAACTTGGTGTTTTGAGGATTGGCCATTTCAGCAAAACTAAAATAAACAAGTAAAAACAACTACCAAGGATTCTATTTTTTTTTGGGTTTTTGATAAAAAACGACGCAGGTAAAATAAATAAAGTAAAGCAAAACAATAACAAAGTAAAGGATGTGCGTGCGAAAACTCCCCTCGCAGAAGTCTTCTACTTCCTCCCCGGCAACGGCGCCAGAAAAACAGCTGATTGCCTAGTTGACGAGGGAGATTATTCTTCCTTGTTCCCCGGCAATAGTCCTTGTGCGTGGTGAGTGACCAGCCCGTTGGGAACCCCAAGAGGAAGGTGTGATGAGTATAGCAGCTGGTTTTACCTCAGTTAAGAAACCAAGGTATGTCGATCTTGGAGAGGAGATACAAACGACTGAAGGTGATGCTTGCTAGTTTGCAACAGCTTCGGACAATTTATATATGGCGCCTCGTCCAAGCTTTGCTTGCTAGCTGCAACGCGGAACCTGCACACACACAACCAAATACTTTGTTCCCAACTTACGATGAGGTTGTCAATCTCACCGGTTTGCTTGAAACAAAGGTTATGAGCGTATCGAGTGGAAAACAGTAGAGTATGCGAGTAAAGTAAACAGTGCGAGTAAAGTAAACAGGTGATAGCAATATGATGGAAATAGGACCGGGGTCCACAGTTCACTAGTGGTGTCTCTCCATAAGATAAATAACACATGCTGGGTAAACAAATTATAGTTGGGCAATTGATAGAATAAAGATAAACGTGATATGTCAAAAAGATCACTATGAGATTTACTCTGGGCATTACAACAAAATACATAGACCGCCATCCAACTGCATCTATGACTAATAATCCACTTGTGGCGAATCAATCCGAGAACTTCACAAGTATTAAGTTGCGAACAATAGACAATTGCATTAAGCAAAGTGTGTAATTTAAACAAAGCATAAGCCCTTGAGCATATGAATGTTGTTTTCTCCCTAGTAGCAACAGCACATCTACAACCTTAGAGGTTTCTGTCACTCCCCCAGGTTAAATAGAGGCATGAACCCACTATCGAGCATAAATACCCCCTCTTGGAGTCACTAGCAACTACTCGGCCAAGATAGCTACTAACAATGGAGAGCATGCAAGATCATAAACAACATAGAGATAACAAAAGATATAATTCAGTACAGCAACTCAATCATAACACCAATATTCATCGGATCCCAACAAACCAAACATGTAGAATTACATAACGGTGATCTCAATCATGTAGGGCAGCTCATGAGATCTAAATATGAAGCACATGGTGGAGAAGACAACCATCTAGCTACTGCTATGGACCCATAGTCCAAGGTAGACTACTCACTCATCACTCCGGAGGCAAGCATGGCGATGAAGAAGACCTCTGGTGGCGATTCCCCTCTCCGGCAGGGTGCCGGGAAGAGCTTCTGGACCCTCCCAATCTTCGGATCGACGGTGGCGGCGGATCGCAATGTGTTCTAGAAAATTGATCGGCTACTTAGGTTTTTTTCGTCGGGGGGTCTTTATAGGCGAAGGGGCGATGTCAGAGGTGGGGCCAGGTGGCCTCACACCTGGCTGGCGCGGCCCAGGCCCTGGCCACGCCGGCCTGGTGTGTGGGGCCCCTGTGGCCCCCCTCCTACTCTCATTCGGATCTCTGGAAGCTTCCGGGTAAAATAAGACTTCAGGAACTTATTTCGTCCAATTCCGAGAATATTTCCTGTGTATCACTTCTGAAACACAAAAACAGCAGAAAACTGGGAACTGGCACTGTGGCGACTTGTTAGTAGGTTAGTTCCGGAAAATACATAAAAGTGCCACTAAGTGTAACGAAACAGTAGGCAAATGGTGTAAAAACAAGCATGGAGCATCAAAAATTATAGATACGTTGGAGACGTATCACCAGCCTGCCGGCAGCATCCGCAGCAGCGACGCCCCCGCAACAACGGCCGACGGAGAGCCGCATTCTTCCCGGCGGTGGTCTGGCTCGGCGGATTGGGTCCCGTGAGCTTCTGTGTGGCGGCGCGGCCGTTGGCCGTGGGGTGAGGTGGCAGCACGGATGGCCGGCGGCGCCGTTCGGCCCAGATCTGGGCCCATTTGGGCCCCATCTAGGTTGGGGCGGGCTGGCTGGTCTCCGCACTGTGCCGAGGCTCCCTGGAGGTGGAGGACGTGCGACGATGGGACTGGTGGTGGTGTTGCAGCTGGCTTGCTGCACCATGGCGACAGGGTCTTTGCGGGCTTGTTTGGGCCCGGTCGGGCTAGTAGGGGCCTGGTGTGACCTTGTTGCCGCGTCCGGTCAGCTACCGAGATGGCGGTGGAGGTAGTTCCCTCCGGCTCGGCTGTGATGCTGCTGTCCATGGTTCCGGTCCTATTTTCTGTCTTCTAGGCCTCGTGTCGGTGACCACGGTGAGACGACAAGGTTGGCGTAAGACCGTGATGGCGCATGTTGGTGGGCGGTAAGTTGGGTGGAACACTACGAATCGTCTTGGGTGGTGGTTTTTTGGGGGTTGAGAGAAATCCCTGTTGGTTTGTCTGACATCGACGCGGTGATGCCTGCGGGTGCCGCCTTCCTTCCTGAAGGGCGTCGGGTGTACCCCTTCCCCACTCCCCTCTATGTACCGGGGGTAACCCTAGGACTACTCCGGGCAGCAGCGGCGTTGTCGTCGTTTCTTTATTGAAGATGTTGCTTGGTACACGACGCTTTGATGTGCAAGGAGGGTGGTGGGAATTCTCTAGAGGGCACAGCGGTGGCGGGTCATCTTTGTTTCGTTGTTTTGTTGGTGTCGGCATTTATTTCTCTTTTCTTTCTCTATTTTTTTCTTTTGAGCTAGATTATGCTGCGACACTAGTAAATTTATTGTATCGCGTAGTTACTATATTAATATAGCGGGAGCGCCTAGATGGCGCTTTGTGTGATGGTTTCCGCCCCGACGCCCGCAGGCGTTCCCGGGTGGGCCGGCCCAATAAGGCCAAGCCTTTTTCTTTTTGCCTATTTTTTCTATAAATTTTGTTTAAATTGTAAATCTGTTCAAATTTAAGTTTTGTTAAATTCGGAATTTGTTCAAAACTGGAAGAAATTTAAATTCTAAAATCTGTTCAGATTCAAAAATGTTCAAATCCAAAGTTGTTCAAGTTCGAAAATGTTCAAATTTAAATTTGTTCAAATTTAAAAATGTTTGAAATTCGAAATCTATTCAATTTTTTAAAATAGTTCAATTTCGAAAAATCTATCTAAAATTGTTCAGATTCAAAAATGTTCAAATCCAAAATTGTTCAAATTTGAAAATGTTCAAATTTAAATTTGTTCAATTTTAAAATTGTTCAAATTTAAAAATGTTCAAAATTCGAAATCTGTTCAATTTTTGTTAATACTTCAATTTCGAAAAAATCTGTTCAAATTAGAAAAACGAAAAAATAAAATAAAACAGAAACAAAAACCAGAAAAACTGAAAAAACCCGAACCAGAAACAAAAAACCAGTTAAACAAGTAAAAATCCGTCCGGAATATACTAGAAGGTTCCTAAAACCGGACTCAGAAAAGAACGCTTATTGGGCCGGCCCAAGAGGATCAAACAGTGAGCGTAAAGTCGAAAATCATCACTACGGGCGGAGACTAGGATTCACCTAATATAGCGGAGCGGAAGTATTCCGTGAGCTAAGGCAGATATGGCTAAACTGTTAATGTCCAACTTACTGAACGGCCCAAGCCAGGAAACTTCAGCCCAAAAAATCATTCGCATGACCGGGAGTAAACTAGACACAATCGAGCAATCGATCCACCATACACTATGCGATTTGCCTTTTCCGTTCCGCGCCGCCGCACTAGGCTCTGTGGAGCGTCGCCGCTGATCGTAACCGGCGAGTGGCGGAGGCATGCTTGCCGCGCCCACGTACACGTAAATACGACCATCGACCAGGCGATCTGCTGCAAATTGGCAAACGTCTCCCGCATCTCCAATCGATCTCACTCTCGTGAAGTCACCCTAAACTGTCCCCAAGGTATGTGTATCCTAGAGATGTACTGATTTGCGTTTGGATCGTACAAACTACTTCAAAATATTTGATAACCATCTTTGTAATCTAATATCTTCTTGTTAGATCAGTTGTAAATTACATATTTTTCAAGACCATCTTTGTAATCTATTGATGTATATATTGGAGAGAGATAATTGTAAAATTCATCATAGAGTAGATGAGATTATCGATATGTTTAATGGCCTGCAGGATGTGGCGTAGAAGTGCATTTAAAATGGTAGAAACGGTACTCTTTATTGAAAATATAGCTCTGTATTTAAGACTTGCACATATTTTTATGTCACTCTTGTGCAGGTTATTGTCTACTTCGCCCCCCACCCCCATGGTCAAATCCTGGATTCGCCCCTGCAGCGAAGTCTTAGGACCTCAGCGCCCCTGCTCGACATGGTGTCGGCGCTCTAGCCGACCCACGACTGCCTAGGTCGCTATTGACTTGCCCGTGCCCACCTCCGACGCACTCCCTGCCCATGGCCACCGCATCAAGATTGCCATTGACGCGCTCAACGCACACGCGCCAACCTCGACGTGATCCCCATCTACTGCCGTAGTGCCGCCGCCTCGATGCCGCCATCGACGAGCCTTCCTCTGACTCGTGATGTTGCCAATCCGAACATCGTCGCTGTCTCTGGCTAGCTGCTTCTTTGGACGTTGGCACCTTCATTGCCTCTCCTCGCAGTACCTCCTCGTCCTTCCGCACGCCACCGCCGCCGCGTTTCAAGGTCACACTGAAGCATGCTGCCTCGCCTTCTAAGGACCGGGTCGCCTCCCGTGTAGGTCCCCGACATCTACCTTCTATGTCGTTGCTGGCGTCTCTCCTTCCAAGACTCCTCCAGTACAACCGTACAGAAACCACCCCGGCCCCGTCCCGCAAGAACTGCATGACCGCCGCATCCTATAACATGGTAGCTGAGCCTCCTCCTTTAGGTGTCCTGGTTCATCCTCCTCTCTACATATTTATTCTCCAAGTTCTTTTATTTGATCGAACTTCTCACAGGACATGCTCTGCATTGCAAATGGCGTGGCCACAGGAGGTTTAGCCATTTAGGGGCAACCTCCACCACTTGAGAGGAGGTAAGCTTTATTTGTGTTTGTTATTTTTCAGGATTTCCTATAGTTTGGTGAAATAATCATGTTGTTGACTGCTTACGAGAGTACATAGGCCCCATGCTAAATATTGAAGAGGTGTATATCCTTCTGGATATATTTCAAAAAATACCTATTCTAAGTTTTGAGGAGCACACGAAACTGCTCTGCCATTATGGCAGAAATTTATGGTGTTTTTATTGGTATGATAGCGTCTTCTTCTTCATATGGAATTTTGTGAGTTATCCCCTTTCTCTTATATATTGTTTCCAAATTCAATATGTAAGCGCCATTTTTAATTTTTAATTATATGCTTGAATAGATTATTCTATGATCTCATAGATTCCTACAAAATTATGTGGAAAATCGTATTCAATAAAATGTATTTTTGAATGGTTTGTTGACATCGACAAAGTAGTAGAACCGATGATTTACAATTGCATTTGCACATTATGGAAACAAGGATGGCTCAGAGTTGGGCAATGGTTGCGGGACGCTTGGAGTCATGCGCGGCGTGGGTGTTGACACGTGTGGGCCCATGGTATCATAAGCATTCACAATATGGTTTGAAAGATCATCTCCAATGCATACCGATCTGATGGCACTGCCTCCTCATGGATGCTCCTCGCCATCAGCCTCTCATGTCTTCACATGGGTCCTTGCCATTCTGCCTGCATTGCAGATGGACATCAACTTGCAAGGTTTGTTGATTGAGCTCTTTTAACATGCTCCGTCTTACCCTCAGGGGTAAGAGGGCTATTTTAATCTGGTCGTCCATTGATCGAGGGTATAATTGACCACATAATTGCTTGAACTTATGGAAAGTTTGGTGAACCTGAAATGATTCAAAAATAATTTATTGCTCCCTTTTCTACCGTACCAAAGATTCACAATAATGTTTACTTATATTACTTTACTATGGAGCGCGCTGGTTTCTCGAGCTCCCTACGTCAGATCCGCCTCACGTGGTGTGGAAGGAATCTAAGGAAGACGGCGGCTCGCCGGATCGACGAGCAAGAGGATGAGGACCATCCCCAGATAACATTTTGAAGAGTGAGAAATTCTGTGGATCTGGTCGGCTGCCTCGATAAGCACTCCGGCTCTATCGACCTTGCACACCACTGCACCAGAAGGTCACCCTCCGATGTAACCTGGTACAACCCATAAATACTGGTACTTATATGCACTTACGTCGCATGCATTTTTCTTATTGATTTTTATGAAACTGTGGTTGACTAGCTCAAGAAATTTATCTAGGATGATGTTTCGCTTCCATAACACTGACTTAGAAGTATTACCATATTTGGTAGGGATTTTTCGCTAAAACTATTGTATTTAAGTCAAATACACCCTTGTGAAATAAAGCAACAAATATTGTAAGGACGGTGTGCATGGTGATAGGGAGGGAGAGATGAATCAATTGAGACTGTAACATCCCTAGAGATATACTAGAGTTTTTATGTGTCTATCTTCAGGGAATTTGCTTTGGTCCTAATTCTTCATTATAGAGCTCCCTAGAGATATACTAGAGTTTTTCTGTGTCTATCTTCAGGGAATTTGCTTTGGTCCTCTGAAGCAAACATATCTGTTAATTCTTCATTATAGAGCTCCAAGAAGGTTGCTTTCATGCTATCGTCATCCTTCTGCGTTTCCAATATATTGAAGATATAACGCACTGCTCTTGGCATGACACACCCACCTAAAAAGGCAGATGAGGCGAATTATTCACTTGTTGCATGTAACTTTTGAAGCAATTTTATATTTAGTACCTTCTGCATTATCTCCCCCTCCATGGTATAGGTTTTCCCGGTCCAAGTTTGCCCAAGGAAAATACAGTACAACTATAGCCTTTAAGGACATCGTTGACGATCGGTGCAACAACATGATCATATATTGCCCTCTGCTGGGATTTTGTGCCGAATACCTAGTATCGAACAATAACCGTACATCAAAGAAAATTCATGTGAGTCAAGTTTGCATCTATGTAATGACCATATTACAGAATTTGAAAGGACAAGGTTTTGATCCTTTAGAATGAGCCATAAAGTAATGTCGACAATTGTATGATTGAACAGGCATGCCATGTACGGTTAGTGTTCGATACCCGATATTCGGCCCAAAATCCCAGCAGAGGGCAATAATGATCATGTTGTTGCACCGATCGTCAACAACGATGTCCTTCAAGGCTATTAATTTACTGTATTTTCCTTTAGGCAAAATGGGCTGGGAAACCCTATACCATGGAGGGGGAGATAATGCAAAAGGTACTAAAAAATAAAATTGATTGAAGCGAGTGAGTAATTCGCCTCGTCTGCCTTTTTACGTGGGTGAATTGCCAGCTACTGCTGGTGTCATGCCAAGAGCAGCGCGCCATATCTTTGATATATTGGAAGCACAGACTATAGCATGAAAGCAACCTTTTGGAGCTCTATAACGAAGAATTAACAGATTTGTTGGCTTCAGAGGACCAACGCAAATTACCTGAAGATAGAGACATAAAAAGTCTACTATATCTCTTATGGGAGATGGCAAGGGCGGGGCGGTCATAAGAGGCCTTGAAGAATTTGTTGCCTGCAATCCTGGTGAGATATACTCGTAGTCTTTTAGAGCAAGGATCAGCTAGGAGACGCATTGCCGACACTGCGCTGAATAAGCAAAGCAGGTCAATGACCATTTCAATCTTTTTTATGGGTGCCAAAAGGGATGTCTTGGATACTGAGCATTTTGCATCCCGTACTTGTAGCCGATCACATTCTGCCTTTTCGATATACATCCATGTCAAAGTAACAACAATAGGGAATCAAGAACTCGTGAAGTGTCGGAGGTTGAACCTTGTAGACTTAGCAGGATCAGAGAGTATAGCACGACGATCAGGTGCAAAAGAGGTACTTGGTTCTCTTGCAAGCTAACAAATGATTACATTATCTGTTCCTTATAATCTATCCTTTTGGGCTGCTTGGGTTTAGTTTTTTTTTTCTAAATGGGCAGCCCAGCCTCTGCATCGAAGAGATGCATACGACCATCTTTTATTTCATTTATTCAACAAAGACCGGCGAAAAGCCTTACAATAATCATACAAACTGAAGCGACCACCAAACACAGGTGTCAAAGCACCACCAAACTAGTACAAACGCAAGAGAAATAGACAAGACCTTGTGCCTCGCCACCTCCATCGTCGACTCCCGGAATAATCCAAAGAAAGCGCCTTGTACGCAAGCTCTAGATGACACCTCCACCTCTCTCTCTCTCTCCACGAACCCATCTCCAGGGTGTTAGACCAAAGTGAAGCCTCTCACCAGGCTAGCCATCGACGCCACCATGGCGCCAGATGGTTCCTCCTCCCTGCGCACGCAACACAACTCACACCCTCCGTCGAGCTTCCACGACACCATGCCGTCAAAACCCACCATCGTCGATGCGGGAGGAGGCACGCCGCTCCCCCTGAGACCACCACTATCCAGTGTCTGCTCCAAAAATGATGCCCCCAGCGGGGAGAGCGGCACCATGCGTCATCATCGTTCGATCCAGGAGACCCAGATCTGGGTTTTCCCCCGGAGTAGCCCGGATAAGGTGTAGGCTGCATTAACAATGCCTTCAACAAGGTTAACGACGCGCAAGCGCCGTCATCGTCCACCATGACAAAAGTCTAGCGCAGTTTTCACCGGCAGCTGATGCGTGGTGAATGACCAGCCCGTTGGGAACCCCAAGAGGAAGGTGTGATGAGTATAGCAGCTAGTTTTCCATCAGTTAAGAAACCAAGGTTTATGTCGATCAGGAGAGAAAAGCAAACAATGCGACTGAAAGTGATGCTTGCTAGTTTGTGACAGCTTCGGACAATTTATATATGGCGCCTCGTCCAAGCTTTGCTTGCTAGCTGCAACGCGGAACCTGCACACACACAACCAAGTACTTTGTTCCCAACTTACGATGAGGTTGTCAATCTCACCGGTTTGCTTGAAACAAAGGTTATGAGCGTATCGAGTGGAAAACAGTAGAAGTATGCGAGTAAAGTAAACAGTGTGAGTAAAGTAAACAGGTGATAGCAATATGATGGAAATAGGACCGGGGTCCACAGTTCACTAGTGGTGTCTCTCCATAAGATAAATAACACATGCTGGGTAAACAAATTACAGTTGAGCAATTGATAGAATAAAGATAAACGTGATATGTCAAGAAGATCACTATGAGATTTACTCTGGGCATTACAACAAAATACATAGACCACCATCCAACTGCATCTATGACTAATAATCCACTTGTGGCGAATCAATCCGAGAACTCCACAAGTATTAAGTTGCAAACAACAGATAATTGCATTAAGCAAAGTGTGTAATGTAAACAAAGCATATGCCCTTGAGCATATGAATGTTGTTTTCTCCCTAGTAGCAACAGCACATCTACAACCTTAGAGGTTTCTGTCACTCCCCCAGGTTAAATAGAGGCATGAACCCACTATCGAGCATAAATACCCCCTCTTGGAGTCACTAGCAACTACTCGGCCAAGATAGCTACTAACAACGGAGAGCATGCAAGATCATAAACAACATAGAGCTAACAAAAGATATATTTCAGTATAGCAACTCAATCATAACACCAATATTCATCGGATCCCAACAAACCAAACATGTAGAATTACATAACGGTGATCTCAATCATGTAGGGCAGCTCATGAGATCTAAATATGAAGCACATGGTGGAGAAGACAACTATCTAGCTACTGCTATGGACCCATAGTCCAAGGTAGACTACTCACTCATCGCTCCGGAGGCAAGCATGGCGATGAAGAAGACCTCCGGTGGCGATTCCCCTCTCCGGCAGGGTGCCGGGAAGAGCTTCTGGACCCTCCCGATCTCGGGTCGATGACGGCGGCGGATCACGATGTGTTTCTGGAAAATAGATCGGGTACTTAGGTTTTTTCCGTCGGGAGGTCTTTATAGGCGAAGGGGCGATGTCAGAGGTGGAGCCAGGTGGCCTCACACCATGGCGGCGCGGCCCAGGCCCTGGCCGTGCCAGCCTGGTGTGTGGGGCCCCTGTGGCTCCCCTCCTACTCCTCTTCGGATCTCTGGAAGCTTTTGGGTAAAATAAGACTTCAAGAACTTGTTTCGTCCAATTCTGAGAATATTTCCTGTGTATCACTTCTGAAACATAAAAACAGCAGAAAACAGGGAACTGGCACTGTGGCGACTTGTTAATAAGTTAGTTCCGGAAAATGCATAAAAGTGCCACTAAGTGTAACGAAACATTAGGCAAATGGTGTAAAAACAAGCATGGAGCATCAAAAATTATAGATACGTTTGAGACGTATCAAGCATCCCCAAGCTTAACTCCTGCTCGTCCTCGAGTAGGTAAGTGATAACAAAAGAATAATTTTTGAGGTGACATGCACCTACACAATCTTGATCATATATTTAAGCATTTGTGAGTTGGGATCATAAGAACTTAAAACATGGACATGAAGATATAATCTTGACAATAAGAACTTAGCAACCAAGTTGTAAACATGCAAATGAACACAAACAAAAGATCATGAAAATGAAACAATGAAAGTTAAACGTGTGTTCAAATCATAAGGAAAACATACAAATGGTTTTCAGCTTGTCCTTCATAGAGAGCAAAACATAAATGCATAGGACACCTTCAAGTTTAAGAGGGTGACTAGATACAAATAATTTGAGAACAAGTGAAACCAACAATATGAATCAATCAATGAAAACTTTGGGACAATGCACATTATACTAAGAATGACAACTTTTCTCTCTTAATGGTGCATAAAGATAGAAGGTGGTGACTCAACATAAAAGTAGAAGAAAGGCCCTTCGCAGAGGGAAGCAGTGATTGCAAGTTTTATAACCTTCAAAAATTATGTTACTTATCGGCTTTGAGCTCTCATTGCCCCCATCATAAGCATCTTGAATGGTTAAAGTTAATGCGAGAACAATTATGATGCATATGCTTGACAAATCATAAGTTGAAAACCTCGTGTCCCGTGAATACGAGTACCCAAACCTCATGCTACTTTACTTAGAGTCCCAAGCAAGGCTCTTGTCATTGTAAATATACATGTATCATCGAGAACCGCCAATGGGGTACCTCCGTGCCCGATGATATGGAACAAGCCCACATCAAAATGATAGGACAAGCAGACAATGAACACCTCAACATCTCTTTTATTTGCCATTTGTTTAGCTTTTTATTGTGAGATGCGTCGTGACTTAGATTAGCGGCCCGGTGTTTCCCTAACACATATACAAACTCCATGATCCCCACAAGATTCCCAATTCATTTCACACCGCGGGCATCCATAAACAAAAGATCACGATATCAACTCAAATAAGAAGTGCAATGTTGAAAGCTTGCCCATGACTGCATGGCTGGGCTAGTCTCCAATTTACAACTTGCAAGCATAACAACTCAACATAAGAGACCACAATGTCAAATTTTTAAGAACAGGAAAAAGTAAAGTGTGCCTTCCGGTTCGTGAGAGCTTTACTGACCGAATTTCGCATAACACTGGTAAGAGTTTAATTTGAAAAGAAAATAAAAGCAAGTCAAATTTACTTGGAATAGCAAATTGCTAGTAGGTATGTATGGTGGACACTTTGGAAAACTTTGGCTTTTAGGAGTTGGATGCAAAAGATCGGGAGCGACCAACTAAGAGAGCAATAATGGCCATAATCATGCAAAGCGACAAAGCGACATTAAAAGAAGCATAAGATGGCATCAAAAGTCAAAAACTAAATGATCATGAAGGCTATTGGCGACTTTGTAAGAGTCTAACATGTGTGAGCATGCGCCAAGTCAACCCAAATAAAGCATCAAGGAGAAAACCAAAATAATGCTTCCATACAATTAAAACAACGCATGATTTTTTCAAAGGCTCATTAAGCAATCTCAGTTGTTTGAGACAAGTCATGCTACAGCAAAACCGCTAAGCATACTATCAAAAAGACATCAAGCATGATATGAAAAAGCCTAAGCCGCAGTCTACACAAGCTCCTTCTTGTACCACTATTTTGCATAAAGCTTTTTCTCTTTTCCAACACCATTTGAAACTTTTATAAACACCTCTTTTGATGAATACCAATAAAGATCAGAGGCAAAAATACACCTTGATGAAAAGATATGACAAGGTCTGAATGCAAATCAAGGCAAAAACGAAAACCAAAAGCAGTAGCGGAAAAAGAAGAACACCCAATTTTTAATAAGAGTGAAAACTAGAGCGTTCTTTTGCAAATGAAAACGAGTACAACTCCTCCAAAGGAAATTTGTTGGGGGCCAACCATTTATTGCAGCAAACAAAACTAAACTAACAAAGAAAACTAAAACAACTGACACTCCAAGAAAAACACATAGTGCATGAAGCAATAAAAATATAGTGTCTTGAAAGGTGACCTGATTTTTGCCGATGAAGAAGGGGTGCCTCGGGGGCATCCCCAAGCTTTGACGCTTGTACTTCTTGGATATTTCTTGGGGTGATGCATGGGCATCCCCAAGCTTGAGCTTTTGTCCATTCTTCAACTCATCTCATCATTCTCCAATCCCTACATTTGAAAACTTTCTTCATACAAAACTAAACATAAATCTATTAGCAACATTAGTGTAGCATAACATATAATCAACCTCTTTTTGCTTCATATTTCAACCCAAAACCACCACATATATAGCATATACTACTGTAGCAACTTCCCCAAAAGTTCCGTGATCAAAAGAACTCAAAAGAAAGCGATAAAGTGGCAAAAACAAATATTGGCAGAAATCTGTCAAAACAGAACAGCTGACAAAGGCCGAATTTTTTAGGGGTTTTCTGTTGCTCAAATCAAAAAGTGTTCAACTAACGAAAGTTTGGATATAACCTGGGGCATATGCACAAGAAATCGCAGGTCCAAAAGATATACAGAGAATTTATACGAATTTTGACGGTGCAACACCGAAAACAGTTTCAGGACAACAACATCCCCAAATCTTTACCTCACTCAAATTAGAGGCTTCTCTTGGCACAACAACGAAATAAAAAGGATAAGGAGCGGTCATTATAGTAGTAATGACTTCCAAGACTCAAATAAAAGAAAAAGTACTGAAAATAAAACATTGGGTTATCTCCCAAGAGTGCTTTTCTTTAACGCCTTTGAGCTAGGCGCAGAAAATTACGAATCAAGTAATATCAATAGATGAAGTGCTAGGATCAGCGGGTGCCTTACGTCTTCCTTTCTTACCTTTGCTCTTAACTCTAGGACAGACATGGCTGTTGCAAGGCAGAGAGGTAAATCTTATGTTGCCTTTTCCCACATCAATGACGGCGCCTAGGAGCTTTAATAGAGATCTTCCAAGTGTGATTTGTCCTTTTCCTATACATTCAATAACAAGATAATCAGTAGATATTATTCTTCCTAGGACTTTTGTAAAGACTCCTTCAGCTATTCCAATGGGAAATATAGTGGCATTGTTAGTAAGAGAAATTCCTTCTCCCCCCTCAAAAAGCTTCCAAAGGCTCAAAGATTCATAAACATCCTTTGGCATGAGACAAAATTCAGACATAATATCACATTGAGCATGAAAAGTTTTACCATCAATAGTGATTTTTACCGTAGGATACCAACTCGAAGGTTCAGAATTTGTTGGCACATAATCAAAATGCTGGCGCAAAGTATTATAGCAAGTATTCAAACTAGCAGTGCGAGTCTCAAGAGTATCAAGTCTATTAAAAATGCACACAAGAGAGGAATCAAAATAGGTTGGCATGCTATAAATTGTAATCAACTTTTTTATAATATTGAAGGCTTGATCTCCATCACAATGAAGGAAATCTCCTTCTGCAGTAGCATCCAAAGCATATCTATAACGAAGAGCAAGCCCAAAGTAAAAGCTACTAAGAAGCAAACTCAAAGTCATTTTAGGTTCAATTCTTTCCATGCCAATCATAGATAGTGTGATCTCATCAATTGGCTAAAATAAGATGATGTGGACTGTTGTATGGTTAAAAGAATGAATGACGTGGATAGGTTGCATATGATATACACTATCTAAAATTAATGTTGCTGATATTTGTTTATAAGAGAATATTAAAATTCAATAATTATGAATATTTAATTTATTTATTTCATGTTATCTGCTATGATTAATTTGGGCTTATTTTGATTGGTCATAATCATGAGGATTGCAAACATATTTACATTTAGAAAAAGAGTCCAAATGCGGACCGCTGGTTGCACACATCTATAATCTATAATATCTATAAGAGTCATCCCCACTAAATCCATTAAATGTTTGCAAGCTTAAGCCTCATGAAGCCACGTCCTCTCAATTTCCTATGTCCATTAGATGGCTAACGTGTGGTGCAGATTAAGATTATACGATGGTGACGAGAGGAGCTCAATATCCTGGATTCTGTAACCCGCGCAGACGAAACGGCACGGTCCAATCGTTTTTGCCCAATAAATTCATATCCGTTAGTGGCATCCTCACCTCAACCTCTTCCCATCCTGGCCCGACTTTTCTGCTGTCCACCACGCACATGAGCGCTGCTACATCTTTCTCCCTTCCACCCCTCGTGGCTGGTCAAGAAATATACTTTCACCTCCGGCCATGGACAAAAAACTAGCATTAGTATTGAGGAAGAAGAACCAAAGTCACTCCAGCCAGTCGGCTAAATGTTGGAGGAACCTGGCGATTGGCTTCCGGTCGATGGGAGTAGCTGGCCGTCGCTCCATGTCTTGCAATAATCTGAGGAATTTGACTATGCGTGTGTTATGTGTTCCTTATTTTTGTATTGGTGTTCAGATATTTTTCATTATCGGCTTTGGCATGGCTCAGGTAGAGTATACGCAGGGGCGGGCCCACTTCAATTCAAGGGTATTCAGTTGAATACCCAAATATTTTGAAAACAAACCTGTATCCTAATGTTCTATGATATGTATAATAAAAGCAGTCTATGTTCCAATGATATAAGGATGATGCTGCTCAAGTGGTTAGGACAAAGCGGCTATGTTTGTTGGTCTAGGGTTCAAATCCTCATGGTTGCATTTTTCCTTTTTTTAAAGTTAATCTTTTGCATGTATTTTTGTTATAGAAATCTCATATAGTGTTTTTTCTACTCTTATATTTTAGTTTTAACCTCATTAATTAGAAATTTGTACAAAGTTACATATTTGATATTTTCACTTTAGTATACTCATATGTATCAAGCACAAGTATATATCCTCCATTGCAAGATTTTCTCAAACCCTCATGGTTGCATTTTCCCTTTATTTTTAAAGTTATGTTTTTGCATGTATTTTTTCTAGAAATCTCATATCGTGTTTTCGCTACTCTTATATTTTAGTTTTAACCTCATTAATTAGAAATTTGTACAAAGTTACATATTTCATATTTTCACTTTAGTATACTCATATGTCTCAAGCACAAGTATATATCCTCCATTGCAAGACTTTCTCAAGCATATATATAGGGTGATCATTAGTTCATGCTCTAATTTTTCTATAAAGTTTATTTTATACAATAAAATGTATTATAATTTTGAATACCCATAATCAAAATTCTGGGCCCGCCCCTGAGTATACGTATTTTTTCCCTTCAATATGGACAGGATTTGTCTATGCTGAATCAAACATTTTGGAATGCTTTATTCGTCTTGGACAGGGGGCCGCTGCTTATGGGAAGCCTGTCAGTTTGTGCACCAACAAACAGAGTGGACTAATATGGCTGTGTCAGATTATTTTTTGTGTCAAACAGTTCACAATCAAGTTCAGTAGACAATGAACAGTAAGTTTCTACACTGTCTTCTCATTTCGTCTCTTCATGTGTACTATTCCAATACTGTTTGACAAAATGTACTTAGATCTATCTGTTAATTCGAGTATTTTCAGTATATTTTCTACAAAGTACTTCACTATTCCTAGAAAGAAGTAGATTGGTGAGCCTACATTCAATCAAATTGCGGGAAAGCACAAGGAACCCATCAAGAGCTTCTCTTTTTAGTTTTATATAATGGTATTTCTTTTTTAGCATTTATTATATAATTCCTTAGATATATATCTACATACTTCCGCGGCAACGCGCGGAGTATCACCTAGTTAAAACAAGATAGAGTGAACAATAGACCAATCTACCAAAGGAATAAAATTAGCACTAATCCAGACCTTGAGATTTCTCATTCGAATGCAGCCTCTAAAAACATTCCCAGTTTGTTCGAACTTAGGAACATATTTTTACAGGAACCAATTTGCTGCCATGTTACAATCCTATAGATCTTTGATATTTACATACCAAAGGAACAAAAAAATCCATGAGGCGTTTTTTTAAGGAAATTATAAAGAGCAACATTTTTCTATATAAATGTACCCTACTTTATAGATGTTTTAATACCTTAATTAAAAATTACAACATATCAAATCAAATCAAATAAAATACGAAATCACATGTCGATGTTCTTTTCATGCACTTGGTAAAAGAATATGAAAAGAAAAACAAACACATACCAGCTGCTGAACTAACCTCAAATGTTCTAAATAGGCCAACTGAAATATTAACTTGAGGAGAACCAATCCCAAAATCACCCACCGCTAACAAACACAGCACGCAAAGGGTTAAATACATGTACGTATATACGTTGGGGCAATCGACTCATAAGTTACAAATTCTCAGTCGACTGAAAAAAATATCACGAAATAGATCATGGAAAAGGCACGAGCTCATCCTAAATGGTTTGTGGCATCAGGAGTCAGCTGAGAGAACATATACTCTTTCGATCGTTGGAGCATTGACGAACCGGCACTGATTTCTGATCTCCCCATTGGCGCTGGTCTTAACCTCGATGCCGCCCATCTTCACCATGGCGGCCTTGAACCTTCCCGCCCACACCCAAGGGTAGTAGGCGTGGAAGCGCACCTTGGCCTCTGTCTCCGGCGACGACATGAGCGCGGCGTCCGATTTGAGCAGCACTTTGCCGTCGAGCACGTTCCTGTAGTACTGGCTGTCCAGGACTTCGGGGGTCTTGAAGTCGTGATCCACCGTGGAGCTGCCGCTCCTGCACTTTCTTCTCAGCGAGCCGGCTAACGCGGAGTGCATGGCCAAGGGATCCGAGGCGTTGCGCGGGAGGCGGCCGGCGAAGGACGAGCAGTGGGAGATCCCGACGGTGTGCGCGCCGGAGAGAGTGACCATGTCGTCCAGGCTGAGCCCCTTGGACTCGAACGATTTCCTGAGCGCCGCGAGGTCGGCGGATGGCGAAGGCAGGTTAGCGTGGGTCTCGCTGGCGAGGGAGACGCGCCCGTCGAAGCGGCCGGACGGCATGTCGAACTGGACGCTCCCGTTGCTGAGACAGACCGTGGCGTCGCGCGCCGCGAAGGCGACGATGTCGGCGCACGAGACGACGCCCTGGCACTCCTTCTCGAGCGCCGTCTTGGCTTGGTCGATCACCTCGAAGCCGCGGATGCTGCGGTAGTTGGGTCTTCCGAGCTTCTCCGGCAGCGGGTTGGCATGCGTCTCATCTAGGAGGATCGATGCATCGCAACCCTGAAACGTGCAGAAATCAAAGGTCGTCGTTAAAACCACCACAAACATATGTGGCAACTATTTCACTCCATCGGACTCAGGTTACAAGCTGGAGATGCAAGCATGTATATATACGTACCCGAACGAAGCAATCGTGGAAGAAGAGGCGGATGAGGCCGGCGGCGATGCCGCGGTTGGCGTGCACCGCCTTCCTCACGGCGGCCCTCACGATCTGTTCCGCTTGGTAGCACGTCTGGTTGTAGTGGCCGACGGAGAGCACCGCCGGAGGAGAGGTCAGACCCGGCGGCGGCGGCGGCAACCGGTTGGGATACCCGTAGCTCGCTTCGCACGTGTGTAATACAGAACCAAGAAACGCTAGCAGAGCCAGGGCGGCGAGCTTGCCACCGCTAGCCATGGTTGCTTATCTGAATGTGTTTGTTAGATCGAGAGAGCGGGAGATGCCGGGAGATTGTTGATGGGATCAACGTTTTGGTGCTATGCACGCGATACTGTGTTAATTAACACACTAGACCAAGACTCTCCTTGGCAATAACGTTCGATATGCGAGCAAGTTGATCGTGAGAAGCGACAACATGGCGATCAAGGAGTCACAGCTCGAACGTTTGACATATATCCTCGGTTAGTTAAGGTGTCCACTTGCCCAAAATGGCGTTCATATAGTACTGGATGGAGGTTTTAATACTGTATCGCGTGTAGCAGGAAGGGAGCATATATATCTGGAGATTTTTCTTTGGACGAAGCTACAGCTGCAGCTGTTTTTGTGTAGTATATCTGGAGATTTTTCGTTGAAGTCGCTAGGTGGAATTTGTTGATACTAGTGCAGTAGTGCTAACAGACTACAGAGTGAATCACTCCTGTACAAAAACTGGCCTTTACCGTAAGATAAAAAAGGCTCGTGGCAGCCGGTTATGTCGTTATGCCAACCGACTGGAAGCAAGGGGAGCTGGCAACCTCAGTTGATTGATTCTGCAACCGAATGAAAATTCTAAACACAGCCGCTACACCACGACAAATAATTGAATGATTAATTTTACAAGTGGACATATTTTTGGAACTGTCACGAATAATCTATCTGCCGCCAGATTTATAAGTGACCAGCCTATCCGCGGGCAAAAATAAAATGAGGGGACACATCTGCCGGCCTGGAAATGAGAGATTGCAGCCCGTCGTTGTGCTCACAGCACCAATTCTGCCCCTCTCTCTTTGGTCACGAATGCCCCTCTGTCGGCATAGAGGTTCATGGCGTACACGACAATGTACTCCTTAAACTAAGCCATGCATTTGTTTCTCTTCTTCTTGTCTCAGACTCGACAGGTTGAGTGCATGGTATTGGGGGTCCAAGACAAGGACGAGTTTGAATTTACCTGAGTCCATCTAAGTAACAAATTAGTATTTTAAGATCTTCGGCCGAGCTGGGCGATGTCAGCGACCTATGGAAAAACGATGAATGGTATAGTATGCGAGAACTTGCTTGTTGAAGACATCGTCTCAAGAGCGCGGCTATACTCCTGGGTGTTAGAGAACCTCTTCTCAGGATGTTGTTTTTGGTGGTGGTTTTGGGTCTTGCTGCTGTGAGTGATAGATCATTGTGATGAGGTCTTTTTCTTAATTTCTTCTTCTTTTTTGGTTATGTGCATCTTAATATTTCAACTAGTTTTTAATATTACATTGATGAAGAGGCTAGACATAATTGATATCATTTTAATATTAATATGTTCACTTTGTCAAAAAAAAAACGAGTCTATGATAAGTGCAGGAAAAAAGGGGAGTTATTCAAACAGTTGGCGCCAAAGTGGGCAGTTCGTGATACTTGAGGTCCTCTATCACCACACCCTCCTTAGAGAAGTCAGCTTCCTTCGATTCAAGTTCAAAGCCAACATTTGCAAATTTTGTGAGACAATTGACCACATTTTGGCCTTTCCATTGCATGAGTATTTGTAGAAGAATTACAATTATAATCATAAATAGGAGATCACAATATTAAGAACTCTCCACGATTCAGAGGGAGTTATGTCACATAATGTGACATATCTCTAGTAATCATGTCACATGATGTGACATATCTCTAACACTCCCCCGCTGTCACAACGGGAGGATGACAGACGTTGAGACTGGACCAAAAATCCAGAAACAACGGCAATGGAAGACCCTTCGTCAAGATGTCGGCTAACTAGCGAGACGAAGAAACATGCAACACGTGAACTGACCCATGGCAACACGATCGTGAACAAAGTGAAGATCGATCTCGATGTGTTTGGTGCGCTGGTGCTGGACGGGGTTCGTTGACATGAAGACGGTGCTAACATTGTCACAGAACACAACCATAGTTGGAGGAGATGGTCGATAAAGCTCGTGGAGGAGTTGGCGAATCCAACTAGCCTCGGCAACGTTGTTAGCCACAGCACGGTACTCAACCTCAGCACTGGAATGAGAGATAGTGTGTTGTCGCTTTGAAGACCATGAGACAAGGTTGTCACCGAGGTAGACGCAGAAACCCGACGTGGAACGTCGAGTGTCTGGGCAGCCGACCTAGTCGGTGTCAGTGTAGGTGACCATGGAAGCCGGTGAAGATGGATGAAACTAGAGTCCATGAGGCATCGTGCCATTGATGTAGCGCAAGATGCGCTTAATGGCCGCCAAGTGCTTTTCACGCGGATCGTGCATGTGAAGACACACCTGTTGAACGGCGTAGGCAATGTCAAGTCGCATGAAGGTGATGTTTGGAGATCCCCGGTGAGACTCCGGTACTCAGTCGGGTTGGCCATGGGAAGGCCGGCGGAGGCGGGGAGCTTGGGCGACGTGTCGACTGGTGTCATGACGGACTTGCAGGCAGTCATGCCGGTGTTGTCTAGAATCTCTGCCGCTTACTTGGCCTGCGAAAGGTGCATGCCGGAGGAGTCGCGGGTGACCGCGATGCCGAGGAAGTAGTGGAGGCTGCCCATGTCCGTTATGGCGAACTCGGAGCAGAGAGAGGCGGTGATCCAGTCGAGTAGCCGAGTCAAGGATGCGGTGAGGACAATGTCATTGACGTATGGCAAGAGGAAGGTCGTACCCTCCATGTACTGAAGAACGAACAGTGACGTGTCGGAGCGTGAGCACGTGAAGCCGATCGAGGTGATGAAGGTCGCGAAGCGCTGGTACCACGCGCAAGGAGCCTGCTTGAGACCGTATAGAAAATGTTTCAGCCGACAGACATGCTCGGGGCGAGTAGAGTTGATCAAGCCGGTGGGTTGGCGACTGTAGACAACCTCAGAGAGCTTGCCGTAGTGGAAAGTGCTTTGATGTCGAGCTGGCGAGTCTCCCATTTATAGGAGAGCGTGATGGAGAGGACGACATGGACCGTGGCCGGTTTGACAACCAGACTGAACGTATCGTCGAAGTCAACGCCTTGCTCCTGAGAGAAACCGTGAAGCACCCAACGTGCTTTGTAGCGGTCGAGAGAGCCATTGGGCTTCAGCTTGTGGTGAAAGACCCACTTGTCAGAGACGATGTTGACGTTCTGAGGAGGAGGCACGAGATCCCAAGTGTCGTTGCCGATGAGAGCACGATACTCCTCGGTCATAGCCTTGAGCCAGTTGGGATCCTTGAGCACCGCACATACGGAGGAGGGAACCGGTGAGTACCTGTTGACATAAGCATGTAGGTTAAGACGCTCATGGGAAGGGTGATATATGCCGGAGGTGCTGCGTGTGCGATGCACGGGCAAGGTCACCGGCGAGGGCGCATGTGTCGGTGAAGGCGGCGGAGAGGGTGCAAGCGAGGGTGGCGGAGAGGGTGTCGATGAGGGCGGTGCCGTAGGGGTGTGCGGGGCAACCGGAGGAATGACGATAGGAGGAATATCATTGAGAAACTTGTAAGTGGCAGGAGAGGGAGGCTGCGGTGAGGCAAAGGGAAAAGTAGACTCGTCAAAAACAACATGGCGATAAATGAGGACGTGTTGAGTGGCAAGGTCCGTGCAGCGATAACCCTTATGATGAGGTGAATAACCAAGAAAAACACAAGCATTAGACCAGAGCACGAGTTTGTGAGACATAGTGGAGGCAGTGTTGGGGTAGCAAAGGCAACCAAAAACAAGAAGAGACAAGTAGTTGGGGAGCGTGTGATGAAGAATGAAGTATGGGGAGGGAGTACTAATGGTTTTGTTGGGGACGCGATTAAGAATGTGAGTGGCGTGATGACGAGCTTCAACCAAAAACGAGATGGTAAACTAGCCTAAAATAATAGAGGACGCACAATGTCATTGACACTATGTATGACGCGCTTAGCTTTAAGTTTGGTTGGGAGGCGTATGGGCATGAGAAGCAAATGTGTATGCCATGTGCGGCGGCGAGGGGGTGGCGTTTGGCATTGTCAAACTCACGACCGTTGTCACACTAGATGGACGCAAGTGGCAAATTAAACTGTGTATGAGCGAATGCGCAAAAAGAGGTGAGCACGGAGTAGGCATCAGATTTTAGTCAAAGAGAGATGGTCCACAAACAATGAATAAAATCATTAAGAATGACTAAGAAATATTTAAAGCCAGAAGTACTCAAGACCGGAGATGTCCAAAGATCGCAGTGAATTAACTCAAAAGGACGAGCGGTTCTAGTCGTGGAAGAAGAAAAAGGCAAACGTACATGGCGTCCAAGTTGACATGCATGACAAAGAGTAATATGAGAGACTTGTTTATTAGACGGCAAGGAAATATGTTGCGAAAGACGACAATAGGCGTCGTGACCGGGGTGACAGAGGCGATGATGCCAAATATCATGAGGGGTGGCGGTCGTGGTGAGAGCATGGGGCACCAGGTGCTAGAAAGAATAAAGCTCCTCCGTACAATTGCATCGAAGAAGCTCACGCCGGGAAAGAAGGTCCTTCGCAGAAAAACCAAAAGGGTCAAAATCTACGGAGCAATTATTATTGATGACCCACAAGTATAGGGGGTGTATCGTAGTACTTTCGATAAATAAGAGTGTCGAACCCAACGAGGAGCAGAAGGTGTTGACAAGCAGTTTTGATCAAGATTTCACTGTAAATACTAGCAAACAGGTTTTCAGGGGTATTTGGTAATGCAAATAAATAAAGTACAAGTAAATAAAAGACAGTAATAGTAATTGCAGCGAGTGGCCCAATCCTTTCTAGAGCAAAGGACAAGCCGGTTGTGTAACTTATGATGACCAAACATTCTCGAGGACACACGGGAGTTTCTGTCAAGTGCTTTCGCTTCATGCTGCTAAATAATCTATATTGGTTTGATAAGTGTTATGGGGGTGAACCTGTGCTAGCGCACTGCCCTTACTAGGATTAATACACACTTGTGATTATACCCCTTGCAAGCATCTGCAAATATAAGAAAGTAATTAAGATAAATCTAACTACAGCCTTAAACTCTAAGATCCTACGCTCCCTGGTACAATGGTTTCCTAACGGAGGTTTAGGTTTCTATCACTCCAGCAACCCCACAATTGGTAGCCAAATACACAATGCATTCTACTAGGCCCATAAATGGTGAAGTATCATGTAGTCGACGTTCACATGACACCACTAATGAAATAGCACCACAACATATAAATATCAAACCATTAAATATTACTCAACATAATTCCACTACTAACATCTTGACTTCTCTCATGTCCTCAAGAACTAAACGAACTACTCACAAGACATCATATGGATCATGATCGGAGGTGAAATAATGGTAAATAACAATCTGAACATAAACCTTAATCCAACGGTTCCACCCAATAGCATCAACCACAAGAGTAATCAACACCGGGAAAGTTTCCCCTAAGAATTTGACAAGATTGAACTCAAGATGTTACAGCGGGATGGCGTGGTGATGGTGGCGATGAAGGTGCTGGTGATGGTGATGATGATGATCCCGATGAAGTCCGGTGCGATGGCGATGACGATGGCGACGATCTCCCCTCTCCGGGAAGGAATTTCCCTGATAGATTCCTGCCTGCCGGAGAGCTTTTCTCTCTCGGGTGTTTTCCGCCCCGCGAGGCGGCAGAGTCTATCTCTGATGGCCCCCCTGACCTAGGTTTTTAGGGACGACGATATACGCGAGGGGGTGATGGCAGTCGTGGGCCAGGGTGGCCTCACCATAGGATGGCGCGGCTAGGGGTGGGCCTGCGCCACCTGGTGGTGAGCCCACCCTGCTGCTCCTCCCGTCTCCTCCTTCTGGCTTCTTCAGTCTTTTGGTGAAATATAATTTTCTGGTATTTTTCTGGAATTTCCTGATCTTCCAAAACATGGTGTCTTGACGGTCCTTTTTCCAGCAGAATCCTGACTCCGGCAGCAAGTCCTCCAAATATCATCAATCATGCAAAAGTAGAGGAAACAACATAAGTATCATCTCTAAATATAAAATATATCAATGAATAATAGTAAATTATGATACAAAATAGTGATGCAAAATGGACGTATCAACTCCCCCAAGCTTAGACCTCGCTTGTCCCCAAGAGAAAACTGAACTCGGTAAACATGACCACAGGTTTATGGAGTGAAGTGTCGATAAACAAAATACGAACAAGAAGCATCACATTCACCAAGGCACAAATTATAATAGACATCAACTTTCCTTCATATAATATAGACTTGCAATAAGTAAAAGGGAATCACAAATAAAGATGCACAAGGTAAATCATAATTGGTGATGACAAACCTTAGTTCTTGGTCAGAGAACAATGAACAAACTATACTTATTTTTGAACGGAGCCTTTTATAACAGAGCTAATATAGCAAAAACCATATGCTCAATGAAACAAACTCTTTGTAATCATAGAAAGCTTTCAAAGATATATTCCTTCAGATAAAAGCATCGTACTAAACAAAGGAAGATAGTAAATATGATTGAACAGATCAATATATGGATGAGTGAAACATAACAACTCAAATGCTTGCTTGAGATAGAGGGGAATAGGTTGACTCAACATAAAAAGTAAAAGATAGGCCCTTCGCAGAGGGAAGCAGGGATTAAACATGTGCTAGAGCTTTTCATTTGTAAAACAAAGGTAAAAGTTGTTTTGAGAGGTGGTTGCTTTTGTCAACGACTAGCAACGGAGTTCTTGATATCTTCCATACTAAACAAGTGAGAGCGGTTCTGAGATGTTGATTAATTGGCACAATTGTGCTCTTTTATAGCTTGGCACTCCTCCCCACCTTTTCCTTTCTCAAACCATGGCTAACCAATTCCATCGGGTGCCCACCAACTTTCACATACCTTGGAGGAGTTCCTTTTTCTTTTTTTTTTCTTTTTTTAGATTACAATGGTCTGACCAGCTCCCTTGCAAAATTAATGATGAGCAGATGAAGCTGCCTAGTCGAGGGGTACTTAATTTAGTATGGAAGATAACAAACCCAACCACTACATCCTCATGAGCTAAAAACAGTGGCACAAAACTAGAAGTATTTGAAGGTTTTTGAAAGGTAGCACATGAAAATTTACTTGGAATGGCTTGAAATACCATGCATAGGAATTTATAGTGGACTCTTTGGAAGTAACTTGGTTTTTGGGAATTGGATGCACGAGAAGTATTTCCTCTCAGTACAGGTTTTTGGCTAGCAAGGCTGTATAGCAAGCATAAGAGTTGCATGAAATAAACATACATATATATAATAGAAAACAATCATGCAAACTTCCTTGAAGGAACAAATGATTTTAACTTGAGAATACTAATGCTTATAAGCCAATCATGAAGGAAAACTGAAATGATGTATCCACAAACACTTCCTTCTTTTTCTACTCAAACCTCAAGGTAATGTTGCTACTGACCAAGCTAAGTTTGCCAAAACCAACTAGATTTACTCATGCTCCCAAAGTGATACTAATACTAATCAACAAGACTAATCATATAAGAAAAATTGCAAACTAAAATAAAGTGTGGGGAAAGTAAATGATAGGACTTCTCATTAATATTTCATTACCGCAACTCACACTAAGGGATACATAGATAACCAACTAAGGAGGATACTTCCACACTGCAAACTATCCTATAAGATAACTTCTCTATTCATGATATGACTCTACTTGAAAAGTAAATGGGTAAAAGATAATGATGTGATACCGTGGCACTCCCCCAAGCTTGGAACAAGCCAAGGGGATGCCAAAACCAATGACGAATTACTCCTTGGGCGGTGGTGGTGCGATCATAATTGGAGCAAGGAAAAGTTCCAGCACCCTGCGAAGCCTGAGGTTCTCTTCTTGAAGTATCTCTATCTCCCTATCCAAAACTCGGTACTGGGCACAAAGCTCGTCAGTGACCAGAAGACCCTCTTTTATTACAGGCAGGAAGTTTAGATCCAAGACTAGTAGTGTTGGTCCCTGCATATTATGAGAAAAGGCACGTCCAGCATTCATTGATCCTACAAAAGTAGGGTCTCTTGCCCTTAATCCTCCAGCCACCTGTTCTTCCTTCAGCTTGAGGTCTTGGTGGTCCTCTTCCATAGGCTTTTTGGCCTTGTCATCGCTTGAAGAAGTCGTGATGCTCCTAGAACTAAGAACAACTCCTGATAGAAACAGCTCAAAATGAAAACACGACGAAAATACGATATACAAACCTCAGGTAATTCGGGGGGTTATATAGACAAAAATTAAACATTAAAATGAAATCACAGGAGGAAACCGGGACGAAAAAGATTTCTGAGGCGGACTCACCACAGGGTGGCGTGGCTAGGAGGGGGCCCGCGCCACCTGGTGGTGTGGGGCCTCGGAGCCCCGCTTCCAACTCGTTTTTGTCTCGTGATTTTTCATATTTAGTAAAAATAGAAAAAATATTAATGGAAAAGTTTAACACGAACCTTTTCTGACTAGAACTGTTACCTATTCAAAAATGAACTCTGCAGGTTGCTGCATATTGTCTTGGATGAATTCTTCTAGAGTCACCATTTGAATAACATCAACGTCTTCATTATAAGAATCTCCAGCAATATAATGTTTGAGTCTTTGCCCATTCACCACTTGTGTAGTGTTATCTTTAAGTGAAGCAATTTTTATAGCACCTGAACGATACACTTCTTCAATAATAAAGGGTCCTTCCCATTTCGAGAGTAATTTTCCTGCAAATAATCTGAGACGAGACCTATACAATAGAACTTTCTCACCAACATGAAACTCTCTCTTAAGAATTCTCTTATCATGCCATTGCTTGACTTTTTCTTTGAAAAGTCTGGCATTCTCGTAAGCTTCGTTTCTCCGCTCATCTAAAGAACTCAAATCAAGCAACCTTTTCTTACCGGCAAGTTTAAAATCCCTATTAAGCTCTTTCACTGCCCAAAAAGCTTTGTGTTCTAATTCTAGAGGTAAGTGACACGCTTTTCCATAAACTATTTTGTAGGGAGACATCCCATGGGGTTCTTATAAGCAGTTCTATAAGCCCATAAAGCATTGTTTAACTTGCTAGCCCAGTTTTTCCTAGATCTATTGACAGTCTTCTGCAAGATAGACTTGATCGCTCTATTTGATAGCTCTACTTGCCCACTAGTTTGCGGATGATAAGCAGAAGCAATTCTATGATTAATGTCATATCTAGCAAGAGTTTTCCTAAAACCGCCATGAATAAAATGAGAACCTCCGTCAGTCATAAGATATCTAGGCACACCAAATCTAGGAAAAATAACATCCTTAAGCATCTTTAACGAGGTCTCACCATCGGCACTCTTTGTAGGTATGGCTTCTACCCACTTAGTAACATAATCAACAGCAACAAGTATATGAGTATAACCTTCTGAGGGAGGAAAAGGACCCATAAAGTCAAATCCCCAACAATCAAATGGCTCAATAACAAGAGAATAACTCATAGGCATTTCATTACGTCTAGAAATATTACCAACTCTTTGGCATTCGTCACAAGATAAAATAAACTTTCTAGCATCTTTAAAAAGGGTTGGCCAATAAAAACCTGATTATAGAACCTTTTGTGCGGTTCTATCTCCAGCATGATGTCCTCCATAAGCACTACCATGGCATTTTCTCAATATCTCTTTTTGTTCATATTCTGGAACACATCTTCGCATAATACCATCAACTCCTTCTTTATATAAGTGTGGGTCATCCCAAAAATAATGCCTCAAGTCATAAAAGAATTTTCTTCTTTGCCGAGCTGTAAAGGTTGGAGGCAAATACTTGGAAACAATAAAGTTAGCATAATCAACATACCAAGGAAGGTCTCGCGAAGTTACATTTATTGAAGCCAACTGTTCATTCAGAAAACTATCATTAACATGAATAGGATCAAAAGAAATGTTCTCCAATCTATACAAATTGTCAGCAACAGGATTTTCAGCACCTTTCCTATCTACAATATGCAAATCAAACTCTTGTAAAAGCAACACCCATCTAATAAGCCTAGGCTTAGCATCCTTCTTCGACATAAGATATCTAATAGCAGCGTGATCAGTATGAATAGTAACTTTAGAATCAACAATGTAAGGTCCAGCAAGAAACTCTTTCTCAGTAGTAGCATAATTCTTCTTAGCAGCATCAAGAGTCTTACTAACATAATGAATAACATTTAACTTTTTATCTACGCGCTGTCCAAGAACAGCACCAATAGCAAAATCACTAGCATCACACATAATTTCAAAGGATAAATTCCAATCAGGTGGTTGAACAATAGGAGCTGTTGTTAAAGCCTTCTTAAGAGTTTCGAAACCTTCCTTACAATCATCATCAAAAACAAATGGTACATCTTTTTGAAGAAGATTAGTAAGAGGCTTTGAAATCTTAGAGAAATCTTTAATAAACCTCCTATAGAAACCAGCATGACCAAGAATACTTCGAATACCTTTAACATCCCTTGGACAAGGCATTTTCTCTATTGCTTCGACCTTTACTCTGTCAACTTCAATACCTCTTTCAGAAATTTTATGTCCAAGAACAATTCCTTCATTCACCATAAAGTAGCATTTCTCCCAATTAAGAACAAGATTAGTTTCTTCACACCTCTGCAAAACTTTATCAAGATTATGCAAACAATTATCAAAAAAAGTTCCATAGACGGAGAAATCGTCCATGAAAACCTCCATAATTTCTTCACAAAATCCATGAAAAATAGCAGACATGCATCTTTGAAAAGTAGCAGGAGCATTGCACAAACCAATAGGCATACGTCTATAAGCATAAGTTCCATAAGGACAAGTAAAAGTGGTTTTCTCTTGATCTTGCTTTTTAACAACAATCTGAGAGAAACCAGAATAACCATCAAGGAAACAAAAATGAGTCTTCTTAGATAACCTCTCTAGCATTTGATCTATAAACGGTAAAGGATAATGATCTTTCTTAGTAACTTTGTTAACCTTTCTAAAATTAATGCACACCCTATAACCAACTACTACCCTTTAAGGAATAAGCTTGTTATTCTCATTAGGCACAACAGTGATACCTCCTTTCTTAGGAACACAATGAACATGACTAACCCGTCTACTATCAGCAATAGGATAAATAATACCAGCATCAAGGAGCTTCAATACCTCATTTCTTACCACTTCCTTCATCTTGGGAATTAAGCAGTGTTGACGTTAAACAACTAGCTTTGCATCTGGCTCCATGTTAATAGCATACTGACATATAGTAGGAGAAATCCCTTTTAAATCATCAAGAGTATATCCCATAGCTCCTCGGTGTTTTCTCAATATTTCCAATAACCTTTCTTCCTCATTTCCTGAAAGTTTAGAACTGATAATAATAGGATATATTTTCTTATCATCTATATAAGCATACTTAAGATCATCACGTAAAGGTTTTAAATCAAAAATAGGATCTTCCTTAGGTGGCAAAGTGGTACCAAGATCCTCCACGGGTAAATTGTGCTTAATCAATGGTGGTTGACGAAGAAGAATATCGTCAATCTCCTCTCTTTCTTTCCTGAAAATATCACTCTCATGATCCTCCATAAATTGCTGCAAAGCATTATTAGGAGCAAGAGCAATAGAAGCAAGCTGTTCAACTCGAAAATTTTTATTAGGCAATTCATTTTCATAAGGAGTTTTAGCGAACTTAGAAAAAATAAAATCATAAGATTCTCCATCAAACTTAGTCAAAATTTTCTCCTTCTTACAATCTATAACAGCACCACAAGTATTCAAAAAGGGTCTACCAAAAATAATAGGACAAGTTTTACTAGCTTCCTTACCAAGTACTAGAAAATCAGTAGGATATTTAGTCTTACCACATAGAACTTCCACATCTCGAATAATACCAATCGGCAAGACAGTCTCTCTGTTAGCCAGCTGAATAACCACATCAATATCTTCAAGTTCACAAGGGGTAATTTCATGCATGATTTCTTTGTAAAGCTCGAAAGGAATAGCACTTGAACTTGCACCGATGTCATATAAACCATAATAGCAATGATCACCAATCCTGACAAAAATAACAGGAACACTTGTTTTCCTAGGCCTACTAGGATGTGAAACAATGTTAGAAGCATCTTCACAAAAGACGCATCTCCTACATTTTTAGTAACAAGGTCCTTCACTATAGCTACAGGAGACTTAATAGTAATTTGCTCATCAGGTTCTACAGCTTTCTTGGTACTTTTATTAAGCACACTTATCAAAGTGGAATGCTCCTTTACCTTAGCAGGGAAGGGCGTCTTCTCAAAATAAGGTTCAGGCAAAATGCGATCAACAGTACAAACTTCAGCAGTTTTAGCAGGAATACAACTAATAGAATCTTTATAAGGCGCATGATACTTGTTCCAATCTTTCTTTGGAACATCGAGATAAGAAGCAAAGGCCTTAAAACAGTTAGCAAGTATATGAGACTCAAGACCATAAACAGTGCTAACATTATGAAAGTCATCGGTTCCCATAAAAGCTTTAATGCATTCATAATCATAATTTATACCTGACTTCCTACCTTTGTCGTTTTCCCATCCTTCAGTATTTTCTTGAATACGATCAAGAAGATCCCACTTAGCTTCTTCTTTCATGCATGTAAATGATCCAGAGCAGGAAGCATCCAATAAATCCTTATCGTGAAGTGTAAGCCTTGCATAAAAATTATTAATAACAATATTGCTGGGTAGCTCATGAGTGGGGCATTTGAGCATTAGTGACTTCAATCTCCCCCACGCTTGGGCAATACTCTATCCATCATGAGGCTAAAAATTATATATTCGATTACGATCTTTATGGATCTCACTTGGAGGATAAAATTTGGAATAAATGAGAGGTACAATTTCCTCCCAAGCAATAGATGGACCATCCTTTAGCAGCCTATACCACTCCTCAGCTCTGCCTTTCAGTGATAAAGAGAATAGCTTCCTCTTAACCTGGCTTGATGAAATACCTGCACACTTGAACAACTCGCATAATTCATGTGTAAAGAGTAAATGATCACCCGAATGGACAGTTCCATCTCCTGAATAGCAGTTATTCATAACACGTTCAATAATTTTCATAGGTATTTTAAAAGGATCCAATTGAGCGGGCGGTGGTTCATCCACTACCGCAATAGTGGTAGTAGTGTTCCCAAATAGGAAACCAAATGGAGAACTCTCCATAGCAAAATAAAATAAAAGACAGAAATAAAAACAATACTCACAGCGAAGATTACCTTTACCAATTCCACTCTTCAATAGCGATTAACTCCCCGGCAACGGTGCCAAAAAATAGTCTTGATGACCCACAAGTATAGGGGGTGTATCGTAGTACTTTCGATAAATAAGAGTGTCAAACCCAATGAGGAGCAGAAGGTGTTGACAAGCAGTTTTGATCAAGGTTTCACTGTAAATACTAGCAAACATGTTTTCAGGGGTATTTGGTAATGCAAATAAATAAAGTACGAGTAAATAAAAGACAGTAATAGTAATTGCAGCGAGTGGCCCAATCCTTTCTAGAGAAAAGGACAAGCCGGTTGTGTAACTTATGATGACCAAACGTTCTCGAGGACACACAGGAGTTTCTGTCAAGTGCTTTCGCTTCATGCCGCTAAATAATCTTTATTGGTTTGATAAGTGTTATGGGGGCAAACCTGTGCTACCGCACTGCCCTTACTAGGATTAATACACACTTGTGATTATATCCCTTGCAAGCATCCGCAAATACAAGAAAGTAATTAAGATAAATCTAACGACAACCTTAAACTCTAAGATCCTACGCTCCCTGGTGCAATGGTTTCCTAATGGAGGTTTAGGTTTCTGTCACTCCAGCAACCCCACAATTAGTAGCCAAATACACAATGCATTCCACTAGGCCCATAAATGGTGAAGTATCATATAGTCGGCGTTCACATGACACCACTAGTGAAATAACACCACAACATATAAATATCAAACCATTAAATATTACTCAATATAATTCCACTACTAACATCTTGACTTCTCCCATGTCCTCAAGAACTAAATGAACTACTCACAAGACATCATATGGATCATGATCAGAGGTGAAATAATGGTAAATAACAATCTGAACATAAACCTTAATCCAATGGTTCCACCCAATAGCATCAACTATAAGAGTAATCAACACCGGGAAAGTTTCCCCTAAGAATTTGACAAGATTCAACTCAAGATGTTACAGCGGGATGGCGTGCTGATGGTGGCGATGAATGTGCTGGTGATGGTGATGATGATGATGATCCCGATGAAGTCCAGTGCGATAGCGATGACGATGGCGACAATCTCCCCTCTCTGGGAAGGAATTTCCCTGGCAAATTCCTGCCTGCCGGAGAGCTTTTCTCTCTTTGGTGTTTTCCGCCTCGCAGAGGCGGCGGAGTCTATCTCTGATGGCCCCCCTGACTTAGGTTTTCGGGGACGACGATATACGCGAGGGGGCGATGGCAGTCGTGGGCCAGGGTGGCCTCACCATAGGGTGGCGTGGCCAGGGGTGGGCACGCGCCACTTGGTGGTGAGACCACCCTGCTGCTCCTCCCATCTCCTTCTTCTGGCTTCTTCAATCTTCTGGTATAATTTTCTGGTATTTTTCTGGAATTTCCTGGTCTTCCAAAACATGGTGTCTTGACGGTCCTTTTTCCAGCAGAATCCTGACTCCGGCAGCAAGTCCTCCAAATATCATCGATCATGCAAAAGTAGAGGAAACAACATAAGTATCATCTCTAAATATGAAATATATCAATGAATAACAGTAAATTATGATACAAAATAGTGATGCAAAATGGACGTATCAATTATCAGTAGTGAATTGATGGACGGAGGCAAGATTTTTAATAATGCGAGGTGTAACGAGAACATCGCAAACATGAAGAGGACGGTTAGATAAAAAATAAAGAAGATAGGCATGACCGGAGAAGGAGACGGGAATGGAGGAGCCGTCTCTAGCGGTGAGATGACTGTAAACAGGGTGTGGAGAAAGAGAGTGAAATATACCGGTGTCCTTGGAGAGGTGGGTGGTACTACCGCTGTCGAAGACCCACTCCGTGGAGGGGTGAGGGAGTCCATGTTTGCGCCGATGCCGGCAGTGCAACATAGAAGGCGGTATAGTACGCGACAACACCTTGCGAGGCGATGTACGTGACCACAACGTAGGGGGCGGCGTGGCCAGTGTGGGTAGGAGACGCGTTGGGGGTGGCGTAGCCGGTGTAGGGAAGAGCTGCATAGGGGGCATCACCAGGAGGAGTGTCGTATGAAGACGCGCCATAGAGTGTGGCGTGGCCGGCGTAAGTAGGATCCGCGTTGGGGGCGGTGTAGCCGGCGTGGGGAAGAACCGCGTAGGAGGGGCACCAGGAGGAGCGACGTACAAAGACGCACGTAGGGGGCGGTGATGTCTACACACGCTTCTGTTCTTGTAGACAGTGTTGGGCCTCCAAGTGCAGAGGTTTGTAGAGCAGCAGCAAGTTTCCCTTAAGTGGATCACCCAAGGTTTATCGAACTCAGGGAGGAAGAGGTCAAAGCTATCCCTCTCAAACAACCATGCAATTACGATACAAAAAGTCTCTTGTGTCCCCAACACACCTAATACACTTGTCAGATGTATAGGTGCACTAGTTCGGCGAAGAGATAGTGAAATACAAGTGATATAGATGATTATAAGTAGTAAATGCAATCTGGAATAAAAATGGCAGCAAGCAAATAAGTAACAAAATAGCAAGTAAACGGTGTGCAAAGCTTGGAAACAAGGCCTAGGGATCATACTTTCACTAGTGGACACACTCCCAACAAATATAACATAATTGAACAAATAAATAACTTCTCTTCACTATGCTACTCTGAATTACTCTCCTATTGAATAACACTAATCATTGCGTAGTGGCTACAGAAGCACCCCTTAAAGTTCATCAAGTACTTGACAAACACCACTCATAGAGATATCCAAATCAAATCACAACTCAAGATAAATATTATTGCAACTTAGACCAAGTACTAACACGGTGCACACACTGTCAACATTACACCATGAAAGGAGGAATAGATCACTTCAATACTATCATACTGATAATTATTCTCATAATCCATAAGAGATCACAATCATAGCCTAGACCAAGTACCACCACGATGCACGCATTGTCACCATTACACTATGGCAGGAGGAATAGATTACTTTAATAATACACTAGAGTACATATAATGAAGAAGAGTAGCATCTACTTATTCAACATGATACAAAGCTCATGATCACATAAAGATCACATCATGGGAGAGAGAGGTGAACCACATAGCTACCGGTAGAGCTCTCAGCCCCGGGGATGAACTACTCCCTCCTCATCATAGGAGACAATAAAGTTGATGGAGATGGCGGTGAGGTCGATGGAGACGGCGGAGACGGTGATGGAGACCGATGGAGATGGCTCTGGGGGCACTTCCCCGTCTCGACAGGGTGCCGGAACAGAGATCCCCCGAAATTTGTCGACGGCGGCGGCGGAGCTGCGAAACTCTTTCTGGAAAATTGCCGACTCCCCTAGGGTTTTCCGTCCTGAGGCTTTATATAGGCGAAGGGGCATCGTCAGGGGGCTGCCAGGGCCTCCTCACACATAGGGGGCACGGCCAGGGGCTGGGCCGCGCCGCCCTGGTGTGAGGGCAGCCCCTGGCCCCCCCTCCGGCTCTCGTTCGATCCTCGTCCTTCGTCCGCGAAAAATAGGAGTTCTGGAACTTGTTTCGTCCAATTCCGAGAATATTTCCTGTGTAGCATTTCTGAAACACAAAAATAGCAGAAAACAGGGAACTAGCACTGTGGCATCTTGTCAATAGGTTAGTTCCGGAAATCGCATAAAAATGCCACGAAGTGTAACGAAACACAAGGCAAATGGTGTAAAAACAAGCATGGAGCATCAAAAATTATAGATACGTTTGAGACGTATCAGCATCCCCAAGCTTAACTCCTGCTCGTCCTTGAGTAGATAAGTGATAACAAATAAATAATTTTTGAGGTGACATGCACCTACACAATCTTGATCATACATGTAAGCGTTGTGAGCTGAGATCAAAGAACTTAAAACATGGGCATGAAAGACATAATCTTGATAATAGAAACTTAGCAACCATGTTATAACATGAAAATGAACACAAACGAAAGATCATGAAAATGAAACAATAAAAGTCAAACGTGTGTTCAAATCATAAGGAAAAACATACAAATAGTTTTCAGCTTGTCCCTCATGGAATAGCAAAACATAAATGCATAGGACACCTTCAAGTTTAAGAGGGCGACTAGATACAAACAATTGGAGAACAAGTGAAACCAACAATATGAATCAATCAATGAAAACTTTGGGACAATGCACATTATACTCAGAATGACAACTATGCTCTCTTAATGGTGCATAAAGATAGAAGGTGGCGACTCAACATAAAAGTAAAAGAAAGGCCCTTCGCGGAGGGAAGCAGTGATTAAACATGTGCTAGAGCTTTTGATTTGTAAAACAGAGAGATAAAACTTGAGTTTTGAGAGGTGGTTGCTTTTGTCAATGACTGGCAATGGGGTTCTTACTATCTTCCATACAAAAATGAAGCAAGTTTTTGAGAGAGAGATTGGCACTTTTGTGCTCTTTTATAAAGCTTGGCACTCCTCCCCACCTTTTTTTCCTTTCACAAGCCATGGCTAACCAATTCCATCGGGTGCCCACCAACATTCACATTCCATGGAGGAGTGCCCTTTTCTTTCCTTTTCCCTTTTTTTCTTTTTGGAATAAACAATATGGAAGATAGCAAATCCGACCACTATGTCCCCATGAGCTGAAAATAGTGTCACAAAATGAGAAGTATTTTGAAGGTTTTTTGAAAGGTAGCACATCAAAATTTACTTGGAATGGTTTGCAAATACCATGCATAGGAATTTATAGTGGACACAATGGCAAACTTGGTTTTTAGGAGTTGGATGTACGAGTAGAGCTCATACTCAGTACAAGGCGAGGGCTAGCAAAAGACTGGGAGCGACCAACTAAGAGAGCAATAACGGCCATAATCATGCATAGCGACAAAGCAACATTAAAAGAAGCATAAGATGGCATCAAAAGTCAAAAACTAAATGATCATAGAGGCTATAGGCGACATATTTTTGTAGTCAACATGGTGTAAGCATGCGCCAAGTCAACCCAAATAAAGCATCAAAGGAGAAAACCAAATTAATGCTTCCAAACGATAAAAACAACGCAGGATTTTTTCAAAGGCTCATTAAGCAATCTCAGTTATTTGAGACAAGTCATGCTACAGCAAAAATCACTAAGCATACTATCAAAAAGACATCAAGCACGCCATGCAAAAGCCTAGGCCGCAGTCTACACAAGCTCCTTCTTGTACCACTTTTTTGCATAAAGCTTTTTCTCTTTTCCAACACCATTCAAACCTTTTTGAGGAAACTCTTTTGATGAAAACCAACATGGACCAGAGGTCCAAATACACCTTGATGCAAAGATAAAACAAGATCTGAACAAAAATTAAGGCGAAAAACAAAAGCTAAACGTAGTAGCAGAAAAAGAGAACACTCATTGAAACGATAAGAGTGAAAAACGGAGTGTTCTTGGCAAATGAAAAGTGAAGTATGTCTCCCTCCAAACAACATGATGTGATCAACCATTTATTGCAGCAAACAAATCAAAGTAAAACTGAAAACAAAAGCAACTGACGCTCCAAGAAAAATGCATAGTGCATGAAGCAATAAAAATATAGTGTCTTGAAAGGTGACCTGATTTTTTGCCGATGAAGAAGGAGTGCCTCGGGGGCATCCCCAAGCTTTGACGCTTGTACTTCTTGGATATTTCTTGGGGTGACATCCCCAAGCTTGAGCTTTTGTCCATTCTTCATCTCATCTCATCATTCTCCAATCCCTACACTTGAAAACTTCCTTCATACAAAACTAAACACAATTCTATTAGCAACATTAGTGTAAGCATAATAATGAATCAACCCTTTTGATTCAGGTTTCAACCTAAAACCACCACATATTAAGTATATACTACTGTAGCAACTTCCCCAAAAGTTCCGTAATCAAAAGAACTCAAAAAGAAAGCTATAAAGCGGCAAACACAAATATTGGCAGAAATCTGTCAAAACAGAACAGCTGATAAAGGTCGAATTTTTTAGGGGTTTTCTGTTGCTCAAATCAAAAAGTGTTCAACTAATTAAAGTTTGGATATAACATGGGGCATATGCACAAGAAATCGCAGGTCCAAAATATATACAAATATTTTTCACGAATTTTTACGGTGCAGCACCGAAAACTGTTTCAGGACAGCAACATCCCCAAATCTTACCTCGCTCAAATTAGAGGCTTCTCTTGTCACAACAACGAAATAAAAAGGATAAGAAGCGGTTATTACAGTAGTAATAACTTCCAAGACTCAAATAAAAGAAAAAGTACTGGAAATAAAACATTGGGTTATCTCCCAAGAGTGCTTTTCTTTAACGCCTTTGAGCTAGGCGCAGTAATTTGTAAAGATCCTCATGTGGGCGCCATATAAGAGCTTGAGGCAAAGGCGCCATATAGGAACTTAAAGCAAAAGAGAGCATCAAAAAGCAAGTATGGAACACATTTAAATCTAAACCACTTCCTATGAAAAATAGTCTTGTAAAGAGATAAGTCATGAAAGCGCAAAGCAAAAAGCATAGGAAGGCAAAACAAGTACAACTTCAAGAATTGAAACATAAAGAGGGGAAACTCAATACTGTTGAGATCCATCAAACCATGTTTCCCTCTCTCATAATAACTTTCAGTAGCATCATGAATAGAACTAACAATATAACTATCACATAAAGCATCCCTATCATGAGCCACATGCATAAAAGGATTAATACTCCCCACATGAACAATAGTAGTAGGAGCAGATTCAACAGAATAATTATTCTCATCACCATAATCATCAAAAACAGGAAGCATATTGTAATCATAACTAATTTTCTCCTCAAAAGTAGGTGAACTGAAAACATTATACTCATCATCATAAACTAGAGGTTTAGTATCATCACAAGCTAGAGAACAGCTATTTCACAAAGCATACTTATCAAACATATCATCATAAGAAGGAACATGGATAGTACTAATGGTACAACAATTATTAACCTTAGAATTGGTACCAAAAAGATTTTCAATATCAAAAGTAGAGTGTTTTTCCCAATCATGATCACTAACATAGGTAACAGGCATAGGAACATCATCCCAATCAGAATTATCATAATCTATAGCAGGATCATAACGCTTAGGGGAAGGTACCGTGTGCTCTCGCCTTTTACTCCTCTTCTTCTTCTTCTTCTTCTTCTCCTTCATACTCTTCTTACTCTCTCCTTTAGGAGGGAGAGACTTGAAGGGCATCTTCTCCACATATTCTCTAGGAGGGAAAGGCATCTTCTCCACATAATCTAGTTTGCTGACAGGAACAACAGAAGAAACTTTGGAGGATTCCTCCTCTCTATTAATAAGATCGAAACATCTATTAGTCCTGTCATAGCTTGGCAAAACATCATGTTTTATAAGATCTTGTAAGTAAGTATTTGCGGGGCAATCTTTAGCACAATAGAGACGACAACCATGAAGGATAGTATTAATATCAACATCTCTCATATCAACCAAAGAAATCTTTCTAGATATCTCTTCACAATTCAAAAAAAAAGTAAGCTCATCATACTGATTGAAAGTAATCTTATCATCATAATACAAATCTGCGGTACTCACTCGATTAATTGGGCATTGAAAATTAAAGTGACCCTTTTTACCGCAAAATTCACAAAGAAAAGGATAAAGTTCACAAACCTTTTCACCAAGCTCATCTAGATCCCTGAGCCACATACTGGTTTCTTCATTTGCGTGGGTGATGCAATAATCTTCCTTGTTGTAACTCTGTTCACAAGGTCTATGTATTCCGCAAAAATTAACATGCTTATAAGAAATAGGACTTTTAGAAGTTTGAGCATGTTTATTGCAATCATCAATAACAATATCACTTTCTATGCAAGTGTCCTTAAAAGGTTCATGATACACGTCCCCATTTCCTTTAGGAACATTCATATGGGAAGCAAAGGCTTTAAAGCAATCAACCATAATTTGAGGATCAAGACCATATTTAGCACTAAGCTCTTGAAAATTAGAAGTTTCAGCGAAAGACTTAATGCAATCAAACTCGTAATTCATACATGATCCTTTACCTTTGTCGCTATCCCAACCTTCAATATTGTTTTGAATTGTTTCAAGCAGATCCCACTTGGTGTCAACATCCTTGCTTGTGAAAGACCCATCAAAGCATACATCTAGATAGTCCTTGTAATATCCTGAAAGCCTTGCATAAAAATTATTAATAACAATATTACGGGGAAGATCATGAACATGACATTTATGCATTAGTAACTTCAATCTTCCCCAAGCTTGGGCAATGCTTTCTTCATCATGAGGCCAAAAGTTATATATCCGGTTACGATCTTTATGAATTTCACTTGGAGGATAAAACTTGGAATAAAAGAGAGGTACAATTTCCTCCCATGCAATAGATGGACCATCTTTAAGTAGCTGATACCACTCCTCAGCTCTACCCTTCAGTGAATAAGAGAATAGCTTCCTCTTAACTTGGCTTGATGAAATACCTGCACATTTGAACAACTCGCATAATTCTTGATAAAGAGTAAATGATCACCCGAAGGGACTGTTCCATCTCCTGAATAGCGCTTATTCATAACACATTCAACAATTTTCATAGGTATTTTAAGAGGATGAGGAGCACAAGCATCATTAGAAACATCACATATGGGAGATAAAATATCATCAGAGCAAACTTTCTCCACTAAAGCTGGGGAACTAAAAATATCATACTTAACAATACCAGCTTCCCCAAGCTTAGACTTTTCTATAGCATTAGCATTAACGGTATTCAAAGCATTCGTACTAATAACATTGGCATGCGAAATAAGCTCCAAAGGCTTTTCAATTTTCTCATCAAATCTAAAATCAGAAAAAAAGACTAAAGAACTCTTTATTTTCCATTAAGCCTAACTAGTGAAAATAAAAACAAGAAACAAAAAGATGTAATTGCTGAATCTAAATGAAATAACTCCGAGCACTCACACAGGAGGATGCGAGTACCGTTTACCTTAACTCACCGGCAACGGCGCCAGAAAAGAGCTTGATGTCTACACACGCTTCTGTTCTTGTAGACAGTGTTGGGCCTCCAAGTGCAGAGGTTTGTAGAGCAGCAGCAAGTTTCCCTTAAGTGGATCACCCAAGGTTTATCGAACTCAGGGAGGAAGAGGTCAAAGCTATCCCTCTCAAACAACCCTGCAATTATGATACAGAAAGTCTCTTGTGTCCCCAACACACCCAATACACTTGTCGGATGTATAGGTGCACTAGTTCGGCGAAGAGATAGTGAAATACAAGTGGTATAGATGATTATAAGTAGTAAATGCAATCTGGAATAAAAATAGCAGCAAGCAAACAAGTAACAAAATAGCAAGTAAACGGTGTGCAAAGCTTGGAAACAAGGCCTAGGGATCATACTTTCACTAGTGGACACACTCCCAACAAATATAACATAATTGAACAAATAAATAACTTCTCTTCACTATGCTACTCTGAATTACTCTCCTATTGAATAACACTAATCATTGCGTAGTGGCTACAGAAGCACCCCTTAAAGTTCATCAAGTACTTGACAAACACCACTCATAGAGATATCCAAATCAAATCACAACTCAAGATAAATATTATTGCAACTTAGACCAAGTACTAACACGGTGCACACACTGTCAACATTACACCATGAAAGGAGGAATAGATCACTTCAATACTATCATAGTGATAATTATTCTCATAATCCATAAGAGATCACAATCGTAGCCTAGACCAAGTACCACCACGATGCACACACTGTCACCGTTACACCATGGCAGGAGAAATAGATTACTTTAATAATACACTAGAGTACACATAATGAAGAAGAGTAGCATCTACTTATTCAACATGATACAAATCTCACGATCACATAAAGATCACATCATGGGAGAGAGAGGTGAACCACATAGCTACCGGTAGAGCCCTCAGCCCCGGGGATAAACTACTCCCTCCTCATCATAGGAGACGGCAAAGTTGATGAAGATGGTGGTGAGGTCGATGGAGACGGTGGAGACGGCGATGGAGACCGATGGAGATGGCTCCGAGAGCACTTCCCCGTCCCGGCAGGGTGCCGGAACAGAGACTTCTGTCCCCCGAAATTCGTCGATGACGGCGGCGGAGCTGCGGAACTCTTTCTGGAAAATTGCCGACTCCCCTAGGGTTTTTCGTCCCGAGGCTTTATATAGGCGAAGGGGCATCGTCAGGGGGCTGCCAGGGCCTCCTCACACATAGGGGGCACGGCCAGGGGCTGGGACGCGCCGCCCTGGTGTGAGGGCAGCCCCTGGCCCCCCTCCGGCTCTCGTTCGGTCCTCGTCCTTCGTCCGGGAAAAATAGGAGTTCTGGAACTTGTTTCGTCCAATTCCGAGAATATTTCTGTGTAGCATTTCTGAAACACAAAAATAGTAGAAAACAGGGAACTGGCACTATGGCATCTTGTCAATAGGTTAGTTCCGGAAATCGCATAAAAACACCACGAAGTGTAACGAAACACAAGGCAAATGGTGTAAAAACAAGCATGGAGCATAAAAAATTATAGATGCGTTTGAGATGTATCAGGCGGCGTGGTCTGCGTGAGGAAGAGTCGTGTAGAGGACGACACTAGGCGGAGCTTCGCACAAAGATGCGGTGTAGAGGGCGGCGTGGTCGAGGAAGAAGGATGGCTGCAAAGGAAGAGTAGCCATGGTGAAGATGAGAGAGGAGACGACGACTGGCTAAGGGTAGAGAGGCGGCTAAGGTTGAGAAGAAGGGGCGGAAGCGATAGGATGTGTTTAGACTGATACCATATGAGAAAATTGATCACACTTAGCCATATCCATTGCATATATATTTATATAAGAATTACAATCCTAATAATAAATAGGAGATCACAATATTAAGGACTTTCCACGATTCAAAGAATCAGGAAGTTATATCATATAATATAACATATCTAACAATCATGTCACATAGTGTAATATATATTTAACAAATTTGCATCTATTTCAAGCTAAATCCTGATGTTACCTCAGCAAATAACGTTATAGTGTACGGTGGTAGAATTTGTTGGGCCTCTTATGGCTATAGATAATTTCCTGATTAGAAACTAACCGTAGTACATAATGCTTTGCACGTATCGATGCCGGAAATTTTATGTGCCTGCATTGAAGGACGCCTTCCCAGTTCCCATCTTGCGGCACCCGCTAGGTCGACCGGGTAACCTTATCTCTGTTTTTTCTTTTATTCTTTTTCTGTCTCTTTCCTTTTTTATAATTGAACAATTTCAAATTTGAACTTTTTAATTTTGAATAAATTTTAATATGAACAATTTCAAAATTTAAACAGTTTTTAAATCTGAACAAAATTAAAATTTCAACATTTTCAGATTTATTTTCTCAAATTTCATTTTTTTTCAAAATTTGAACTTTTTAATATAAATATTTTTAAGGTGAAAGATTTTTCGAATTTATCTTTTCAAAACCTAAATATCTTTCAAGTCTGAGATTTTTTAATTTTAAGGACTATTCGAAATCTGAGTAGTTTTCAAAAGTAAAACAGAAAAGGAGAAAAACGAACAAAACATTAGTACTTTTGTTATCAGGAAAAAAAAACTGTTTATCTGGCCACATTGGGAGCGGCCCATACAGGCGAACGCTGCACGTGGAGCCTAATGTGCGGGAGCGCCTAGTGGACGCTTTGTGTGTCGCTTCAATTTCTTTTTTCTTCTATTTCTTTTTTCTGTAAATTTTGAAATATTAGGTGAAATAAAAAATGCTCAGATTCGAAAATTTTATTTTGAAAAACTGTTCAGATTAAAACTTGTTCAATTCGAAATCTGTTCAATTTCGAATTTTATGTTCAAATTTGAAAATAGTTTCAAATTCGAATTTGTTCAAATTCGAATTTGTTCAAATTCGAATTTGTTCAAACTTGATTTTGTTCATATTCAAATTTGTTCAAAACTCGATTTTGTTCAGATTCAAATTTGTTCAAATTTAAAACTGTTCAAAATTTGAATTTTTGCAAAAAAAGTTCAATTTTGAAAATCTGTTCAAATTCGGAAAACGAAAAAAAAAACAGAAAACTAAAACTAAAAAACTGAAGAAAACCGGCTCACAGACATAAAACCGACTAAAACCAGTGAAAAACCCGACCGGAATGTCCTAGAAGGTTCCTAAAACCGGAAAAAACCAAAAACCTGAAACTGTTATCGGGCCGGCCCAAAAGATTCGAAAGGGTGTGCGTAAAGTTGAAATCCTTCACAACGGGCGGAGACTAGGGATCACCCAAATGTGCACGTGAGTGGCAAAAACCTCTACTGAAGCCCAACAAGGAAAAACATCCCATCAATAAGAATTGGCAATTGGTTCTGGAAGCCTATTTGTACGAGGCCTCTTATTTTCTGGCCCAATACCGAAAATAGCCACCGCATGAAGCATCCGAGCTGGTGGGCTAGGTCCAATACGGCAGGACCTGTTTTTCTTTTCTCGTTCATGTGTTTTGTTCTTATTTTTTTCTTTTTCTGTTTCATTTCAATATTTTTCTTCTCAAAAAACATAGAAATATTTCCATGTATAAACATTTCCTTCTCATAATTTTTAAAATATTTATTGAAATATGTAAACATCTTTTTACATACATGAGGGTGAAAACAAATTTGTTTTACCACCCATGAACACGTTTTTACCACCCATGAATATTTATATTTAAACAAATACATTTATTTAGATTTATTCTACATTATTAATTATGACAAAAAAATCTATTATTAAAATATTTTACCAGTAGTAAATATAAGTTCTAAAACTAATATTTTCATATTTTCTAAAAAACATTCATATATCTAATAAAAGTGGAGAAGAAATTATATTAAAAAATCAAAATAATTATTCATGTGTCATAATAAATAATATCCATGCATAATAATAGTAGTTCATGTAACCATAAAACTAATGTTCATGCATATTCACAAAAATGCGTAATATTTAAAATATTCATGAAAATTGAAAGGAAGAGGAAATGTAAAAAGTATATCATAAAAATTATGAATATTTTCAGAATAAAATAAAAATAAATGGAAAACAAACCAAGTAAAAGAAGTAAAAAATACTATGAAGAAAAGAAAAGTGATATTGAGAAAAGGAACAAATAGAAAAATAGGATTGAAAAGATTAAATAAATATTATTTCCTTCTACGGCAGCAATGGCTCTATTTGATGATATTTATATTTAAGCTTCTACATTGTTGAGCACAGGAGTCAACCAATCTAAAAAAGGTTTAGAGGTTTGCTAAAGTAGTACCACTGAAATAGGATTGGAAGATAATACCAACATCACCCGGCTCCAAATATAAATAGTAATTTTATTTATCACAGTATGCAAATGAAATAGTGCATACAACATTTAGTGCCAAATAAAAGAGAATTGTGTAACTATGAAAATAAATTAAAGTTTGAGAAGTTCAAAGGGATCAAGTCTCATTCGGTGTTTCATGTCCTCACCCACAAATGCGACACTAGATCATCCTGAAGTTGTTGATGAACATCTTGTTCGCAAATTTCAATTGAAGAAAATTTTCAAACTGGCTGGCACCTCGCGGTCAACTTGGGTGAGAGGCCCCTCCCAATCATATGGAAGATCATCATGCACTGGATTAGCACGCTCACTCTCAATAATCATATTGTGGAGGATCACAAAAGCATTCTTGACCTCTCATATCTGAGTCGTTGACCATTGGAGAGTGGGGTATCAAAAAATAAGAAAACTATCCTGGAGCACACCAAATGCTCGCTCAACGCCTTTCCTACAACTCCCCTGGCACTTGGAAAACCATGCTTTGTTCTCCACATACGGGCCATGAATTGTCTTCACAATTGTCTACAACTGTGGGTAGATGTCATCAGCTAGATAGTACCCTTTAGTGTAGGTGCGGTTGTTGATCACATAGTTGCCTAGCGGAGCATGGCATTCAGAAGTTCCGCGAACACTAGAGAGCACTACAACATGTTGATGTCACTGTGAGATCCTGACTTGCCAAAAAAGCATGTCAAATCCACATGTCATAACCTGCCACCGCTTCAAGAATCACGCTGCACGCACCAGTATGCCGTTTGTACATCTCCTACCAAACAAACGGGTAATTCTTCCATGACCATTGCATGTAGTCCATGCTTCCAGGTATCCCAAGAAATCCCCTTGCTCCATTTTGTGCCAGGATGCGAGTACTGTCCGGTTCATTTGGTGCTCTCAGATAGACTGGTCCAAATTTTCCGACGATAGCTCGACAAAAGTTATACACAGTCGCCTGAGCAGTCGACTCAACCATGCAAAGATAGTCATTCACGGTATCAGGAGGAACACCATATGCAATACACCTAAAAGCAGCAATGCGTTTATGAACACAGGTGGATCTAGGCAATTTGGTGCAGTCTTTCTTGCAGAGGAAGTAGTCATCATACTCCCGCACACCGATGACAATCTTCACGAGCAACTCTTTGTTCATCTTGAAGTGTCGCCGAAACTCTAAAGGTTTATGTATTGCGTTGTCGACAAAATAATCTGCCTCGAGCAGCACAACACCATTCATCCTCTACATGTCCTTGTTTCTCCTCTTCCCTGGTCTAGAACCTCCTCACCGAGGTGGGGCATTAATCCTCGCTCGCAAACGAAGAAGAGCAGCCAATATCAACAACTTATCTTCTTCATTAGCGACATCATCTTTCTATCTTGCATGCATTGATGCATCATCATCTTATGATCACTATCCATAGTCTATTAATCGAGCATGGAAGAAATTTAACAAAGATCGGGAGATGAAAAAATGTTTTTTCTTGCAAATGTGTTTACCTAGCAATTGGTCAAACAGGTTGCGGGCAGTGTGGCCGCGAGGTGGGCGGGATGCGGACTGCGAATGGCGGTGGTGGCAGCAGATGACTCGATCGGAGAGGGGGCGACGACGAATGGCTTGGCAGGAGATGGGTGGGCGGCAACATGTGGCTCGATCGGAGATTTGTCGGCAGCGTGCAATTGGTGGACAACGACGGCGATTCAGCCACGGGGTCGCGGGAGAGGTAGGTTGGAAATGACTAGGACGCTAGCAAGTGCGCCCTCCCGTATGTTTCCTACGTGGCTCGCATGCCGGCGCCTTCGGATGGACTTCTATGGGTCAGGGCCGGCATGGCGTTGCCAAACAGAGTTTCAAGTGCGGTCTGATGCCTGCAATGAATTAGGGCGCCCGATGAGAACCCTTTACCCTCCCCGCCCCCAAAAGGCCATTTGAGAGGTCATTCGGGACGCTAGTGAAGATGTTCTAATAACCAATACTACTTCTTTCAATCAAAAATTAGTTATTGTAAAGTTTATACTACGTTTAATACAATTTAATATAAAGTATGTACTACGTCACACAGACACTTATTTTTGATGGAGGGAGTAACTGGTTCGATGGAGGAGGCATACGAGGATGAGAAATTGTTTCTCTTCCCCTTTCTGAATAGTGACACGACGATGCCTAACACGCCGCCAGCTGGCAAAAAATGATGGCTTTGGTGAAAGAGTAAAATGCACGTACGCTCACTAAACTTGTCCGAAATAAACGTTTTGGTCACTGAACTCTGGAAACAATTTTTGCGGGTTGCTGAACTTGCTCCGACGGCTCTGATACGGTCACTGCTACGTTTTGGTATCGTATTGTGCTAACTTGGCGGTATGGGTCCTAGTATCTGACCGTTTGAGGGTCTGTAGGTGAACGGCAGGAGAGTTACAGGGGGTTCTCAGAAAATCGACAGCATCACCGAACTGAAAGGAAATTCCCCTGTAATCCTAGATTGAGGCGCCACGATTCGTAGGTGAGCTGGGCATGTTCCAGTGCGAGTGGCGGCGACGGTGGTGGCTGCGGCGATGGCGGCGGTGGCGGTGGCGGCGGCGGTGGTGGCTGCGGCGATGGCGGCGGCGACGGTGGCGGCGGCGGCATCGTCCTCCACTCTAGCGCCAGCTCGATTGGTGGCGCAAGCTCGACTGTGCGAACGGCTGCGCGTGACCTCCGGCTGGTGAAGTGGCCGAACTGCGGGAAGATGGTAAGGCGTACTGGCTGGATCTTCTTCAAGTGCTTGACTCACAACGTATATTTTCCTCCGTTACTGTGTGATCTTGTTCCCATGTGTGGTTGCTCACATGTTTCTTGCTCTGTTCTTGTTTGTGCTGGCAGAAAGGGTACCGATTTGGCACTGGCAGCATAAGTCTGTTCTCACATACATCTAGCTACTTGATTGACTCTAGGTGAAGTCTGAGCATAGAACATAGAACGTACTTGTGCTCATCTAATCTATTTTAGTTCTATATGAATACATGAGCCGACCTCAGCTGTTTGTACTTGCATTTTGAATGTTAATTCTCTGCCTGACTTATCACCTAGGTATTGAAGGAGTGAAGAAGTTACAGATTTTTGCTGCTACGCTGAACAAAATTTTAAGCATGGTTGGTTCTGTTGTTGTGCCCAACATGAAAAAGACTAAATAATTTGCTTCTCACTGTCAAACTGGAAGATCAGCACAAACAGAGATGTGATTGTTTTTGCGAACTGTTAGGGATGTGGGAGAATGGGAAATCTGCCTCACCAGAACTGTTAGAGGTGATTGGTTTTGCTGCAGATCATGGACATGAGCAGAAGTATGTTGAGTACTTGGTTTCCAAAGGTTATTTTGGCAGTGTCAGAAGAAGTAGTGCATGAAGAAGAACTGCAAGAAGAGCCCATGGCAGTGAAAGATGAAAACTGGTTTCAGTTGGTTCTTATCACTGGATTTTTTGATTTCACTTTTAGATGTAGGGAAAGAACTAGTTATGTTAGTTGAAGTAGCTATGCTGGCATTATTTTTGCCGATTGTTACTAGTTAGCAAGGTAATATGAAATGTCCTTATGTGACAAATTGTAATAAGAATGTAAGGATCTTGGTGAATACATTCCCTCTATTACAATGTAAGGATATGGCTTATGTTGAATGAAAACTTCTACAATAATTTGGATCTTTTCTCTCTGTGTGTGTATGGTTGCTGGACATGATCAGCCAGTGATCTTGCTTAATTCAAATGAATATTTTTGTGGGGACCCCGGTTTACCATCCGGAATTTCCGTTATGCATACAATTCATGATCCCAGGAAGACTATCATGAATCCACATAACCGAGTTGGCATTACAGAGTACATCATCCATTACATAAATAAGTTGAATAGTCTTACATGGCCACTTGGCCGAATTCAAATGCCTCACAGGGCAAGTTCACTAAACATAGCAGCGGAATCAAAAGCAGCGTCGGTAGCCCGCGTCGTGCCTCTACCCTACAGGCGACTGACCGGGAGAGGGATCCTAGTTCGCATCAGCATCGTCAAACTCCTCACCATCATCATCGTAATCTTCTCCATAATCTGACCAAGTTAATAGCCAGGGACAAAGCCGTGAATACATTTGGAATTGTACTCGCAAACCATCTAAGAGGAAGTGATTGGCATGCAATTTAGCTGTAGCAAGGTGGAAGGCTTCTAGTCTAGTTTACCCTAACTAGTCAATTTCTCATGTCGATATAGCATGTCTTATGACATTTCTATATCCTTATTAAAGAAGAATTTTTGTAAGACATTTTAGTAAAATCTCTAAGAAAGGGGGAAACTCATTTTCAAGAGAAGAGCCGGTGGTCAATCAAACATGACCACCCTCTTTATAAACCTGGTCAATCACACAGGACCATCTCCATTTCCTCGGCAGTACCCTGTGAGTACCCCGAACCACATCCGTGCCACGGCAGTACCCTCCGAGTACTCCGTCCGGCACCTTTCTCCATTTTTTCGAAATCATCTTTTGAAAACAAAACCGACATTGGGCTAAGCAACGGTCGTCCCAACCGTCCATGACCGAGGACTCGGCTATTCGAATAGATTTACACTCTGCAGAGATTATACACTTTACCCACACCATCCGATAAATCCGCCGGGATACCACCACGGACCATCATACGCAAGTATGCGGGGTTCGGATAATCGGTCATAGCCTTCCATCTATCCACCTTAGTACGGGTGCCTACCCTGTGGAGTATACATCCTCGGCAAACCCTGGCCGTCTACCTCTGCCGAGCGTAGTTCCAGTGCCACGGCGGGAGAAACCCAAGTATTTCCGGATGGGTAGCCTATTGGCGGGCCTACTACACTGTTGCCCACCACTTGCGACAACCCGGATTCTGGGGTCCTACAAACCCTTACATAGTGCGTGGCTCCCCGCACTAAGGCAGACAAACTTTGGACTAAGCCCCGTCCCATACCAGGTGACGAGGGTTAACTCGACAAATGTCCTAGATGAAGGACTTAGGATCGGGAGAATAGGGCATCGGATGAACTCAAAGGTAAAGGTTAGACGAAATAAGTGTATATCGAAAGTAAACTTGGGTGTTCAACCTGGCTTGCTTTCAATCTGCCCTACACCGTCCCCTCCTGGCCCCTATATATAGGTGGCCAGGTCTCGAGGATCGGGTAGGGTCCAATACAGATTACAATATCGACATACGGTAAGAACTCGTATTCGACTATCATTACAATTGGGCCTAGCTTAACGGGCCTCAGGGGTACTCAACTAACGGGATCTATTAACTATACCCTTGTCAGTAGCCCCTGAGATTCTACCAGAATTGCAGATTCGGGTTGAATCTCTAATCTTTAAACCTTTGACTTGATCAATTCTTCGATTTCTTCATATCTTCAAATCTTTGACTTGGTCTTTTGACTTACTTTCATGATATTTTCTCGCAAGGGGTTTTGATGAACAAGCCTGACAACTCTGACGGATCAAGAGGTCAGTTAACTGCCGGAACAGATACTTGTCACCTACTTCAAATTCAATCCCCTTGGATTTGAATTCGGGATACCGGTCAAACCCATTCTTTTGCCGCATTTAGGACTTACAAAGAATGAATCCCAGTGATTCTCAGGGTACCCAGTGCGTCCACCAGGATTTTCTTTGCGTCGTAGACACGGATACATACCAGCAGAGCGCATCCATGTGCGTATACCAGGCCACACAGGACAGATCCCGGGGTCTTACCTTCGTGACAAGTCACGGCATTCGAGTTGTGTTGCGATAACATAACTCGAGAATCTCATGTCGCAGTCAAATTTTGACTGAAAATATTCGGGTTTTAACAACCATAAAACTCACTCCCGATGGGAGTAACACTCCTGTACTTCTCAAACTCTAATGCTTTACCAAGAAATATCGTCGGGTGTGCGCTCAGTGCTCCCGATGGGAGTAGCCCCCGAGGCTATAGTCGAGAAAGACTTTCTCGAGTATAGGCTCAAAATATAGTGTAGTCCATCATACTTCAACTCGAGATACTTTAATAGCATCTCATCGTCGAATACGCGTCCACCACTCCAGTAAAGAGTTGCATTCAATATCTTCAAAGGTAGTAGCCCCCAATGTTATAATCGAGAATCCTTCACATATAATCTTGTCTATAAATTTTGCACTTGTCGGCGCCATCCTTCTTCTTTCTTATATCATCTTCTTTATGACGTCAATGAAAACGTCACTCTGCATGAGTGCGAACCATTTTATGGGCAGCACTGTAATTTTCACGATTTTTGACCGTTAGTGGGCTGCCGTTTCCGCTCCTTGCGCCACGTCTCAGCCCACGATCCTTCTCCCAGAAGGTATATAAGGGGCGTAGTGGGGGATTTTACTGTTTACCAGCTCGTTCCCTCCGCCGCCTCCATTGCTGATCTCCTCTTCCTTCCCCTCTCGTGCAGAGCCCCCAAGCGCGCTACGTATTAGATGCGCGTGAAACACCTAGCCACCAAGAACACCATGGCCAAGACCTCTTCTGCCACCAACTGGGTGTGCTCCGCCATCACGAAGAAGGAGGTGGAGAAAGCCAGGGCGGGCGGCCTCATCTCCGCCCTGGATTCCATCAAGTTTCCAAGCACTAAGTGGATCCCGGAGCCCCCGAGCGGTTATCGGGTAATGTTCCTTGCTTTCCTCCTCCGCGGTCTTTCTCTTCCTGCCCACGAGTTTCTCCGTGGGCTTCTCTTTGTCTACGGTGTGCAGCTCCACCAGCTCACACCGAACTCCCTTCTGCACATTGCTTGTTTCGTGACTCTCTGCGAGTCATTCTTGGGCATTGAGCCCCACTTTCTTCTCTGGAGGTCAATCTTTCGACTTCGCCCGAATGTTTCTCTGGCTAGAAAGCCTGAATTGGGCGGAGCCATTGTCTCTGTGCGCCCTGAGGCGCAGTACCTCGAATTTTCCTTTGCTGCATCTGTCCAGGGGTGGAGAACCAAATGGTTCTATATCAAAGATCGCAAAGCCTCCCCTGAAGACCAATATGGTTTAGCCCCTTTCGAAGCCTCCAAGGAGGTGAAGAAATTGGCGTCATGGGATTCGCTTCCCTCGAATGCGGAGATAGCACAAGTTCTTCCTCTTCTATCTCGCATTCAGGCTTTGAAAGGAGGCCAAGGAGGAGCTTTGTCGTGTATCCAACTCATGGCGTTCTTTGTGCAACGTCGAGTTCAACCCTTGCAGCACCGCCTCACCAAGCTTTGGAATTACTCTGGCTTGGAAGATCCTACTCGCGTCTCTGAAGATTTGATAGAGAAAAAAGATGTCGACAAGCGAGTTAGGAACCTTACCAAGCTCACCAAGGATCATGCGGTTGCTGATTTGACCGCTGACTACTTCGACTCCGTGCACCCTCTGCCCGAGGTATGCATCTTTATATTCACTTGTTGTCGAATTTTGTTTGTTTCGACTTGCCTTAGTCTTTGCCTTTGTACTCTGCTGACTTATTTATATGCAGGGTCACCAATTCCTTGTTTCGCACCCTCCTCTTCCAAAGGTAGGGCCCCTTCCGGCTGATCTGGCCTCGTCTGTATCTGAAGCCCCCGAGGCTGACGAGAATCAGGACGGAGATGATGCCGAAGAATCGGAAGAGGAAACTAGTTCGTCGACATCGCCTCCCCCCGTGCTTGCTGAAGATGCTGGTGTCAACAAGAAGAGGAAGCGAGTCAAAGAATTTGCTTCTTTGAGTTCTGCAGCGGCTGATAAGGCCTCTGTTCCTGCAGGAGATATGGAGTATTTCGACCTCCTGGCATCGTAAGTACTTTATTCGAGTTCTTCAATTGCATCTCTCTTGCCTTGTTTCTTTCGTGTTATACATAATTTGTTTTCCTTTTGTAGAGATGATGAGGAGCCCCCAAAAGATGCTCCAGCTGCTCCTTCGACTTCTCCTGTGATTGCTGATGAGCCTGTCGAGCAAGAAGCTGCGGCGAGGGTGACCAGGTCTTCTGTCAAGAAGATCCCTGTAACTTGAAATCTCAAGCGCTTGAAGAAGGCCAAAGACACTGATGTCTCTCTTGAGGCCCATGCATCGACGATTTCTCCCGATGACATAACTAGCTTCTGTTGACTTGCTCTCTTTGTATTCCTTTGTGTTCTTACACGCCTTTTTTTCTAGGCGTTGTTGCAAAGATTCATCGCCTTGGGCACTGAATGTGCGGAGTACTTAAAGGTTGCGAAAGCTTCCGAAGGTACACTTTTGACATCCAGGCATTATTTTTCTTTTGTTCTTATCCTTTAGTGTTAATCTGACTCCTTTTCGTCTTCTTCTGTAGCTGCTCTAGCAACAACCAATGCTCGGATTGCGTCGCTGGAAGCGGAGCTCAGTGCTTCGCAGAAGGCTTACGATGTTGCGGCCGCTGCTAAAGCAAACGCTGAGAAGTCGCAGAAATCTGCGCTTGGTAAGGCGAAGAAAGCTGAAAAAGCTTTAGCTGATGCCAACAAGAAACATGCTCAGCGAGAGCAAGCCGTGGCAGAGCGTCTTCGCTCAATGTCTACTGCCGCTGAAGGTAAGTACTTCGCCTTGTCTTCTATTTCGACTTCTGTTTGCACTATTGTACTTGTTGACACTTTTCTTGCCTTTTCTCTTTTCTCTTACTGTATTGCCCAGTATTTACCGGAGTATCTTTGTCGTCCCTGCAACCGGACGATGACCCTCTGATGACTGCGGTTAACCTACTCGAGGCAAACAAGATATCTATCCAGGAGACTTTTAAGTTAGTTGGCCGCGTTCTATCATGGCTGTTCGTCGGGTTGTGGCCAAAGAAGAAAGCAGAAGTTCCGAAGGACGACTTGGGCAAGCTTGCCCAGGCTTTCGATACAACTGAAGATCCCACCCTCCAGCTTAAGGGGCTCTCTCTGAAGCGTGGTGCTGAGGGTGCTATTGCACTTTCTTTAGCCCATGGTGCGGACTTTGACTGGGAGAAGGTGAACTCTTCCCATGGCCGCACCCATGATGAGATGAAGACTTTCATCAAGAAGGCAAAGAAGTTGGCACCTGAGCTGGTGGCGATTATTTCTCCTTCAGCGGCCTCCGCGACATCTGCTGCGCCACCTCCAACGGCGGAAGACCCTGCGCCTTTGTCGACTGTTGGCGAGGAATTTATCATGCCTTCTTCTGCCACGGAGCAAAATGCTGAGGTGGCGTAGACTCGGCCTTCTTGTAATTTTCCATTTTATCCTTTTGAATGTAAAATCTTGTAGTCGCGTGCAACCCGAGAACTTTAGTCAAAGGGTTTTGCACTTATATAAATACATTTCCTTTTTATGAAGTCTTGTGCTTGTCTCTCTGAAATGTTCCTTCTTTCTTTTCTTTTGACTTCCGGTCAATGCATACCAATGATCCTTTGACTGGCGGACCTGCTCCTTCTGCTGCCCGCACGTTCGGTTCGACGATTTTGTCGCCTCCTAGCCGATGTAATCAGTGCGCAGAGTACTCTTCAAGGATTTCTGATCTTGAGTCTCGCCTGACTTTGGCTAAACGTCAAGCACAGATGGCTGTGAGCAAAGCTAGCAAAGCTTGTGGTTATCTGAAGCAAATATCTTCTCTTGATGAAAAGGTTTCCAATTTGACGGCGAAGATTGTCCATAATGAAGAATGCGAATCTTTTATTCTTGGCATTGTTGAGTCTGCCTACGAGATGCTGCGATGTAAGTTTCCTTTTGACTTCTCTTGTCCCTGTTGCTTCACTGCTGTTTTTGTGACGTCCTTTGCTGTTATAGGTACTTGTCTGGATTTCGCTGCTGAAGATCGTCGGGTTACCGAGCGAAATGCAGCTTTGGAGAGAATGTCGGCAGGCTGTGAGACTTTGTGGTCTGATCCTCGTCGTCGGAGTGCCATTGTACTACTTCAGGACCGTGCCCAACATATTCGCGAGTCAGTTGATGGTTGCCGACGAGCTTTGATGACTATGCACTCTGTCATGCTTCCTCGCAATCATCTGCCTGCAACTTTCCCACTTCTTCTTGATACATTTAGATCCAACCACCGTATTCATAGATTGATAGAGCTAAACTTAGTGGCAGGTGCCAATTTTGCTCTCAGGTGGATACGCAAGTGGCACCCGAAGCTTAATTATAGCTCTATGTCCCTTAGTCTAGCTCCAGGTAGGACTAGCCTTCGAGTGCATATGGAGAGCACACTGCAACCTGCTCGAAGGCTTGTAGCTAGGCTGCTAGAAGCAGATGCTGCGTTTTTTCGCGAGTACCACTATTTAGACCCCTTAGGCGTAGATGATTCTGATAACCCATTATTGTAGTATATTTTTTGTATGTGTGGAACGCGAGAGTATTTTATTTCGCGACTTTATGACGAAAATATGTTCTCAAAGCGCTATTGTATGATTCGTGCGTTTGCCGCATTTTCTCTTTGAAAGACTCGTAAACTCGAATATGAGGAACGTTTCATCTTTATTATACTTGTAATGTAAGATACATGGGGTGACCCAAGAGATCCGGCCTGTGACCTGTGTTCTGGATCTAGAGGGCATTGCCCCTGGTATAACTCGTGGCTTTTACAGCCTTACTTTTCTACTCTACTTTATTGTCTTTTGATGCTTATGCCGTCATGGCTTTCTCTTCTTCTCCTGTGTCTTTGTCTTCTCCTGATGCTCCTACTCGTGGTTTCTTCGTCTCGGGCTCTGCAACGCGTCCTTCGAGTAGCTTGACGCCCTCTGTAGTTGTGCTTTTTGCCTTCTCTGCATAGTTGGCTATCATGCCAAAGTTTTGCGCCATCTTGTGGAACTCCCTGTCGCAGAGATCTGAAACTTCAAAACTTCCTTTTGCTGTAATTACTCCTCTTGGTCCTGGCATTTTAAGTACCAAATATGTGTAGTGAGGCACTGCCATGAATTGCGAAAACGCGGGTCGTCCGAGGATCGCGTGATATTGAGATGGCCAGTCCATGACTTCGAAATCTAGTTTTTCTCTTATGTAGTTTTGTCGGCTGCCGAAGCAAACATTGAGTGCTATTCGACCCAGTGGGTAATTGGCACTTCCTGGCACGATCCCGTGGAAGGAACAATCTGTTGGTTTCAGGAATTCTAACGATATATGCATTGCCCTGAGTGTTTTTGCGTATATCAGGTTAATTCCACTTCCTGCGTCCATGAATATTCTGTCGACATCATACGCGCCAATTTGAGCTTTGAGTACCAAAGGCGCGTTTCCTGGCCGAGGTACTGTTATAGGGTGGTCTTCTCTGTTGAACTCGATTGGTTGTTCTGACCAATGCAGATACTCCGTTGTGGCTGGAGGTGAAATAACTGTTAGGTTGACTTGTCGAGTGATACTCTTTTCTTCTTTGTTCGACTTGGGCACGGGTTGTATCATTGCTGTGATGTGTCCTTTTGATGGAACGTACCCTTCGTCGTCATCGTGTCCCTTGTTTTGCTGGTCTTGTCCTTGAGGAGCTCCGTTGTTTCCTTGCTGATTTGTCGAAGGATTGTTGCTTCCTTCAAATCCTTGTTGCCTTGCTTCGGTTTGCTTGTTTAGTGCTGCCTCTTGTAGTTTTAAGAATGTTGTGCAATCTTTCATTGCGTGCCTTGATACTCGCTTCCCATTGACGAACGTTGAGTGTATATGACAAGGTCCGTTGAGCATATCTTCTGGCGACGGGTTGTACTCTCTGGGTTCTCTCGTGGGAAACTTTTTATAGTTTTCCTTTCCGTAGCTTCGATATCCCGAGCTTCTGCGATCACTTCCTTGATAGCTGTTGTCTTTGTATCCTGCGGCGACTTGGCTATGGGAGCCGTAGTTGTCATAATTTCGGGACCATCTTCTTTGACTTCCATATCTGTTTCTTCTATCGTCCTCTGGAGATCGCGTCCGCTTGTTGTTGCATGCATCTTCTCCATCTGCAAATATGTTTGCTACGTCCATGAGGTCTGACACTGTTTTTGGCTTGATTCTGCCCATCTCTTCGACTAGGTCTCTTCGCCTTAATCCAATGATGAACGCATCTATTGCTCTTTCGTCTGAAACTTCGACTGCTGAATTTTTATAAGACTCCATCTTTGGATGTATGCCCGCAATGTTTCGTCATGTTGTTGCACACACGCTTTGACTTCTTCTATTGATGCTGGCCGCTTGTATGTTGACCTGAAGTTGCTTGTAAATTGCTTTGTGAGATCTTCCCAGCTTCCAATAGTTTCTTTCTCTAGTTTGCTCAACCAGGACCTTGCTGCGTCGGTGAGGTGTAGTTGCAAACTTTGCATTGCTGTTTCTTTGGTTCCTCCTAATATTTGTACTGCTTGTAGATAATCTGAGAGCCATGATTGCGGTTCCTGTGATCCGTCGTACTTTTGCTGATCATGAGGTAACTTGAATCCTTTGGGAACTGGAGTGGTGCGAACCCTGCGGGTAAAGCACGATGCTCCCATCTCTTTTTCGTCTTCTTCATAGTCGCGTTTTTCATTTGGGGATCGCGATCTTCGGGTTCCACCGTGCTATTTTGGTGATGGCGATCGAGATCGTTGCTTGCTGCTTCTGCGCCGAGGACTGTTGTGACGGCGAGGTGACCTTGCTTTATGCGCTTCCTTGTGGTGATACGCTTCCTCTCCTTTTGCTGATAGCTTGTGGCCCACCATGTTAAGTCCGTTCAATGCTGCTCTATGCATATGTTCCCTAGGATCTCCTGGACTTGGTCGCGTTGTGAGCAGGTATGCTTGCGCTGCTACTAGTGCTGCTTCAGGGGTTTTTGGTAAGATGTTCCCCTGCTCGTCGACCGATAGGAAGGACGAGTCGAGGTTTTTGAAAATGCTTTGCCTGTCGGAGTACTCGAGGTTGTCGTACCTTGAACTGTGTCGATGATTTTTCCTTGCGTTGCTATATGATGCGTCGCTTCGCGCTTTACGAGCGGCGTTGCTGGCTGCAATGGCTGAATCTTTTATTCTTTGTATCTCTATTTTCTCCTTTGCTAATTGTTTTGCCTGCTGCCTTAGGGCATAATGATACCCCAAAAGCATGTCTTTGCTAGAATTTGACGGTATTGGCGTGCCGTGCTCTACGGCTTCTCTTATTATCCTCCATTCGTCGACTGATAGTCGAATTTTTTCCCTGGTTGTGAGGGATTCTGCTATTTGCCCTTCTGCTAGGTGATTTGCTCCTCTGTCGATATTTGCTGGGTTTAGCACTGGGTTGTTGTTTTCGTCGAATTCTTCTAAGTTGTCTCCCACAATGGCGAGCACCTGGCATTGTTTGCCGATGCTACTATTGAAGCTTGAGAAGATGGAGTCGCCATCTTCAGAAAGCTCTAACCCTGTCTTCCATGTGTCTGTTGATTTGTCTGCGATATCGTCGAGGCAGATCATGAGATCGTCGAGTTGGACTCTGCTACTTGGTGTTGGCGCCAGAAAAGAGGCTGCTGGCGTGGAGCAGTAAGTCCTTGTGCGTGGTGAATAACCAGCCCATTGGGAACCCCAAGAGGAAGGTATGATGAGTGTAGCAGCTAGTTTTCCCTCAGTTAAGATACCAAGGTATGTCGATCTTGGAGAGGAGAGACAATGACGACTGAAGGTGATGCAGACTGGCTTAATAACACTCCAACAAGGGCGCCGTTAACGATACTTGTTGACTCGTCTTCGGCCAGTAGCAACGCGGAACTTGCACACAACACAACCAAGTACTTTGTTCCCAACTTACGATGAGGTTGTCAATCTCACCGGTTTGCTTGAAACAAAGGTTATAAGTGTATCGAGTGGAAAACAATATAGTATGCGAGTAAAATAAACAGTACAAGAAAAGTAAACAGGTGATAGCAATATGATGTAAATAGGACCGGGGTCCATAGTTCACTAGTGGTGTCTCTCCATAGATAAAATAACACATGCTGGGTAAACAAATTACAGTTGGGCAATTGATAGAATAGAGATAACGTGATATGTCAAGAAGATCACTATGAGATTTACTCTGGGCATTATAACAAAATACATAGACCGCCATCCAACTGCATCTATGACTAATAATCCACTTGTGGTGAATCAATCCGAGAACTCCACAAGTATTAAGTTGCGAACAACGGATAATTGCATTAAGCAAAGTGTGTAATGTAAACAAAGCATATGCCCTTGAGCATATGAATGTTGTTTTCTCCCTAGTAGCAACAGCACATCTACCACCTTAGAGGTTTCTGTCACTCCCCCAGGTGAAATAGAGGCATGAACCCACTATCGAGCATAAATACCCCCTCTTGGAGTCACTAGCAACTACTCGGCCAAGATAGCTACTAACAACGGAGAGCATGCAAGATCATAAACAACATAGAGATAACAAAAGATATAATTAAGTACAGCAACTTAATCATAAACACCAATATTCATCGGATCCCAACAAACCAAACATGTAGAATTACATAACGGTGATCTCAATCATGTATGGCAGCTCATGAGATCTAAACATGAAGCACATAGTGGAGAAGACAACCATCTAGCTACTGCTATGGACCCATAGTCCAAGGTAGCCTACTCACTCATCGCTCCGGAGGCAAGCATGGCGATGAAGGAGACCTCCGATGGCGATTCCCCTCTCCGGCAGGGTGCCGGGAAGAGCTTCTGGACCCTCCCGATCTTCGGGTCGACGGTGGCGGCGGATCGCGATGTATTCTGGAAAACTGATCGGGCACTTAGGTTTTTCTCGTTGGGGGGTCTTTATAGGCGAAGGGGCGTCGTCAGAAGAGGGGCCAGGCGGCCTCACAAGGCGGTGGCGCGGGCCAGGGGCTGGCCGCGCCACCCCTATGTGTGGGCCCCTGGTCCCTCACCTCCTACTCTCCTTCGGATCTCTGGAAGCTTCCGGGTAAAATAAGACTTCAGGAACTTGTTTCGTCCAATTCCGAGAATATTTCCTGTGTATCACTTATGAAACACAAAAACAGTAGAAAACAGGAAACTGGCACTGTGGCACTTCGTTAATAGGTTAGTTCCGGAAAATGCATAAAAATGCCACTAAGTGTAACGAAACAATAGGCAAATAGTGTAAAACAAGCATGGAGCATCAAAAATTATAGATACGTTTGAGACGTATCAAGCATCCCCAAGCTTAACTCCTGCTCGTCCTCGAGTAGGTAAGTGGTAACAAAAGAATAATTTTTGAGGTGACATGCACCTACACAATCTTGATCATATATGTAAGCATTGGTGAGCTGGGATCAATAGAACTTAAAACATGGGCATGAAGATATAATCATGACAATAAGAACTTAGCAACCATGTTGTAAACATGCAAATGAACACAAACAAAAGATCATGAAAATGAAACAATGAAAATCAAGCGTGTGTTCAAATCATAAGGAAAAACATACAAAAGGTTTTCAGCTTGTCCTTCAAAGAGAGCAAAACATAAATGCATAGGACACCTCAAAGTTTAAGAGGGCGACTAGATACAAATAATTTAAGAACAAGTGAAACCAATCATCATGAATCAATCAATGAACTTTGGGACAATGCATATCACACTAAGAATGACAACTATGCTCTCTTAATGGTGCATAATGAAAGAAGGTGGTGACTCAACATAAAAGTAAAAGAAAGGCCCTTCGCAGAGGGAAGCAGTGATTAAACATGTGCTAGAGCTTTTCATTTGTAAAACAGAGAGATAAAACTTGATTTTGAGAGGTGGTTGTCTTTGTCAGCGACTGGCAATGGGGTTCTTACTATCTTCCATACAAAAATGAAGCAAGTTTTTGAGAGAGAGATTGGCACTTTTGTGCTCTTTTTATAAAACTTGGCACTCCTCCCCACCTTTTTCCTTTCACATACCATGGCTAACCGATTCCATCGGGTGCCCACCAACATTCACATTCTTTGGAGGAGTGCCTTTTTTCTTTCTTTTTCTCTTTTTTATTTATTTTTGGAATAAGCAATATGGAAGATAGCAAATCCGACCACTACGTCCCCATGAGCTGAAAACAGTGTAACAAAACAAGAAGTGTTTTGAAGGTTTTTGAAAGGTAGCACATGAAAATTTTACTTTGGAATGGCTTACAAATACCATGCATAGGAGTTTATAGTGGACACAATGACAAACTTGGTTTTTAGGAGTTGGATGCACGAGTAGAGCTCATACTCAGTATAAGGTGAGGGCTAGCAAAAGACTGGGAGCGACCAACTAAGAGAGCAATAATGGCCATAATCATGCAAAGCGACAAAGCGACATTAAAAGAAGCATAAGATGGCATCAAAAGTCAAAAACTAAATGATCATGAAGGCTATTGGCGACTTTGTAAGAGTCTAACATGTGTGAGCATGCGCCAAGTCAACCCAAATAAAGCATCAAGGAGAAAACCAAAATAATGCTTCCATACAATAAAAACAACGCATGATTTTTTTCAAAGGCTCATTAAGCAATCCCAGTTATTTGAGACAAGTCATGCTACAGCAAAACCACTAAGCATACTATCAAAAAGACATCAAGCATGGCATGAAAAAGCCTAAGCCGCAGTCTACACAAGCTCCTTCTTGTACCACTATTTTGCACAAAGCTTTTTCTCTTTTCCAACACCATTTGAAATTTTTATAAACACCTCTTTTGATGAAAACCAATAAAGATCAGAGGCAAAAATACACCTTGATGAAAAGATATGACAAGATCTGAATGCAAATCAAGGCGAAAACGAAAACCAAAAGCAGTAGCAGAAAAAGTAGAACGCATCGATGAACGATAAGAGTGAAAAACTGAGCGTTGTTTGCAAATGAAAACAAGCAACTTCTCCAAAAGAAATTTGTTGGGGTCCAACCATTTATTGCAGCAAACAAATAAACTAAACCAACTAAGAAAACTAAAACAACTGACGCTCCAAGAAAAACACATAGTGCATGAAGCAATAAAAATATAGTGTTTTGAAAGGTGACCTGATTTTTGCCGATGAAGAAGGGGTGCCTCGGGGGCATCCCCAAGCTTTGACGCTTGTACTTCTTGGATATTTCTTGGGGTGATGCATGGGCATCCCCAAGCTTGAGCTTTTGTCCATTCTTCAACTCATCTCATCATTCTCCAATCCCTACACTTGAAAACTTCCTTCATACAAAACTAAACACAATTCTATTAGCAACATTAGTGCAAGCATAACATATAATCAATCCTCTATTTGCTTCAGGTTTCAACTCAAAACCACCACATATATAGCATATACTACTGTAGCAACCTCCCCAAAAGTTCCATGATCAAAAGAACTCAAAAGAAAGCGATAAAGTGGCAAACACAAATATTGGCAGAAATCTGTCAAAACTGAACAGCTGACAAAGGTCGAATTTTTGAGGGATTTTCTGTTGCTCAAATCAAAAAGTGTTCAACTAAGAAAAGTTTGGATATAACCTGGGTCATATGCACAAGAAATCGCAGGTCCAAAAGATAAACAGAGAATTTTCACGAATTTTTACGGTGCAGCACCGAAAACAGTTTCAGGACAGCAACATCCCCAAATCTTTACCTCACTCAAATTAGAGGCTTCTCTTGGCACAAAAACGAAATAAAAAGGATAAGGAGCGGTCATTACAGTAGTAATGACTTCCAAGACTCAAATAAAAGAAAAAGTACTGAAAAGAAAACATTGGGTTATCTCCCAAGAGTGCTTTTCTTTAACGCCTTTGAGCTAGGCGCAGAAAATTGCGAATCAAGTAATATCAAAAGATGAAGCATCAAGCTCATAATTTGCTCTAAGAATAGAGTCAAAAAGTAATTTCTTTCTTTTCCTAGGGAAGTGTTCCATACCTTTCTTTAGCGGGAATTGATACTTGATAGTGCCTTCCCTCATATCAATGATAGCACCTACAGTTCGAAGAAAGGGTCTTCCCAAAATAATAGGACATGAAGCATGGCATTCAACGTCCATAACAAGAAAATCAACGGGAACAAGGTTATTGTTAACCACAATAAGAACATCATTAATCCTTCCCAAAGGTTTCTTCTTAGCAACATCCGCAATAGGAACATCAAAATAACACTTTTCAAGCGGTGGTAAATCAAGCATGTCATAAATCTTTCTAGGCATGATAGAAATACTAGCACCTAGATCACATAAAGCATGGCAATCATAACCATTAACATGCATATCAATGATGGGTTCCCAACCATCTTCCAACTTCTTGGGAACAGAGGCTTTCTGCTTCAACTTTTCATCCCTAATCTTTATGAGAGCATTGGTAATATGCTTAGTAAAAGCAATATTTAAAGAACTAGCATTGGGAGTCAAAGCAAGCTTTTGCAAGAACAAAATTACTTCAGATATATTGCAGCCATCAACATCAAAATCATTAAAAGAAATAGAGCTATCATCTTCCACACTCCGAAAAATTTCAGCACTCTTTTGAGAAAAAGTTTTGGCAGTTTTAGGCTTTTTAACACAAGGAGTGGGAGTTTTCTCTACACCAATCAAAGTAAGAGGATTGTTATCAGTAGGAGCAACATCATTAGAGGTAGTAATAGTACATACCTTCATCTCTCTAGCCATCTCATCTTCTCTTTCCCACCTGGCATGCAATTCCGCTAACAATCTAATATTTTCATCAATTCCAACTTGGATAGCATTAGCGGTAGCAAAAACATTGTTCTCTTTCACATCATTAGGAAACACTTTTAGTTTCAGAAGTTCAACATCATGAGCAAGGCTATCAACTTTAGAAGCAAGAATATCAATTTTGCCTAACTTTTCCTCAACAGACTTGTTAAAAGCAGTTTGCTTACCGATGAAGTCCTTGAGCATTACCTCAAGCTCGGAGGGCGCGGCCCTAGTGTTGTTGTAGGAATTACCATAAGAGTTACCATAACCATTACCATTGGTAGAAGGATACGGCCTATAATTGTTACTAGCAAAATTGTTCCTATAAGCATTGTTGTTAAAATTATTGTTTCTAATGAAATTCACATCAACATGCTCTTCTTGAGCAACCAGAGAGGCTAAAGGAACATTATTAGGATCAACATGAGTCCTATCATTAGCAAGCATAGCCATAATGGTATCAATCTTATCATTCAAGGAAGAGGTTTCCTCAACAGAATTTACCTTCTTACCTTGTGGAGCTCTCTCGGTGTCCCATTCAGAATAATTTACCATCATGTTGTCGAGTAGCTTTAATGCGGCGCCCAAGGTAAGGGACATAAAAGTGCCTCCAGCAGCTGAATCAAGTAGGTTCCTTGAAGAAAAATTCAGTCCTGCATAAAAAGTTTGGATAATCATCCAAATAGTCAGTCCATGAGTGGGGCAATTCTTTATCATAGATTTCATTCTTTCCCAAGCTTGAGCAACATGTTCATTATCAAACTGAGTAAACTTCATAATATTGCTACGCAAAGCTATAATCTTAGCAGGAGGATAGTATCTACCAATAAAAGCATGCTTACACTTAGCCCATGAATCAATACTCTTCTTAGTCAAAGACAGCAACCAATCTTTAGCTTTTCCTCTCAAAGAAAAAGGAAACAACTTGAGCTTAATAATATCACTATCAACATCCTTATATTTCTGCATCTCACATAGCTCAACAAAATTGTTGAGATGAGCTGCAGCATCTTCAGTACTAGCACCAGAAAATTGCTCTTTCATAACAAGGTTCAATAAAGCAGGCTTAATCTCATAAAAGTTTGCAGCAGTAGCAGGTGGTGCAATAGGAGTGCAGATAAAATCACTATTGTTTGTGCTAGTGAAGTCACACAACTTGGTGTTTTCAGGATTGGCCATTTCAGCAAAACGAAAGTAAACAAATAAAAATAGCTACCAAGGATTCTAATTTTTTTTGGGTTTTTGATATAAAAAGCAATGCAGGTAAAATAAAATAAAGTAAAGCAAAACAAATAACAAAGTAAAGAATGTGTGTGCGAAAAACTCCCCTCGCAGAAGTCTTCTCTTCCTCCCCGGCAACGGCGCCAGAAAAGAAGCTGCTACTTGGTGATGGCGCCAGAAAAGAGGCTGCTGGCGTGGAGCAGTAAGTCCTTGTGCGTGGTGAATAACCAGCCCGTTGGGAACCCCAAGAGGAAGGTATGATGAGTGTAGCGGCTAGTTTTCCCTCAGTTAAGATACCAATGTATGTCGATCTTGGAGAGGAGAGACAATGACGACTGAAGGTGATGCAGACTGGCTTAATAACACTCCAACAAGGGCGCCGTTAACGATACTTGTTGACTCGTCTTCGGCCAGTAGCAACGCGGAACCTGTACACAACACAACCAAGTACTTTGCTCCCAACTTACGATGAGGTTGTCAATCTCACCGGTTTGCTTGAAACAAAGGTTATAAGTGTATCGAGTGGAAAACAATATAGTATGCGAGTAAAATAAACAGTACGAGAAAAGTAAACAGGTGATAGCAATATGATGTAAATAGGACCGGGGTCCACAGTTCACTAGTGGTGTCTCTCCATAGATAAAATAGCACATGCTGGGTAAACAAATTACAGTTGGGCAATTGATAGAATAGAGATAACGTGATATGTCAAGAAGATCACTATGAGATTTACTCTGGGCATTACAACAAAATACATAGACCGCCATCCAACTGCATCTATGACTAATAATCCACTTGTGGTGAATCAATTCGAGAACTCCACAAGTATTAAGTTGCGAACAACAGATAATTGCATTAAGCAAAGTGTGTAATGTAAACAAAGCATATGCCCTTGAGCATATCAATGTTGTTTTCTCCCTAGTAGCAACATCACATCTACCACCTTAGAGGTTTCTGTCACTCCCCCAGGTGAAATAGAGGCATGAACCCACTATCGAGCATAAATACCCCCTCTTGGAGTCACTAGCAACTACTCGGCCAAGATAGCTACTAACAACGGAGAGCATGCAAGATCATAAACAACATAGAGATAACAAAAGATATAATTCAGTACAGCAACTTAATCATAAACACCAATATTCATCGGATCCCAACAAACCAAACATGTAGAATTACATAACGGTGATCTCAATCATGTATGGCAGCTCATGAGATCTAAACATGAAGCACATAGTGGAGAAGACAACCATCTAGCTACTGCTATGGACCCATAGTCCAAGGTAGACTACTCACTCATCGCTCCGGAGGCAAGCATGGCGATGAGGGAGACCTCCGGTGGCGATTCCCCTCTCCGGCAGGGTGCCAGGAAGAGCTTCTGGACCCTCCCGATCTTCGGGTCGATGGCGGCGGCGGATCGCGATGTATTCTAGAAAACTGATCGGGCACTTAGGTTTTTCTCGTCGGGGGGTCTTTATAGGCGAAGGGGCGTCGTCAGAAGAGGGGCCAGGCGGCCTCACAAGGCGGTGGCGCGGGCCAGGGGCTGGCCGCGCCACCCCTGTGTGTGGGCCCCTGGTCCCTCACCTCCTACTCTCCTTCGGATCTCTGGAAGCTTCCGGGTAAAATAAGACTTCAGGAACTTGTTTTGTCCAATTCCGAGAATATTTCCTGTGTATCACTTCTGAAACACAAAAACAGCAGAAAACAGGAAACTGGCACTGTGGCACTTCGTTAATAGGTTAGTTCTGGAAAATGAATAAAAATGCCACTAAGTGTAACGAAACAATAGGCAAATAGTGTAAAACAAGCATGGAGCATCAAAAATTATAGATACGTTTGAGACGTATCAGACTCCTGCGTCGAAATTTTCCTTTGCTTCGTTGTCTTCTGCGATCTTTCCTTTTTGCACTTTTCCTAGGCTGACTGGCGAGTTTACCTCGCTGGAAGAGCCGTCGGAATACTCCATCATTGCTACTGTTTCGGTCTCACTTGCCGACGGATCTTGTTTCGTCGGATTTGAAAGGCGAGATGAGCCCGATGGCCCGATGAGGATACTCAAACTTTTGATTGTCAACTCCATCTCTTGATTTTCATCGACTTCTGTACTGCTGTTGGCTAAAAGCGAAAAAGTTGTCGAATTCATGATTCCAACGCCCAAGCTCCCCACTGACGGCGCCAATTGACGAGGGTTAACTCGACAAATGTCCTAGATGAAGGACTTAGGATCATGAGAATAGGGCGTCGGATGAACTCGAAGGTAAAGGTTAGATGAAATAAGTGTATATCGAAAGTAAACTTGGGTGTTCAACCTGGCTTGCTTTCAATCTGCCCTACACCATCCCCTCCTGGCCCCTATATATAGGTGGCCAGGTCTCGAGGATCGGGTAGGGTCCAATACAGATTACAATATCGACATATGGTAAGAACTCGTATTAGACTATCATTACAATTGGGCCTAGCTTAACGGGCCTCAGGGGTACTCAACTAACGGGATCTATTAACTATACCCTTGTCACCGGGGTAATGTGGTTGCACGGGGTAATTGTTCTGAGCGAACGCTTAGTGATCACCAATGTCCTTTGAAAACTACCAACTTCTTTATCCTCCATTTGCTCAAAACCATTCTTTAAAAACATCTCAGTGGGGTAGGAACTACCCCAAGGTTTTTGAAAGCATTTTTGAAACTTTATTTGAGTGTTTCCAATCCTAGAGTTTTAGCTCCACTAGAAGGTTTATCAAGGGATTTGTTGCGAATCAACAAGCCACTATTGCAGGGGTGAAGAATAGGTAATAAAAAGGGGGTCATCTCGATGGATGACAACAATTTGACTCGCGGAGCTTGAGTCAACAACTAATTGCTACAAGGACTATATCAATATAAAATCATGCATTTTAATAAAATAGAAGGAGACATGCAAATGTGTAAATAGGATTCAGATATGCATCAAGTTAGATGGCTTGCCTTGGTTGGCTAGTCCCTGGTCTTCCTCCTCCTGGTACTCAAACACTTCACCTTCCTCGGTGCACTCTTCATTCGATTCTATCGCCGGAGATGGCGACGTCCACGCGCTGCCAGAGAGGAAACGGGGTGCGGGGTGAGTTTCAGATCTAGCAGAGGAAGAGATGGATGCAGAGAGAGAGCAGAGGGAGATGGTCGACGTCGACCGAAACCTTCTCCGTCTACCCCTGCTCCGGCGACGTTCCTCGAGCTCAGCAGCCCGAGGAATTGATGGGGTTCGTCGGTGGGGTGCTCTGGGTGGAGAGGAGAGGGGCTGGGGGAAGAATGGCGTCCAGGGGAAGGTTCTGGCCGATCTAGTGGGTTTTATACCCCAGCGGTGGACTCGGTGCTCGTGGTTTCGACCGTCACGGATTGGGCAGCTGGGCGGTGCTTTCTAGGCGGCGTTGTGAGCTCCGTGCATGGGTGTGGTCAGCTGGGTCGGTGGTGGAACGCTAGAGTCGGAAACGTGCAGGTTTCAGTGCGCGTGCACGGTTAGTCGAGCTCGCTCTCGTCGCGCTGGTCGGCTTCGGCCCAAGGGGGTTAGCGCGGGGTGAAGGGCTTACGATGCCATGCAGGAATGGACGCGGCACGGCTCGGTCTCGTTCACCCTCAGCTGGGAACACGGGGCTCGCTCTCGGCTATCTCGGCGTGCAGGAGACCGTGCCAGAGCGAGGTGACAGGGCGACGTCTGCTTCGGCTCGGTCGTGGGGTGGTGTCGGGTCGTGGAGTGGAGGGAGTGGCGCGTCGATTGGCGAGGCTGGGCGGCCGGGCATGCTGCCTACGCCCCTAGCCCAACCAGGCGCTCGCCGGCCGGCATTAGTGACCGCACGCATGGAGGGAGAGGTAGGGCATCGGGGTCTCTGCTAGGTGGGGTCCTGGGAGGTCTCTGGTGCTCAACTCGTTGCTGATTGGGGGTTAGAGGTGGTGGAGAGGGGTGAGAAGGGTGGAGTGCAAATCTTGCAAAGATTTGCCTCGGGAGCTCCCCTCCCTAGTGTCCATTTGCATGGGACAAAGAGCATAAGAGAGGGGGAGAGAGAGAGAGAGGTGGCCGGCTAGGGTGTTTCCTGGTCAATTTTGCAAAGGAAGAAGAGAAAAGAAAAGAGAAGGAGACAGATTGATGAATTTTGGCCGAAATTCATTTGAATTTTGAAAATTTCAAGGTTTTGATCAAATGGTGGTGGTGAATGGTTCAGAAGTGATTTTAAATGGATAGCAAGGCATCCACCAAGTTTCAATATTTTTGGGCAAGTGGAGATAGGGTTTTGGGTGAGTTCCTATTTTCCAATATGGGGTGCAAAAATAAAGTTTAAATAAAAGAGAGAAAAGTTGTTGGTGTCAAGCATCCATTCTACTAGGTCTAGCAATAGCATGAAATCATAGCACTCACTCATGCATTCATGCAACATGGTCAAATGGAATTCGAAAAGAAAAAGAAATTAAATAGCACCCACACATGCACATGAAATCATGCAACACCACATGGAAATACAAACCCTAGCACACAAGCACACATTGAAATGCAAGTTTTTATTTTTCCCTAATTTCATGCATTGAAATTTAGTCCAAATCTGGTTCACAAAAAGTAGGGTGTTACAATTTTGCAATAATTTGGTGATTACATGCGAGGAATTCTGTATGGTATTGCAGATTCCATAAACAAAAATATGATGACAGTATGAAATCACACATAATAATGCCATGAATGATAGTATGGAATTCAATCTCACAGAATAATGTCAAGAAATAAGTCAATCTTATTGTGAATGGCATGGAATATCTCAATTTGCGAGGAATAACACTATTTCAAGGAAATATGTAAATCTGCCAGAAATGGCAGTATCAACTCTAACAAAATAATGCCCTGAAACACATGATAGCAGTACATCATGTGCATCAAAAGGACTAAAAATATTGACTCAACCCCTCAGTTGAACCTGTTTGTTGTGGTGAAGGAACCTCAAAAACACCTTCATTGTTGTAGGCTCTCATGCTGTCATCATGATCTACATAAAGGGACAACAGATTGTTCCCAACTGCCACTGCAACTGCCATATTACTGCAATGTTCATCATTACTTATATCTGTCAAACCGAAGTTCTTCACAGACTGCCCAGGCAAACACCAAAGAACGCTGGAACTCTCTGTCATGTCAATGCCTATTTCTGATAGAATCTTCTTCAAATCATTCATGTTCCACTTGTCGCTCTCACAGAAATCAAATATATCAATCACTCCCCCTCTATATGACCTATTAATCCCTGAACCAAGGAAACATCCACCATAATTTACAGCAACACTGAACAACTGCCAGTATTCACCTATAGAAAGTAATCATAGAGAGAGTTTAATTCATAGACAATTACATATAAAACCTGCATAGTGTTCACATGTAAAGCTCAATACAGAGACAAATAAATCTACACTACAGAAAGCTCAGTTCAGAGACAAAAACACATATCCACCCTACACAGCAATCAGAGGCAGAGATAGTTCAAACACAAATACAGATTTAGCATACCTAATCTTCTAGGTGTTGGTATAAATACATTTCTTATCATTTACTTATTATTGTTTCGGTTCTGAAATTGTATATGTAGAAATGTCTTGTTATAATCACACTATGCACAACAACCAGGAGCAGCAAGACGAATTTGCAATTCTAGTTCACAAGTTCATATCTTTGTTACTGATCTGTAGTCCCCCATGTTAGAAAGATTCCCACTCATTTTGGTCTGTTGGGAAAAATGTAAATAAAGATGGCCTGATACTGCTACTACTAGCTTACTGTATCTGAGAACAGGTGACACCCATCACATACGCAGGATCATGTCAACGTTTTGCTTCTGAAGAAATGAAGGGCACTCTTCAAAAGTTCAGAGCATCAGATTTGCATGTACTGTACTTTTGTTCAGTAGCACCATGCGTCTGAGCTTTAGACACCAGGAGGTGACATGAAGTACGATTAGCAAAACTAATCCTTCCGAGATCAATGGATAATATCACAGAAAATATCTAGTCTATGAATCTGTTTGCCGCACAACCAAAATTAACTCGCTTCTTTTCATACGGCTTCAGTACAGAATAACGGATCACGCATGTAATCTACTCGTGTTCATGGACTAACTGAAAACAAGCACACGTATGTAATCTACTGAGGCGGCGCCAGTGGCAAAAGAGATTGTTATGGTACTCACCATACATGGGCGGAGGTTGTCCATCCTCGTGACGCCGAGGCGCCATGACTCCAAAAATCACAGTTGCCGTTACTTCCCTACTCGCGGCGGCGGCGGCGCAACAACCCTAGATCGTCTCAATGAACACGATCGCCTCCACGATCGCCTCCTTCCTTCTTTCTTTCCCAGCTTAACTGCCACGCCCGCTGATGACGGACACTGAATCGTGAGGTTAGCGCAGACTATTTTGTAAACACACCTCTGGAACTATCCTGTCGCGGACATACGGTCCCTTAAACGGTTAGAAGGTGTATCGCACAGTGCCACGTCGGCAGGATACACTTTGAGAACGTAGCAGTGACCGTATGAGAACAGGCGAAGCAAGTTTATCAACCCGAAAAAGTGCTTTCCAGAGTTCAGTGACTAAATCGTTCATTTCGGACAAGTTCAGTTACCGTACATGCATTTTACTCTTGGTGAAAACATCATTCAGAGCTTTGCCCCCCGCCGTAGCCGGGCGGCACTGTGACCGGCCGACCTGCTCCGATCGCCATCAAACTATCGCCGTCGACTCTCGTATATTCGCAGACGCCCCGTGCCCTTCCAAGATTGGCAACGTCAGACGAGACAAACTCCCCTTGTCTGCACTCGCTGCGCACCTACCTTATCTGTCACACGAACCAGCCTGTTGGCTTCCTTCCTCCCATGCTCCAACGGCCGAGAGGACAACATGATATGGCCCCCATCAGCCAACCGCCCGTCGGTGCCATGGAATCTCCCCGTCTCCTCGAGACGGCACCGCCGGCATCGCCACACCGGCGGCGGCATCCACGGCAGACCGTTCCAATGTCCGGCGATCTTTCCTCGTGGGATCATCGTCGTTTTATTTGGGGAACTGCTGAGTGACTGGGACAGCGTACATGCCCAGATACACCCCGGAATCAAGGGGTCAATGGCCAGGTTGTTTCTTTAAGCGAACATGACGTTCATTCCCTGGACATGAATCCCTCAAACTGGCCACCATCTGTCCAGGCATCAACGCATGTGAGTGACCTTTGCTAGTACCTGCCAAGTCAAATGAACTGGCCTCCCGTGACACGTGCACCAGCCATCAAGCAATGTCTCGGTCAAAAAGGAGACGGGCTCGAATGCAACTTGGCAGCGAGTTCAACGGTCCAGCTCCGCCTAACAATCGCTGAAAGAGAGGTTAGCTTGGCGTATCAGAACACGATTTGCTCTAGCCTCAATCATTCCCAAACTCCCAGTACTAGTATCTACTACTAGTACCGACAGCTTAATTTGGTTTCGTTGCTGATTGTTTCCGAATTGTCAGCCAAATCACCATCGATCCATCAATTGTCCAAATCGATCGATTATAAATGTAGAAAGCCCTTGCACGGTTGCACTAAATCGGCAGTCGTGGTCACCACTTTAGAGAACCTTAACGATCTATGAAGATTAAGCGTATGTTGGGTGGTGGTGGATCTCGAGGCGGTGTGCACACTACACTGCACTGCAACTACAATGCACATAGGTGAAGTGACATTAGCGTCCCCTTTTGCATGATGCCGGCCTTAACACGAAAAGTTTCCAGTTCCTCGCGCCCTTGCTTGCCACGGCAGGAAAGGCTATTCATTCGGTGGTGCGATCACAAGTTTCCTGGATTCACTCAGTATTCATGTGTCAATATCCCTACTACGGCCAAAATACAAATCTGAACTAAGGCACAGATGCGGTCACCGGTCTACGTCTACTACAATGAGATATGTGCATATTGGCAGGACTGCATATTGGTGCCGGTAATTTTTGTAACTTACCTAAGTTTTCTTACTTCTATTTTCCATATGGTGGAGTGTTTAGTGAATTTAATAAATATCAGATTTTCTTTTCAAATATGATGACAAGGCTCCAAGTTTTTTTTACGAAACAATGGTAGGAGCCACACCACCGCACCTGAAATCGACACTTTTCACTGTTAGGGGCAATGAGGGTCGGTGTGGGACCTGGACCAAGTGTCTGAAACATATGTTATGCATACATTGATACAGTAACGATCATATCATGATTAGTATGTCGTCGAGCCCCATAAATGAGTGAGATTGCAGAAGTGGTCCAAGGTGGTCAAGAATGGACCTGGGTGTCAGTCCGCCATGTCACAATTATAGTATCTAGGGCTGAATTTGTGGATATTTGAGGTATTTATCACAATCATGTTGATGCATGTAAAATGCATTCATGAGTTTTGCAGTTTATTATATCATATTTCTTTATATTTGATAGTTTTTTGAAGTCTTGGACATGTTTTCCAATCAAATCCGAGAATTTTCTAAACAATCCCCTTTATTTTGGTTTTAAATCTGCAAAGCAAGAATTTCTGTTTTGCATATTTTTGTGTATCAGGAATCTTCAAGACGTAAAACGGACCCAATCTTTTTGCCACATCATTTTTTCGAGGAAACAAAGACTATGCGAAATGAAGGCATGATCAAAATGAAACCCACCCCTAATTCAGGAGCACCACACGAGATACAAGATAAAAAAATCCATTAACGATGAAAAGCACGCTCTAGTTTAAAAGATCCCAATGGTTTTCATACATCACAAAGCATAAAAGGTGAGACGAGCCTCATGTACGACGACAAAGATGTGCCATTTTCCTCTTGAACTCCGCACCAAGCTAGTCAAAAGATGTCTTGTCTTGGAGTCCCACATTGGTCGACATTATAACAAAAGTATATTATTCACAAGTTAACATGGTGTGACATTTCAAAACTTTCCTCCCTAAAAAATAATTTGTTGTGTATGGTCTAGACAGACTACAACACAGATTAATTCCAAACCAGTATAAGTTGAAATGGCCCCACAATTCCATATATGGTTAGAGCCAAAATTTCAAGGATATTCCGAGGGCCTTCCAGCCCATAATGTTCCAAAGAACTATCCACACAAAGATATAGCTGAAGAGCACTGAATCATTAGATAATTTTTGCAAGGATGGAAATCACTCCTTCCTCCAGGGGCTCCCCTCCCACCACTGGAGAGACGAAGTACATGAAAGAGAAAATACAAGGCGCGAAGAAAGGGCCAAAGGGGTAGAAAATAAAGAGAAGAAAAATCCCAATGAGGAAGGAGGTAGCCACTAAGCCCATTAGTAATTCCCCCCACATTGGCTTAAGACGTGTTCCTTAGAAGACAAGATTACCCTTGCCTTTTTTTCCTCCACTTGGGGGCTTTTTAGACCTTGCAATAGGAAAGACTAGTTTGCCTTACTTTCCCTCCCCACCAAGGGTATTGGTGGTCTTTTGTACAAGGCTCTAGGCCTATATAAGGACCCACATGGGTCATGTGTAACTTAACTCTATAATGAAGCAAGAGCTCCAGAGCACAAATTTGAAAGTGTAAGCCTAGCTCTATATGACATATTCTTCCCTTGTCATGCATGGATCCATCCTTTTGGTAACCTTCCCAATGAACTGATCATTAGCAAGCCTATTCTTTCCAATAGGAACTCTTAGAAGGTTCAATGGTAATTGCCCCAATTTGTAGCTGAACAAGTTAGCATTCCTTCCATGTTCCTCCTTTTCAAAACCCAAAAATCGCTTCACTTGTGTGATAAATGATCTTTTAGTTATGAGCTCCCTTCATTTTAGAAATAAGATTCATACTGACTTCATATAATTTGAGCAATTATAGTTTGTTTTCTTTGTCCTCTAGTTTGCTCACCATGGTGAAAACTTATGATCTAGCTAGAACTGAAGGTGCAGTCATGTCGTTTTCGATGTTTGAGCGGTCCTTCTCGAGGACCATTTTCAATGTTTGGATGCTGTTAAAGATGAAAATTAATATCCGTGTAACTTTTTCCACGCGTATTTCAATTGAATTGCGTGTTACAGGCAAGTTTTTACTATGGTGTTGCTGTGTATGCTTTTACATAGTTCCCGTTTATTTATGCATAAAAACAAGTTTTTTTTTGTCTTCTATCGCTTTGTGTAGGAAGAAGAGTAGGACTGCAGGAGAGCTTTCGGCTTTAACGGTGTGGGACCCACCGCGGATGCGGAAACGGTCGCGACGGCTTTGAATTGAACGGGAGAGGAAAATCCTGCGTGCGACGCGCAAAAATCGAGGAGAAACTGCAACGAAAGGGCAAAAAGCAGGCCGCACGAGAGAAGAGATCCACAGCCCGTGCCGAGAACACCTCCTCCCTGTCGTCGTCTTCCTCTCCCCGTCCCCCTCCGTCGCCCCTTCGTCTTACCCACCTCCGGGAAATCGCAGAATTTTTCACCGGCTTCCCGTTGACGTTTCCGCCACTGCGGGAGCACAATTCGAAACCCCCTCCCACACTCCCCTCCCTTCCGTGCCTAGGCGGCAACGCTTCTGGCCTCTCTCCTTTATAACCCTGCGGCCCCTCCCGCGTGAGGGTAGAACTACAACAGCGCTGCGCTGCCCAGCCGAGCCCGAGACGAACCGCGCCGGGCCCTCTCTTCCTCCTCCGGGTTCGCGTGAGAGGAGCGGAGGAGGGACGACACAGCCGAGATGGAGGCGGAGAAGAAGCCGCCGGCGGTGTCCGACCTCGGGGCCTGGGGGATGAACGTCGTCAGCTCCGTCGGCATCATCATGGCCAACAAGCAGCTCATGTCCTCCGCCGGCTACGCCTTCTCCTTCGGTACGCCCCCTTCCTCCCCTCCCAGATCTGGATCCGCCGCCGCCGCCGCGCAGCTCCACCGCGGATCTGGCTCTGACGTGCTGGTGTTTCCCTCTTCTCTCTCAACCGAATGCAGCCACCACGTTGACCGGGTTCCACTTCACCGTCACGGCGCTCGTCGGGTGGATTTCCAGGGCCAGCGGCTACTCCGCCTCCAAGCACGTGCCCCTCTGGGAGCTCGTCTGGTTCTCGCTCGTCGCCAACACCTCCATCACCGGGATGAACCTCAGCCTCATGCTCAACTCCGTCGGCTTCTACCAGGTATGTACGCCACGCGTCACGCTTGCGCCGCCCATTGGCCATGGCTTTTGTTCTTGGTCTTGTTGTGTGGTGGCTGAAACTATGCGCGAATTTGCAGATTTCCAAGCTGAGCATGATTCCGGTCGTCTGCTTGATGGAATGGGTGATCAACAGCAAACACTACACCACCAAGGTCATATCGGCAGTGGTTGTCGTCGCAGCAGGTGTGGGGATTTGCACGGTCACCGATGTCGAGGTCAACGCCAAGGGCTTCGTTTGTGCTTGCGTCGCTGTGTTCTGCACATCGCTTCAGCAGATTGTGAGCTTCTTCTGTTTTCTCTCTCTTGATAGAATCTATGCATCTGACATTCCTGCTTGTGTCTTACAATGTTAAATACTACCCTATCCGTTCCGTAATTCTTCACTTGACTGTAGTTCAAATTCTACACAAGAAAATGCCAAGATATCTTCCTGATAACAAGCAATATTAGACATTTTGGTGAACTTTTTCCGCACCAAAGCCAAATATTCATTGGCGATTATGGTGTTGACTTCACTTATTGGTGCCATTGCTATTGTAGTATTACTGTGAGCTGTGGGCATGTGGTAGCACATCTGCTGTGGTGTGGATATCATTATTCTAATGATGCCCAGTTAAAACTCTGCAATAAGAAATCTCAAACATTGTAAATGCTGATATTGCAGTATAACTGTTACAACCCATGGGATCAAAACCAACATTCTAATTGTTGACCTGCAGTATAATACATAAGTTAATAGATCTCATCACATGCTCCGGAGTTGACATTCTCATGATAAATTACTTGCCTGTATTCTCCCCCCTTTTGTTAGCTTGCCTTACATGGGGAACTTCCTTGCTAGTTATGTAGCCTTTCAATTTCCAAAGATCTGCAGATACTGTTGGACTATTTACTTTTCTGGTTCTAAATGTAGAGATGATAATATATTTTGGACCCTTATTGGTGATATTTGATACAAAATTGTGGCTTGGAAGTTTTGGAAGATGATTACTAGTCTTCTTAATTGTTGATGAAGAGCTGAAATTTTTAACTGAATGTTAAAGAGTACCTCCTTTTGCAAATTATTTCCATAATAATACCTATGCAGTTTCACCAATTTCACAAGTTCTGGGTTCTGACAATGATTGATCTTGTTCCAGACAATTGGCTCCTTTCAGAAGAAGTACAGCATTGGGTCATTTGAGCTGCTGAGCAAAACTGCACCGATACAGGCAGTGTCACTTATTATACTGGGCCCCTTTGCAGATTACTACCTCAACGGACAATGGTTATTCAACTACAGCTTTTCAACAGGGGCAACTGTAAGTTCCAACTTCTGTCGCAGTTTTTCAATAAATAAATCCATGCTTTTGATTCATGTTAATGTTCACTTGAGTATCAGTAACCCATTCTAATAAGTTAGCAATTCACTTTCCAAATTCTTCTGATTATGTCATGGAACTGTGACAACAGTATTTTTCTCTTGGTCTTTTGTATGTTTTGCTTAACATTCTTCCTAAAACAAATCTTCTGCTAACATTCACGGTGACAGCACTAATTCAGATTTACACTGTGATTTACTGTTAGCCACAACAATATTCCTAGCTTACCCACAAAAAACATTAGCTTGCAGTTATCAGCATAGTTCTGCATGATGTTTCTTTTTTAATCATGCAGCTCTTCCTGCTGCTTTAACGTTCTGCCTGGAAACAATTTCTATCTGTTCTGATAATCTCCTTTGTTAATCCCTTTACAGTTCTTCATACTGCTTTCATGCTCCTTGGCTGTCTTCTGCAACATGAGCCAGTACCTCTGCATTGGCCGGTTCTCTGCAACCTCCTTCCAGGTCCTAGGCCACATGAAAACCGTGTGCGTGCTGATCCTTGGCTGGATTCTATTCGACTCGGCTTTGACCATCAAGAACATACTCGGTATGTTGCTGGCCATTATGGGCATGGTAGTCTATAGCTGGGCCATGGAGTCTGAGAAGAAGGCCACTGCTGCAATCCCACGGAACAAGAGCGACATGCTGGATGGCGAGGACGTGCCCTTGAAGTCCAGACTGAGTGGGGTGCCATCTGATGAGCTTGACCTCGAGGACGGCCCGATGAAGAGCTAGCCTGTCAGTATTATTCATTCATTCTTCTTGGTTCTTTTGTACTATGTGTTTAATCCGCACTGTTGGCGAGTCCTCAAAGCTATCGACACTCTTGTTAATTTTGCCTCCTGCTGGAGGGGTGTTCATCATAGGTGATGACGACCCTGGCTGGTCTCGACGTAGATGACCACTTAGAAAATTTGTCAAGGCCGATATGGGCCGGAGCCATGTCAATTCGTGATGGCGTGTTGTTATAGATGACAATACTTTATAATGGTATACAGGTGTTCCACCGTTGTAGGATCCAGTGAATGTGTGCAATTATTCCTCCAGTGTTCGCTGTCGTCTTGCCCTGGACATCGTGGTTTCCGTCGGCACCATGGACAGTGTGCGCGTGCCTGTCTGCGCTCTGTCGGGGTCTCCGTCGCCGGCCTCACATGGGATGGTGCGTTTGGAGATGGTGGGGCTTGCCGGTGGCAAGGAGGACGTGGACGGCAATCGGCAGACGATGCCGCCGGCCTAGCGAGGAAAGCCTGAAACGATGGCAAGAGTATCATTCCACCACGTTGCAGGTAGTTTTCAGTTTGTTTTTATGGAGTGCGTCATGTGCCTTTATTCAGTGATGATGGCACCAAACTAAAAGCGAGAATCGATCAAAGCAAAAGAGAAACTGGATCTTTGAAAAAAGTATATGTGAGGAACTCGCAGATCATCTGGTCCCGAACCGTTGGATGTCCTAAGATCGTCTCTAATAGTGGCCCGAAACCGTAAAATAACCAACACTTTATAGTTTCGAGCGAAAAAACGGCGCCGATTAGCGCCTGTATACATGTCGAAACCATAAAAGTTTTTATGTGCGCCAATAAAAATCGCGGGCGGAACTGGAAAATCTCCAGTTCCGCCCGCCGAGCCGATGCCCAACCTACATCCTTTTTCGTCTGTTGGTGGGAGGGACATTTTAGCCTGTTCCCCTTCCGTGCCCTAGCTCCTGCGCCGCCGATTTCCCTCTTCTTTCCAGATCCCGCCGCCACCACCCACACCCCGGCTCGGCCTGGTATTCCCCATTTCGACTGAATCGACCGCTGCCACGGTGATTTCTTTATTTCGCTCATTTCGCGTCGATTTCTACTGGTCGAGCCGCCATTGATTCGGTTTTTGTATTGATGAGCACATCCATGAGCGAGAGCCAACAATTTCTACTTGAGGATTCATCGTCGTCGTATGATTCCGACATCGACGAGTTGATTCTCGACGACGACGTCGAGCAAGCCATGGTCATTGATGAGGTTCTATCCCGACAATGCCCATGCTTGAGGGCTTTCGAGACATGAAGAGCTTGTGGGATCTGGCGAACTCAACGGCGATCAGACAGCGCATAAAACACGGGTTTTACCCAGGTTCGGCCCTCGTGATGGGTAACGACCTACGTCCTGCTTGTCTGACTTTTATTGGCTACAATGGATGAGTACAACGATGGCGTAGATTGGATCTAGCCGAAAGGTGGAGAGCTCTCGAGATTACGAGCGCTCAGGTGGATGGTGGCGAAAAGTATCTAGAGAGCTTCTTGAATCTCCCTCCCAACCTTTTATATGTGAAGGTTGGGTCCCGGGATTGTTCTCCAAGCTAATTACAGATAGAGGCGGTTTGAATAAACCCTAGACAAGCCCTAATTCGACTAGGTTTTGTTCTTCGAGTCTTGCATTGCACGCCAAGTCTCGCTCCTGGGGCGCGCCAGACGATTAACTTCGTGGGCCTTGCTATCCCCTCAACGGATGTCCCTCCTGGACCGAAAACCAAGTAGGCGAATATCGAGGGCCCATTCGGCATTCCTTCGTCAGTAGCCCCCGAGTGACTGGGATAGTCGAAGACTATGGCAGGGACTCTAATTCGAGACTTTACTCAAGTGCTCATACCTCCTTCGCCCTACCTGTAAAAACATAAAGGCATAGCAGGCATACGAATGATTAGTTTAGTAAAAGCAGTTAATTCGAGTAATCTCGTTCCGAGCCTCAAAAATGCATAGTTTGGTTGCTGGGGGGATTGATATAACCAGTCTGAGACTCACGCCGGGTCCAGTTAATTGCATAGTTGCAAAAACACCGGTTGGCTTACTCAGATTCGAGTCCGCCGACTCGAACCCGCGTGGGCTGGCGCTACTTCGACCCGAGCCGCGTGTGGACTTATCAGATCGAAGCCCAGTAATGTGTAAGGCACTCGATGCATCCATCGATGCAAGACTTCATACCATAGGTATGGAAATTTTCTTGGCAGAGCGCGCTTGATACGAATACCGGGCCATCCAATGTTGCTAACTGTGGACTTACCTTTGTATTTGACATACGGCATCCGAACTGGTATATTGCCACCAAAATTTGGGCATTAAGAGTAAGCATAAGCATAGAGTTAGATTTCCGGGAACTGGGAGTTACTCCCGAGTTGAAATTGAGGGACTGCTGGCCCTGAATTAGAGATAACCTGGGGACTGAAGCCCATGGTTGGCTGCAATAACAGCGCTGATGGCATGAACATAGGAATCCATTATTAAAGCGAATTTGCAGCACTGCAAGCCGAAAAGAGAGATTCAAGGGATCGAAAACCATGACTTGAATGGTAATATGGCGTTGCCAGCCAGAGAACAATTCGAGTGATTAAAATCCACAACTCGAAGAACAAAGCGACGTGGCTTGCCCAAATATAGCAAACCGAGGAATCGAGACCCCTCGCCTGTGAAGCATGGAGGCACTGCTGGCCCGTGAAACATAATTTGAGGGATAAAAATCCACAACTCGAATATCAAGACGGTATCAACCAAAGCGAAAACATCCCTTCGAGTAATCATGCAAAAAATCCAACCCAAAAAAGGTCTCGAGGGATTCATCCAAAAGTTTCGAGGGGGGAGCTAGACCGCTCGAAAGGTTATCCTTACGTTCGAATTGCGCAAAGAGGGTGAAAGACCTAGAGAGCACCCGACACCAAAGAAGCGATGGGCTTTGATAGTACATACCTCGAAAATATGAAGACTCGAAAATGACCTTCTCTTTTGGGTCGAAAGAAAATAACCCCACAGGAAGTGACGTCAGTGATGATGCTTTGTTCGTTCGAGTTGTCACGCCAACCCCTGCAGGGATAACCTGACATTGACAAGACCAGACGCCCTGTGGGCCCAGCAACCGCGCGCTCCGGCTGTTGACCATATTTGACCGCATGTCCCGCGCATTTGGTGAAAAAAGTTCGCCATGTCTCCTCAATTACCATGCATAGTGGAGGCCGCGATGCGCGTGGTGCTGACACATGGACGACCAGATCCACCCCGCCGCTTCCCCATCGGAGCGTACGGCTAGGATGGACCAGTGATTTCCCATGGAGGGATAAAAGAAAAAACCCAGAGGGAGTAACTGTTTACCCCACTCCGCCGCCATCATCATCTTCTTCCTTGCGCTCCGCTCCTGCGACGCATCTCTCCTTCCTCCTATTCTTGTGAGATCCTCTTTGAGCGCCACCTTCATGGGCAAGAGAAGCTCGATGTGGCCGGTGCCGCCGGCGGTGCCGCCGCGAAGAAGGCCAAAACCGCGGACGCCAACACGCCCGCCGTTGGGAATTGGGTCCAGACCAAGGTCCAGGATAAGGAACTGCAGAGCGCCGAGAAGATCGGCATCTTGAAGAACGATCCGGCGGAGACTCTCGCCGTCGGCCTGGAAATCATTCCCCGACCACCCGCGGGCTTCCGGGTACTTTTCCTTGCATTTCTCCTCCAGGGGCTTTCGCTTCCCCCCTCATCCTTTCCTTCGTGGTCTTCTTTTCGCATACGGGATTCAGCTTCAAGATCTGAATCCCAACACTATTCTACACATTGCGTGTTTCATCACGCTTTGTGAATGTTTCCTGGGGATCGAGCCCCATTGGGCGCTCTAGCGTCGAATTTTCGTCATCAGGCGCCCTCAGCACTACCAGAATGGCGGCTTCAGCTGCCAAGTGCGCCAAGATGTCGAGTACTTCAATCTCCAGACACCGAAAAACAATCCTGGTTGGAGGACAAAGTGTTTCTATGCCAGGGACAAATCCTCCGTCGGCCAAAACTTTGGTCTTGAAGAGTTTCGGCCCACCACCACCATTCGGCCCCGGGCGTCGTGGGCGCACGAGCTATCCGAGGAAGAGATGAAGATTACGCAACCTTTGATGGAGAAGATCCAGCAACTTCGGGCCACGCCTAGGAAGGAGCTGTCAGGCCTCTAGCTCATCCGCACCTTCATCGAGCGTCGGATCCAGCCGCGTGAGCCCACTGTATGTGGGATTACACCGGTCGTCGGGACCTGACGCGATTCTCTTCCTTCGAACTGAAGGAAGCCGAGATTGATGACGTTGTTCGCGCCGTTACCAATTTGAAGAAGAAGTCGATCGTGCCAAAGGCTTTCAACACCGAGGCTTTTAGTAAATCAAATCCCCGCACCAAGGTATGCCATCTTTGATTCTTGCTTGAGTTTCCGGTCTTCGGTAAATTTCCTGTTGAACTTTGATGGCTGACAGGACGTGCTTTGCCCAGATTATCAAAATAGCCTGATGCTATCCGCCCCAGCCCGAAGAAGGTGAATATCCTAGGCGTGAGTTCGTCGAGGCTCCAGAAGAATCGGCATCTTCAATGCCCACAACATCGCGTGCTTCGACGAAGCGCACGAATGTTAGAGATGTTGATCGAGTTGAGGACTTAGAAGAGATTGGCGCCCACTCTCCCTCCTCGGGTGATGACGACGGCGCGGCAATTCCTGCCAAGCCTCTGGACAGTCGCCCTCCTCTTCGAGCGGGGAAGAAAGTTCTTCCAAACTTTGGCCTTGACGCATCATAAGTTGTTATTCTCAAATTTCTTCCTAAATGGCTTTGTCTCGTTGTAATTCGGTTGCACACTTCAGATCTTCAAACGAGGAATCCTCGGGGAGCTTGGGGGAACGTGATCGATTCTAGTTTCGACCTCACGATTCCACCCTCGAGCAGACCGCCGACTCGCAAGAGAAAGGTGTCGAGGATGCGACGCTGAAGGACCTCACAAAGCCTTTGTCCCCTCCAAAAAGGAGCATGGCCGAGCCCGACCTTATTCTGGTTTCTTCCTCCGGCGAGCCTTCCGGGTCCAAACGCCATGTAAGTTCGAACCTCTTATCTTTATGTATCAAATATTTACCTATCAGTAGCCCCCGAGGGTGAGTCTAAGTGTGTACACTTGGGCTTGCCCTCTAAAGCAAAAACCCTCGAAACTTATCCTTGCTTCCACTGGTCTAGCCTGTCGTCAGAGACCTTTCGAAGATATGCAAAAACTATCTTGCGTTGGAAGAGGAGAACCAGCGTTTGTCTGCTGCGCTGGATGACACGCGCCGTAAGTGGTTTCTTTTTTCTTCTGTCTATCCTGAATTCTTGGTCCGACAACTTTTCTTTGTTACTTACTCCGTTGTCCATCGAGTAAACAGGAATTGCTGCTCAAGCTGCCGCCGACAAGACCTCGCTGAAGGCCCAAGTGGATGAACTTGCGGCCGAAAATACTTCGTTGAAGTCAAAAGTCGATGGCATATCCGCTGAGGTTACCCAACTCAAAACTGACCAGGCGAAGGCTCAGGAGCTTTTCGAGAAGCAACGAGCGGAAGCTCAGTTGAGGGAGAGAAACCTGCAACAACGCCTGTAGGCTGCCATCGATTCCTTGTGCGGTAAGCCTTGGTCCTTGTTCCACCTGAAATTTACCAAAGTTGCTTTCCTCTGCTGATAGAAATCTTGCTTTTTATGAAGTTGCTACCGAATTGGGTGCCGCGGTGACGATGTTGGAGTCCACCGGACTGGATTCCAGCGTTAGAGATGCTGAGCACGTTTGCCAGGAGGTGCGAAAACTTCTGACGAAAGTGCAGTCGACGCTCGACCGAGTCCGCGACATATCCGCTCCGCAGTCGACGAGCACTACCATGAACGGCATCCTCGAGGCCTTGGCAGTGCAGAAGGATGGTGAGGATCCATTGATTGCTGCAGTTCGCCGACAGGTAATCACTGGCTCCGAATCCGTCTTTTCGATGTTGATGATGCATGAAGTCAACTACGACTTTGACAAGATCACAAGCACCTACCCGAAAGGCAAGGATGGCCACGACGTGTTGCCCCGAGAATACCTTGAGCATGCTCGGGCGCTATCTACTCGTTTGGCCAACTTCCTGGCGGACAGGAACGCTAAGAAGAAGGCTGCTCGAGAGCAGAGACGCAGCGCAAAGGGCGAATTGTTTGGTCGGGCTGCGGGTAGTTCGACGTAGCCTACTCGAAAGGCTAAACTTTGTTGTAATGAATGATGTAGTGCCACCTTATGCTTGTCGTAGACTTCTGAATCCTGTGTTGCTATTAAACTACTTTTGGCTCTTGAGCTTTTCTTTCAAGATATTCGAAGCTTGGTTGCGTCGTGATTATGAATGGCTTTTTGTAACTGGGCGCCTCGTTTGCAGGGCACACCCGTAGGGTCTGATGCCTGGCCTGTATCATTTGAAATAGTTGGTAGTTCTTCCTCCGCTGTTGAAAAGCGAGCACCATCCACAAGTGAACTTTCCTTGATTCACTCCTTGCGAGATCAATTAAGCTGCGCACAACAAGAATTGAAGATGGTTACTGCCAAGGTCGACGTTGCTCTGTCGAAGGCTTCGCTAGCCTCAAACGCGGAGAAGTTCATTCTTGGGGAAATCGAGAACCTTGGAAAGGCGATGGAATGTAAGTTTCTTCGAGCTCCTAATTTGTTCTTCCTCTGGTTAGCAACTCTTGATTGACTCATTTTGTCAAATGCAGATGCGTGTCTCGACCGCGAAGCTGAGACCCGGTGCGTGAATGCGCATCTTCGTGCAGCTCAGTCTCATGTGAATTCGATTGCAGATAACTTCTGGGCTGACCGGTCGAAGGCAATGAAGCTGACCATACTCCAAGATCGAATCTCCCAAGCTAGGGCGTTAGCTGAAACAAGCCATGCCGCTCTTGTGCTCGTGCATAAGGCGATGTTTCCTCTGAACGACCAGCCCGACGGTCTTCCTTCATTGCTTAACCATTTCGAGAATGGTGAAGCCATTTACCGCTTCATTCGTGAGCACTTCGGTGCGGGGCACTGGTTGCCCTCTCCTTCGTGCGAGCTCATTATCCTGAGGTCGACATGAATCTGGTGAAGACGCTGCCTCCAACTCCCAGCGGTTGTGTTGAGATAAACGCGCATTATTCTGCTTGCAGATAGGCCGCTGATTGTATCACGAGACAGATCATTAGTTAAAGTGATCATCAGAGAGCGAATCGGGACCCTTTAGTGTCCTAACTCGTTCGCTTGTGTAATATGTGTTTGTGCCTTGTATATGCTTCTGTGAAGTTCTTTGATGTATTGTCCTCAGTAGAAGACGTGAAATCTTGTGAGCCTTTGTTGAATTGTGCTGGCGAAGGGCGGAGCCCCTGAGCGTAGGTCAAAAGGCGGAGCCTCCGAGCGTAGGTCGAAGGGCGGAGCCCCCGAGCGTAGGTCGAAAGACGGAGCCCTCGAGCATAGGTCGAAGGGCGGAGCCCCCGAGCATAGGTCGAAGGGCGGAGCCCCCGAGCGTAGGTCGAAAGGCGGAGCCCCCAAGCGTAGGTCGAAAGGCGGAGCCCCCGAGTATGGGTCGAACAATTTTTTAAGGCGAAGCCCCCGAGTATGGGTCGAAAGGCAGAGCCCCCGAGCGTAGGTCGAAAGGCGGAGCCCCCGAGTATGGGTCGAATAATTTTTTAAGGCGAAGCCCCCGAGTATGGGTCAAATAATTTTTAAGGCGAAGCCCCCGAGTATGGGTCGAATATTTTTTTTAAGGCGAAGCCCCCGAGTACGGGTCGAATAATGATATGAGGAATCACACTTTATTGCTTGGCGCCGAAGGCGCGATGTTTGAGCGTGGTCTGCTGCCAACGCTTAGTTACAGAGAGTAGAGGAAAAGGAAAATATATCCGTTCTAGGGATAGAATCAGCGCAGCTGCGCGGCATTCCGTGGGTTCTCGACGTCCACCCCTGTTTTAGGGTTAAGTAGCCGATATGCTCTTCCTGGGATTGCTTCGTGGATGAGATATGGGCCTTCCCATGGTGATTCCAGCTTCGATGTGCTTGTTTGCTTGAGACGAAGCACGAGGTTGGCGGGCTCGAAGGACCATCCGCGTACCCGTCTGCTGTGGTAGTTGTGGAGGCTTTGCTGATAGACTGCTGATCGGGCGAGGGCTACGTCTCGCGCTTCGTCCAGCAGATCGCGGGCATCTTCCAGCGCTGTTTGCACATCTTCTTCGACATAGGCCACTACACGAGGTGCGCAGTACCGCACATCCGTAGGAAGCACTGCTTCTGCTCCAAATAGCAGGAAGAACAGTGTGTAGCCGGTTGACGAGTTGGGCGTTGTTTGCAGGCTCCAGAGGACTGAAGGCAGTTCCTCGACCCAAGCGCCCGCTGCGCATTTGAGGGGTCGAAGGAGTCGCTTTTTTAGGCCGCCGCAGACGAGCCCGTTGGCCTTTTTGACCTGGCCGTTGGACTTGGGATGCGCCACCGATGCGTACTTGATCTTGATACCAAGTTCTTTGGTGAATTCTTGAAATTCGCCCGAGGTGAAGTTGGTGCCCTTGTCGGTGATGATGCTATTTGGTGCTCCATACCGGTAGATGATGGACTCGAAGAATTTGACCGCCGTATTCGCTTCTTGGTTAGTGACGAGGACTGCTCCGATCCACTTGGAGAACTTGTCGACGACGACTAGAAGATAGGTATGGCTTCCTCGAGATGATTTGGGCAGAGGCCCTACTTGATCGAGCCCCAATTGCGCGAAGGGCCAGGCAACAGGTATGGTGTGCAGTTCTGATGCGGGCGCGTGAGGCTTTGTGGCGAATTGCTGACATGCGTCGCAATGCTGGACGATGTTCTTGGCGTCATGGAGGGCCGAAAGCCAGTAGAACCCTGATCGAAAAGCCTTGGCGATGAGGGTTCTACTGCTGGCGTGATGCCCGCAGGTTCCTTCATGGATATCTCGAAGGAGGGCGATTCCGTCTTCGGGCGATATGCATCGCTGGAGGACCCCTGCGGTGTTGCGCTTGTAAAGTTCTCCTTGGATTATTGTGAAGGCCTTGGATCGTCGCATTATCTGTCGACGATGGATGGTGTCCTCTGGCAGTTCTTCTCGTATCAGGTAAGCCAAATATGGCTTCATCCAGACTGCTTCTACGAGCATGACTGTGGCCGTTTCCTTGGACAGGTCTTTTGTTCCCGCTGCTGGGGTGGGACCTGGATGGTTAGCCCCCGAGCGTGTTGCTAACGCCGGGTCGATGGCTGGCTTGATCTTGACGGAGCGTTTGAATATCTCCTCAAAGAAAACTCCTAGCGATATCGGCAAACACTTGGATCCAATATTGGCCAGGTTGTCTGCCTCTTCGTTGCTTTCCCTGCTGATGTGGGTCACCTCGCACCCCTTGAAGTTGCCTTCTAGCTTGTCGTACATTGTGCGATATGCGATCATGTTTGCGCAGGTCGCGTCGCATTCCTTCATGACTTGCTAGGCAATGAGGTTCGAGTCCCCGTGGATCTTGATGCGAGTGGCGCCATAGGCTTTCACCATACGCATGCCGTGTAGAACGGCTTCGTACTCAGCTTTGTTATTCGAGGGGTTCGCGAAGCGCATACGCAGGACATAGCTGATACGTCTCCAACGTATCCATAATTTTTGATGCTCCATGCTTGTTTTTACACCATTTGCCTAATGTTTCGTTACACTTCGTGGCACTTTTACGCATTTTCCAGAACTAACCTATTAACAAGTCGCCACAGTGTCAGTTCCATGTTTTCTGCTGTTTTTGTGTTTCAGAAAAGCTACACAGGAAATATTCTCGGAATTGGACGAAACCAAAGCCAGTCACCCAGAATTTTACCAGAGCTTCCAGAGAACCGAAGAGGAGTTGGAGTGGGGCCACGAGGGGCCCACACACTAGGGCGGCGCGGGCTGGCCCCTGGCCGCGCCCCCTATGTGTGAGGCCGCCTCGGTCCACTTCTGACGATGCCCCTTCGCCTATAAAGACCCCCCGACGGGAAAAACCTAAGTACCCGATCAGTTTTCCAGAACACATCGCGATCCGCCACCGCCGTAGACCTGAAGATCGGGAGGGTCCAGAAGCTCTTCCGGGCACCCTGCCGGAGAGGGGAATTGCCACCGGAGGTCTTCTTCATCGCCATGCTTGCCTCCGGAGCGATGAGTGAGTAGTCTGCCTTGGACTATGGGTCCATAGCAGTAGCTAGATGGTTGTCTTCTCCACCATGTGCTTCATGTTTAGATCTCAGGAGCTGCCCTACATGATTGAGATCACCGTTATGTAATTCTACATGTTTGGTTTGTTGGGATCCGATGAATATTGGTGTTATGCTTGAGTTGAAGTACTGAAATTTATCTTTTGTTATCTCTATGTTGTTTATGATCTTGCATGCTCTCCGTTGTTAGTAGCTATCTTGGCCGAGTAGTTGCTAGTGACTCCAAGAGGGGGTATTTATGCTCGATAGTGGGTTCATGCCTCTATTTAATCTGGGGGAGTGACAGAAACCTCTAAGGTTGTAGATGTGCTGTTGCTACTAGGGGAAAAACAATATTCATATGCTCGAGGGTGTATGCTTTGTTTACATTACACACTTTGCTTAATGCAATTATCTCTTGTTTGCAACTTAATACTCATGGGGTGTTCATATGATATCCCCGTGAGTGGATTATTAGTCATAGATGTAGTTGGATGGCGGTCTATGTATTTTGTTGTAATGCCCAGAGTAAATCTCATAGTGATCCTCTCATCATATGCACGTTGTCTTTATTCTATCTATTGCCCAACTGTAATTTGTTTACCCAGCATGTGTTATTTTATCTTATGGAGAGACACCGCTAGTGAACTGTGGACCCCGGTCCTATTTCCATTATATTGCTATCACCTGTTTACTTTACTCGCACTGTTTACTTTACTCGCATACTATTATCACTTTCCACTCGATACGCTCATACCCTTTGTTTCAAGCAAACCGGTGAGATTGACAACCTCATCGTAAGTTGGGAACAAAGTATTTGGTTGTGTTGTGTGCAGGTTCCATATTGCTACTAGCTGAAGACGCGCTAACTCGTTTTGTTGTGAAACGGCACCCTTGTTGGAGTGTCACTAGGCTATCAAGCATCACCTTCAGTTGTTTGTCTCTCCTCTCCTGAATGATAAACCTTGGTTTCTTAACTGAGGGAAAATCTTGCTGCTATATTCATCACACCTTCCTCTTGGGGTTCCCAACAGGCTGGTCATTCAACTAGGCACTAGCTATTTTCTAGCGCCATCTACCAGCAATCAAGCTCTTTTCTGGCGCCGTTGCCGGGAGGAAGTAAAAGACTTCTGCGAGGGGAGTTTTCGCACGCACATCCTTTACTTTGTTTTAAGTATTGCTTTACTTTATTTATTTCACCTGCATCATTTTATCAAAAACCCAAAAAATTAGAATCCTTGGTAGTTGTTATTTATTTACTTCTAATTCATTATGTTGTTCCCTAAGTACGTTCTGGAGGACCTCTCAGTAGGTAGTGGTTCAATTATTGGGAAAGATAACATTGAGGAGTTCTTTAATCATATTAGTATGCACAAAGAAGTTGAGGAAAAATCTTTGGTTGAGCTTGCTCCTAGTATTGAAGTTGCTTCTGCTTATTTAATTCACATATTGGAAGCTAGGTTTGCTAGCCTTAATCCTTTTATGCAACACATGTTCCTTAAGCTTCATGAAATTGAAGATCCTGAAAAGAAAGCTTTCATATTAGAAACTTTGCGCATAGAATTTAGAGATGTTGCCATTGAGGCTAGGAAAGTTTTTAAGAAATTTAATAAGCTTGGCTCGCCTGTTGAAGTTGTTGGTACACCCAATGAAGATTCTAGAATGCCAATACCTTGTAAACTTGTAGGAATTCATGATGCCTTGGAAAATAATTTTAGTTAGATTTATCCTGAAAATCTTTTTGATGAAAATAGTACACCAAGGCGTGACTACAAGGGGTACTCAAAACCTCATTTGGACAGAATTCATTTCTTTGTTCCTATAATGGATCTTAATGCATCACTTAATATTACATGATTCGTAATTTTCTGCGCCTAGCTCAAAGGCGTTAAAGAAAAGCACTCTTGGGAGATAACCCAATGTTTTTACATTCAGTTCTTTTTATTTTATTTGAGTCTTGGAAGTTATTACTACTGTAATAACCTCTCCTTATCCTTTTTATTTCGTTTTTGTGCCAAGAGAAGCCTCTAATTTGAGCGAGGTAAGATTTGGGGATGTTGCTGTCCTGAAACTGTTTTCGGTGCTGCACCGTAAAAATTCGTCAAAATGTTCTGTATATCGTTTAGACCTGCTATTTCTTGTGAATATGCCCCAGGTTATATCCAAACTTTCATTAGTTGAACATTTTTTGATTTGCACAACAGAAAACACCATAAAAATTCGACCTTTTTCAGCTGTTCTATTTTGACAGATTTCTGCCAATATTTGTGTTTGCCGCTTTATCGCTTTCTTTTTTAGTTCTTTTGATCACGGAACTTTTGGGGAAGTTGCTACAGTAGTATATGCTTAATATGTGGTGGTTTTAGGTTGAAACCTGAAGCAAAAAGGGTTGATTATATGTTATGCTTACACTAATGTTGCTAATAGATTTGTGTTTAGTTTTGTATGAAGGAAGTTTTCAAGTGTAGGGATCGGAGAGTGATAAGATGAGTTGAAGAATGGACAAAAGCTGAAGCTTGGGGATGCCCATGCATCACCGCAAGAAATATCCTAGAAGTACAAGCGTCAAAGCTTGGGGATGCCCCCGAGGCACCCCTTCTTCATCGGCAAAAATCAGGTCACCTTTCAAGACACTATATTTTTATTGCTTCATGCATTATGCGTTTTTCTTGGAGCGTCAATTGTTTTTAGTTTTCAGTTTAGTTTTGTTTTGTTTGCTGCAATAAATGGTTGGACCCCAACAAATTTCTTTTGGAGAAGTTGCCTTGCTTTTCATTTGCCAAGAACACTCCGTTTTTCATTCTTATAATTTCAACGAGTGTTCTCTTTTTCTAGAACTATGTTTAGCTTTCGATTTTCGCCTTGATATGTGTTCAGATCTTGTTATATATTTTCAGCAAGGTGTATTTTTGCCTCTGATCTTTATTGGTTTTCATGAAAAGAGGTGTTTATAAAAAGTTTGAATGGTGTTGGAAAAGAGAAAAAGCTTTATGCAAAAAAGTGGTACAAGAAGGAGCTTGTGTAGACTGCGGCTTAGGCTTTTGCATGTCGTGCTTGATGTCTTTTTGATAGTATGCTTAGTGGTTTTGCTGTAGCATGACTTGTCTCAAATAACTGAGATTGCTTAATGAGCCTTTGAAAGAATCATGCGTTGTTTTTATCGTTTGGAAGCATTATTTTAGTTTTCTCCTTGATGCTTTATTTGGGTTGACTTGGCGCATGCTCACACATGTTAGACTCTTACAAAGTCACCAATAGCCTCTATGATCATTTAGTTTTTGACTTTTGATGCCATCTTATGCTTCTTTTAATGTCGCTTTGTCGCTTTGCATGATTATGGCCATTATTGCTCTCTTAGTTGGTCGCTCCCAGTCTTTTGCTAGCCCTCGCCTTGTACTGAGTATGAGCTCTACTCGTGCATCCAACTCCTAAAAACCAAGTTTTGCCAAAGTGTCCACCATACATATCTATTAGCAATTTGCTATTCCAAGTAAATTTGACTTACTTTTATTTACTCTTCAAATTAAACTCTTACCAGTGTTATGCGAAAATTGGTTAGTAAAGCTCTCATGAACCGGAAGGCACACTTTACTTTTTCTCGTTCTTAAAAATTTGACATTGTGGTCTCTTATGTTGAGTTGTTATGCTTACAAGTTGTAAGTTGGGAACTAGCCCAGCCATGCCGTCATGGGGCAAGCTTTCAACATTGCACTTCTTATTTGAGTTGATATCGTGATCTTTTGTTTATGGATACTCGCGGTGTGAAATGAATTGGGAATCTTGCGGGATCATGGAGTTTGTATATGTGTTAGGGAAACGCCTGGGCCGCCAATCTAAGCCATGCATAATTCATGGTGGAAATTTGCAGCATGCCCATAGTGGACATTCGACGACACATCTCAAAATAAAAAGCTATACAAATGGTAAATAAAAGAGACGTCGAGGTGTTCATTGTCTGCTTGTCCTGTCATTTTGATGTGGGCTTGTTCCATGTCATCGGGCACGGAGGTACCCCGTTGGCGGTTCTCGATGATACGTGTATACTTACAATGACAAGAGCTTGCTTGGGACTCTAAGTAAAGTAGCATGAGGTTTGGGTACTCGTATTCACGGGACACGAGATTTTCAACTTATGATTTGGTAAGCATATGCAGCAGAAGTGTTCTCGCATTAACTTTAACCATTCAAGATGCTTATGATGGGGGCAATGAGAGCTCAAAGCCGGTAAGTACCATAATTTTTTAAGGTTATAAAACTTGCAATCACTGCTTCCCTCCGAGAAGGGCATTTCTTTTACTTTTATGTTGAGTCACCACCTTCTATCTTTATGCACCATTAAGAGAGCATAGTTGTCCATCTTAGTATAATGTGCATTGTCCCAAAGTTTTCATTGATTGATTCATATTGTTGGTTTCACTTGTTCTTAAATTATTTGTATCTAGTCGCCCTCTTAAACTTGAAGGTGTCCTATGCATTTATGTTTTGCTCTCTATTAAGGACAAGCTGAAAACCATTTGTATGTTTTTCCTTATGATTTGAACACACGCTTGACTTTCATTGTTTCATTTCCATGATCTTTTGTTTGTGTTCATTTGCATGTTATAACATGGTTGCTAAGTTTCTTCTATCATCTTTCATGCCCATGTTTTAAGTTCTTTTGATCCCAGCTCACAACGCTTACATATGTGATCAAGATTGTGTAGGTGCATGTCACCTCAAAAATTATTTCTTTTGTTATCACTTACCTACTTGAGGACGAGCAGGAGTTAAGCTTGGGGATGCTGATACGTCTCCAACGTATCCATAATTTTTGATGCTCCAGGCTTATTTTTACACCATTTGCCTAATATTTCGTTACACTTCGTGGCACTTTTATGCATTTTCCGGAACTAACCTATTAACAAGTCGCCACAGTGCCAGTTCCCTGTTTTCTGCTGTTTTTGTGTTTTAGAAGAGCTACACAGGAAATATTCTCGGAATTGGACGAAACCAAAGCTAGTCGCCCAGAATTTTACCGAAGCTTCTAGAGAACCGAAGAGGAGTTGGAGTGGGGCCATGAGGGGCTCACACACCAGGGCGGCGCGGCCTGGCCCCTGGTCGCGCCCCCTATGTGTGAGGACACCTCGGTCCACTTCTGACGATGCCCCTTCGCCTATAAAGACCCCCCGACGGGAAAAACCTAAGTACCCAATCAGTTTTCCAGAACACATCGCGATCCACCGCCGCCGTCGACCCGAAGATCGGAGGGTCCAGAAGCTCTTCCCGGCACCCTGCCGGAGAGGGGAATCACCACCGGAGGTCTTCTTCATCGCCATGCTTGCCTCCGGAGCGATGAGTGAGTAGTCTACCTTGGACTATGGGTCCATAGCAGTAGCTAGATGGTTGTCTTCTCCACCATGTGCTTCATGTTTAGATCTCATGAGCTGCCCTACATGATTGAGATCACCGTTATGTAATTCTACATGTTTGGTTTGTTGGGATCCGATGAATATTGGTGTTATGCTTGAGTTGAAGTACTGAAATTTATCTTTTGTTATCTCTATGTTGTTTATGATCTTGCATGCTCTCTGTTGTTAGTAGCTATCTTGGCCGAGTAGTTGCTAGTGACTCCAAGAGGGGGTATTTATGCTCGATAGTGGGTTCATGCCTCTATTTAATCTGGGGGAGTGACAGAAACCTCTAAGGTTGTAGATGTGCTGTTGCTACTAGGGGAAAAACAATATTCATATGCTCGAGGGTGTATGCTTTGTTTACATTACACACTTTGATTAATGCAATTATCTCTTGTTTGCAACTTAATACTCATGGGGTGTTCATATGATATCCCCGTGAGTGGATTATTAGTCATAGATGTAGTTGGATGGCGGTCTATGTATTTTGTTGTAATGCCCAGAGTAAATCTCATAGTGATCCTCTCATCATATGCACGTTGTCTTTATTCTATCAGTTGCCCAACTGTAATTTGTTTACCCAGCATGTGTTATTTTATCTTATGGAGAGACACCGCTAGTGAACTGTGGACCCCGGTCCTATTTCCATTATATTGCTATCACCTGTTTAATTTACTCACACTGTTTACTTTACTCGCATACTATTATCACTTTCCACTCGATACGCTCATACCCTTTGTTTCAAGCAAACCGGTGAGATTGATAACCTCATCGTAAGTTAGGAACAAAGTATTTGGTTGTGTTGTGTGCAGGTTCCACGTTGCTACTAGCTGAAGACGCGCTAACTTGTTTTGTTGTGAAACGGCGCCCTTGTTGGAGTGTCACTAGGCTATCAAGCATCACCTTCAGTCGTTTGTCTCTCCTCTCCTGAACAATAAACCTTGGTTTCTTAACTGAGGGAAAATCTTGCTGCTATATTCATCACACCTTCCTCTTGGGGTTCCCAATGGGCTGGTCATTCAACTAGGCACCAGCTATTTTCTGGCGCCATCTACCAGCAATCAGTAGCGCATCTTGTCCTCCTGTGGTGACACGAGGACCACTCCTCCTCCTGCTCCCGAAACGCGCTTGGACCCATCGACATATATTGTCCAACAGTTTGACAGGTCAAGGAGTTCTGGAATCTGTGCTTCGGTCCATTCAGCGATGAAGTCCAGCAGGACTTGCGACTTGATTGCTGACTGCCGCTGGTACGTGATCTCCCATGGCCCCAGGGTGATACCCCAAAGTGAAACGCGCCCCGTGGCATCGGGGGTGTTGAGTTTGCTGGAGACTGGGGTCGAGGCCACTACTGTGATGGAGTGGCATTTGAAGTAGTGCGGCAGCTTCTTCCCTGTCATGTATATAGCGTATGCTAGCTTTTGATAGTGAGGGTACCTTTGCTTGGTCGGAGATAAGACCTCGCTGAGATAGTATACCGGTCTTTGCACTTCGTGCTCCTTGCCATCTTCCGCGCGTTCGACCACCAGGGTGGAGCTGACCACCTGATTGGTCGCGGCTATGTACAGCAGCATCAGCTCCTTCTCTTGAGGAGTGACCAGGACTAGGGACATCGAAAGGCGACGCTTAAGGTCATCGAACGCGGCCTGCGCCTCTTCTGTCCAAGTAAAATTGTCCGTCTTCCGGAGGAGCCGATAAAAGGGAAGAGCCTTTTCGCCTAGCTTGCTGATGAATCGGCTAAGCGCCGCTAGACGACCTATCAGCTGCTGGACATGTCGAAGCGTCTTCGGCGGCTGCATGTTGATGATGGCCTGGATCTTCTCCGGATTGCCCTCGATTCCTCTCTCAGAGATGAGATAGCCCAATAGCTAGCATGTAGGTACTCCGAAGGAACATTTCTTCGGGTTGAGCTTGATGCTGTATCTATCAAGGTTGGTGAAAGTTTCGCGTAGGTCATCAAGCAAGCTATCTGCCTTCGTGGACTTGATGACGATGTCATGGACGTAGACCTCGACGTTGTGGCCGATCTGTTCCTTCAGGCACGCCTGCATGCACCGTTGATAGGTGGCTCCGGCGTTCTTGAGCCCGAAGGGCATCGTCATGTAGCAATATACCCCGTGCGGGGTGATGAACGCCGTCTTGTCCTCGTCTTTGACCTTTAGCCTTATCTGGTTGTATCCGGAGTACGCGTCGAGGAACGAGAGACGCTCGCAGCCGGCGGTGGAATCGATGATCTGGTCGATTCGGGGAAGCGGAAAGTAGTCTTTCGGGCAATGTTTATTTAGTGCCGTGAAGTCGATGCACATCCTGTAGATCTTGGTGTCCTTCTTCTCCACCATGACTGGTGGTGAGAGCCATGTGGCCTCCTTTATTTCTCTGATGAATTTCGCCTCGAGGAGGCGATTTATCTCTTCGCCCATTGATCGGGCCTTCTCCGGTCGGCGAGTTCCCTGGGGATGCCTGGCATATCTGCTGGACACCAGGCAAACATCCTCTAGTGCTCACAGAGGAACTTGACGAGCGCGCTTTCCTATGTAGGGGAAAGGGAATTCGACACCCGTGCGGTTTTAGAAGGGTCCGTCGGGTGGATCTGGTGCTCCCGGGTGTCTTTGCTGGCGTCGAATGATAACTCTGGGGCGTTCTGCTGCGCCGGTGGATCGACATCCATGTTGGTGCTTTCCCTGATGTGGTGGAGCTCCTCGTGCACCCCAAATGTCTGGGACATGCTGTTGAAATCCTTGTCGCAGTTTTCGGAGCGGGTGAAACTTCCGCTGATCGTCGGTGGTCCTCTGTTTGCAGGCATCCACAGTTTGAGGTAAGCGTAATGGGGTACCGCCATGAATCGGGCAAACGCCGGTCGCCCGAGAATGGCGTGGTACTGCGAGGGCCAGTCAACAACCTCAAATTTGATCTTCTCCTTCCTGAAGTTTGCGGGGGTACCGAAAATGACGTCTAGGTGTATCGCCCCCAAAGGGTACGTCGGCTTCCCTAGGACGATTCCGTGGAAGGATGTCTCTGTCGGTAGGAGATCATTCATCGGGATCTTGATCTTTCGCAGCGTGTCTGCGTAGATGAGGTTTAAGCTGCTCCCTCCATCCATGAACACATTTTTGGAGATAAAGCCTCCTATCTGCGCTTCGAGGACCAAAGCATGGTGTCCGGGGCGTGGGATCTTCGGTGGGTGATCCGACCGATCAAAACCGATCGGGTGCTCTGACCAATTCAAATATTTGGGCGATGCTGGTGGTGCATGCTCGGCATGAAAGACTTCTCTTCCGCGCTTCCTCTGGACCCGGTTTGTCGGGCGTCCTCTCTGGATCATGGGCACGAAACCTCGTGGCGGCGGGAACGCTTCTTCTTCGATGGCTGCCTATCGCGGTTCGACGACGTGCTGGATCATGGCGGCCTGGTGGCCCTGTTGCACCACGTTTGCCGGCGGGTTAGGTGGTGGCGGCGGTGCGTTGTAAGCCACGCTACCTGCGACCGGTTGCTCAGCTCGCATCTTGTCTTGAAGTGCTTGACTGAGCCGAAGGAACTCTCTGCACTCTATGAGGAGATGCGCGGGTTTTTGCCTCCCGTCCTTGTCGATGTAGGTGTTCCTGGTACACCCTCCATTGAGCATTTCTTCCGCTGAAAGTGGCGGTGCATCACGACGCCGATGCCACTCCGTTTTTGGCCTCGAGTCGCGACCGACGCTTCTACAGCTGCTTCCATAGTAGTTGTTCCCTTGCCGTGGTCCGTCATGGTTGTCATCGCGGTCGTTGTTTACGTAGCCTTCTGCTACCATGTCCGCCATATCCGCATCCTCGTAGCGGTTTCGGCGTCCTTTCTTCCACGAGCTAGAGTGGAATTGATCCTTCGGGTCGACGTCGCGGTCTGCTGATCGGCGACGGCTTCTAGGGACTGCGATGGAGTCTTCCCCATCGGCCCACTCGTTTGCCAAGCTCATAAGGTGATCGATGGTCTTGGGCTTGCAACGTCCCAACTCTTCTCTGAAGTCTCGCCGGATGAGACCGTCCTAAGAAGCGTCGATGGCCCTTTCTGGTGAGATGTTCTCCGACATATTGTGCAGGCTGAGCCATTGTGATATGTACGACTGATGTCTACGCACGCGTCTGTTCTTGTAGACAGTGTTGGGCCTCCAAGTGCAGAGGTTTGTAGAACAGCAGCAAGTTTCCCTTAAGTGGATCACCCAAGGTTTATCGAACTCAGGGAGGAAGAGGTCAAAGCTATCCCTCTCAAACAACCCTGCAATTACAATAGAGAAAGTCTCTTGTGTCCCCAACACACCCAATACACTTGTCAGATGTATAGGTGCACTAGTTCGGCGAAGAGATAGTGAAATACAAGTAGTAGTGATGATTATAAGTAGTAAATGCAATCTGGAATAAAAATGGCAGCAAGCAAACAAGTAACAAAACACCGAGTAAACGGTGTGCAAAGCTTGGAAACAAGGCCTAGGGATCATACTTTCACTAGTGGACACACTCCCAACAAATATAACATAATTGAACAAATAAATAACTTCTCTTCACTATGGTACTCTGAATTACTCTCCTATTGAATAACACTAATCATTGCATAGGGCTACGAAGCACTCCTCAAAGTTCATCAAGTACTTGACAAACACCACTCATAGAGATATCCAAATCAAATCACAACTCAAGATAAATATTATTGCAACTTAGACCAAGTACTAACACGGTGCACACACTGTCAACATTACACCATGAAAGGAGGAATAGATCACTTCAATACTATCATAGTGATAATTATTCTCATAATCCATAAGAGATCACAATCGTACCCTAGGCCAAGTACCACCATGATGCACGCACTGTCACCGTTACACCATGGCAGGAGGAATAGATTACTTTAATAACACACTAGAGTACACATAATGAAGAAGAGTAACATCTACTTATTCAACATGATACAAAGCTCACGATCACATAAAGATCACATCATGGGAGAGAGAGGTGAACCACATAGCTACCGGTAGAGCCCTCAGCCCCGGGGATGAACTACTCCCTCCTCATCATAGGAGACAGCAAGGTTGATGGAGATGGCGGTGACGTCGATGGAGACGGCGGAGACGGTGATGGAGACCGATGGAGATGGCTCCGGGGGCACTTCCCCGTCTCGGCAGGGTGCCGGAACAGAGACTTCTGTCCCCCGAAATCCGTCGACGGCAGCGGCGGAGCTGCGGAACTGCTTCTGGAAAATTGCTGACTCCCCTTAGGGTTTTCCATCCCGAGGCTTCTTATAGGCAAAGGGGCGTCGTCAGGAGTGGCCCCAGGCCTCCTCACACCTAGGCGGCGCGGCCAGGGCCTGGGCCACGCCGGCCTAGTGTGAGGCTGGCCTATGGCCCCTCTCCTTCGCCTCTTCGGATCTCTGGAAGCTTCTAGGCAAAATAAGACTTCAGGAACTTGTTTCGTCCAATTCCGATAATATTTCCTGTGTATCACTTCTGAAACACAAAAACAGCAGAAAACAGGGAACTGGCACTGTGGCATCTTGTCAATAGGTTAGTTCCAGAAATCGCATAAAAACGCCACGAAGTGTAACGAAACACAAGGCAAATGGTGTAAAAACAAGCATGGAGCATCAAAAATTATAGATACGTTTGAGACGTATTAGCATCCCCAAGCTTAACTCCTGCTCGTCCTCGAGTAGGTAAGTGATAACAAAATAAATAATTTTTGAGGTGACATGCACCTACACAATCTTGATCATATATTTAAGCGTTGTGAGCTGGGATCAAAAGAACTTAAAACATGGGCATGAAAGATATAATCTTGACAATAGAAACTTAGCAACCATGTTATAACATGAAAAAGAACACAAACAAAAGATCATGAAAATGAAACAATGAAAGTCAAACGTGTGTTCAAATCATAAGAAAAAACATACAAATGGTTTTCAGCTTGTCCTTAATGGAAAGCAAAACATAAATGCATAGGACACCTTCAAGTTTAAGAGGGCGACTAGATACAAATAATTTAGGAACAAGTGAAACCAACAATATGAATCAATCAATGAAAACTTTGGGACAATGCACATTATACTAAGAATGACAACTATGCTCTCTTAGACGGTGCATAAAGATAGAAGGTGGTGACTCAACATAAAAGTAAAAGAAAGGCCCTTCGCAGAGGGAAGCAGTGATTAAACATGTGCTAGAGCTTTTCATTTGTAAAACAGAGAGATAAAAATTGAGTTTTGAGAGGTGGTTGCTTTTGTCAACGACTAGCAATGGGGTTCTTACTATCTTCCATACAAAAATGAAGCAAGTTTTTGAGAGAGAGATTGGCACTTTTGTGCTCTTTTATAAAGCTTGGCACTCCTCCCCACCTTTTTTCCTTTCTCAAACCATGGCTAACCGATTCCATCGGGTGCCCACCAACATTCACATACCATGGAGGAGTGCCTTTTTTCTTTCTTTCTTTTTTCTTTTTTTTTTCTTTTTGGAATAAGCAATATGGAAGATAGCAAATCCGACCACTACGTCCCCATGAGCTGAAAACAGTGTCACAAAATGAGAAGTATTTGAAGGTTTTTTGAAAGGTAGCACATGAAAATTTACTTAGAATGGCTTGCAAATACCATGCATAGGAATTTATAGTGGACACAATGGCAAACTTGGTTTTTGGGAGTTGGATGCACGAGTAGAGCTCATACTCAGTACAAGGCGAGGGCTAGCAAAAGACTGTGAGCGACCAACTAAGAGAGCAATAACGGCCATAATCATGCATAGCGACAAAGCAACATTAAAAGAAGCATAAGATGGCATCAAAGTCAAAAACTAAATGATCATAGAGGCTATTGGCGACTTTGTAAGAGTCTAACATGTGTGATCATGCGCCAAGTCAACCCAAATAAAGCATCAAGGAGAAAACCAAAATAATGCTTCCAAATAATTAAAACAACGCATGATTTTTTTCAAAGGCTCATTAAGCAATCTCAGTTATTTGAGACAAGTCATGCTACAGCAAAACCACTAAGCATACTATCAAAAAGACATCAAGCACGACATGAAAAAGCCTAGGCCGCAGTCTACACAAGCTCCTTCTTGTACCACTTTTTTGCATAAAGCTTTTTCTCTATTCCAACACCATTCAAACCTTTTTATAAACACCTCTTTTGATGAAAACCAATATATACCAGAGGCAAAATACACCTTGATGAAAAGATATAACAATATCTGAACACAAATCAAGGCGAAAAATGCAAGCTAAACGCAGTAGCAGAAAAAGAGAACACTCATTGAACGATAAGAGTGAAAACTAGAGTGTTCTTGGCAAATAAAAAGCGAGTTCATCTCCTCCAAAAGAAACATGATGTGATCTAACCATTTATTGCAGCAAACTAAACTAAACTAATACTAACAACAAAAACAACTGACGCTCCAAGAAAAACGCATAGTGCATGAAGCAATAAAAATATAGTGTGTTGAAAGGTGACCTGATTTTTGCCGATGAAGAAGGGGTGCCTCGGGGGCATCCCCAAGCTTTGACGCTTGTACTTCTTGGATATTTCTTGGGGTGACATGGGCATCCTCAAGCTTGAGCTTTTGTCCATTCTTCAACTCATCTCATCACTCTCCGATCCCTATACTTGAAAACTTCCTTCATACAAAACTAAACACAAATCTATTAGCAACATTAGTGTAAGCATAACATGGAATCAACCCTTTTTGCTTCAGGTTTCAACCTAAAACCACCAAATATAAAGCATATACTACTGTAGCAACTTACCCAAAAGTTCCGTGATCAAAAGAACTAAAATAGAAAGCGATAAAGCGGCAAACACAAATATTGGCAGAAATCTGTCAAAACAGAACAGCTGACAAAGGTCGAATTTTTGGAGGGTTTTCTGTTGCTCAAATCAAAAAGTGTTCAACTAATGAAAGTTTGGATATAACCTGGGGCATATGCACAAGAAATCGTAGGTCCAAAAGATTTACAGAGATTTTTCACAAATTTTTACGGTGCAGCACCAAAAACAGTTTCAGGACAGCAACATCCTCAAATCTTACCTCACTCAAATTAGAGGCTTCTCTTGGCATAAAAACGAAATAAAAAGGATGAGGAGCGGTTATTACAGTAGTAATAACTTCCAAGACTCAAATAAAAGAAAAGGTACTGGAAATAAAACAATGGGTTATCTCCCAAGACTGCTTTTCTTTAACGCCTTTGAGCTAGGCGCAGTAATTTGCAAAGATTCTCATGTGGGCGCCATATAAGAGCTTCAGGCAAAGGCGCCATATAGGAACTTAAAGCAATAGAGAGCATCAAAAAGCAAGTATGGAACACATTTAAATCTAAACCACTTCCTATGAAAAATACTCTTGTAAAGAGACAAGTCATGAAAGCGCAAAGCAAAAAGCATAGGAAGGCAAAACAAGTACAACTTCAAGAATTGCAACATAAAGAGGGGAAACTCAATATTATTAAGATCCTTCAAAACATATTTTCCTCTCTCATAATAACTTTGAGTAGCATCATGAATAGAATTAACAACATAACCATCACATAAAGCATCCCTATCATGAGCCACATGCATAAAAGAAGTAATACTCCCCACATGAACAATAGTAGTAGGAGCAGATTCAACAGAATAATTATTCTCATCACCATAATCATCAAAAACCGGAGGCATATTGTAATCATAACTAATTTTATCCTCAATAGTAGGTGAACTGAAAATATTATACCCATCATCATAGCCATCATAAACTAGAGGTTTAGTATCATCACAAGCTAGAGAACAGCTATTTCTCAAAGCATATTCTTCAAACATATCATCATAAGAAGGAACATCACATAGGGGAGATAAAATATCATCAGAGCAAACTTTCTCCACTAAAGCTGGGGAACTAAAAATATCATGCTTAACAAAACCAACTTCCCCAAGCTTAGACTTTTCTATAGCATTAGCAATAACGGTGTTCAAAGCATTCATACTAACATCACTATTAGCATGCAAATTAAGCTCCAAAGGTTTTTCAATTTTCTCTTCAAACACTTCATATCTAAACTCAGGAAAAAGACTAAAGAACTCTTTGTTTTCCATTAAGCCTAACTAGTGAAAATAAAAATAAGAAACAAAAAGATGTAATTGCAGAATCTAAAGGAAATAACTCCGAGTGCTCACACAGGAGGATGCAAGTACCTTTTACCTTACCTCCCCGGCAACGGCGCCAGAAAAGAGCTTGATGTCTACGCACGCGTCTGTTCTTGTAGACAGTGTTGGGCCTCCAAGTGCAGAGGTTTGTAGAGCAGCAGTAAGTTTCCCTTAAGTGGATCACCCAAGGTTTATCGAACTCAGGGAGGAAGAGGTCAAAGCTATCCCTCTCAAACAACCCTGCAATTATGATACAGAAAGTCTCTTGTGTCCCCAACACACCCAATACACTTGTCAGATGTATAGGTGCACTAGTTCGGCGAAGAGATAGTGAAATACAAGTAGTAGTGATGATTATAAGTAGTAAATGCAATCTGGAATAAAAATGGCAGCAAGCAAACAAGTAACAAAACAACGAGTAAACGGTGTGCAAAGCTTGGAAACAAGGCCTAGGGATCATACTTTCACTAGTGGACACACTCCCAACAAATATAACATAATTGAACAAATAAATAACTTCTCTTCACTATGGTACTCTGAATTACTCTCCTATTGAATAACACTAATCATTGCATAGGGCTACGAAGCACTCCTCAAAGTTCATCAAGTACTTGACAAACACCACTCATAGAGATATCCAAATCAAATCACAACTCAAGATAAATATTATTGCAACTTAGACCAAGTACTAACATGGTGCACACACTGTCAACATTACACCATGAAAGGAGGAATAGATCACTTCAATACTATCATAGTGATAATTATTCTCATAATCCATAAGAGATCACAATCGTAGCCTAGACCAAGTACCACCATGATGCACACACTGTCACCGTTACACCATGGCAGGAGGAATATATTACTTTAATAACACACTAGAGTACACATAATGAAGAAGAGTAACATCTACTTATTCAACATGATACAAAGCTCATGATCACATAAAGATCACATCATAGGAGAGAGAGGTGAACCACATAGCTACCGGTAGAGCCCTCGGCCCCAGGGATGAACTACTCCCTCCTTATCATAGGAGACAGCAAGGTTGATGGAGATGGCGGTGAGGTCTATGGAGACGGCGGAGACGGTGATGGAGACCGTTGGAGATGGCTTCGGGGGCACTTCCCCGTCCCGGCAGGGTGCCGGAATAGAGACTTCTGTCCCCCGAAATTCGTCGACGGCAACGGCGGAGCTGCGGAACTGCTTCTGGAAAATTGCCGACTCGCCTTAGGGTTTTCCGTCCCGAGGCTTCTTATAGGCGAAGGGGCGTCGTCAGGAGTGGCCCCAGGCCTCCTCACACCTAGGCGGCACGGCCAGGGCCTGGGCCGCGCCGGCCTAGTGTGAGGCTGGCCTGTGGCCCCTCTCCTTCGCCTCTTTGGATCTCTGGAAGCTTCCGGGCAAAATAAGACTTCAGGAACTTGTTTCGTCCAATTCTGAGAATATTTCCTGTGTATCACTTCTAAAACACAAAAACAACAGAAAACAGGGAACTGGCACTGTGGCATCTTGTCAATAGGTTAGTTCCGGAAATCGCATAAAACGCCACGAAGTGTAACGAAACACAAGGCAAATGGTGTAAAAACAAGCATGGAGCATCAAAAATTATAGATACGTTTGAGACGTATCAACAACCTTAGGCTTTCTCCGGTCTTCTGCACGCATAGGCGTAGTTCTTGGAATGGCGTAGGCCATCGTGAGGTGCCTCGGAAGTTTGCAATGAAGGCTTGCCAAAATTCCTCCCAAGAGCGAATGTTGTCTGGGGTGAGGTTGTTTAGCCAAGCCCTTGCATTGTCCTTCAGGTGCAGAGATAGTAACTGGAGGGTGTTGTCTCAAGATCCGGCGCTGATGGTGACAGCGGTGATGAAGTCATCGAGCCAAATTCAAGGGTCCTGCTGCCTATTGAACTTGACTACACCATCGCTGAGATTGATTCCTTTTGGCAGCGGTGTGGAACGAATCAGGAAGCTGAAGCACTCCGCACCACACAATCCATGACGACTATTTCCGAATGCCCTCCAATTCGGCCTCCTCCTCGAAGCGACGTGTGTCGCGTCACGCACGCGCTGAATCAACTCTGTTTTGAGCCAAGCCATGCCGAAGTTCGCCTTTATAGGCTCTACGGCTTGAGGCCTGGGCGCTACTGCTGGCGCTGCTGCTTGGTGCCAAGACGTCTTGACTGGAGGGATGTTTCTTCTTGGCATTGCCTCGCGGTCTTGCTCGTTCGTGCCTTGAAGCACCCTAACTCCTTCGAGTGCAAGGTTCCGAAGATGCCGCATATGCTCGTTGTCGTTGGACGCATTGGCAGCAATATATGCAGTTGTCGCCATGATGGCGGCCTCTTTGGTTCTGGGCAGCAATTCGACCTCATTAAATTCTGCCTCCAAGTTTCTCGTGTTGTTGCGCGCGTCGCCCCCGGGCGGGATATGCGACCGTGTCCTATGCTGGACGCTCGACGAATAGTGTGATGATCGCCCGACCCGTCTTCTGCTGGACGCGTCGGCCTCTTCTCTGCGTCGTTCCAAGATTCACTTATCAGCGTTAATCTGGTCCTTCTGCTCCTGGATGATGAATCGGAGCACAGCTACCTCTTCGGGGCTTGGATTGAGGCCCAAAGGTGCCTCGCCCGAATAAACCTTCCTTGCATGCCGGATCTAGTCTTGAGTTATGAATCGGCCGCCAGTGTTTGGCCGATCTCGATTGTTGTTGGCTCTGTGCTCGTTGCCATTTCCGTGCGATGCCATCATGCAGTGCCCTCCGAACGGTGGGATCGAGTCATCGCTGATCTCACCCAACGCGAGAGGATAGACGTCATCATCTCCGATGCATGATCCAACCTCGATCATGGTGTCGGAGTCATAATCGACCATGTATCCACTGCCGGACGGGGTGGATTCGCTCAAATATGAGCTAGCCGAATTGCCTATCTTCCCCTTGGCCTCAGGGTAGACGTCGTCGTCTGAGCATGTGTAGTCCGAGTACAGCCCCTCGACATACTCAGGGTCGTAGGGCGTAGGATGGAGCGTGAGGGCGTTGAGAGCCCGTTCGCACTCAGATATCGTTGGGTAGATGGCAGCAGTGCCCCCCTGAGAGTCTTCACAGCCGGCGATCTCGTGAGACGAAAAGTCTCCGGCACCCACGAAGTGGTAAGCATCACAGTCGACGCAGTAAGCGGTGGTTGGGGATGGAGGCGGATCTTGAAAGTCGTTCGACCCAACTGATGGGGTCGAAGTTTCCAGCCTTGGTTCTTCCTCCGATGGCGTCAGTGGTGTTATTGTCGAGGGAGCGCCCCCGATAGTCGGTGACGTGCTTGGATCTGCCGCGGGCGGTGTCGAATCACTGGCGGAGATCAGTTCAGCAACTCCGTCGTCGTCCACACAGAAGTTGAACAGCTCGAAGGCCATATCGAAACCTCTGGTCCTTGCCAAAACCATCCCCGTCAAGCTTGAGATGGGCTCGTCGATAGCCATCGCTAGAGAGTCGATGGCGGGTGCCAAGACGAGATCGGTGATGCTTGGCGATGCGGTGTCGGAGATGGTCGATCCAGTGGTGTCGACCATGGTTGCTGGCGGATGATACGTCTCAAACGTATCTATAATTTTTGATGTTCCATGCTTGTTTTTACACCATTTGCTTAGTGTTTCGTTACACTTCGTGGCGTTTTTATGCATTTTCCGGAACTAACCTATTAACAAGATGCCACAGTGTCAGTTCCATGTTTTCTGCTGTTTTTGTGTTTCAGAAAAGTTACACAGGAAATATTCTCAGAATTGGACGAAACAAAAGCCAATCGTCCAGAAATTTACCGAAGCGTCCAAAAGTCCAAAGAGGAGATGGAGAGGGGCCACGGGCCGGCCACACAATAGGACAACGTGGCCCAGCCCCTGGCCGCGCCCCCAATGTGTGAGACCGCCCTGGTCCACTTCTGATGGTGCCCCTTTGCCTATAAAGACCCCCCGGCGGGAAAAACCTAAATACCTGATCAATTTTCCAGAAACACATCGCGATCCGCCATCGTCGTCGACCCGAGATCAGGAGGGTCTAGAAGCTCTTCCCGGCACCCTGCCGGTGAGGGGAATCGCCACCGGAGGTCTTCTTCATCGCCATGCTTGCCTCCGGCGCGATGAGTGAGTAGTCTACCTTGGACTATGGGTCCATAGCAGTAGCTAGATGGTTGTCTTCTCCACCATGTACTTCATGTTTAGATCTCATGAGCTGCCTTACATGATCGAGATCACCATTATGTAATTCTACATGTTGTGTTTGTTGGGATCTGATGAATATTGGTGTTATGATTGAGTTGATGTGCTGAATATTATCTTATGTTATCTCTATGTTGTTTATGATCTTGCATGCGCTCCGTTGTTAGTAGCTATCTTGGCCAAGTAGATACTAGTGACTCCAAGAGGGGGTATTTATGCTCGATAGTTGGGTTCATGCCTCTATTTAATCTGGGGGAGTGACAGAAACCTCTAAGGTTGTAGATGTGCTGTTGCCACTAGGGAGAAAACAACATTCTTATGTCGAAGGATATATGCTTTGTTTACATTACACACTTTGCTTAATGCAGTTATCTGTTATTTGCAACTTAATACTTTCGGGGTCCGCGGATGATTCCCCACGAGTGGATTTTTAGTCATAGATACAGTTGGATGGCGGTCTATGTATCTTGTTGTAATGCCCAGAGTAAATCTCATAATGATCCTCGCGACATATGCACGTTATTTTATTCTATCAATTTCCCAACTGTAATTTGTTTACCCAGCATGTTGTTATTTATTTTATAGAGAGACACCACTAGTGAACTTTGGACCCTGGTCCAATTTCCGTTACATTGTTACACCGTTTTACTATTACTCGCACTGTTTACTTTCTCGCATACTACTATTGCTTTCCACTCGATACGCTGATACGTCTCAAAGGTATCTATAATTTTTGATGCTTCATGCTTGTTTTTACACCATTTGCTTAGTGTTTTGTTATACTTCGTGGTGTTTTTATGCATTTTCCAGAACTAACCTATTAACAAGATGCCACAGTGCCAGTTCCCTATTTTCTGCTGTTTTTGTGTTTCAGAAAAGTTACACAGGAAATATTCTCGGAATTGGACGAAACAAAAGCCGAACATCCAGATATTAAACGAAGCTTCCAGAAGACCGAAGAGGAGACAGAGCCAAGCCAGAGGCTGGCCTCACCATAGGGCGGCGCGGCCAGCCCCTGGCCCGCGCCCCCTATGGGTGAGACCACCCTGGTCCACTTCTGACGCCGCCCCTTCGCCTATAAAGACCCCCCGATGGAAAAAACCTAAGGACCCGATCAATTTTCCAGAAACACATCGCGATCCGCCGCTGTCATCGACCCGAGATCGGGAGGGTCCAGAAGCTCTTCCCGGCACCCTGCCGGAGAGGGGAATCGCCACCGGAGGTCTTCTTCATTGCCATGCTTGCCTCCGGCGTGATGAGTGAGTAGTCTACCTTGGACTATGGGTCCATAGCAGTAGCTAGATGGTTGTTTTCTCCACCATGTGCTTTATGTTTAGATCTCGTGAGCTGCCTTACATGATCGAGATCACCGTTATGTAATTCTACATGTTGTGTTTGTTGGGATCCGATGAATATTGGTGTTATGATTGAGTTGATGTGCTGAATATTATCTGATGTTATCTCTATGTTGTTTATGATCTTGCATGCTCTCCGTTGTTAGTAGCTATCTTGGCCAAGTAGATACTAGTGACTCCAAGAGGGGGTATTTATGCTCGATAGTTGGGTTCATGCCTCTATTTAATCTGGGGGAGTGACAGAAACCTTTAAGGTTGTAGATGTGCTGTTGCCACTAGGGAGAAAACAACATTCTTATATCCAAGGACATATGCTTTATTTACATTACACACTTTGCTTAATACAATTATCTGTTGTTCGCAACTTAATATTCACGGGGTCCTCAGATGATTCCCCGTGGGTGGATTATTAGTCATAGATGCAGTTGGATGGCGGTCTATGTATTTTGTTGTAATGCCCAGAGTAAATCTCATAGTGATCCTCTCGACATATGCACGTTATCTTTATTCTATCAATTGCCCAACTGTAATTTGTTTACCTAGCATATGTTATTTATCTTATGGAGAGACACCACTAGTGAACTGTGGACCCCGGTCCAATTTCCTTTATATTGCTATCACCTGTTTACTTTACTCGCACTGTTTACTTTCTTGCATACTACTGTTGATTTCCACTCGATACGCTCATTCCTTTGTTTATAGCAAACCAGTGAGATTGACAACCTCATTGTAAGTTGGGAGCAAAGTATTTGGTTGTGTTGTGTGCAGGTTCCGCATTGCTACTAGTTGAAGACGTGCTAACAAGAATCGTTAACGGCGCCCTTGTTGGAAGTCACTAAGCTAGCAGGCATCACCTTTAGACGTTTGGCTTTTTCCTGGATTTGATAAACCTTGGTTTCTTACTGAGGGAAAATTTGCTGCTATACTCATCATACCTTCCTCTTGGGGTTCCCAACGGGACGGTGATTTACATCAACAGCGCCGCAACAAGCAGCAAAATTTTCTGGCGCCGTTGCCGGGGAAAAAGAAGACTTCTGCAAGGGGAGTTTCGCACGCACATCCTTTACTTTATTTTAGTTTTGCTTTACTTTATTTTTGCTTGCATCGTTTTATCAAAAATACAAAAAAATTAGTCTCCTTTATAGTTGTTACTTTATTACTCTTAGTTCATTATGTTGTTCCCTAAGTATGTTTTGGAGGACCTCTCAGTAGGTAGTGGTTCTATTATTGGGAAAAGTAACATTGAGGAGTTCTTTAATCATATTAGCATGCATAAGGATGTGGAGGATAAATCTTTGGCTGAGCTTACTCCTAGTTATGAAGTTGCTTCTGTTTATTTAGTTCACATGTTGGAAGCTAGGTTTGCTAGCCTTAATCCTTTTATGCAACACATGTTTCTTAAGCTTCATGATATTGAAGATCCCGAAAAGAAAGCTTTTATCTTGGAAAGTTTGCGTATATAATTTAGAGATATTGCCATTGAAGCTAGGAAAGTTTTTAAGCATTTTAATAAGCTTGGCTCACATGTAGAGGTTGTTGGTACAACCGATGGAGATTTCAAAGTACCAATACCTTGTAAACTTGTAGGAATTCATGATGCTTTGGAAAAGAATTTTAATTGGATTTGTCCTGAAAATCTTTTTGATGAAAGTAGTGTATCAAAGTGTGATCATAAAGGATCTTCAAAAACTCATTTGGACACAGTTCAATTCATTGTTGAAAAGACTCCTACAATTGATCTTAATGCCTCTTTCAAAAATACTTGATTCGTACTTTCTGCGCCTAGCTCAAAGGCGTTAAAGAAAAGCACTCTTGGGAGATAACCCAATGTTTTACTTTCAGTTCTTTTTCTTTTATTTGAGTCTTGAAAGTTATTAATACTGTAATAACCGCTCCTTATCATTTTTATTTCGTTGTTGTGCCAAGAGAAGCCTCTAATTTGAGTGAGGTAAGATTTGGGGATGCTGCTGTCCTAAAACAGATTTCGGTGCTGCACCATAAAAATTCGTGAAAATTATCAGAATATATTTTTGACCTGCGATTTCTTGTGCATATGCCCCAGATTATATCAAACTTTCAGTAGTTATACACTTTTTGATTTGAGCAACACAAAACCCTCTAAAAATTCGACCGTTGTCAGCTATTCTGTTTTGACAGATTTCTGCCACTATTTGTGTTTGCCTCTTTATCACTTTCTTTTTGAGTTCTTTTGATCACAGAACTTTTGGGGAAGTTGCTACAGTAGTATATGCTTTATATGTGGTGGTTTTGAGTTGAAACCTGAAGCAAAAAGGGGTTGATTCAATATTATGCTTACACTAATGTTGCTAATAGAATTGTGTTTAGTTTTGTATGAAGGAAGTTTTCAAGTGTAGGGATTGGAGAATGATGAGATGAGTTGAAGAATGGACAAAAGCTCAAGCTTGGGGATGCCCACGCACCCCAAGAAATATATAAGAAGTACAAGCGTCAAAGCTTGGGGATGACCCCGAGGCACCCCTTCTTCATCGGCAAAAATCAGGTCACCATTCAACACACTATATTTTTATTGCTTCATGCATTATGCGTTTTTCTTAGAGCATCAGTTGTTTTTAGTTTTCAGTTTTGTTTGCTGCAATAAATGGTTGGACCCCAACAAATTCCTTTTGGAGAAGTTGCCTTGCTTTTCATTTGCCAAGAACACTCCATTTTTTACTCTTATCGTCCAACGAGTGTTCTCTTTTTCTAGAACTGCGTTTAGCTTTTGTTTTTCGCCTTTATTTTTGTTCAGATCTTATTATATCTTTATATCAAGGTGTATTTTGACCTCTGGTCCACGTTGGTTTTCATCAAAAGAGTTGTTTCAAAAAGGTTCGAATGGTGTTGGAAAAGAGAAAAAATTTATGCAAAAAAGTGGTACAAAAAGGAGCTTGTTTAGACTGCGGCTTAGACTTTTGCATGTCGTGCTTGATGTCTTTTTGATAGTATGCTTAGTGGTTTTTCTGTAGCATGACTTGTCTCAAATGACTGAGATTGCTTAATAAGCCTTTGAAAAAATCATGCGTTGTTTTTATTATTTGGAAGCATTATTTTGGTTTTCTCCTTTGATGCTTTATTTGGGTTGACTTGGCGCATGCTTACACATATTTGACTCATACAAAGTCGCCATAAGCCTCTATGATCATTTATTTTTTGACTTTTGATGCCATCTTATGCTTCTTTTAATGTCGTTTTGTCGCTTTGCATGATTATGGCCATTACTGCTCTCTTAGTTGGTCGCTCCCAGTCTTTTGCTAGCCCTCGTTTTGTTCTGAGTATGAGCTCTACTCGTGCATCCAACTTCTAAAAACCAAGTTGTTCCAATGTGTCCACCATACATACCTATTAGCAATTTGCTATTCCAAGTACATTTGACTTGCTTATATCTATCCTTCAAATTAAACTCTTTTTGGTGTTATGCGAAAATTGGTCAGTAAAGCGCTCATGAACCTGATGGCACACTTTACTTTTATCGTTCTTAAAAATTTGACATTGTGGCTCTCTTATATTGAGTTGTTATGCTTGCAAGTTGTAAGTTGGAAATTAGCCAAACCATGTCGTCATGGGGCAAGCTTTCAACATTGCACTTCTTATTTGAGTTGATATCGTGATCTTTTGTTTATGGATACTCGCGATGTGAAATAATTTGGGAATCTTGCGGGATCATGGAGTTTTTATATGTGTTAGAGAAACGCCCGGGCCGCTAATCTAAGCCATGCATAATTCATGGTAGAAATTTACAGCATGCCCATTGACAAGGGTATAGTTAATAGAGCCCGTTAGTTGAGTACCCCTGAGGCCCGTTAAGCTAGGCCCAATTGTAATGATAGTCGAATACGAGTTATTACCGTATGTCGATATTTGTAATCTGTATCGGACCCTACTCGATCCTCGAGACCTGGCCACCTATATATAGGGGCCAGGAGGGGACGGTGTAGGGCAGATTGAAAGCAAGCCAGGCTGAACACCCAAGTTTACTTTCGATACATACCTATTTCGACTAACTTTACCTTCGAGTTCATCCGACGCCCTATCTCCCCGATCCTAAGTCCTTCATCTAGGACATTTGTCGAGTTAACCCTCGTCAATTGGCGCCGACCGTGGGGACTCGGGGCGTTGGAATCATGAATTCGACGGCTTTTTCACTTTTAGCCAACAGCAGTCCAGAAGTCGACGGAAGTCAAGAGGTGGAACTAACCATCGGAAGTTTGAGCATCCTCATCGGGCCGTCGGGTTCGTCTCGCCTTTCGGATTCGGCGAAACCAGATCCATCGGCAAGGAAGCCCGAAACGGAGGAAACATTGGAGTCATCAGAAGGCTCTTCCAGTGAGGTAAACTCGCCGGTCAGCTTAGAAAAAGCATCAATCGCAGAAGGCGACGAAATTCAGGAAAATTTCGACTCAGAAGAAAAGGCGTGTCAGACGCACAACAACGTAAAGGACTTCGCCGTGGGAAGCAGCGGCGTCTCCAAAGTACATCAGTTATGCGTCATCATCACTGAGGCAGAAGAAGGAAACAACAGCGAAGGAAGTAAAAAGGTCGACAGGCAAGTCGACAAAGTGAAAGATCACAACAAAAAGGAAAAAGAGAAAGTCCATGTCTCGGCTGGTGAATGGAGAATGATCAAATCAGCCATTAATCATGGTACAGAAGTACCCGAAGGATCGAGAAGAGAAGTTCTAATGAGATATCAGTATGCATTATACCAACACAAGAAGAAACTAAGGGAGGAAAGAGACATGATGTTTCAAGACAACAACAGTATATCAAGGGAGGAATACTGGCAAGACTATAGTGAAGAGTCAGAATATAGCAGAGAGAGGCGCGGAGATCCAAAACACAACAGAGGGGTGACAGCATACGGCAGAGAAGAAGGGTACACGAGAAGCCCTACCCCACAGCTAGAAGAGGAGGAAGATGACCTGATACAAAAAACGCCAGAGGCGGCATTGGCAGCAGCACAAGCGTATTTACTAGCCACAAGACCAGAGCATGGGGACCCGCGAGAAGATATGCACCGAGCCGCGATACGAAGCCTCGGAATAGTAGAAGGTAAGATCAGGGAGCAAGGCACAGAGATAAAGTCGACAAGTCACAAAGAGAAGTTCAGATACAAGCGTGCAGACAACGACTATAGCGAGTCATCAGAAGAGAAAAAGTAGCAGAAAAAGAAGGAGGATGCAAGAAGTATAATAGCACAAGCTCGAGTAAATAAATCGCGACATGCTTGGAGGGAAGAGAATTACGAAGACGACGATAAAGATATGGGTGCGTTATGCTTTACCCGTAGGGTTCGCAAAACGCGGGTACCCAAAGGATTTAAACTACCACACGACCAGAATAAATACGACGGGTCGCAGGAACCCACCTTATGGTTATCAGATTATCTACAGGCAGTGCAGATATTAGGGGGAACAAAGGCGACTGCAATGCAAAGTTTGCAGCTGCACCTCACCGGCGCCGCCCGGCCCTGGTTGAACACCCTACCCGACGAATCTATTGGAAGCTGGGGGGAACTCGAAAGTCGATTCACAAGAAACTTTCATTCCACCTACAAGCGCCCAGCATCATTGGAAGAAGTTAAAGCATGTGTGCAGAGGAAAGGCGAAACGCTACGTTCTTATATACAACGCTGGAGTATAATCAAAAACTCAGCAGAGGACGTCTCCGACGAACGAGCAACAGACGCCTTTTCGGAAGGACTTCGTCGCTCAGATCTTGTGGAAGAAATAGGAAGAACAAGACCTACGACAGTAGCTGAGCTAATGGAGCAAGCCAACAAATTCGCTGATGGAGAGGACGCGTATAACAATAAAAGAGGACGTTCGCCAGAAGTCGACAGAATGAGTCGACAGAGGAGGCGACACCGCAGCGGGGGTAACCAAGGAAGGCGAAATCAGGTAGCAACGGGTTATGTATTAGAAGAAGAGGAAGGGTATGAAAGTAGGAGATCTCAGGTGAAAGGAGAAGAGAAATCAAGATACTCTGGCCCTTCGGCCGAGGATATGCTATACTGACCTTGTCGAATCCACTACGCGTATCTCGACGGGAAAATGGTCTCAAATCACCAGATGAAGGATTGCAGAACATTCCTAAGGTTGCAAGGCGCCATGGGCTCAAGTCAAGAAGGAAGGCAAGGAGAAAGACGTAAAAATCAATGATATCAAATGCAAAGACTAGCAAAGCACCTAGAGTCAAAAGTATGCATATCAGCCATGATTCAACCGGTGCCCAAGTCAAAGAAAGAGCGAAAGAGCATATCTAGGCAAGTAAACCTAGCAATATCATCGCCACCAGCTACCACAGAGTACCTACGGTGGTCAGAGCAACCAGTCAAGTTCAGCAGAGCAGACCACCCAAGGAAAGTTCCCAGGCCGGGCCACTCGCCTATGGTTCTAAAGGCGCAAATAGGAGGATACGACATCGGAAAAGTGTTCATGGATGCAGGGAGCGGCATAAACTTAATATATGCTAGAACACTAAAGGCAATGTGCATCTCATTAACGAGTCTGAAGTCAACAGATTGCTCTTTCCACGGAATAGTACCAGGAGCAGCAAATTACCCTTTGAGAAGGATAGAACTCGATGTCTGCTTCGGCAGCAGCGAAAATTATAGAAGAGAGAAGCTGGAGTTCGAAGTCATGGACTGGTCATCGCAATATCATGCAATCCTGGGGCGCCCAGCATTTGCAAAATTCATGGCAGTACCACATTACGCGTATCTCACGTTAAAAATTCCAGGGCCCAAAGGAACAATTACGGTACAAGGGAGCTTTGAAGTAGCCAACACATGCGACAGAGAATTCAACAGGATGGCGCAAACTTTCGGCATGACAGCAGAATATGAGAGGTTGAAAGGAGAAACGGATCATAATGTGCTACCCGACGTTGGACGATCCCTACCAGATAAGGCTTTTGACACAACGCAGGACTCGAAGAAAATTCAGGTCCACCCTACAGATCCAAACAAGACGACATCAATTGCGGTGAACTTGGATCCCGCATAGGAAGGCGCGCTCGTCGAGTTCCTCCGTGAGCGCTGGGAAATTTTTGCCTGGTGTCCATCGGACATGCCAGGGGTTCCCAGGGAACTCGTCGAGCATGCACTTAATGTAGATCCCAAGGCAAAACCAGTCAAGCAACCATTGAGGCGATTTGATGAACCGAAGAGGAAGGCGATAGCGTCAGAATTACACAGGCTAGAAAATGCCGGATTTATCAGAGAAATCAAAACTTCGAGTTGGGTGTCGAACCCAGTCATAGTACCCAAGAAGAATACACACGTACAAAGAGTATGTGTCGACTACACATCTCTCAATAAGCATTGCCCAAAGGATCCCTTCCCTCTACCCCGCATCGATCAGATAATCGATTCCACAGCGGGATGTGCAAGGCTTTCCTTTTTGGACGCGTATTCTAGTTACAATCAGATCAAATTGAAGAAAGAGGACGAAGAAAAAACGGCCTTCATCACACCATACGGAGTATTTTGCTACCAGGTAATGCCGTTCGGCCTAAAAAATGCAAGAGCAACTTATCAACGGATGATGCAAAACTGCCTCGGGAGCCAAATAGGACGCAATATTCAAGTCTACATTGATGATGTAGTCATCACAACAAGAGAAGAGAAATCCTTAATCGGCGACTTGGCAGAAACCTTCGACAACCTGAACAAGTACAAGCTTAAGCTGAACCCGACAAAGTGTTCCTTCGGAGTGTCAGCAGGGCAACTGTTGGGGTTTTTGGTATCAGCACGAGGAATAGAAGCAAATCCAGAGAAGATTCAGGCAATTTTAACAATGGGGAAACCCACAAAACTCCACGACGTACAGAAGTTGGCAGGACGTGTCGCGGCATTAAGTCGCTTCGTTGCTCGACTAGGGGAGAAGGCGCTTCCTTTTTATGCACTTATGAAAAAGTCAGACGATAAATTTGAGTGGACAGAAGAAGCAGATGCAGCGTTTGCACAGTTGAAAAAAGTGCTTTCCACGCCACCAGTGCTGGTCGCACCAAAAGAAAAAGAGCCACTGCTTTTGTACATCGCTGCAACCCATCAGGTGGTGAGTACAGTTCTAGTAGTCGAAAGAAGTGATGAAGGAAAAGCTCATGGCGTCCAGAGGCCGGTATATTTCATCAGTGAAGTGCTATCTCCAACCAAACAGAGGTACCCGCACTATCAGAAGTTGGCATACAGTGTCTTCACAACTGCACGTAAACTACGACAGTATTTTGCGGTGCACCCAATCATAGTGGTCAATGAAGCGCCACTGTCGAATATATTGAACAACCCTCTAGCAACAGGACGTGTCTCTTTGTGGGGAATCGAGTTATCTCCCATGGACATCACGTATGAAAAAAGGAAAGCGATCAAGTCGCAAATCTTGCCAGACTTTACAGCAGAGTGGCTCGAGTTGCAAAGCACGGGACCACCAGACTTATCGCGTACTTGGACAATGTACTTCGACGGTTCTAAGAGAGTCCAAGGCGCAGGCGCAGGAGTAGTGTTGATATCACCTCATGGAGACAAATTAAAGTACGTCTTAAGGATGAGCTTCCCGCAGGCTTCCAACAACGAAGCAGAGTACGAGGCTTTGTTGCACGGAATGAAGATGGCCAAAGCATGTGGAGCAACTCGCCTAAAAATATTTGGAGATTCCAACCTTGTTGTTCAGCAAGTTATGAACAGATGTGACACAATCAATGACAACATGATGGCCTACAAAAATTTGTACCATTATCTAGAAGGGACGTTCGATGGATGCGAAGTCTCGCACATAAGCAGGAACAGCAATGAAGAAGCCGACACTTTAGCAAATATCGGGTCACAGTGTTTGCCTGTGCCGTCCGGAGTATTTTGGGAGGAAATAGTGGAAAGATCAATAAAAAGTGGAAAAAGTTCGACTACTACAGTAGGCTCGGGGGCTACGTCAGAACCAGAGGAGATCATGATGATAGAAGAAACATGGATGCAGCCATATCTTGCGCACATGATAAATAAAAAACTACCAGAAGATGCAGTGGAGGCCAAGAGGATAACTCGAAGATCGAAAGCATTTGTCGTGTTGGAAGGGAAATTATACAAGAGAAGTATTACCGGCATTTTACAGCGTTGTGTAACGCCCCAGGAAGGGCAAGCAATATTGAAAGACATACACGGCGGAGTATGTGGCCATCATGCTAGCAGCAGAGCAATAGCGGCAAAAGCTTTCCAAGCAGGATTCTATTGGTTAACAGCCATCGAGGACGCAAAAGATATAGTTCGAAAGTGTGAAGCATGTCAAAGGTTTGCATCTAGGCCGCATGCACCAGCAGCGGAGCTACAAACAATACCATTATCTTGGCCCTTCGCACAATGGGGCCTTGATATGGTGGGAAAGTTGCACAAATCCTGGCCAGGAGGGCATGTTTACATGCTAGTGGCAGTCGATAAATTCACCAAATGGATAGAAGCGGCCCCAGTAACAACTCAAGATTCTACAGCAGCAATCAGCTTCATCAAGTCAATAGTTTTCCGTTTTGGTGTACCATACAGCATCATCACAGACAACGGGACAAATTTTACATCAAAGGAATTAAAGAGTTACTGCGAAGGATTGGGAATCAAGCTCAAATTCGCATCTGTGGCACACCCGAAGACAAATGGGCAAGTCGAAAAAGCCAATGGCCTAATATGTAGTGGAATAAAAAAGAGGCTCTTAGCACCTCTTGAGAAAGCCAAGAGCGCTTGGGTAGAAGAATTGCCCTCCGTTCTTTGGAGTCTAAGAACTACTCCCAATGCAGCAACTCAAGAAACTCCTTTTTTCCTGGTCCATGGCGCCGAAGCCGTGCTTCCAGTCGAAGTAACGCACGAGGCTCCACGAGTGACAGCATATGACGAGACAACGTCAACAGAGGCATTGCAAGATGATGTCTATGCGCTAGATGAAGCAAGAGACAAAGCATTAGAAAGGGCTACGCAATATCAACAAAGCCTACGAAACTACCATAGTAGTCGAGTTCGTCCACGATCCTTCGTGATGGGAGACCTTGTTTTGCGACTCAGGCAAGACAGCCATGGCAAATTGGAATCCCCTTGGGTGGGACCTTACATCGTCACCGAAGTAATACCAGGAGGAGCATATCGACTACAAGACAAGAAGACTGGAAAGGACGAGAGCAACCCGTGGAATGCAGAACAGCTACGACGTTTTTACGCGTAGACTCAATATAGTATCAATAAATTCGAGTTAGCCTTCTGAACCCAGAACATGAGGCCACAGGTCGGGTTCTTTGGGTTGAACTCGACAAAGTTGTAGAATTATTTTTTACTTCTCCGCTCGGGGGCTTCAACCCCCTGGGTCGTACGAAAGGAATTATTATGGCAAGTTGAAGGTTTTCTTTCACTATAAGGTTGTTTACACAACCCGAAAAATACTTGGTTCATAAAAAAAACCCGATATTATCCTTACATTTATTGGTTCGCAAAGAACCCGATATATGGAAAGCATACCTCAGAGCATGAATTGTTCTCATGGTACTAGCAAAAGATATCGACACAAAGTACGAATATTTATTACAAATATCATTGCAGGAAAGGCATTATCAAACGAAATTACAAGGATAGCAGATCCTCATAAAAGCGGGCTTCAAGCTTCATACTCCTTCTGGCAAAGAGTGCCATCGTAGATCTTCACGTCAAACTTCGACGTACCGACATGGAAGTCGAAGGCTATGAAGAAGCCTGGATGGATGTCGTGGTCCTCAGCAAACTGCGACCAGCCACCTCGGAAGTACTGCTCGCCGTCGCCATCATACCACACCTCCACCTCGTAGGGGATGCCACCGCCAGACTGTTCACGGAGAACCGCCTCTCGCAGTTCGTGGCCATCCATGAACTTCGTAAAATTCAGCGGCAGGCGCTGAATCTCACGGCACTGCGCCATGGCAATGCAAAGGAAAGAAAAGATCCGGGGAGGTGCGACAGGAGCAGCTGGAGCAGCAGGAGGAGGAGCGATTGGACCTGGAGCGACGTTAGTCACTTTGGGTTTGTTCTTGCTACCAGGTGGGCGGCCGGGACGACGCTTAGTCGGAGCATCCGAAGAAGTTCCTACGGCGGCCGGCGCGGTGTTCCTGTTCTTGCTGCCACGAGGGCGACCCCGACCTCGTGGCGCCACCGGGGAGCCAAGGTTCAGACGGGAACCTTCAGCATCTGCCATGAGCACAAGAGAAAAACCTCGGAAAACCCTAGATGGAGAAGAGAAGATGATGCGGCGGAGGAAGAATCTGATTAGGGTTTTTACCTTTCCCAGATGATGCTTTATTTATAAGCGCGTATTATTGGGCCCCCGTGCTACAGCACAGCCCATAAACATATTTTACAGTAGGAGTTAAATTCTGCGTACATCAGACGATAATATCAATGAAGAAAAACAAGAACAGGAGACTATGATCGCACGATATGGTAACCTCGACTTGGACTCGGGGGCTCGCTAAAATAGTAAGACATCCAGAGAAGAGCGAAGAGCTGAACTTTGAGCCTATGCTTGACTACAAGTCGCCAAACATAGCCTCGGGGGCTACTCCCATCGGGAGCGCTGAGCGCACACCCGATAGAGACAAGATAATCACTATTGGAGATGAAGAAGGATAAGCATGCAAAACTTTGACTACGTAGTCGACAAAGTGAAGAGAGATTACTCCCATCGGGAGCGAAGAAGATCAATTTAAGATCCGACATTCTTTGATTTTATCAGTCGAAAAATTTGACTGCGAATATGAGATTCTCGAGTTGCGTTATCGCAACAAAACTCGAATGCCGTGATTTATCACGAAGGTAAGACCCCGGGATCCGTCCTGTGTGGCCCGGTATACGCATATGGATGCGCTCTGCTAGTATGTATCCGTGTCTACGACGCGAAGAAAATCCTGGTGGACGCACTGGGTACCCTGAGAACCACTGGGATTCGTTCTTTGTAAGTCCTAAATGAGGCAAAAGAGTGGGTTTGACCGGTATCCCGAATTCAAGTCCAAGGGGATTGAATTTGAAGTAGGTGACAAGTATCTATTCCGACAGTTAACTGACCTCTTGATCCGTCAGAGTTGTCAGGCTTGATCATCAAAACCCCTTGCGAGCACATTATCATGAAACGAAAAGTCGAAAGACCAAGTCGAAGATTTGAAGAAGAATTGACCAAGTCGAAGATTTGAAGATCAGAGATTCAACCTGAATCTGCAATTCTGGTAGAATCTCAGGGGCTACTGACAAGGGTATAGTTAATAGAGCCCGTTAGTTGAGTACCCCTGAGGCCCGTTAAGCTAGGCCCAATTGTAATGATAGTCGAATACGAGTTATTACCGTATGTCGATATTTGTAATCTGTATCGGACCCTACTCGATCCTCGAGACCTAGCCACCTATATATAGGGGCCAGGAGGGGACGGTGTAGGGCAGATTGAAAGCAAGCCAGGCTGAACACCCAAGTTTACTTTCGATACATACCTATTTCGACTAACTTTACCTTTGAGTTCATCCGACGCCCTATCTCCCCGATCCTAAGTCCTTCATCTAGGACATTTGTCGAGTTAACCCTCGTCACCCATAGTGAACATTCGACGACACATCTCAAAATAAAAAGCTATACCAATGGTAAATAAAAGAGATGCCGAGGTGTTCATTGTCTGTTTGTCCTGTCATTTTGATGTGGGCTTGTTCCATGTCATCGGGCACGGATGTACCCCGTTGGCGGTTCTCGATGATATGTGTATACTTACAATGACAGGAGCTTGCTTGGGACTCTAAGTCGAGTAGCATGAGGTTTGGGTATTTGTATTTCATGGGACACGAGGTTTTCAACTTATGATTTGTCAAGCATATGCATCATAAGTGTATTCACATTAACTTTAACCATTCAAGATGCCTATGATGGGGGCAATGAGAGCTCAAAGCTAGTAAGTACCATAATTTTTGAAGGTTTATAAAACTTGCAATCATTGCTTCCCTCTGCAAAGGGCCTTTCTTTTACTTTTATGTTGAGTCACCACCTTCTATCTTTATGCACTGTCTAAGAGAGCATAGTTGTCATTCTGAGTATAATGTGCATTGTCCCAAAGTTTTCATTGATTGATTCATGATGTTGGTTTCACTTGTTCTTAAATTATTTGTATCTAGTCGCCCTCTTAAACTTGAAGGTGTCCTATGCATTTATGTTTTCTCTCTCATGAAGGACAAGCTAAAAACCATTTGTATGTTTTTCCATATGATTTGAACACACGTTTGATTTTTATTGTTTTATTTTCATGATCTTTCGTTTGTGTTCTTTTTCATGTTATAACATGGTTGCTAAGTTTCTTCTATCAAGATTATATCTTTCATGGCCATGTTTTAAGTTCTTTTGATCCCAGCACTCAATGCTTTCCATAGATGATCAAGATTGTGTGGGTGCATGCCACCTCAAAAATTATTTCTTTTGTTATCACTTACCTACTCGAGGACGAGCAAGAGTTAAGCTTGGGGATGCTGATACGTCTCAAACGTATCTATAATTTTTGATGCTCCATGCTTGTTTTTACACTATTTGCTTAGTGTTTCGTTACACTTCGTGGCGTTTTTATGCATTTTCCGGAACTAACCTATTAACAAGATGCCACAGTGCCAGTTCCCTGTTTTTTTGCTGTTTTTGTGTTTCAGAAAAGTTACACAGGAAATATTCTCGGAATTGGACGAAACAAAAGCCAAACATCCAGATATTAACCGAAGCTTCTAGAAGACCGAAGAGGAGACGGAGCCGAGCCAGAGGCTGGCCTCACCATAGGGCGGCGCGGCCAGCCCCTGGCCCGCGCCCCCTATGGTTGAGACCACCCTGGTCCACTTCTGATGCCGCCCCTTCGCCTATAAAGACCCCCCGATGGGGAAAACCTAAGGACCCAATCAATTTTCCAGAAACACATCGCGATCCACCGCCGTCGTCGACCCGAGATCGGGAGGGTCCAGAAGCTCTTCTCGGCACCCTGCCGGAGAGGGGAATCGCCACCGGAGGTCTTCTTCATCGCCATGCTTGCCTTCGGCGCGATGAGTGAGTAGTCTACCTTGGACTATGGGTCCATAGCGGTAGCTAGATGGTTGTTTTCTCCACCATGTGCTTCATGTTTAGATCTCGTGAGCTACCTTACATGATCGAGATCACCGTTATGTAATTCTACATGTTGTGTTTGTTGGGATCCGATGAATATTGGTGTTATGATTGAGGTTATGTGCTGAATATTATCTTATGTTATCTCTATGTTGTTTATGATCTTGCATGCTCTCCGTTGTTAGTAGCTATCTTGGCCAAGTAGATACTAGTGACTCCAAGAAGGGGTATTTATGCTCGATAGTTGGGTTCATGCCTCTATTTAATCTGGGGGAGTCACAGAAACCTCTAAGGTTGTAGATGTGCTGTTTCCACTAGGGAGAAAACAACATTCTTATGTCCAAAAACATATGCTTTGTTTACATTACACACTTTGCTTAATGCAATTATCTGTTGTTCGCAACTTAATATTAAAGGGGGTCCTCGGATGATTCCCCGTGGGTGGATTATTAGTCATAGATGCAGTTGGATGACGGTCTATGTATTTTGTTGTAATGTCCAGAGTAAATCTCATAGTGATCCTCTCGACATATGCACGTTAGCTTTATTCTATCAATTGCCCAACTGTAATTTGTTTACCCAGCATGTGTTATTTATCTTATGGAGAGACACCACTAGTGAACTGTGAACCCCGGTCCAATTTCCTTTATATTGCTATCACCTGTTTACTTTACTCGCACTGTTTACTTTCTTGCATACTACTATTGCTTTCCACTTGATACGCTCATTCTTTTGTTTACAGCAAACTGGTGAGATTGACAACCTCATCATAAGTTAGGAGCAAAGTATTTGGTTGTGTTGTGTGCAGGTTCCACGTTGCTACTAGTTGAAGACGTGCTAACAAGAATCGTTAACGGTGCCCTTGTTGGAAGTCACTAAGCTAGCAGGCATCACCTTCAGACGTTTGGCTTTTTCCTGTATTCAATAAACCTTGGTTTCTTACTGAGGTAAAATTTGCTGCTATACTCATCATACCTTCCTCTTGGGGTTCCCAACGGGACGGTGATTTACATCAACACCGCCGCAACAAATAGCATACGCTCATTCCTTTGTTTACAGCAAATCGGTGAGATTGACAACCTCATCGTAAGTTGGGAGCAAAGTATTTGGTTGTGTTGTGTGCAGGTTCCACGTTGCTACTAGTTGAAGACGCGCTAACAAGTATCGTCAATGGTGCCCTTGTTGGAGTGTCACTAAGCTAGCAAATATCACCTTCTTAAGTTTGGCTTTCTCCTACTGGTTCGATAAACCTTGGTTTCTTACTGAGGGAGAACTGCTGCTGTGCTCATCATACCTTCCTCTTGGGGTTCCCAACTGGTCGGTGATCTATATATCAACACCGGCGTCATCAAGCTGTTTTCTGGCGCCGTTGCCGGGGAGGAAGAAGACTTCTGCAAGGGGAGTTTCGCATGCACATCCTTTACTTTGTTTATTATTTTGCTTTATTTTATTTTTGCTTGCATCTTTTTATCAAAAATACAAAAAAATAGTTCCTACTATAGTTGTTATTTTTGTCGATCTGTTATTGTCTTGCTTTATCATGCTTTCTATCAATGGTTGGTTTCTTTGGAACTAAATCTTTTTGGCAAGGTGGGTTCACGGAAGAGCAGCAAAATTATTATGAGGAACACCGCTTGTCACAAAAAGGGAAACACTTATGGAAAAAAAATCAATAGATTGTATATCATTGCTAGAAACATGTGCTCTACTTATAATGTTACTTATTGCTTTGATAGATCTTGTTGCTGTAGGAGGTATAAACACCTCCCTTTTCAATGTGAGTATAATGATGATGTTACCATATCTTCTTATATTAATGGAAATTATGACTTTTATGATGTGGAACAAATTGAAGAATTTATTGCTTGGAAGGGTGCATTCGAACTTGCTTATTTGCTTGAAAATACTGATGATGCACCTTATAAATATGAGGTTTATGATATACTTAAATTTTGCTTTGATAATTAGAAGGAAGAAAATGGCTATAGTCTTAAATATCTTAATAGATGCTCTCCAACGGAAGAGACTAATGCCTTGAAGGAGCCTATGGAAGAAGAAATTGCTGAAACTGGAAGCTCATTAGATGAAAAAAAGGAGGAGAGTGATGATCAAGAGGAGGAAGAATGGAGCTACCCATGTCTACCCCTAATAAGAGTAACTCTTTAACTAATACCTTATTTGATCGCCCTCCATGCTTAAAGGAGGGTGAGTGTGATATTTATATTGTTGAGTTTGTTCATGATGCTACTGAAAATTATTATGAGAGAGGAAAATATGGTTGTTGGAATTCTCATGTTACTAAAACACCTCTCTTTATATTGAAAGTTCCAAAGTTGCTCTTGTTTTATCTACCCATACTTGTGATTATATGCTTCTTTGATTTATTTTCTTACAAAATTCGTATGCATAGGAAGTGGGTTAGACTTAAATGTGTTTTATATTTGCTCCTTGATGCTCTCTTTTGCTTCAATTCATATTTCTTATGTGAGCATCTTCTCAAATTACTGAGCCTAGCTCAAAGGCGTTAAAGAAAAGCACTCTTGGGAGATAACCCATTGTTTTACTTTCAGTTCTTTTTCTTTTATTTGAGTCTTGGAAGTTATTACTACTATAATAACCACTCCTTATCATTTTTATTTCGTTGTTGTGCCAAGAGAAACCTCTAATTTGAGTGAGGTAAGATTTGGGGATGTTGTTGTCCTGAAACAGATTTTGGTGCTGCACCGTAAAAATTCGTGAAAATTCTCAGAATATCTTTTTGACCTGCGATTTCTTGTGCCTATGCCCCAGGTTATATCCAAATTTTCATTAGTTATACACTTTTTGATTTGAGCAACAGAAAACCCTCGAAAAAATCGACCTTTGTCAGCTGTTCTATTTTGACAGATTTCTGCCACTATTTGTGTTTGCCTCTCGATCGCTTTCTTTTTGAGTTCTTTTGATAACGGAACTTTTGGGGAAGTTGCTACAGTAGTATATAATTTATATGTGGTGGTTTTTAGTTGAAATCTTAAGCAAAAAGGGGTTGATTCATTATTATGCTTACACTAATGTTGCTAATAGAATTGTGTTTAGTTTTGTATGAAGGAAGTTTTCAAGTGTAGGGATTGGAGAATGATGAGATGAGTTGAAGAATGGACAAAAGCTCAAGCTTGGGGATGCCCACGCACCCCAAGAAATATCCAAGAGGTAGAAGCGTCAAAGCTTGGGGATGCCCCCGAGGCACCCCTTCTTCATCGGCAAAAATCAGGTCACCTTTCAACACACTATATTCTTATTGCTTCATGCACTATGCGTTTTTCTTGGAGTGTCTTGTCTTTAGTTTTTAGTTTTGTTTTGTTTTGTTTGCTGCAATAAATGGTTGGACCCCAACAAATTTCTTTTGGAGAAGTTGCCTTGCTTTTCATTTGCCAAGAACACTCCGTTTTTCACTCTTATCGTTCAACGAGTGTTCTCTTTTTCTGCTACTGCGTTTAGCTTTCATTTTTCACCTTCATTTTTGTTTAGATCTTCTTATATCTTTATATCAAGGTGTATTTTGACCTCTGGTCCATGTTGGTTTTCATCAAAAGAGTTGTTTTAAAAAGGTTCGAATGGTGTTGGAAAAGAGAAAAAATTTATGCAAAAAAGTGGTACAAAAAGGAGCTTGTTTAGACTGTGGCTTAGACTTTTGCATGTTGTGCTTGATGTCATTTTGATAGTATGCTTAGTGGTTTTGCTGTAGCATGACTTGTCTCAAATGACTGAGATTGCTTAATGAGCCTTTGAAAAAATCATGCGTTGTTTTTATTATTTGGAAGCATTAATTTGGTTTTTTCCTTGATGCTTTATTTGGGTTGACTTGGAGCATGATCACACATGTTTAACTCATACAAAGTCGCCATAAGCCTCTATGATCATTTAGTTTTTGACTTTTGATGCCATCTTATGCTTCTTTTAATGTTGCTTTGTCGCTTTGCATGATTATGGCCATTATTGCTCTCTTAGTTGGTCGCTCCCAGTCTTTTGCTAGCCCTCGTTTTGTACTGAGTATGATCTCTACTCGTGCATCCAACTCCTAAAAACCAAGTTGTTCTAATGTGTCCACCATACATACCTATTAGCAATCTGCTATTCCAAGTACATTTGACTTGCTTTTATCTATCCTTCAAATTAAACTCTTTATGGTGTTATGCAAAAATTGGTCAGTAAAGCTCTCACGAACCTGATGGCACACTTTATTTTTCTCGTTCTTAAAAATTTGACATTGTGGCTCTCTTATGTTGAGTTATTATGCTTACAAGTTCTAAGTTGGAAATTAGCCAAACCATGCCGTCATGGGGTAAGCTTTCAACATCGCACTTCTTATTTGAGTTGATATCGTGATCTTTTGTTTATGGATACTCGCAATGTGAAATAAATGTTGGAATTATGCCCTAGAGGCAATAATAAAGATGTTATTATTATAATTCTTGTTCATGATAATGTTTATATTCCATGCTAGAATTGTATTAAGCGGAAACTTTAATACTTGTGTGGTTTATGAACAACACCGTGTCCCTAGTACGCCTCTATGGACTAGCTCATTGATTAATGATGGTTAAGGTTTCCTAACCATAGACATGTGTTGTCAATTAATAATGAGATCATATCATTAGGAGAATGGTGTGATGGACAGACCCAAATAAAGCAGAGCAATTAGATCGTGTCATCGTGTTCATCTTTGCGAAGCTTTTCCTATGTCATGTATTGTATTCCTTAGACCATGAGATAATACAACTCCCTAGTATCGGAAGAAAGCTTTGAAGTCAACAAACGTCATCCTATGTGAGGGTGATAATAAAGGTGTCTCTCAGGTGATCAGAAAGTACTTGTTGAGTTGTATGTATCGAGATGGAATTTGTCCCTCCCAAGTCGGAGAGATATACTTCGGGCCCACTCGGTAATCGATATCAACACCGCTTGCAAGCATGTGGTTAAGGAGTTAATCACGAAGTGATATCGGATTACGAAACGAGTAAAGTACTTGCTGTGAACGAGATTGAACTAGGTATGGTGATACCGACGATCAAATCTCGGGCGAGTAAAATATCGTGTGACGAAGGGAATACATATACGGGATTAATTGAATCCTGACATCGTGGTTCATCCGATATGATCATCGATGAATATGTGGGAGTCAATATGGGTTTCCAGATCCCGCTATTGATTATTGATAGAAGATCATGTCTGCATATTCTTGAACCCGTAGGGTCACACACTTAACGTGCATCGACGCTAGGATAGAATGGATAATTGGTTTATGAGTTTTAGTTCGGAGTCTCGGATGAGATCCAGGACGTCACGAGAGGTTCCGGAATGGTCCGGAGAATAAGATTCATATAAAGGAAAGCAGTTTTTGGATTCCGGAAAGGTTTCGGAGTTTATCGGTATTGTACCGGAAGGTTCTAGAAGGTTCCGGAGTGGGACCAATGTGGGCCCACTTGACGGAGGCCTGCATGGGCCTAAGGGGAAGTGCCCTGGCCGCCCTGGGCCAGGCGCACAAGGCCCCTAAGGCCCAGCCGGCCAGCCCAAGGGGAAACCCTAAGGGAGTCTTCAAAGAAGGAAGGGGGGGAAACTTGCCCCCCACTCTTCCTACTCCAAGTCGGCTAGGGTTTGGGGAGAGGCCAAGCTGGCCTTGGCCGGCCACCCCTCTATATATAGGGGGGCAAGGGCGCAGCCCTCTCTCACCCTAACCCAAACCCTAGCCGCCAACTGCTGCCCTCCCTCTCTCTCTCTCACGACTGCGCGTAGGCGAAGCCCTGCCGCAGAAACTCTCCACCATAAGCACCACACCGTCGTGCTGCCGATCCAATCTATCTCTCCACCATACTTGCTGGACCAAGGAAGGAGGAGACGTCGCTGCACCGCACGTGTGCAACTCTCGGAGGCGCCGCCACTTGCGGCGTAGGATCGGATCAGATCGCGAGGAGGAGACGGCGAGTACGACTACATCAACCACGTTCTCTTGAACGTTTCCGCTGTGCGAATCTTCAAGGGTATGAAGATCTCATCTACCTCTCTCGTTGATTACATCTCCTAGATTAGATCTTGGCTTTCTTGTTTGTTGCGTAGGAATTTTTGATTTACTATGCTACGAAACCCTTCAGTGGTATCAGAGCTAGATCTATGCGTAGATGTGTTTCACGAGTAGAACGCAACATGTTTGTTGCGGGCGTTGATGTTTTCTGTTGCAAACCTCTTGTTGTGTATCTCTTATGGCGCGGTATAGTGAGATCGAAGCGGTCCAGGCCAACTTTACGCGACCGCGTTCGCGAGACCGGCTCCGCACTTGACGTGTGGCTTGTTCCATACATGCGGCTGGTGGATGCCAGTTTCTCTCACTATAGTAGTCATGGGATTTACATCGGATGTTAGCAACCATAATATCACCATTGTGGCTTTTCGTAGGTAAGAATCGTTCTTAGCTTGCTACTCCCATAAGCCACGTAAAACATGCAACAACAAAGTAGAGGCGTCTAACTTGTTTTTGCAGGGAGTGTTTTGTGATATGGTATGGCCCAAGACATGATGTGTATGAATTGAGTTGTATGCAATGATCATGTTTTGTAATCTTTCACGACTTGCATGTCGATGAGTTCACAACCGGCTGGAGCCATATGGTTGTCTTTATAATTGTGTATGACCTGCGTGTCAACTTCTTATACGCCATGTAATAGCTTTACTTTATCGCTAAATAGTTAGCAATAGTTGTAGTTGCTATTCATGGTGGAGGCAATCATGGTGGAGTGATGGAGATCATGCCGGCGCGCACAAGATGGAGATCATGGCGCGGAGATTGGCTATACCATGTCACATAAAATTATATGCATGTGATGTTTATCATTTTATGTATCTTATTTTGCTTAGATCGCGACGGTAGCATTATAAGATGATTCCTCACTTAAAAGATCAAGATAAAATTGTGTTCTCCCCTCGTATGCGCCGTTGCGAAAGTTCGTCGTTTTCAAGCACCTCGTGATGATCGGGTGCTATAAACTCTACGTTCACATACAACGGGTGCAAGCCAGTTTTGCACACGCGGAAAATACTTGGGTTTGACTTGATGAGCCTAGCATGTACAGACATGGCCTCGGAACACACGAACCGAAAGGTTAAACATGAGTCATATGAATGATATGATCGACACTTAGTTGTCCACCATTGAAACCACATCTCTTCTCGTGAAGATCGGATTAGGTGTGGTGAATTTGGATCGTGTTCACTAAACAACTTGAGGGATGTTGTATTTAGTGGGAGTTCATCTAGTAATTTGATTAAGTTGAACTAGTTATCATGAACATAGTCTAAATTGTACTTGCAATGTTGTAGATCAAATGGCTAAGTCCAACTTCAACTTCAACGTTTTTGCTGAGAAAGAAAAGCTTAAGAACAATGGGTCTAACTTCACCAACTGGTTCCGCAATCTGAGAATCATACTCGCTGGCGGACAAAAAAGCCTATGTACTTGACAAAGCGCTAGGTGACACCCCTGCTGCAACTGCGAAAACTGAAGAACTTGCTGACTTCAATGCTCGTAGAGATGATTGTGATGCGATTATGAGTACCATGCTGTTTTCTATGGAACCGGAACTTCAAAATCGTTTTGAGAAGTACCGTGGGCCTTTTGAGATACTTGAGGAACTGAAAACGATGTTTCAGACTCAGGCCCGTTCTGAGAGATATGAGATCTCTGAGAAGTTCTTTAACTGCAAGATGGAGGAAGGGAGTTCCGTTAGTGAGCACGCCATTAAGATGTCGGGCTACACTCAACGCCTTGAGCAACTGGACTGCAAGATTCCAGAGGAGCTCAAGATTGACAGAGTTCTGCAATCACTCCCTCCTAGCTACAAAGGTTTTGTAGTTACTCATAATCAAATTGGTTCCACTGATACGATCACTGAGCTCTTCGCTAAGCTGAAAGCTGCGGAGGTGGATATCAAGAAAGACAATCATGTGTTGATGGTCAACAAGACCACTAGCTTTAAGAAAGCTAAGGGAGCAAAGGGATCTTTCAAGAAAGGCGGAGGCAAGCGCGTTGCCCCTGCTGAGAAGAAGCTCAAGTCTGGACCTAAGCCGGACACTGAGTGCTTCTATTGCAAGGTCAAGGGTCACTGGAAGCGCAACTGTCCGAAGTACTTAGCGGACAAGAAGGCTGGCACCATCAAAGGTATATTTGATATACATGTTATTGATGTCTACCTTACTAGCGCTCGTTGTAGTGCCTGGGTATATGATACTGGTTCAGTTGCTAATATTTGTAACTCGAAACAGGAGCTATGGAATAGACGGCGGCTAGCAAGAGATGAGGTGACGATGCGCGTTGGCAATGGATCAAAAGTTGATGTGATGGCCGTCGGCACGCTCTCCTTAGTTTTACCTTCGGGATTAGTTTTAAACCTTAATAAGTGTTATTATGTGCCTGCGTTGAGCATGAACATTATATCTGGATCATGTTTATTGCAAGACGGTTATTCATTTAAATCTGAGAATAATGGTTGTTCTATTTATATGAATAACATCTTTTATGGTCATGCACCTGTTGTGAATGGTTTATTTCTTCTGAATCTCGAAAGCAATGAAACACACATCCATAACATTGAGGCTAAAAGATGCAAAGTAGATAGTGATAATCCAACTTATTTGTGGCACTGCCGTCTAGGTCATATTGGTGTAAAACGCATGAAGAAACTCCATTCTGATGGACTTTTGGAGTCTCTTGATTTTGAATCATTTGACACGTGCGAACCATGCCTCATGGGCAAGATGATCAAAACCCCGTTCTCCGGAATAATGGAGCGAGCAACGGACTTATTGGAAATCATACATACCGATGTGTGCGGACCAATGAGTATTTCGACGCGCGGTGGATATCGCTATTTTCTCACTTTTACTGATGACTTAAGTAGATATGGGTATATCTATTTAATGAAACATAAATCTGAAACGTTTGAAAAGTTCAAAGAATTTCAGAACGAAGTGGAAAACCATCGTAACAGGAAAATTAAATTTCTACGATCCGATCGTGGAGGTGAGTATTTGAGTTATGATTTTCTCACGCATCTTAAAGCAAGCGGAATCGTTTCGCAACTCACGCCACCCGGAACACCACAGCGCAATGGTGTGTCTGAACGCCGGAATCGAACTCTATTAGATATGGTGCGATCAATGATGTCTCTTACAGATTTGCCGTTATCATTTTGGGGTTATGCATTAGAAACCGCTGCATTCACTTTAAATAGGGCACCATCTAAATCCGTTGAGACGACACCGTATGAACTTTGGTTTGGTGCTAAACCTAAGTTGTCGTTTCTTAAAGTTTGGGGATGCGAAGCTTACGTCAAGAAGTTGATGCCGGACAAGCTCGAACCCAAAGCGGAGAAATGCGTCTTCATAGGATACCCTAAGGAAACGATTGGGTATACCTTCTACCACAGATCCGAAGGCAAAGTGTTTGTTGCAAAGAACGGATCCTTTCTTGAGAAGGAGTTTCTCTCGAAAGAAGTGAGTAGGAGAAAGGTAGAGCTAGACGAGGTTATTGAACCTTCTCTCGAGTTGGAGAGTAGCGCAGCACCAGAAATTGTTCCGGCGCCGCCTGCATCAACAAGAGAGGAAGCTAATGATAAAGATCATGAAACTTCAAACGATGCTACTACTGAACTTCGCAGGTCGACAAGGTCACGTGCCACTCCTGAATGGTACGGCAACCCTGTCTTAACCGTCTTGTTGTTAGACAACAGCGAACCTGCGAACTATGAGGAAGCAATGATGAGCCCAGACTCTGAGAAATGGCTAGAGGCCATGAAATCCGAATTGGGATCCATGAGCGAAAACCAAGTGTGGACTTTGGTGGATCCTCCTAGCGACCGTAAGGCCGTTGAGTGCAAATGGATTTTCAAGAAGAAAACGGACGCGGATGGTAATGTTACTGTCTATAAAGCTCGGCTTGTCGCAAAAGGTTTTCGGCAAGTTCAAGGTGTTGACTACGATGAGACTTTCTCTCCCGTAGCGATGTTTAAGTCCATTCGGATTTTATTAGCAATTGCTGCGTTTCATGATTATGAAATATGGCAGATGGATGTCAAGACTGCGTTCCTCAATGGCAACATTGATGAAGAGTTGTATATGATGCAGCCCGAAGGTTTTGTCGATCCTAAGGATGCTAATAAAGTGTGCAAACTTCAGCGTTCCATTTATGGACTGAAGCAAGCATCTCGGAGTTGGAACCTTCGTTTTGATCAAGTGATCAAGAGTTTTGGATTTATTCCAAATTGCTACGAAGCTTGTATCTACAAGAAAGTGAGTGGGAGCTCGGTGACATTTTTAGTACTATATGTGGATGACATATTGATTATTGGAAATGACATCGATATGCTTAACGATGTGAAGAGTTATTTGAATAAATGTTTTTCAATGAAAGACCTAGGGGAAGCTGCTTATATATTAGGCATCAAAATCTATAGAGATAGAGAAAGACGCCTAATAGCTTTAAGCCAAAGTACATATCTGGACAAAGTTCTGAAGAGGTTCAGAATGGATAAAGCAAAGAAAGGTTCATTGCCCATGTTGTCAGGTAAGATATTGAGCAAGGCTCAGTGTCCAGCTACGGTAAAAGATAGAGAAACTATGAGCAAAGTGCCATATGCCTCGGCCATAGGTTCTATTATGTATGCCATGCTGTGTACTAGACCGGATGTGTCCAATGCTCTTAGTTTGACGAGCAGATACCAAAGTGATCCAGGAGTGCAACACTGGACAGCCGTAAAGAACATCCTAAAGTATTTAAATAGGACTAAAGAAATGTTCTTGGTCTATGGAGGTGACGAGGAGCTCGTCGTAAAAGGTTACGTCGACGCTAGCTTCGACACCGACCCGGATGATTCTAAATCTCAGACAGGATACGTTTATATTTTGAATGGTGGAGCTGTGAGCTGGAGAAGCTGCAAGCAAAGCGTGATCGCGGGATCTACAACAGAAGCGGAATACATGGCTGCTTCGGAAGCATCAAGTGAAGGAGTTTGGATCAGAAACTTCATCACTGAGCTTGGTGTGGTTCCAAATGCCTTGGACCCACTGGAGATATTGTGCGACAACACTGGCGCCATAGCACTGGCTAAGGAACCAAGATATCATCCAAAAACCAAGCACATCAACCGCCGTTTCCATATAATTCGAGATTATATATCAGATGGAGATCTGAAGATTAGCAAAGTACATACAGATCTGAATGTCGCAGATCCGTTGACTAAACCTCTTCCACGAGCAAAACATGATCAGCACCTTAATGCCATGGGTGTTAGATTGTTGCCAGATGTAAACTAGATTATTGACTCTAGTGCAAGTGGGAGACTGTTGGAATTATGCCCTAGAGGCAATAATAAAGATGTTATTATTATAATTCTTGTTCATGATAATGTTTATATTCCATGCTAGAATTGTATTAAGCGGAAACTTTAATACTTGTGTGGTTTATGAACAACACCGTGTCCCTAGTACGCCTCTATGGACTAGCTCATTGATTAATGATGGTTAAGGTTTCCTAACCATAGACATGTGTTGTCAATTAATAATGAGATCATATCATTAGGAGAATGGTGTGATGGACAGACCCAAATAAAGCAGAGCAATTAGATCGTGTCATCGTGTTCATCTTTGCGAAGCTTTTCCTATGTCATGTATTGTATTCCTTAGACCATGAGATAATACAACTCCCTAGTATCGGAAGAAAGCTTTGAAGTCAACAAACGTCATCCTATGTGAGGGTGATAATAAAGGTGTCTCTCAGGTGATCAGAAAGTACTTGTTGAGTTGTATGTATCGAGATGGAATTTGTCCCTCCCAAGTCGGAGAGATATACTTCGGGCCCACTCGGTAATCGATATCAACACTGCTTGCAAGCATGTGGTTAAGGAGTTAATCACGAAGTGATATCGGATTACGGAACGAGTAAAGTACTTGCTGTGAACGAGATTGAACTAGGTATGGTGACGAAGGGAATACATATACGGGATTAATTGAATCCTGACATCGTGGTTCATCCGATATGATCATCGATGAATATGTGGGAGTCAATATGGGTTTCCAGATCCCGCTATTGATTATTGATAGAAGATCATGTCTGCATATTCTTGAACCCGTAGGGTCACACACTTAACGTGCATCGACGCTAGGATAGAATGGATAATTGGTTTATGAGTTTTAGTTCGGAGTCTCGGATGAGATCCAGGACGTCACGAGAGGTTCCGGAATGGTCCGGAGAATAAGATTCATATAAAGGAAAGCAGTTTTTGGATTCCGGAAAGGTTTCGGAGTTTATCGGTATTGTACCGGAAGGTTCTAGAAGGTTCTGGAGTGGGACCAATGTGGGCCCACTTGACGGAGGCCTGCGTGGGCCTAAGGGGAAGTGCCCTGGCCGCCCTGGGCCAGGCGCACAAGGCCCCTAAGGCCCAGCCGGCCAGCCCAAGGGGAAACCCTAAGGGAGTCTTCAAAGAAGGAAGGGGGGGAAACTTGCCCCCCACTCTTCCTACTCCAAGTCGGCTAGGGTTTGGGGAGAGGCCAAGCTGGCCTTGGCCGGCCACCCCTCTATATATAGGGGGGCAAGGGCGCAGCCCTCTCTCACCCTAACCCAAACCCTAGCCGCCAACTGCTGCCCTCCCTCTCTCTCTCACGACTGCGCGTAGGCGAAGCCCTGCCGCAGAAACTCTCCACCATAAGCACCACGCCGTCGTGCTGCCGATCCAATCTATCTCTCCACCATTCTTGCTGGACCAAGGAAGGAGGAGACGTCGCTGCACCGCACGTGTGCAACTCTCGGAGGCGCCGCCACTTGCGGCGTAGGATCGGATCAGATCGCGAGGAGGAGACGGCGAGTACGACTACATCAACCACGTTCTCTTGAACGTTTCCGTTGTGTGAATCTTCAAGGGTATGAAGATCTCATCTACCTCTCTCGTTGATTACATCTCCTAGATTAGATCTTGGCTTTCTTGTTTGTTGCGTAGGAATTTTTGATTTACTATGCTACGAAACCCTTCAATAAATTGGGAATCTTGCGGGATCATGGAGTTCTTATATGTGTTAGGGAAACGCCTGGGCCGCTAATCTAAGCCATGCATAATTCATGGTGGAAATTTACAGCATGCCCATAGTGAACATTCGACGACGCATCTCAAAATAAAAAGCTATACCAATGGTAAATAAAAGAGATGTTGAGGTGTTCATTGTCTGTTTGTCTTGTCATTTTGATGTGGGCTTGTTCCATGTCATCGGGCAGGAGGTACCCCGTTGGCGGTTCTCGATGATACACATATATTTACAATGACAAGAGCTTGCTTGGGACTCTAAGTTGAGTAGCATGAGGTTTGGGTATTCGTACTTCACGGGACACGAGGTTTTCAACTTATGATTTGTCAAGCATATGCTTCATAATTGTATTCACATTAACTTTAACCATTCAAGATGCCTATGATGGGGGCAATGAGAGCTCAAAGCTAGTAAGTACCATAATTTTTGAAGGTTTATAAAACTTGCAATCACTGCTTCCCTCTGCGAAGGGCCTTTCTTTTACTTTTATGTTGAGTCACCACCTTCTATCTTTATGCACCATCTAAGAGAGCATAGTTGTCATTCTGAGTATAATGTGCATTGTCCCAAAGTTTTCATTGATTGATTCATGATTATGGTTTCACTTGTTCTTAAATTATTTGTATCTAGTCGCCCTCTTAAACTTGAAGGTGTCCTATGCATTTATGTTTTGCTCTCTCATGAAGGATAAGCTGAAAACCATTTGTATGTTTTCCATCTGATTTGAACACATGTTTGACTTTCATTGTTTCATTTTCATGATCTTTCATTTGTGTTCTTTTTCATGTTATAACATGGTTGCTAAGTTTCTTCTATCAAGATTATATCTTTCATGCCCATGTTAAAGTTCTTTTGATCCCAGCACTCAATGCTTTACATAGATGATCAAGATTGTGTAGGTGCATGTCACCTCAAAAATTATTTCTTTTGTTATCACTTACCTACTCGAGGATGAGCAGGAGTTAAGCTTGGGGATGCTGATATGTCTCAAACGTATCTATAATTTTTGATGCTCCATGCTTGTTTTTACACCATTTGCCTATTGTTTCGTTACACTTTGTGGCATTTTTATGCATTTTCCAGAACTAACATATTAACAAGATGCCACAGTGCCAGTTCCCTGTTTTCTGCTGTTTTTGTGTTTCAGAAAAGTTACACAGGAAATATTCTCGGAATTGGACGAAACAAAAGCCGAACGTCCAGAAATTTACCAAAGCTTCCAGAAGTCCGAAGAGGAGATGGAGAGGGGCCACGGGCCGCCCACACAACAGGGCGGCGCGGCCCAGCCCCTGGCCGCGCCCCCTATGTGTGAGACCGCCCTGGTCCACTTCTGACGCTGCCCCTTCGCCTATAAAGACCCCCCAACAGGAAAAACCTAAATACCTGATTAATTTTCTATAAACACATCGCGATCCACCGTTGTCGTCGACCCAAGATCGGGAGGGTCCAAAAGCTCTTCCCGGCACTGGAGGTCTTCTTCATCGCCATGCTTGCCTCCGGCGTGATGAGTGAGTAGTCTACCTTGGACTATGAGTCCATAGTAGTAGCTAGATGGTTGTCTTCTCCACTATGTGCTTCATGTTTAGATCTCGTGAGCTGCCTTATATGATCGAGATCACCGTTATGTAATTCTACATGTTGTGTTTGTTGAGATCCGATGAATATTGGTGTTATGATTGAGTTGATGTGCTGAATATTATCTTATGTTATCTCTATGTTGTTTATGATCTTGCATGCTCTCCGTTGTTAGTAGCTATCTTGGCCAAGTAGATACTATTGACTCCAAGAGGGGGTATTTATGCTCGATAGTTGGGTTCATGCCTCTATTTAATCTGGGGGAGTGACAGAAACCTCTAAGGTTGTAGATGTGCTGTTGCCACTAGGGAGAAAACAACATTCTTATGTCCAAGGACATATGCTTTGTTTACATTACACACTTTGCTTAATGCAGTTATCTATTGTTCCCAACTTAATACTTTTGGGGTCCTCGGATGATTCCCCGCGAGTGGATTATTAGTCATATATGCAGTTGAATGGCGGTCTATGTATCTTGTTGTAATGCCCAGAGTAAATCTCATAGTGATCCTCGCGACATATGCACGTTGTCTTTATTCTATCAATTGCCCAACTGTAATTTGTTTACCCAGCATATTGTTATTTATTTTATGGAGAGACATGATACGTCTCAAACGTATCTATAATTTTTGATGCTCCATGCTTGTTTTTACACCATTTGCCTACTGTTTCGTTACACTTCGTGGCACTTTTATGCATTTTCCGGAACTAACCTATTAACAAGTTGCCACAGTGCCAGTTCCCTGTTTTCTGCTGTTTTTGTGTTTCAGAAGTGATACACAGGAAATATTCTCGGAATTGGACAAAACAAGTTCCTGAAGTCTTATTTTACCCGGAAGCTTCCAGGGATCCAAAGAGGAGTAGGAGGGGAGCCACAGGGGCCCCACACACCAGGCTGGCGCGGCCAGGGCCTGGGCCGCGCCGCCATGGTGTGAGGCCACCTGGCTCCACCTCTGACATCGCCCCTTCGCCTATAAAGACCCCCCGACGGGAAAAACCTAAGGACCCGATCAATTTTCCAGAAACACATCGCGATCCGCCGCCGTCGTCGACCCGAGATCGGGAGGGTCCAGAAGCTCTTCCCGGCACCCTGCCGGAGAAGGGAATCGCCACCGGAGGTCTTCTTCATCGCCATGCTTGCCTCCGGAGCGATGAGTGAGTAGTCTACCTTGGACTATGGGTCCATAGCAGTAGCTAGATGGTTGTCTTCTCCACCATGTGCTTCATGTTTAGATCGCATGAGCTGCCCTACATGATTGAGATCACCGTTATGTAATTCTATATGTTTGGTTTGTTGGGATCCGATGAATATTGGTGTTATGATTGAGTTGCTATACTGAAATATATCTTTTGTTATCTCTATGTTGTTTATGATCTTGCATGCTCTCCGTTGTTAGTAGCTATCTTGGCCGAGTAGTTGCTAGTGACTCCAAGAGGGGGTATTTATGCTCGATAGTGGGTTCATGCCTCTATTTAACCTGGGGAGTGACAGAAACCTCTAAGGTTGTAGATGTGCTGTTGCTACTAGGGAGAAAACAACATTCATATGCTCAAGGACATATGCTTTGTTTACATTACACACTTTTCTTAATGCAATTATCTGTTGTTCGCAACTTAATACTTGTGGAGTTCTCGGATTGATTAGCCACAAGTGGATTATTAGTCATAGATGCAGTTGGATGGCGGTCTATGTATTTTGTTGTAATGCCCAGAGTAAATCTCATAGTGATCTTCTTGACATATCACGTTTATCTTTATTCTATTAATTGCCCAACTGTAATTTGTTTACCCAACATGTGTTATTTATCTTATGGAGAGACACCACTAGTGAACTGTGGACCCAGGTCCTATTTCCATCATATTGCTATCACCTATTTACTTTACTCGCACTGTTTACTTTACTCGCATACTTCTACTGTTTTCCACTCGATACGCTCATAACCTTTGTTTCAAGCAAACCGATGAGATTGACAACCTCATCGTAAGTTGGGAACAAAGTACTTGGTTGTGTGTGTGCAGGTTCCGCGTTGCAGCTAGCAAGCAAAGCTTGGACGAGGCGCCATATATAAATTGTCCGAAGCTATCGCAAACTTGCAAGCATCACCTTCAGTCGCATTGTCTGCTTTTTTCTCCTGAACGATAAACCTTGGTTTCTTAACAGAGGGAAAACTAGCTGCTGTACTCATCACACCTTCCTCTTGGGGTTCCCAACGGGCTGGTCATTCACCACGCATCAAGACACCACTAGTGAACTGTGGACCCCGGTCCAATTTCCTTTACATTGTTACACCGTTTTACTATTACTCGCACTGTTTACTTTCTCGCATACTACTATTGCTTTCCACTCGAGTCTTGGAAGTCATTACTACTATAATGACCGCTCTTTATCCTTTTTATTTCGTTTTTTGTGCCAAGAGAAGCCTCTAATTTGAGTGAGGTAAGATTTGGGGATGTTAATGTCCTGAAACTGTTTTCGGTGCTGCACCGTAAAAATTCGTATAAATTCTCTGTATATCTTTTGGACCTGCGATTTCTTGTGCATATGCCCCAGGTTATATCCAAACTTTCGTTAGTTGAACACTTTTTGATTTGAGCAACATAAAACCCCTCAAAAATTCGTCCTTTGTCAGCTGTTCTGTTTTGACAGATTTCTGCCAATATTTGTGTTTGCCGCTTTATCGCTTTCTTTTGAGTTCTTTTGATCACGGAACTTTTGGGGAAGTTGCTACAGTAGTATATGCTTTATATGTGGTAGTTTTAGGTTGAAACCTGAAGCAAAAAGAGGTTAATTATATGTTATGCTACACTAATGTTGCTAATAGATTTGTGTTTAGTTTTGTATGAAGGAAGTTTTCAAGTGTAGGGATCGGAGAGTGATGAGATGAATTGAAGAATGGACAAAAGCTCAAGCTTGGGGATGCCCATGAATCACCCCAAGAAATATCCAAGAAGTACAAGCGTCAAAGCTTGGGGATGCCCCCGAGGCACCCCTTCTTCATCGGCAAAAATCAGGTCACCTTTCAATACGCTATATTTTTATTGCTTCATGCATTATGCGTTTTTCTTGGAGCGTCAGTTGTTTTTAGTTTTCAGTTTAGTTTAGTTTAGTTTGCTGCAATAAATGGTTGGACCCCAACAAATTTCTTTTGGAGAAGTTTCCTTGCTTTTTATTTGCCAAGAACACTCTGTTTTTCACTCTATTCGTTTCAACGAGTGTTCTTCTTTTTCTAGAACTACGTTTAGCTTTCGATTTTCACCTTGATTTGTGTTCAGATCTTGTTATATCTTTTTATTAAGGTGTATTTTTGCCTCTGATCTTTATTGGTTTTCATCAAAAGAGGTGTTTATAAAAAGTTCGAATGGTGTTGGAAAAGAGAAAAAGCTTTATGCAAAAAAGTGGAACAAGAAGGAGCTTGTGTAGACTGCGGCTTAGGCATTTGCATGTCGTGCTTGATGTCTTTTTGATAGTATGCTTAGTGGTTTTGCTGTAGCATGACTTGTCTCAAATAACTGAGATTGCTTAATGAGCCTTTGAAAGAATCATGCGTTGTTTTTATCGTTTGGAAGCATTATTTTGGTTTTCTCCTTGATGCTTTTTTTGGGTTGACTTGGCGCATGCTCACACATGTTAGACTCTTACAAAGTCGCCAATAGCCTCTATGATCATTTAGTTTTTGACTTTTGATGCCATCTTATGCTTCTTTTAATGTCGCTTTGCATGATTATGGCCATTATTGCTCTCTTAGTTGGTCGCTCCCAGTCTTTTGCTAGCCCTCGCCTTGTAATGAGTATGAGCTCTACTCGTGCATCCAACTCCTAAAAACCAAGTTTTCCAAAGTGTCCACCATACATACCTACTAGCAATTTGCTATTCCAAGTAAATTTGATTTGCTTTTATGTTCTCTTCAAATTAAACTCTTACCAGTGTTATGCAAAATTCGGTCAGTAAAGCTCTCACGAACCGGAAGGCACACTTTACTTTTTCCTGTTCTTAAAAATTTGACATTGTGGTCTCTTATGTTGAGTTGTTATGCTTGCAAGTTGTAAGTTGGAGACTAGCCCAGCCATGCAGTCATGGGCAAGCTTTCAACATTGCACTTCTTATTTGAGTTGATATCGTGATTTTTTGTTTATGGATGCCCGCGGTATGAAATGAATTGGGAATCTTGTGGGGATCATGGAGTTTGTATATGTGTTAGGGAAACGCCGGGCCGCTAATCTAAGCCATGCATAATTCATGGTGGAAATTTGCAGCATACCCATGGTGAACATTCGACGACGCATCTCACAATAAAAAGCTAAACAAATGGCAAATAAAAGAGATGTCGAGGTGTTCATTGTCTGCTTGTCCTGTTATTTTGATGTGGGCTTGTTCCATGTCATCGGGCACAGAGGTACCCCATTGGCGGTTCTCGAAGATACATGTATATTTACAATGACAAGAGCCTTGCTTGGGACTCTAAGTAAAGTAGCATGAGGTTTGGGTACTCGTATTCACGGGACACGAGGTTTTCAACTTATGATTTGTCAAGGATATGCATCATAATTGTTCTCGCATTAACTTTAACCATTCAAGATGCTTATGATGGGGGCAATGAGAGCTCAAAGCCGGTAAGTAACATAATTTTTGAAGGTTATAAACTTGCAATCACTGCTTCCCTCTGCAAAGGGCCTTTCTTCTACTTTTATGTTGAGTCACCACCTTCTATCTTTATGCACCATAAGAGAGCATAGTTGTCATTCTTAGTATAATGTGCATTGTACCAAAGTTTTCATTGATTGATTCATATTGTTGGTTTCACTTGTTCTCAAATTATTTGTATCTAGTCGCCTTCTTAAACTTGAAGGTGTCCTATGCATTTATGTTTTGCTCTCTATGAAGGACAAGCTGAAAACCATTTGTATGTTTTTCCTTATGATTTGAACACACGTTTGACTTTCATTGTTTCATTTTCATGATCTTTTGTTTGTGTTCATTTGCATGTTTACAACATGGTTGCTAAGTTCTTATTGTCAAGATTATATCTTCATGCCCATGTTTTAAGTTCTTATGATCCCAGCTCACAAATGCTTATATATATGATCAAGATTGTGTAGGTGCATGTCAGCTCAAAAATTATTCTTTTGTTATCACTTACCTACTCGAGGACGAGCAGGAGTTAAGTTTGGGGATGCTTGATACGTCTCAAACGTATCTATAATTTTTGATGCTCCATGCTTGTTTTTACACCATTTGCCTACTGTTTCGTTACACTTCGTGGCACTTTTATGCATTTTCCGGAACTAACCTATTAACAAGTTGCCACAGTGCCAGTTCCCTGTTTTCTGCTATTTTTATGTTTCAGAAGTGATACACAGGAAATATTCTCAGAATTGGACGAAACAAGTTCCTAAAGTCTTATTTTACCCGGAAGCTTTCAGGGATCCGAAGAGGAGTAGGAGAGGAGCCACAGGGGCCCCACACACCAGGCTGGCGCGGCCAGGGCCTGGGCCGCGCCGCCATGGTGTGAGGCCACCTGGCTCCACCTCTGACATCGCCCCTTCGCCTATAAAGACCCCCCGACGGGAAAAACCTAAGGACCCGATCAATTTTCCAGAAACACATCGCGATCCGCCGCCGTCATCGACCCGAGATCGGGAGGGTCCAGAAGCTCTTCCCGGCACCCTGCCGGAGAGGGGAATCGCCACCGGAGGTCTTCTTCATCACCATGCTTGCCTCCGGAGCGATGAGTGAGTAGTCTACCTTGGACTATGGGTCCATAGCAGTAGCTAGATGGTTGTCTTCTCCACCATGTGCTTCATGTTTTGATCTCATGAGCTGCCCTACATGATTGAGATCACCGTTATGTAATTCTACATGTTTGGTTTGTTGGGATCCGATGAATATTGGTGTTATGATTGAGTTGCTATACTGAAATATATCTTTTGTTATCTCTATGTTGTTTATGATCTTGCATGCTCTCCGTTGTTAGTAGCTATCTTGGCCGAGTAGTTGCTAGTGACTCCAAGAGGGGGTATTTATGCTCGATAGTGGGTTCATGCCTCTATTTAACCTGGGGGAGTGACAGAAACCTCTAAGGTTGTAGATGTGCTGTTGCTACTAGGGAGAAAACAACATTCATATGCTCAAGGGCATATGCTTTGTTTACATTACACACTTTGCTTAATGCAATTATCTGTTGTTCGCAACTTAATACTTGTGGAGTTCTCGGATTGATTCGCCACAAGTGGATTATGAGTCATAGATGCAGTTTGATGGCGGTCTATGTATTTTGTTGTAATGCCCAGAGTAAATCTCATAGTGATCTTCTTGACATATCACGTTTATCTTTATTCTATCAATTGCCCAACTGTAATTTGTTTACCCAGCATGTGTTATTTATCTTATGGAGAGACACCACTAGTGAACTGTGGACCCGGGTCCTATTTCCATCATATTGTTATCACCTATTTACTTTACTCGCACTGTTTACTTTACTCGCATACTTCTACTGTTTTCCACTCGATACGCTCATAACCTTTGTTTCAAGCAAACCGGTGAGATTGACAACCTCATCGTAAGTTGGGAACAAAGTACTTGGTTGTGTGTGTGCAGGTTCCGCGTTGCAGCTAGCAAGCAAAGCTTGGACGAGGCGCCATATATAAATTGTCCAAAGCTGTCGCAAACTAGCAAGCATCACCTTCAGTCGCATTGTCTGCTTTTTTCTCCTGAACGATAAACCTTGGTTTCTTAACTGAGGGAAAACTAGCTGCTGTACTCATCACACCTTCCTCTTGGGGTTCCCAACGGGCTGGTCATTCACCACGCATCAAGACACCACTAGTGAACTGTGGACCCCGGTCCAATTTCCTTTACATTGTTACACTGTTTTACTATTACTCGCACTGTTTACTTTCTCGCATACTACTATTGCTTTCCACTCGATACGCTCATTCCTTTGTTTACAGCAAACCGGTGAGATTGACAACCTCATCGTAAGTTGGGAACAAGGATTTTGGTTGTGTTGTGTGCAGGTTCCGCGTTGCTACTAGTTGAAGACGTGCTAACAAGTATCGTTAACGGCGCCCTTGTTGGAGTGTCACTAAGCTAGCAAGCATCACCTTCTTAAGTTTGGCTTTCTCCTACTGGTTCGATAAACCTTGGTTTCTTACTGAGGGAAAACTGCTGCTGTGCTCATCATACCTTCTCTTGGGGTTCCCAACTGGTCGGTGATCTATATATCAACACCGGCGCCATCAGCGGAGAAGCATCGATGACGGTCGGCACAGCGATGCCGACGATGGTGGTCGATGCGGTGTCGACATCGATGCTGGTGTTTATGTCGATGTTGGTGGTGAGCGAGTTGATGTTGATTGGTGGTGCAGAATCGACGGCCATTGCTGATGGCGAGCCGTCGACCCTTGTTGGTGTGAAGAGGTCGGCGGCGGTTGGTGAAGGAGCCGATGAATCCATAGATCCAGATCCCGTCGTCCCCACGGTCGGCGCCAATTGACGAGGTTCTACCCCGGCAATGCCCATGCTTGAGGGCTTTCGAGACATGAAGAGCTTGTGGGATCTGGCGAACTCAACGGCGATCAGAAAGTGCAGAAAACATGGGTTTTACCCAGGTTTGGCCCCCGTGATGGGTAACGACTTACGTCCTGCTTGTCTGACTTTTATTAATGGGGTGGCTACAATGGATGAGTACAACGATGGCGTAGATTGGATCTAGCCGAAAGGTGGAGAGCTCTCGAGATTACGAGCGCTCAGGTGGATGGTGGCAAAAAGTGTCTAGAGAGCTTCTTGAATCTCCCTCCCAACCTTTTATATGCGAAGGTTGGGTCCCGGGATTGTTCTCCAAGCTAATTACAGATAGAGGCGGTTTGAATAAACCCTAGACAAGCCCTAATTCGACTAGGTCTTATTCTTCGAGTCTTGCATTGCACGCCAAGTCTCGCTCCTGGGCCGCGCCAGACGATTAACTTTGTGGGCCTTGCTATCCCCTCGGCGAATGTCCTTCCTGGACCGAAAACCAAGTAGGTGAATATCGAGGGCCCATTCGGCATTCCTTCATCAGTCATCGTCATTGACGTGTGTATGCCCTTCAGTTACCCATAGATTAGTATACCGGGTCCGGCCCATTATGGAGGTGGACCAGCATAAGGACTTGACAAGATCGACTTGGAGACAAAGAAAGACAACTCTAATTCGTATTCAACTAGAACTCTTATAAAACCTAGCCTGGTTGCATATATAAAGCTAGGCGGGGGAGCCCCTAGAGAGATATCTCATAGATCGTAGATCTCAGATTACACGCAATATTAGAGAGACAAGATAGATTAGAGATAGATTAGACATAGACAACTCTGTCTATGGCGGCCCCATGTAAACACCATATGATCATATACTAGATTGCTAGCAGGACGTAGCGATCCTCCACCGCGGCAACGTGAACCTGAGTACGTCGTGTGTCACTCTCGCTCCTGGAATCTCTAGTTGTCGCATTTTCCCAATCCAAAGTCCATCATCTAGGATATTTGTCGAGTTAACCCTCGTCAATTGGCGCCGACCGTGGGGATCGCGCCGACTGGATTTTGTCATCCAGGCGGGATGCTTCAAATTTTCCATCAAAAAGATCAGCAAATTTTGCGGCTGCCAATGGCAGCAGCAGCCAGATCACATCTCATCGGATCCACTTCTTCGGGGGCGGTCAGATCGCATCCAGAAAAAATCATCCGCTTCGTTGTTGACAAGCTTCATCAACGTCGACGGATCCAACTTGATATTAGCAAGAAGTCGACTAATCGTCGCGGCCCTGCACAGCTGAACCGGAGCCGAAGAAATCGTGGTCGTCCGAGGCAGCCATACTTTAACCAAAATTCAATGCACTTGCATGGAAAACAAGGGAAGATCGAGTGCTGATTTCACGTGAAGATTACAACTAAAGGTACTAGGACGCAGTGGCGGACCTTGACCAAAAATGTTGGAGGGGCCAAAAGATATTATATAGCAGTTGAGGGGGCTAATTTGAATTATTTTACTTTTTCATGGTCAAAAATGATAAAAACTAAGTAGTATAGTGCAAATTATAATTTAGTTGGAGAGGCCATGGCCCTTTTTTCAACACTAAGGTCCGCCAATGCTAGGATGCTAATAGCAAAGAAGATGTTCTAATTTAAGTGCAAGAAAGAAACAAAGGAGCGAATCAATTGCGTGAATTTCCAATATAGCTAGCTGGGTTCAAACTGGATCAAGACCCAATCAATCTGCCAAAGTTGTTGAAATAGAAAAGCCAAGTCAAATCAGTACACATCGATCAAGATAAACAGGCCAATCAATTAAAGAGTGAAGATGCTTGCAAAGTATTTGCTCGTACGAGCACCTATACCAGATGAAGACCCCGAGTTGCGACTTCAGCGCTGCGACTCTATCCGCACAAATAACTCAGAAAAAATATTTCGACTATTCATTAGGCTGTTTGGACAACCCGAAGAACAAAATACTTCGACTACTTTGTCTTCAATATCATCGACTCCACCGCGCTTTGAACCGCATCGACTGCGGCTTGCCATGTTCGGGGGCTCATCCTCGCGCACTCGCGCAAACTATCAGCAACGCTCGGGGGCTCGACATCAACTCGCCCCTGAGTGCGGAAACTCACGCTCAAGACCTGCGATTTCGTCGACATCAGCAACACACGTGGAAGCGACACGGCAATCCCACCAGTGCCCGGTGGCTCGACAACAACTTCACCTCCGATCGTGGTTGTGATTCTACGACAACAACTCGACTACGTCTACATCCTCGACAGCGTCTATGCCACACCCGATAAAAGCTAAATTTTCCTCTACCAAGAGTCGATTATTATTTTACTTTTGCCGCACCTGACACTCGGGGGGCGCCACCATGAAAAATCATTTTGCATATTATTAACTTCGAAAATTTGCGAAAGCCCGAGTAGCTAACGATCCTCACTGAAACCTTGACAACTCTGACACAGTTGCAGAAGCTCAACTAACAGCTTGGCAAGGTACAGAGACCTTGGGCGTCAGGCTAACGAAAAGGCTTAGCAAGTAAACTACATCTTGGAAATTCAAATGCGACAAACGCATCAAATTACGTATTATCTGAGTAGCTGATCGAGCCGCAAAGGCATCAGGCTAACGAAAGAGTCTTATGTACGATCAACAAATTATACAAAAAAACTCTGAGTTATATTTTATATATTGCATCCCATTGCAAATACCATGTTTCTTAAGTTATAGAATATTTCATAACTTTTTATATTTTCTGCAGTTTATAAGATAGACGATTGCGAGGAGTCAAACTTCTTCGAGTAGTACAACTTGAGTCTATGCCCGGCTACAAGTACCCGAACATAGACTCGGGGGCTACTCCCATCGGGAGCGCTGGTCGTACACCCAATAGAAAGTCAATTTAAAGAAAGAATTTGACAAGAACAGAAGAAGAAGAAATTGGAGCCTATGATCGACTACAAGTATTCGACCATAGCCTCGGGGGCTACTCCCATCGGGAGCGCTGGTCGCGCACCCGATGAAGAATTACCTTGAGAAGACAATAAATAAAGAGCAAGGAAGAAAACTTCGAGTCCATTATCGGTGGTAAACACCAGAAACATGAACTCCACATTTACTTCCATCGAGAGAGCAGATTGTGCACCCGACAAAAAAAGTTGGCCAACCAAGATATTTGAAGTCGAAGATATATGAAGCCGGAGATTGAAGAAGTTGAAGATATATGAAGTTGAAGATTGAAAAAGTTGAAGATTGAAGAAATCGAAGATATATGAAGTCAAAGTTTGGAGACTCAACCCGAGTCTGCAACTCGAGTGGAGTCTCCGGGGACTACTGATGTGGGTATGCCCTTCGGGTACCCACGGATTAGTATACCGGGTCCGGCCCATTATGGAGGTGGACCAACATAAGAACTCGACAAGATCGACTTGGAGACGAAGAAAGGCAACTCTAATTTGTATTTGACTAGGACACTTGTAAAACCTCGCCTGGTTGCATATATAAAGCTAGGAGGGGGTGCCCCTAGAGAGATATCTCATAGATAATAGATCTCAGATTACACGCAATATTAGAGAGACAAGATAGATCTGAGATAGATTAGACATAGACAACTCCGCCTACGATGGCTTCATGTAAACACCATATGATTATATACTTGATTGCTAGCAGGACATAGCGATCCTTCACCGCGGGGATGTGAACCTGGATACATCGTGTGCCAATCTCGCTCCCGGAATCTCTAGTTGTTGCCTTTCCCCCGATCCAAAGTCCTTCATCTAGCACATTTGTCAAGTTAACCCTCGCCAGTCGTCGTCAAGAATCTTCAAGACCGGATGGCTATGAAGAGGTGGTGCGGGTCAGTCGCTGGCTGCATCACCATCTCGCGGAATTGTGCCGCTGGCCATGATGCCTTGATGCAATACTATTTTGCTGAGGTATCCACATATCCGCCACCCCTCTTCCATAGAAGGTATCGAATGCGGCGAGAATTATTTGTCAAAATAGTGCAAGCTTGCGAGGCCATGTCGGTACTTCACTCGCTAGAGGAATAGTGCCAGCACATTAGGATTCAGCCCATACCAAAAAATCTCGGTTGCCATGTGGGTGATTGCATAGGTATTCCCGCCGAATATACCGATGAGTATCTTCGCATTGGTGAAGATACAACCATCCTCTCGATGCGGTTTTTTGCAAAGACAATCATCCGTGTATTTGGTCCGGAGTACCTTCGATCTCCCAATGAAGAGGACACCAAAAAATTAATGGCTATGAATGAGGCTAGAGGTTGGCCGGGCATGCTTGGAAGTATAGATTGTATGCATTGGAGGTGGAAGAATTGCCCAAAGGCATGACATGGCTTCTATTGTGGCAAAAGTAGGGATCCTACAATTGTTCTTGAGGCCGTAGCATCCCATGACTTGTGTTTGGCATTGTTTTTTGGATTGCCGGGATCTCTCAATGAAATGAATGTGTTGCATAGATCTCATCTATTTGCCAAACTTGCAAATGGAGAAGCTTCGGCTTGCAACTACAAAGTTAATGGCTATGACTACACAATGGGCTACTATCTTGCTGACGGCATCTACCCATCCCGGGGAACATTTGTGAAGAACATTCCTAGACCCAAAACAAAAAAGGAGCTGAGTTTGCAAAGGCACAAGAAGCTTGCCGAAAGGATTTTGAGAGAGATTTTGGTGATTTGCAAGCTAGGTTTCCTATTGTTCATGGCCCAGCTCGTTTGGGACAAGAAAAGTCTCATAGACATCATGAAAGCTTGTGTCATTCTTCACAACATGATAATTGAGGATGAGAGGGACTTGAACTTAGAATTTTTCTTTGACAATGCTGGTAGGCGAGTGATGGTGGAAAGGAACCCCGATCACATCCAAGCATTTTTTTGGGACATATCGGTAAACCAAGGACTCGGCCACGCACGCTCAACTGAACTAATATCTCATAGAGCACCATTGGCAGCTTCACGGGGCAAAATGATTCCCTCATTTCATTATTCATTCATTTGGTTTCCTATTGTTGAGACATTCATTTGCATTCGGAACCATTCATCATTTGTTTAAAATTATTGCTGTAATTTGATTGAAACTATTGTTGTAATTTGATTTGAACTATTGTTGTAATAATTTGGATACTTATTCTATTGGAACCTTCCAATGAAACCATAAACTAGAATGTTCCAGTTTATGGTTTCGTTTGTGGGCACTTATCTGCGCTGCGACTTTTGGAACCATAAAACCCGAATATGGGGGCATGTACTCGGGTTTTATGGTTCGTGTTTTTACGGGCACGACTAGAGATGCTCTAAGCGTGGTCAATGTGAAGGAAATATGCCCTAGAGGCAATAATAATATTGTTATTATCATATTTCTTGTTCATGATAATGTTTATACTCCATGCTATAATTGTATTAAGCGGAAACATTAATACTTGTGTGGTTTATGAACAACACCGTGTCCCTAGTACGCCTCTATGGACTAGCTCATTGATTAATGATGGTTAAGGTTTCCTAACCATAGACATGTGTTGTCAATTAATAATGAGATCATATCATTAGGAGAATGGTGTGATGGACAGACCCAAATAAAGCAGAGCAATTAGATCGTGTCATCGTGTTCATCTTTGCGAAGCTTTTCCTATGTCATGTATTGTATTCCTTAGACCATGAGATAATACAACTCCCTAGTATCGGAAGAAAGCTTTGAAGTCATCAAACGTCATCCTATGTGAGGGTGATAATAAAGGTGTCTCTCAGGTGATCAGAAAGTACTTGTTGAGTTGTATGTATCGAGATGGAATTTGTCCCTCCCAAATCGGAGAGATATACTTCGGGCCCACTCGGTAATCGATATCAACACCGCTTGCAAGCATGTGGTTAAGGAGTTAATCACGAAGTGATATCGGATTACGGAACGAGTAAAGTACTTGCTGTGAACGAGATTGAACTAGGTATGGCGATACCGACGATCAAATCTCGGGCAAGTAAAATATCGTGTGACGAAGGGAATACATATACGGGATTAATTGAATCCTGACATCGTGGTTCATTCGATATGATTATCGATGAATATGTGGGAGTCAATATGGGTTTCCAGATCCCGCTATTGATTATTGATAGAAGATCATGTCTGCATATTCTCGAACCCATAGGGTCACACACTTAACGTGTATCGATGCTAGGATAGAATGGATAATTGGTTTATGAGTTTTAGTTCGGAGTCTCGGATGAGATCCAGGACGTCACGAGAGGTTCCGGAATGGTCCGGAGAATAAGATTCATATAAAGGAAAGCAGTTTTTGGATTCCGGAAAGGTTTCGGAGTTTATCGGTATTGTACCGGAAGGTTCTAGAAGGTTCCGGAGTGGGACCAACGTGGGCCCACTTGACGGAGGCCTGCGTGGGCCTAAGGGGAAGTGCCCTGGCCGCCTTGGGCCAGGTGCACAAGGCCCCTAAGGCCCAGCCGGCCAAGCCCAAGGGGAAACCCTAAAGGAAACTTCAAATAAGGAAAGGGGGGGAAACTTGCCCCCCACTCCTCCTTATCCAAGTCGGCTAGGGATTGGAGGAGGGGGCTATGCTGGCCGCCCAGCCCTCCATATAAGGGGGGCAGGGGGCGCAGCCCTAGCTCACCTGAAGACCCAAAACCCTAGCCGCCCCTGCTGCCCTCCCTCTCTCTCTCTCGTGACTGCGCGTAGGCGAAGCCCTGCCGCAGAAACTCTCCACCATAAGCACCACGCCGTCGTGCTGCCGATCCAATCTATCTCTCCACCATACTTGCTGGACCAAGGAAGGAGGAGACGTCGCTGCACCGCACGTGTGCAACTCTCGGAGGCGCCGCCACTTGCGGCGTAGGATCGGATCGGATCGCGAGGAGGAGAAGGCGAGTACGACTACGTCAACCACGTTCTCTTGAACGTTTCCGCTGTGCGAATCTTCAAGGGTATGAAGATCTCATCTACCTCTCTCGTTGATTACTTCTCCTAGATTAGATCTTGGCTTTCTTGTTCGTTGCGTAGAAAATTTTTGTTTACTATGCTACGAAACCCTTCAGTGGTATCAGAGCCAGATCTATGCGTAGATGTGTTTCACGAGTAGAACGCAACGTGTTTGTTGCGGGCGTTGATGTTTTCTGTTGCAAACCTCTTGTTGTGTATCTCTTATGGCGCGGTATAGTGAGATCGAAGCGGTCCAGGCCAACTTTACGCGACCGCGTTCGCGAGACCGGCTCCGCACTTGACGTGTGGCTTGTTCCATACATGCGGCTGGTGGATGCCAGTTTCTCTCACTATAGTAGTCATGGGATTTACATCGGATGTTAGCAACCATAATATCACCGTTGTGGCTTTTCGTAGGTAAGAATCGTTCTTAGCTTGCTACTCCCATAAGCCACGTAAAACTTGCAACAACAAAGTAGAGGCGTCTAACTTGTTTTTGCAGGGAGTGTTTTGTGATATGGTATGGCCCAAGACATGATGAGTATGAATTGAGTTGTATGCAATGATCATGTTTTGTAATCTTTCACGACTTGCATGTCGATGAGTTCACAACCGGCAGGAGCCATATGGTTGTCTTTATAATTATGTATGACCTGCGTGTCAACTTCTTATACGCCATGTAATAGCTTTACTTTATCGCTAAGTAGTTAGCAATAGTTGTAGTTGCTATTTGTGGTGGAGGCAATCATGGTGGAGTGATGGAGATCATGCCGGCGCGCACAAGATGGAGATCATGGCGCGGAGATTGGCTATACCATGTCACATAAAATTATATGCATGTGATGTTTATCCTTTTATGTATCTTATTATGCTTAGATCGCGACGGTAGCATTTTAAGATGATTCCTCACTTAAAGATCAAGATAAAATTGTGTTCTCCCCATGTATGCACCGTTGCGAAAGTTCGTCGTTTTGAAGCATCTCGTGATGATCGGGTGCTATAAACTCTACGTTCACATACAACGGGTGCAAGCCAGTTTTGCACACGCGGAAATACTTGGGTTTGACTTGACGAGCCTAGCATGTACAGACATGGCCTCGGAACACATGGACCGAAAGGTCAAGCATGAGTCATATGGATGATATGATCAACATGTTGATGTTCACCATTAAAACTACATCATTCACGTGATGATCGGTCTCGGTGTAGTGAATTTGGATCATGCTTCACTAAACAACTTTGAGGGATGTTGAATTTAGTGGGAGTTCATTAGTAATTTGATTAACTTGAACTAATTATCATGAACTAAATCTTAGTGTATTTGCATAAGTCGTTGTAGTCTTTGGCAACCGTTTCCCACCGACACTTAGCTTAATTGAGTTAAAAGAACTATAGAATTCTGGATAATCACTTTTCGGTCTAGTGCCGTTTAGTTAGAATGTCAAGACTAAAGATTAAGTCCTATTGCAAACTTTAGCAAACCTTGCTTGCTCCATATGATTTAATAAATTGTATTAATCTAAGAGCAACGATTCAAGTTTAGTATCTAAAGATCATATGTTTGCCTTCATGATAAATTGATCTTCAAAATTGTTTGAGAATCAAAGTGATCATCAAGCTGAAAGAATTGTTTCAGAAACAAACAAGAAGTGAAAGATATTTGATATCTAAAACTTTGATTGTTTGCAAAAATGATGAAGTATAATTTAGTAAAAGAACATATGCTCATATTGTATGAATATATGTGAAGATTGAAGATGCTAGGCGTCCCGATCACCCAAAAGTTTGGGAAACTAATATTATACTTGCATTCATCCTTATAAGCTATAGTAGTTTCATCATGAAAGATGTCATGATAGGACGAATAAAAGGTATCGGCTAAATTGTTTTGCTATACCAAAAGAATACTAAAGAATGGAATCGGGAAGAATACCAATCATATGATGATGGCGATCCACTTCAAAGTGCAAAATCCAAGGCTATTAGTATTTGACTAACATCCTTTGGACTATGTGTCAAATGATTGATGCCACTATTGATGTCGATAGATTCTTCTAAAAGGAGAGGAAATGCTAAATAGGATCTGCAAAATTATTTGGTAGAAAAGGAAAAAGACTGGAATTGTCCAGCTCAGGTATATAAATGATATACATGTTATAGATGAATTCTTTTGCTCGTTAACAATGTAATTCTTGGGTATTCGATACTGATTTGTTGGTATGAAATGTCATACAAAGCAACACAATACAAGAAGTACAATGGCCTAAGTAACTAGTAAAAGAATATGGTAATGATGCATGTCGAGATACAAATAAAAATGTTATTGTGCTTCTCGTCGACATCAAACCTAGCCTTCAAGATATTTCATGAACTTAATAATTGTTATCTTGTTCTGGTATTATGAGAACAATTGTTGTTCATGTCATTATCGTCTTCCATAATCGATGGATAGATTATTATTATCTTGTTGGTGAAATAAACATTTATAACACTGATGCTAAAGGTCGCAAGACAAAATGAATTTCACTTATATGTGACACCGCCGTTTAAGTCATATTGGAAACAAAACATGAAAGAAATTCTATATTGATAGATTTTTGAGTCAATTGATTTTGAATTGATTGACGCTTGTGAGACTTTTCCTAAAGATGATTAAACTTCGTTCATGGGCCATGGACAGATCAAGCGACTAACTAAATGGAGATTGTACATGTTGATGTATGTAGTCCATGGTGTGAAGTCGATCATGGTGTATTTTCTATTTCATCAATGACTCGAATGGATGTATGGTATATCTACTCGATAAGATAGAAGTATGAAACAATTGAAATTGTTCAATTTATGAAGTGGAAATTATTGTAACAAGAAAAATTCAAGTTTTTATGATTGGATCATAAAGAAGAATATTTGAGTTACAAGTTTAGCAAGCATCTAAGAGTTAGAGGAATTGTTCCACAAACTTGCATCGTGATAAACACCATAGGAGTATGGAGTTTTTGATGGATGTAATCAAACCTTGTTTGACATGGTTAGATCAATAAACTACCAATATAATTTGTGGATTATGCTTTAGAGACTACCGCTTTTCACTGAATAGAGTGCCATCATAATCTGCCGAAATGACACCATACAAGTTATAGTTGTCTTTTCTTGAATTTTGGTATGCAAGGCATATGTGTAAAATGTTTACAACCAAAATTGGATTAGTAAGTCTTTGTAGGTTATCCCAAAGAATTTCGATGGGTGTTTCTTCTGCCATAAACCCAATTAAAGGTGATTGTCACTGAAAGAAGTGAACTTCTTATGAAGGAGTTTTTCGCGAAAGGTTTAAGTAGGAGGAAGATAGAACTTGATGAGGTTATTGAATCTGAGCAAGATGATCAGAGTAGCGCAGCACCAGAATTTGTTCTGGAAGCGGCAACTGCATTCATAGCTCACGCGTCTACAATATGTTGTAGTCATGGCATCAAAGTTGCTATTTAACCAAGTTGGTCGTAATCAAATAGCAAGATTTGAGGACGAGATATTATTAGATAATAGTAACCAACAATATACAAAGAAGCGATGATGGGCCCTGACTTCGTCATATGAATTATTCTAGCAACAATTACATATCGAGATATGTTAGTTGAATAAACAAAACAACATTCCTCTACCGGAATGCACACCAAGGACGTGTACCTGACACGACCCAATGGGTTTTGTTAATTCAAAGGTTGCTAGATATGTATGCAAACTTCTATGGTAGAAGTAAGCATAGCGAAGTTGGAATCTTCAATGATGAAAATGTTAAAGTGTTAATTTCATCAAGATATTTGAAGATGCTTGTATTTACAAGAAAGTAAGTGGGAGCGCTAAGACATATTTCTAATGCTTTATGTAGATGACATATCGTTCATTGGAAATTTTGTGTTTTTCTTGATATTTGTGAAGTTTTCATTAAAATTAGTTTTTGATGAAAGACTTAGGTAAAACCAGAATATTAAGCATCAATGTCTATGCAGATAGATTGAGGCACTAATATAGTTTTACCAGAGTACATAGATGAAATATTGAATTTGTTCAATATGGAAACAATAAGAACGGTTCTTGTTGCATGGAAGAGGTTGGAGCAAGAATCAATTGTTTTGACACTTGATGAGTGAAACCACAAGAATGATTTTATCAATCTTGTATACCATGATATGTAGATCTAGATGTGTCCAATGCTCTAAAAGGTTATAGCATTCATATGATGATCGTTGGACAATAGTAAAGATATTCTTATGCACTTTCGAAGAAGTAAGAATATGTTCTGTATGCAGAAGTGACAAATGGTTCATTGTAATGAGTTACATTGGCTTTGTCACACATACAAGTAAAATTTTATCTCAATTTTTAAGCTATTTGTTTTGAGTTAGAAGGTGGCATAATAAGGTGGAAGAAAGTTCCATGATGACTTGGATGAGTTCCAATGTTAATATTGTGGCGGACACTGCAACGAGGGCTAAGTATATAATCGCTTTAGAAGCGGCATAAAAGATGCAAAGTAGATAGTGATAATCCAACTTATTTGTGGCACTGTCGTCCAGATCATATTGGCGTAAAACGCATGAAGAAACTCCATTCTGATGGACTTTTGGAGTCTCTTGATTTTGAATCATTTGACACGTGCGAGCCATGCCTCATGGGCAAGATGATCAAAACCCCGTTCTCCGGAATAATGGAGCGAGCAACGGACTTATTGGAAATCATACATACCGATGTGTGCGGACCAATGAGTATTTCGACGCACGGTGGATATCGCTATTTTTAAAAGTGTGCTAGTACTATGTAGTTCTATTGTATGACAATAGTGACAACATAGTCTCGGCCAAGATACAAAGGTCTCACCAGAAGACCAAATTTATACGATGCCATCTCATGTCAAGATGAGTAATGCGTGATGACGCAAAAGATATGCAAATACAAACGGACCTGAAAGTGTCAGACCCGTAGATAAGGTTTACCACGTGCAACGCGTATGAGTAACACCGGAATGCCATAGGTGTTGAATGCGCAAGTATTAACTAGATTATTGACTCTAGTGCAAGTGGGAGACTGAAGGAAATATGCCCTAGAGGCAATAATAATATTGTTATTATCATATTTCTTGTTCATGATAATGTTTATACTCCATGCTATAATTGTATTAAGCGGAAACATTAATACTTGTGTGGTTTATGAACAACACCGTGTCCCTAGTACGCCTCTATGGACTAGCTCATTGATTAATGATGGTTAAGGTTTCCTAACCATAGACATGTGTTGTCAATTAATAATGAGATCATATCATTAGGAGAATGGTGTGATGGACAGACCCAAATAAAGCAGAGCAATTAGATCGTGTCATCGTGTTCATCTTTGCGAAGCTTTTCCTATGTCATGTATTGTATTCCTTAGACCATGAGATAATACAACTCCCTAGTATCGGAAGAAAGCTTTGAAGTCATCAAACGTCATCCTATGTGAGGGTGATAATAAAGGTGTCTCTCAGGTGATCAGAAAGTACTTGTTGAGTTGTATGTATCGAGATGGAATTTGTCCCTCCCAAATCGGAGAGATATACTTTGGGCCCACTCGGTAATCGATATCAACACCGCTTGCAAGCATGTGGTTAAGGAGTTAATCACGAAGTGATATCGGATTACGGAACGAGTAAAGTACTTGCTGTGAACGAGATTGAACTAGGTATGGCGATACCGACGATCAAATCTCGGGCAAGTAAAATATCGTGTGACGAAGGGAATACATATACGGGATTAATTGAATCCTGACATCGTGGTTCATTCGATATGATTATCGATGAATATGTGGGAGTCAATATGGGTTTCCAGATCCCGCTATTGATTATTGATAGAAGATCATGTCTGCATATTCTCGAACCCGTAGGGTCACACACTTAACGTGTATCGATGCTAGGATAGAATGGATAATTGGTTTATGAGTTTTAGTTCGGAGTCTCGGATGAGATCCAGGACGTCACGAGAGGTTCCGGAATGGTCCGGAGAATAAGATTCATATAAAGGAAAGCAGTTTTTGGATTCCGGAAAGGTTTCGGAGTTTATCGGTATTGTACCGGAAGGTTCTAGAAGGTTCCGGAGTGGGACCAACGTGGGCCCACTTGACGGAGGCCTGCGTGGGCCTAAGGGGAAGTGCCCTGGCCGCCTTGGGCCAGGTGCACAAGGCCCCTAAGGCCCAGCCGGCCAAGCCCAAGGGGAAACCCTAAAGGAAACTTCAAATAAGGAAAGGGGGGGAAACTTGCCCCCCACTCCTCCTTATCCAAGTCGGCTAGGGATTGGAGGAGGGGGCTATGCTGGCCGCCCAGCCCTCCATATAAGGGGGGCAGGGGGCGCAGCCCTAGCTCACCTGAAGACCCAAAACCCTAGCCGCCCCTGCTGCCCTCCCTCTCTCTCTCTCTCGTGACTGCGCGTAGGCGAAGCCCTGCCGCAGAAACTCTCCACCATAAGCACCACGCCGTCGTGCTGCCGATCCAATCTATCTCTCCACCATACTTGCTGGACCAAGGAAGGAGGAGACGTCGCTGCACCGCACGTGTGCAACTCTCGGAGGCGCCGCCACTTGCGGCGTAGGATCGGATCGGATCGCGAGGAGGAGAAGGCGAGTACGACTACGTCAACCACGTTCTCTTGAACGTTTCCGCTGTGCGAATCTTCAAGGGTATGAAGATCTCATCTACCTCTCTCGTTGATTACTTCTCCTAGATTAGATCTTGGCTTTCTTGTTCGTTGCGTAGAAAATTTTTGTTTACTATGCTACGAAACCCTTCACAATGATCTTCTGCCGCTCTGACGTATGGAAAAGCAGAAGGGAGCGCTGACGTGTGGTTGGATGGATGTGTTTCCCTTTTTTCCAAATCTGGGCCTTTGGCAAACTTATGGTCTCATCTAACCCCTCGGTGAAACTATTTTGGAATTTAACCCTGGGTACGGTGCCAATGATGATGGACCTGAATTTTTGCAGGCCAAAAAAAGTAATTTTGATGGAAGTATGCTCAATGGGTTTGACGCTAATGGCATTGGTGATGACCTAGCTTCGGTGTTACATAAGCATAATTAACTCGACCATTTTCTTCATGGGAAGTAACTTGACTCATCTCCATAGATATTTTGGTACTTGATTTACATTGCATGTTCAAAACAATGAAATAATACTTTTTGAAAAGAAAAATAAGAAAACAATTGGAGGAACTATGTGTAACGGATGATCGCTCTCACCGACATCACATTCAATTTGATCAACGGTTGGATTATAATCCAACCGTTCGCCTCTTTCTTCTATGCGCCTCTTGTTCCTTTCCTCGTCTCTCTAAGCCGCCCTCCTACCCGTCATCAAACGGGTTGTCTCTCCCGCCTCCGTCCCGCCCTGACCCATCACCATTGCCGATCCTACTGTCGTCCTAGCCATCCCTATAACCCTCCGGGGCACGATATTCCTCTTAATCACCCGTGCTGGACCCCCACACCCGGATCCAGAAGCTTTCGTCTGCATCCCGGTCATCGCCGTTATTGTCGCCGCCGCCGCCGCCGCAGCCACTCTCGGTGGTTGTTGCCTTGGTAGACCATTAATCATGGCAAAATCGTAGGTAGAAAAATTGACAATCGTCTTAGTTTTCACAACCATTCTATGGCCCATTGACCTGAAGCCAATGTACCATGTTTCCCAATTTCCCAATCGTTTGACATCTCGCAGTATCCACTTTCCACCGCCGCGCACCCAGACCCAGTGCCAAAGTTTCCCATCTTGGGTTCACTAGATAAGAGAAGGTCCACGAGGGAGGCCATCTGCGTCCTCCACTCTGCCACACTCCCCACACCCACTTGAAGAAACTCCCATCCCCTTCCTTAACCCCAAAGCCATGGCGGCCTTCCACCCCCTGGTTGCCTCACGTGTCCACCTCTCCCCACTCCTCCCCACCCCCGCCGCCGCCCACCGGCGCCGCTTCTCCGCCATCGTCGCGGCGGCGACCGCGCCCACGGCGACGGAGTTCGACTTCAAGACGTACATGGGGGAGCGGGCGGTGGCCGTCAACCGGGCGCTGGACGCGGCCATCCCGGCCGGCGAGCCCCCGGCGGCGCTCCACGACGCGATGCGGTACGCGCTTCTGGCCGGTGGCAAGCGCGTGCGCCCCGCCCTCTGCCTGGCCGCCTGCGGCGTGGCCGGCGGCCGCGAGGCCTGGGCGATGCCCCCCGCCGCCGCCGTCGAGATGGTGCACACCATGTCGCTCGTCCACGACGACCTCCCCTGCATGGACGACGACGACCTCCGCCGCGGCAAGCCCACCTGCCACGTCGTCTACGGCGAGCCCATCGCCGTGCTCGCCGGCGACGCTCTGCTGTCGCTCGCCTTCAAGCACATGGCCGACGTGGGCTCCTACCCTGCCGACGTGGACGCCGACAAGCACGCCGCCCGCGTCGTCCGCGCCATTGGCGAGCTCGCCCGCTGCATCGGATCACAGGGCCTCGTCGCCGGCCAGGTCAGCAGATTCGATTCCCGATTGAGTACTACATATTAGGGAATGTTCTAATTCTCTCGCGAATCATATTATGCCTTCCTAACAAGGATGATTTGCATAGGTATCTCTATCTATACAGTTGCATCAGGAATAACTGAATTTTCCTCAACATACACATGTGCCACTGAACTTATCACGTTTCTGAAAAATAAATAAACGGTTGTCTACTTTTGTTTCATTCAGGTTGTTGATCTTGAGATGACTGGATCAACTGAAGCTGTACCACTCGACCGCCTTGAGTACATCCACCTCCACAAGACTGCCGCATTGCTCGAGGCCTCGGTGGTGATCGGTGCGATCATCGGGGGTGGCTCGGACGAGCAGATTGAGCGGCTGCGGAAGTACGCGAGATCAATAGGACTGCTGTTCCAGGTGGTTGATGACATCCTCGATGTTACCAAGTCATCAGAGGAGCTAGGGAAGACTGCGGGCAAGGACTTGGCGAGCGATAAGACCACATACCCCAAGCTGCTAGGGCTGGAGAAATCAAGGGAGTTTGCAGAGAAGTTACTTTCTGAGGCCAAGGAGCAGCTTGCTGATTTTGACAAAGACAAGGCGGCGCCGCTACTGTACTTGGCCAATTATATTGCCTATCGGCAAAACTAAGCTAAGGTGATGGACTGGTGGTTATTCTGTTGTTGTTCATCATTCATTTGTAACTCTGTAAGATCATCAAGTTTGGAATATCCGAGTTCTTCTTATGATATATACTAGCTGTAGTTTTCTAGATGGTGTCATGGGAATATATATAGAGTTGGCAAATACCAGATGAGAATATTTAGCTGGCAAATACCAAATGTCCCATTGAGATAGGGAAGACATTATATTGGGAATCACCCTTCATGTCCTGTACTTTCTGGATGATGGTCAATCGGTTGATTTCTAAAGAATAACATTTTTATGTTTCTTAAAGTGGCAACTGCATGCATCACATTATTGTTATTCTCCTTGCTAGCCAGAATGTTCAGCAACAGAGAGGATGTTAAAATCATGTTTTTCGATTCAGGGTGCTTGAAAATTATTATTCCCAAATCCCTGTTGATAGTTTTAACTTGTTTCAAAATGGCAAGTTTCTTCTATATGGTTCATACTGATTAACATTGTGGGGAGCAAGCTACAATGTGTGTGTGAGCATCTCTGAATTGTTGAGTGAAGCCAGTTTTCTGATGTACGTCTGTACCACATCAAATCATGTCGACATAATCTTGCACGGAGCCTTCCAACTCACTCCAATAGTGTGCCGTGCAAGAGTCATGTGCCAATCTGTAGTAATGATTGTGCAGATAAAATATGGGAGTGACCTGCACTTACATATTTGTTTTATTACTGATTTCTTGAGAATGAAAACAAACTTAGAGAAGAATGAGTTATGATACACGTTCTTGAATGCGAATATGTAGAAAATCAAGAGCATATTGGTGTCTCACCTGGCCTGATCAACTTCTCATGTGACCATATGTATGAATGCTTGCAGCCATGTTTTGGCTGAGCACCATAGTTTCTGCTCATGTCTCTTTCACTATAAGTGCTGCCCAATCAGTATGTCTTTTATGCTGATGTCAAGTTGCTTTTTTTACCTCGCATTGCATGCCACTCTAAGCCTTCTTGACTGATGCAGAGCTAGTCTCTATTCTACTCTACATTTCCTTGTTGAAACATGTCCAGTCTTAATCGATTCGTTTAAAATGATTAATGTTACCATTCTTGCATAAGCCTTGCATACAAGGAACACTTGTATGTATTTATTATCTTGTGTGTTTCCGACAAAACTCTCTCTATGTAATTGCCGTTAGGTTTTATTAGCTCTATTGAAGAATCCAAACAAAGGGTAGTGTGTGTCTGCATGTTTTGCCTCTGTTTATGGAAAAAAAGTCATAGATGAAACATCAGATGTATACTGATAGTTTGTCACTTCACTTTATATCTGGTAAAACTTAGGTTGCCAAGTACTGATGGAGGTTAAATATAGAACATGATTACATTGCTGGACTTTGATAGTGACCGATGATCATTTATATGAATGTATGAATGCACACTGCCATTTTTCTATTCATAACTGTTGTTTTCTGCTCATGTCTATTTCAGGACTAATCCTATATGCTTATATCAGATCAATTTTACTTTGGATGTTATTATAAGCTTTCTTGACTTAAAGGGTGAACTCCAACAGAAGTTCTCTCTGAAATAAGCATTTGGTTGCAGATGTGTAGCAGAGTTATGTAACTGCCTGATTCAAAAGTTTATCTTACCTGGATATCACGCTTACATGTCATTTCATACTTCTCCTAGGGGACCTGCCATACAGCACCAAGAAACCGATCTAATAGTTTATCTCCTGTATTTCGAAAACCAAGAGCTTTTGACATTTGAAACTTTACCCCTGCATGAGGATTCTGGTACAAATACCACTATGACTTGGGCAGAGGTTTCATTGGCATTGCTACAAGCTGCAATTGGTCACCAGCTGCTTCCTTTGTTTGAACTGGATGGTACTGTTATATTTTTTTCATCTCAGAGATAATGCTGGACTTGAGGATCTGGTGTACTACTACTATACCCTTTTACATTGGAATAAGCTGCAGCCTGTGTTGTGCATGCAGGTTCGTTGGGGAGAAAGTATGTACTGCTACCACGTGGTTTGGTGATATATATACTGCAAAAGGTATTCAAGTTACCATGGCATATTCATCATGTTAATACTGGAACTTACATCCATTTATGCATATCTGGAGCCAAGGATTTGAGTTATGTTACAGCAAAGCAAGGAGCTTTTGTGTTACCATCCATTTTAACTCTTTTCTTCTGGATCTATGTTACAGCATTGGGCCTAAACAAGAAATATGCTTGTACCTTTTGGATTAGGATCGTTAGAATTTGCAAGTTACACAGTGCGTAGTGTTTTGAGAAAACCATGTTACTATATCTTAGCTCTTCTGCTTTCTGAAGTGCACATGGGGGTGCATATCGCGTGGCTGGGATTTTATCGCTTAATATCTTGTTTACTGTTGACTTCAAGGGCTGTGGAGCATGTGGTTGATTCGGCTTCTACCAATCCTGCCATAGAGAACGGGATCGGATCATCTCAGTGTCTTTTCTCCAGAATACTATACTGTATCAACATCTGTTCAGGGTCCATAAACAAGGTATGAAGTTAACTGGCTGCTCAGAAGATCCAGTCTTGATTGAGGTCAGTAACCGAGCAACTCATTTGTATTCAACTCTACTCTCCACCATGATGTTAGCCTGACATTATCAGACATCTTCTTCATCTCTTGCAGCTTCAGGATTCAGGAGCCGGCCGTCGATATGGCCTCAACTGTGCAGTTTTTTGCTGTGCTCCTGCTACATCTGTGCATCGTATCATCCTTACAGTTTGATCCGTTACGTCTAAGTGAGGAAGAGCACGACTACCTCCGCTTCGCCGACGTCAGCCGCCATTGCCTGTCCGTGCTCTCCTCGGCCACCGAGCTAACCTACGATACCAACCGCCCCGACAGCATGAAGAACCAGCTATCCTTTGGGAAGGGAGACTGGGGCCAGGACGCCGGCCAAGCGCCTCTGGTCCCATTTGATGGCAGCGACGCGCCGAAGAAGGGCGCTCGACGGTTGCCTGACCCTCTGTCCCTCGCAACATTCGTGCTCACACATGTTGAAGGGGACGCGGAGCACCGTGCAAGGGTCGCCGTCAATGTGAGCGGTGTCCTCGTCCTTACAGTCGCCCGGAAGAACGTTGTGCCACACTTGGGCCCCCACATATCGGCCATATTGCCAGGGTTCAACCTTTCGGCCGGAAGCACCAGGCTCCAGATTCTGTTTGAAGGTGTGTACTTGGAGGCTGTGAAGGGTAGCAATGGTGACGATGCCGGCGAGGGCGAGCGGGTGCTCTGCATGGTCGGGAGAGCTGTTCTGCCGAAGCGCAACGCCCATGGCATTGACCCGTGGGACTGGGCCAAGAACTCTGGCCGGAGCAGCTTCCAGCCGCCGGTCAGGGCTGACAACAACATACTGCTCATGCTACGGTACCCGAAGAAGCTGACACTGACAAGCCGAGCGGTGTTCGGCAAGATGGAGAGCATGGGCTCCCCGTCGGATGCATCCTACTTCGACACTGTGCAGCTCAATTCAGCACTCATCTCCTGCTGCCCGTACCATTTTCGCCCTGAAGAGCTCCCTGCTGGCGTGGATGACGCGCTCCCTTCGAGCGACGGCGACAACGGTGTGTCCAGCCGTGCAAGGGATGCGTACAACGGCAGCTATCCGTGCGCAGTCCTTAACCGCTACGCATATGGACAAGTCGTCACCGTGCTCCCTGGCTGGCACTGCAACTCCACAACAGGCGCGTTGTGCCACGACATCGGGCCGTTCGAGATGGACCAGGAGGCAGATGCAGACTTGTTCGCCGGGGTTCGGATCATAATGCAGGACCTCCAGTGCCGGGAGCAGCAGGGCTATGGCATGGCCGGCGCGACCGGCTCCGCCATGGTTTCGGTGGTGTTCCGCGCCCTGTCCCCATGTGAGGACCGGGGCACGGCAATGTTGCGGTCTGGGCTGAGCGGGAAGACACTGTCCGCAGAGGGTGTGTGGAACGCATCAACAGGGCAGGCCTGCATGGTGGCATGCCGCGGCACTGCGGGCAGGAAGGCGGCGTGCAACTTCAGGGTGTGCCTGTTCTTCCCGACGATGATGTCAATCACCCGTCTCGACACCATGATGGGACAGATAAACAGCGTTGACGCAGCCGGCGGCGTGGTACAGTCGCCACTTCTGTCGTTCCGGCAGCAGATGAGTACGCCACGTCTCTGGGGCTACGACCCTGACAATGTTCCGTACAAGTACAACTACACGAAGGTTGACCAGGCCGTTGAGCTGCGCCAGAGGAGTGGATCGCTGATGGACTTGAGCAAAATCGTTCCATTGTCTCTGCCCCTGAGCTATCCGAAGGGAAGCCTGTTCTCCGTGGCTAACATGCTCACTCTCTTTTTCTTGACCGTGCCAGGCCTGTTCCGACAGGAATGGATTGAACAGCAGGTCCTTCACTTGGAGGTCTTCTTTGTCGGGCAGCTCATTAATCGCTTTACGCCCTTGGACGCCTCATCAGCACAAAGAAAAGAGACTGGATCGCAGGGGCATCCGTTGCTCAATGTGTCAGCCGAGCTCAGAATGTTTCAGGACGGCCTGCCTCGAAACTCAGTGATGTCTTTGGAAGGCGTGTACAATCCAGATGACGGCCGGATGCACCTGATCGGCTGCTGGGATATCCGTCTCCCACAGGGAAACTCTTCGGCCAGCAGAGACCTCCAACTCGAGGAAGGAATGGACTGCTCCATCGAGGTGAAAATCGAGTACCCGCCGACCACAATGCACCGGTTTATCATGTCAACGGCGAAGGTTCAGATAGCAAGCACGAGGAAGGCCGCCGACCCGCTGCATTTCGACATGGTGAAGCTCAGTGCTCTACCTACCCACTACCCCCAGCATAAGCCGGGTGAGTTCTACCGGGGCGTCACCAATGGCGTGCTCTGCATCGTACTGCTGTCGGCCACCATCGCCGCCATGCTCAGCCAGCTGCGCTACCTCAAGTTGCACGCCGACGTGGCGCCGTACATCTCCCTGGTCATGCTCGGTGTCCAGGCTCTCGGGTACGGCATGCCGCTGGTTACCGGCGTCGAGGCTATCCTGGTGAGGGTCACCTTCCGCTGGTCCAGCGACGGCGCGACGGCCCCGTCTTCCAGCAGGAGTCCCTACTACATGTTCGGCACAGGAGGACGGCTATGCGAGACCATCGACCAGGTGGTGAAAGTCCTCAGCCTCTGTGCGCTCTTCATCACGCTGCAGCTTGGACAGAAGGTGCGGCGGTCGAGGGAGCGCATGGCGGCACGGTCGCTGTTGGACCCGGCGCGCGTGCCGAACGACGGCAAGGTGTTTGTCTACCACTACGGCGTCCACCTCGTCATCTTCATGCTCATCCTCGCGCTGAACCGGGAGGCCGTGACCGTGGAGCAGCAGGTCGCGCTGATGCAGGACCTGTTCCTGCTCCCACAGGTAATCGGCAACGCCGTGTGGCGCATCAACTGTATGCCGCTCAAGGGGAGCTTCTACTTCGGCGTCACTGCCGTGCGCCTGCTGCCCCACGTGTACGACTACATGCGGCCTACGGCGGCGGTCGTTGGCGCGAGCTACTCCATTGAACAGGAGTTCGTGGATGCCGCTAGCGGCGGGCGATTCTTTGGCAAGGCCGGCGACATGGTGATACCGCTCGCCGCCGTCGCGCTCGCACTCGTGGTGCACGCCCAGCAGCAGTGGAATTACGCGATTGTTAGTAGGATGGGTAAGCCGGAGCAGAAGAAGCTGCAGCACATCTTCTAGCACTTTCTTTAGGCGCGTGCTGCGTCCTTCCAAGCACGGTTAAGATTTAGTAGTGTCCATTTGTTACGCAAGTGATGGAACACTGTCTTGGAAATACATATTGGTTCAACTCTCAATTGGTTAAGTTGACGCAGCCTATTGAAATTGTGGAAAAATCTGGAGGATTAGAATCATCTAATATAAGCTAATATAAGATGACCCAGATTAGAATCATCCATTGTAAGCTTTCTTGCCTGAAGGAATGAGGTAATCTCTACTCTTACATATCTGTATTAAAGCATGTCTTAATCGTCTCCTTTAAAATGATAAATGTATCCACTTCCATAAACTTTGTCATACGAGGGACATTGGTATCAAATTGTTGTCTTGTGTGCTTCCCACAACAATGTCTAAACATAATTGCCTTTAGGTTTTGTTAGCTCAATAGAATAATCCAATCAAAGGGTAGTATGTGTCTGAATGTTTTGCCTTCTGTTTAATATAAAATCATAGATATACCATCAGATGCGTACTGGTTATTCATCACTATATATCTGGTAAACTTAGGTGCCATGTATTTCTGCCAAAATGATTATACTAATTAAGATGAAAGAAGAGTATGATGTATTTGTTCAGGATATCCTCATTCTGATATACATCGCTGGACTCTGATAGTGACCGATGACAATATTGGGCCTAAACAAGAAATACGCTAGTACCGTTTGGATTAGGATCGTAAGAATTTGCAAGTTACACAGCACGTAGTGTTTTGACAAAACCATGTTACAGTATCTTAGCTCTTCTGCTTTCTGAAGTGCACATGGGGCCATGGGGGTGCATACAGCGTGGTTGGAATTTTATCGCTTAAATCTTGTTTACTGTTGACTTCAAGGGTGCTGGGGCATGTGGTTAAGCCGGGGCTTCTACCAATCCAGCCATGGAGAAAGGGATGGGATCGTCTCAGTATCTTTTCTCCAGAATACTATACTGTACCCATATCTGTTCGGGTCCATAAACAAGGTATGAAGTTAACTGCCTGCTCACAAGTTCCAGTCTTGATTGAGATCAGTAACCGAGCATGTGGTTGAGCCGGGGCTTCTGCCAATCCAGCCATGGAGAACGGGATCGGGTCGTCTTAGTATCTTTTCTCCAGAATACTATACTGTACCCACATCTGTTCGGGTCCATAAACAAGGTATGAAGTTAACTGGCTGCTCACAAGTTCCAGTCTTGATTGAGATCAGTAACCGAGCATGTGGTTGAGCCGGGGCTTCTGCCAATCCAGCCATGGAGAACGGGATCGGGTCGTCTCAGTATCTTTTCTCCAGAATACTATACTGTACCCACATCTGTTCGGGTCCATAAACAAGGTATGAAGTTAACTGGCTGCTCACAAGTTCCAGTCTTGATTGAGATCAGTAACCGAGCATGTGGTTGAGCCGGGGCTTCTGCCAATCCAGCCATGGAGAACGGGATCGGGTCGTCTCAGTATCTTTTCTCCAGAATACTATACTGTACCCACATCTGTTCGGGTCCATAAACAAGGTATGAAGTTAACTGGCTGCTCACAAGTCACAAGTTCCAGTCTTGATTGAGATCAGTAACCGAGCAACTCTCTAGAATCAAGTACACATTTGAGTTTCAGTGAGTTATCCGATCGGAAAACCCTTATTCATGCATCTATAGTTTTCATGTTCCTTTGGAAAACTCTTATTCATGCATTTGTATACAACTCTACTCTCCACCATGCTGTTAGCCTGAAATTGTCAGACATTTTATTTATCTCTTGCAGCTTCGGGATTCGGGAGCCGGCGGTCAATATGGCATCAACTGTGCAGTTTTTTGCTGTGATCCTTCTACATCTGTGCATCGTCTCTTGCTCCTTATACTTTGATCCAGTACAGGTAAGCGAGCAAGAGCACGACTACCTCCGCTTCGCCGATGTCAGGCACCATTGCCAGTCTGTGCTCTCCTCGGCCACCAGGCTACCCTACGACCCCAACCGCCCCGACCACCTGAAGCGCCAACTATCTTTCGAGAAGGGAGACTGGCGCCAGGACGCCGGCCAAGCGCCTCTGGTGCCATTCGACACTGTCAACAACCTGAAGAAGGGCGCTCTGTTGCCTGACCCTCTGTCCCTCGCGGCATTCGTTGTCACGCATGTCGACGGCGAGGAGGAGCACCGTGCAATGGCAGCTGTCAACATCAGTGGCGTGCTCATCCTTACCGTCACCCGGGAGAGGGTCGTGCCAGACTTCGCGCTCCACATGTTCCCTCTATCGCCGGAGTTCAACCTTTCGGGCGGCAGCATCAGGCTGAAGATCATATTGGAAGGTGTGTACATGGAGAGAGCGAAGGACAATGGGGATGAAGCCGAGCGGGTGCTCTGCATGGTCGGGAGTGCTTTTCTCCCGAAGCGCAGCGCCGGACACGTTGACCCGTGGGGCTGGGCCAAGAACTCCGGCCGGAGCAGCTTCCGGCCACCGGTAACAGCCGACAACAACATACTACTCGTGCTACGGTACCCGAAGAAGCTGACACTGACAACCCGAGAGGTGCTCGGCAAGATGGGGAGCACCAGCCCCTCGTCGGACGCCTCCTACTTCGACACCGTGCAGATCATGTCAGCGCTCATTTCGGTCGGCACGTACCATTTTCATCCCGAAGAGCTCCCCGCCGGCGTGGGCGACGGGCTCCCTCTGAGCGACGCAGACAACGGTGTGTCCAACCGTGCAAGGGATGTGTACAAAGGCGGCAACCAGTGCCCAGTCTTTAGCCGCTATGGTCATCGTGGACAAGCCATCACCGTGCTACCCGGCTGGCACTGCAACTCCACGACGGGCGCGTCGTGCCATGGCATCGGGCCATTCGAGATGGACCGGGCTGCAGATGCAGACATATCCACCGGGGTTCGCATCATAATGCAGGACCTCCGGTGCGAGGGTTACGGCACCACGGTGGTGTCCATGGTGTTGCGTGCCCTGTCTCCATGGGAGGACAGTCGCACCGCAATGTCGCGGACGGCCCTGAGCGGGCAAACGCTGTCGGCGGAAGGCGTGTGGAACGCATCGACAGGGCAGGCTTGCATGGTGGCATGTCGTGCCACTGCGTGCGACTTCCGGGTGTGCCTGTTCTTCCCGACGACGCTGTCGATCACCCGCATGGACACAATGCTGGGACAGATAAACACTGTGGACACTGCCGGCAAAGTGGGACACCCGCCTCTACTGTCATTCCGGCAGCACATTGGCGCGCCGCGTCTTTGGGGCGACTATCCCGACGATGGCAAACCGCTGGTGCAGTACAAGTACAACTACACGAAGGTCAAGCAGGCCGTCGAGCTGCGCAACAGGAGTGGATCGTCATTTGACTTGCGCAAGTTCGTTCCACAGTCTCTGCCCCTGAGCTATCCGAAGAGAGACGACGCCGACGACTACATGAGGAGCTTGTCCACCCTCGCCGACAGGCTAACGCTCTGTTTCTTGACCGTGCCAGGATTGTTCCGACAAGAATCAGTTGAGCGGCCAGTCCTTTACCTGGAGGTCGTCTCCCTCCAGCAACTCATCGATCGCTATACGCCGCCGCGGCGACACGGGGGAATGCCAAGAAGAGAGCATGGATCAGAGGGGCGCCCGTTACTCAACGTGTCGGCTGAGCTCACCATTTTTGAGAACCGATGGCCTCAAATCTCAGTGATGTCTCTGGAAGGCGTGTATGATCCAGACGACGGCCGGATGCACCTGATCGGCTGCCGGGATGTCCGGCTCCCGCGGGAAAACTCTTCGGCAAGCAGGGACCTAGAACTGGAAGAAGGAATGGACTGCTCCATCGAGGTGAAAGTCCAGTACCCGCCCATGACGATGCACCTGTTTATCAAGTCGACGGCGAAGGTTCAGATCGCAAGCACCAGGACGGCCACAGACCAGCTGCATTTTGACGTGTTGAAGCTCAGGGCTCTACCTACCCACTACCCGCAGCAGAAGCCGGGTGAGTTCTACCGGGGCGTCGCCAATGGCGTGCTCTGCATCGTACTGCTGTCGGCCACCATCGCCGCCGTGCTCAGCCAGCTGCGCTACCTCAGGTCGCACGCCGACGTGGCGCCGTACATCTCCCTGGTCATGCTCGGTGTCCAGACTCTCGGGTACGGCATGCCGCTGCTTACCGGCGTCGAGGCAATCCTGGCCAGGGTCACACTGCGCTCGTCCGGCGACAGCGCGACGGCGCCGTCTTCCAGCGGGACTCCCCCCTACTACAGGTTCGGCATGGGAGGACGGGTGTACGAGGCCATCGACCATGCCGTGAAGGTCCTCAGCCTCTTCGCGCTCATCCTCACGCTGCGTCTCGGACAGAAGGTGCGGCGGTCGAGGGAGCGCATGGTGGCGCGGTCGCCGCTGGACCCGGCGCGCGTGCCGAGCGACGGCAAGGTGTTCGTCTACCACTACGGCGTCCACCTGGCCCTCTTCATGCTCATCGTCGCGGTGAACCGGGAGGCCGTGACCGTGGAGGAGCAGGTCGCGCTGATGCAGGACCTGTTCCTGCTCCCGCAGGTGATCGGCAACGCCGTGTGGCGCGTCAACTGCGTGCCGCTCAAGGGGAGCTTCTACGTCGGCGTCACCGCCGTGCGCCTGCTGCCGCGCGTCCACGACTACTTGCGGCCGACTGCCGCATTCGTCGGCGAGCGGGATTTCGTGGGTGCCGCCAGCGGCGGGCGATTCTTTGGCATGGCCGGCGACATGGTGGTACCGCTCGCCGCCGTCGCGCTCGCGCTCGTGGTGCACGCCCAGCAGCGGTGGAATTACGCGATTGTTAGTAGGATGGGAAAACAGGAACAGAAAAAGCTGCAGCACATCTTCTAGCACTTACTTAGGCGCGTATAGCATTCTTTCAAGCATGGTTAAGATTTACTCTGTTTATAGTGTCCATTTGTTACTCAAGTGATTCACGGGATACTTTTTTTTTGAACAAGGTGAGGCACCAGAGGTGCCAAATATTCATTCAACTCATAGGCAGTGTACAGCGTGTATTACAAGATCTGTGCACTGCATCTGTTGAACTAAAGGATGGGACAATCTACATCTCTATGAGCTGAAGAAAAGCAACTAAAGATAGGCTGAGACAAATTTTGTCTAAGAGCCTGATGCGCACATCTGTGATCGAGCTACTTCATTGACATCCCTGTTAATGTGGTAAACGTTCTTTGCCAATGAACTGATCAGTTTGTTGAAATCTGCGATATGTCTTCTGATTTCCGAGGGAACCTGTTCCAGAGATGTTACCTCGGAAGCGGCAGCAGATGCAAGATTGCAAGGACGCTGCTATCAGTTAGGAAGATGTGCTGTTGTAGTCGCAGAGCTGAAGCTATTTGGGAAGCGAAGAGCAACGCCACAGCTTCCGCCTGAAGAGCAGAAGAGGTTGTAGGAGTGGACGCTTGGATCATGACCTTAGTAGTGGAGTTGCATTCCTGTATTTGGCAGTAGACACCAACTCCAGTAGCTGTTGCAGAATCAATGCCTGATGCTTTTCTCATTTTCCAGGCTGCATCCGAGAAGACGTTGACCCTGTAATTAGCAGATCAGACTTAAGAGTCTGGCCATTCGAAGGCAATTGAGTTTGCACCTGTTATTGTGCTTTTCTTGTTCCTGCATAGAAAGATTTCTTGGTTTCTCCTTCTGACTTATTGCCTGGAAAACATTCAGCATTTCCAAGTTGTGCCTTAAGGCGTTAGCCATGTAGTGAATTTTTGTTGGGTGTCCTGGCTTTTGGTTAAACAAACTATATCATTTCTTGATTTCCATAAGCACCACATAAAGTTAAAAAATATTTTCAAGCGAGCCATTTGGGTGGTTCATGTTTATCAACTTCAAAATTGTGTCTCTGATAGAAGTTGTATTTAAAATAAGTGCATCAGTTCTAATATACCAGGGATGAGTGAACCAAGAGGCTTTTGCAAAACTGCATGTGAAAAATATGTGGTAGTCATTCTCTTCCATGCCACACATGCAGCAAAGCTTATTGATATGTTTGGAATATTTACCGCACGAGTGCCCGTCGGTATAGCTTTTCTGAGTAGCCTCCATCCAAAGGCTCGGACCCTTGGAGTAACACTTTTGTTTTGCCAATTTTTTTTCAATAATTGGATAGTTGTTGGGCTTACTGTTAGCAACCCGGTACAGATTCGGAGAGTAGCTACGAATAATCTTGCTTAGTTTTCTGGATTACAAGCTCGGGTACAGGAAATCAAAGGAAAATAGCAAGAATGGGGATTCGAGGAGTAGAGCCAGGGGTGGAAGAGAGAGCCGCCGTTTTGCCGTGATCCAACTGGATACCGTCTCCACTGTGGTGTCGCCTATTTTGTAGTCCGGCTTTGGTAATACTGGTTGCGGATGGGCCATCGAGCCCATAGGGACGGCCCATGTGCCAGCCCAAGATGACGTATAGGAAGGGTTCCTAACATCCCTCCCTCCTTGAAACACAGCTTGTCCCCAAGCTGCAGCTGCTCCTCCAGGATCCCATGGTAGCCGGAGCACCATGTGTCGATCCAAACCTGTCTTATGCCTTTCTCCTGGATCCCATAACACTGAACAATTCTTTGTACCTCCGGGGTCATGAAGAAATCCTTGGTAGTAGTCGTAGTTGGTGTGGGCTTGAAGGAAGTTGAGCTAGAAGTTGTGGTCGGTGCAGACTTGATCTTGATTGTCAATGTGATCAATGTGGATCTTTTCCATGAAAGCATTGAGGTTGAAACAGTCACAAGCTCCAATAATCATCCTTCCTTGTAAAGACGATCGCCTGCAGATCGATGCCGGCGCGAAGACATCCCACCAAGACATACTTGGATCACAAGAACGCAATGCCTTGATGGCATTCAACAAGCAGTCAAGAGCATTGCCCCATTGTTCTGCATCTGATAATTCCCCCGTGCATGTGGGCGAGCTCAGTATTCCCATCTCAACCAGCAACCATGGCATGCCACCTTTAATTGTAATGAAGCAAACATGAGCACAAGGTGGCCACCCAATCTGTATATGCACTGTATTCTGCCTAAATAAAATCAGAAGTTCTGAATTTTTCCCAAGAAGTAAGCCACAGAATTTCACTCTAAGCAGTTCAGAGAAATGTACTAGTATACCATACTGATTATGTGGCCATACTTTGTAGGTGATCAGGCTAGATACATAGGTATTCCAGACCATGGTGCTCATTACAGAAATAACGATTCGGAACCTGCAGAGTAATGAGCATGCGTAAACTCCCTAGCCTGGAGAATCTTGTTACCTCTAATGAGAAGGTAATCAAGCCAGAATATTGCTTCAACATGCGTGCTCCCTTGCAAAAGATACCCAATTTGATGCAGATCCTCATAAAAACTCTGCAGAACATGTCGATGACTGCCACTGCCACTGCCAGTACAAGGGATAATACTATGCAAGTCCAACCCGAGGGTGACACAGCCGCAATATCTTTCAGACGACTCAGAAATTGACAACTCTGTAAATATACCTCGAGCAGGTGGTCGTGGCTTGTGCAAAGGAATTGATATCTGCCCAGCCACACATATCGAGGAAGTATATATCACACCATCGTTCAGGCATGAGATGGAAGTGCTGACATTGAAAATCATAAGATCCCAGCCATCATGTATGTTTCTTAGCAGATCATGTACTGTTACGGAGCAAAAATATGACAAGAATTGCAGTATTGAAATCCTTCCCAACTCAGAGTGAAGCCTTAGACATAAGCTGATGAAACTAGCACTCTCCACTAACTCCGCTTGACTGAAATATTGCCACGAGAGTGACATGGCCAGAAACCTCATTGCCTCCTTGGCAAGGTAAGAGACCACTTCTTGACCAGGATCCCATGGTGGCAATACCCAGTCATCACATAGAACAAAAATTGTAGAACTAATTGCAGGATCATATACACAAGAAACAAGCCAACGTGAACCTCCACTGGCAGTATTAAACACTATGTGCATCTCATTTTCAGCGATAAAATACCCAGGCCAATAAGAAGCGTACTGAATTGCACAAGAAAACTGATCATAAGAGTCATCTGACTTCCTCATTGAATTCAAAACCAGTGATTCCTTAGGTTGAGAACTAAGAAGCTTGGAATAGGCGAGAGGGCTGGTAACCTTTAGATTCTTTTCTAGAGACTGAACAAGTGTAGCAGCAAATAGCTTCATAATAGTCGACTCACCGAGGGCCTGAATAACCAAATCAGAACTGGACCCGTGAGACACCTTCTCGACGGCATAACTTGGAAGCTCATAGATATCAATCTCCGATGGCCATGGCAAGGGCCGTTCCTCATCTCCATCAGCATGAATACACCGGAAAGAAGGCCATAGCATAGGACGATGGATAGGGACCTGAAGCGTAGGCGTGTAAGCCGTAGGCGCGAGAACTGCGGAGAACTCGCCCATGAAGGCCAGGGGCACTGCTGCAACATGGACATTGTTGGTGTCCAGGACGCACTCGGTCGGAGTAAGTGACGAGGATGCAACAAACACGGGGACGGCCATTCCTTGTTGAGGCAGACAATCTGTTGAGCAGGTTGTGGGCGCCCTGGTGATGAAGCTGGTAAACGCAGATGGGTCAACTTCGAGGCTCTCCTTGATGATGCTAGCTGATGATGAAGAGTCCTTTAGAGCGCCTGACATGGGGACGGCCTCAGGAACCCCTTCCCGGTCGGGGCTGGACCACGCTGGCGCGGGCACCTCCACGATGCAGCCGTTGGTGTCGAACGGAGAGGCGTAGGTGCAGGCGTTCGCTCCAGCAGCTGATACAGGCTTGGAAGCCGACGCCCCCAAGCTGCGTAGAGCCTCCAGGGTCTCCTCATGCTTGTGTGCCCTCTCCGCCGCCGGGGTATCCACCAGGATCTGCTCGATACAGGCCAACCGCTCCCAGTCCGGCCTGTAGAACATTTCCCAGACGTCCTTCTCCCAGCTGGACATGGCAGTTCACTCCTCATCAGTTAGGAGGGCTCGTCGCAGTTCGGCTAACGGCGGGTACACGTCATCGATGGCCCAGCCAGGGCCGAGCTCCTCCTTGGTCGTGGATACGGTGGTAGTGGAGAAACCCGGGAACAGTGTGTCGACACCGGCGAACATAGTGATGGTGGTGCTCTGGGTGAGAAACTGCTCAATCCGGAGATCCATGGCGGATGGTGGAGGTCGATGGAGAAATTTTGTGGAGAATTTGTGAAGAAAATTGGGAAGGGTGGTAGGATGGCTCTGATACCAAATTGTTAGCAACCCGGTACAGATTCGGAGAGTAGCTACGAATAATCTTGCTTAGTTTCCTGGATTACAAGTTCGGGTACAGGAAATCAAAGGAAAATAGCAAGAATGGGGATTCGAGGAGTAGAGCCAGGGGTGGAAGAGAGAGCCACCGTTTTGCCGTGATCCAACTGGATACCGTCTCCACTGTGGTGTCGCCTATTTTGTAGTCCGGCTTTGGTAATACTGGTTGCGGATGGGCCATCGAGCCCATAGGGACGGCCCATGTGCCTGCCCAACATGACGCATAGGAAGGGTTCCTAACACTTACCTCTGAAGGTCTTGGCTCTCCATTCTCCTGCAGTTGCTATAGACAAGCTCTATATGCGCTTTTAGTGTTGCACTTTCCTGTAGGTGTAAGTTTCCAGCAAAGCATGTCTTCATTTTGAGAAGCTATAATTGGAGTATTTTTTATAAGCGTGGCTGTGAGATTTTGGAAGAGTGTGTCAATGAGATGTGTGTCCCAAGCTGCCTAGTTAGGAAGCCATAGGTCTTTCGCTTGAGCCGATAGGTAAAGCCAGGAGGTTGGATGATTAGAGCATCGTAAATATGGGCCCAATCACTGTACCAAGGAGTGCTCCATATTGAAATGTGGCCTTGAGTTATTTGGTAGAAAGTATGGGCCCTTAGTACAAAGAGCATCTTTAGAACAGAGGTCCAAAAGGATGATTTAGGGGTATTTGGATTTGGGTGCCAAATAGAGGAATCTCGGAAATATTTTGACTTGAGGACGAAGTGAAGAAAGTCATTTAGCTGATCAGCAATTCTCCAGGCCGCCATGAGAATGAGGGCTTGATTCATTGCTTGAAGATTTCTGATACCAAGTCCTCCTTCATTTTTGGGTGCGCAATTGTCCTTTCAAGCCTGAAGACAAAGAGATCTTGTGTTTGCTTCTCCTCTAATTCCCGTCCACCAAAAGTTTCTAATAATTGTTGTGAGTTTTGCAATGAACTTTTTGGAGAAGAGGATGTTAGACATATAGTAAACTGGAATTGATGCAAAGACTATTTTGATGAGTTCAAGCCTAGCTGCATGTAAACGCTTGTCGGCTTTGTAGGTATTTAGCTTGGTTTTAAATTTGTCGAGTACAAATTGTAAGCCGAGTTTCTGTCTTTAGCTGGCAATATGAGTGGATGTCCCAGGTGAATAATGTTGTAAATGGTTGCCACCGGGAAGATTTGAGTGATAGCTTGAGCAATGGTCGGAGTGACATGCTTGATGAAAAATTATACCTGATTTTGACTAGTTAGGAGTTTGACCTAATCGTTGGAAGAAGTTTTGCAGAATTTCTTTCATCCTTAAGGCTTCTTGTACTGTAGCCTGTCCACAAACTAGCAGGTCATTTGCAAAGAGTAGAGTGTGGGAGGGCAATTTGGCCCAAGAGTAAGTACCTGCCAGAGACTCTCTGTGACATGGCCTGCTGCAAAGCAACGGATAATTCATTTATAGCAAGGACAAACAAATAAGTGTACCTAATGCCTCTATTACCTCTGAATTTCGCAAATGGCTAACCATTAATGACAACAAAGAAGGTCGGAAAGGAAACACACAAGTGTATTACATTTATGAAATGACCATGAAGACCTTTACGAGCGAGGGCGCTTACAATAAAAACTCCACTCAAGCCTATCAAAAGCTTTTACAAGATCGACTTTAAGCATGAACGATTTATTTTTCCAAGAGCTTAAAGCAAAGGAGTGAGTAATTTTTTGGGCAATAATAATACTGCTGCTTATGCGCCTACCTTCAATAAAATCTTGTTGAGAGGGGTGCACGTAGTCTGGCAGGTGAGGTTTGAGTCTATTAACTAAGCATTTTGCAATAATTTAATAAATAACATTATAGAGGCTAATAGGTCTATTTATATGGAACTAGAGGAACACGTTTTTTTTTTGGAATCAGAGCGATATGAGTTTTATTTATATGGAGGAGACGACGTCGCGTCGGAATAAATTGCTCTCTTCCTCCATCTCAGCGTTGCTTCATCCTGTGACGTCGGGGGGGGGGGGGGGCAGGGGTGTGCAGGTGGCCCGGTCATCTCGCCGATCTCTAGATCCGACGAGACTCGTGTCTAGTGGTAGACGATCGGCGCTCTTGCGGGCGACGGTTCTGTCGGTAGTCGTAGTTGTGTTTGCTGTCTTAAAGTTGGGCACGTGGATGATGGCAGGCAATGATGTCCCTCTTCTTTGACTGCGTTGGATGAAGTTGGCAAAGTTGGGATCTGGTGACCACGGGGAAGATCCCCGGCCGATGCGCCACAAAGTCTCGGTCTCGTCGCTTGCGACGGACCGGTTCATCGGCTCTAAAAGCATCCTTGTATGCGATGGTGCTCTCCCAGATCTCGGTATGGTGGTTGTTCCTCTCTTTTTCCGGCGCTGCCATGGTGGCATCGGAGGACGATGGTGGACAATGTTCCGGCGAGGCACAGGTTTCCCCAAGGGTAGAATTGTAGTTTTACTTCTTGTGGGGTTCTTTGTGCAAGTTTGCTTGACACGCATGTTTGTGTCTTGTGGTGATCATATGTGTAATCAACAGATTGTCTAATGAAATACTATGTGGTTACTTAAAAAAAAGTGTGTTGGCAAATTTTTCATAAATGCTAACACGGCTTATATCTTAAATTTCGAAATGCATTACACTAAGTATTTGTGATATAAACGCAACAAACCATTTCGGAGCTCCATCTTAAGAGTATTCCATAGTACCTAACAAAATAAGCACAAACAATTAAAGTTATTCACAAAATTACATAAATATAGAAATTTATGAATTCAAAGAAGTTACTCCCTTCTCTTATTTGCAAAATACATATTCCCCAAATTAAAATATAAATAAAAAAAGTTCATCTAATACACGGACATTATTCAAAAGAGAATTAGAAGCTGGAGAGTGAGTAAATAGTGGAAATTAGGCAGCACTATTGTTATATCTGGTTCCATCCATTGAATAGGAACAAATGCAGAATTATATATGTTATGAAAATAATAGTTTGTTATTTATAAATAATTTTTTGTTCTAATTTTACATGGGATCAATTTTTTAATGCTCATGAATTCAAAAATAGTATCATATCATTTAAGGTTATTAGTCTATGTATGAAGTTTTTAAAGTTTGTAGACCATGCAGTAGCACAGGTTAATGACTAGTTTACTATAAGAACACATGTTTTCCTCCTTCATCGAGTTGACCACCTCCAAGCAGTCGGTTGAAACCTAAATTCTTGTTACTCCAAAATCTTGCACGAGTGGAAGTGTGTCAACACAGGTCATAGCTTCCAAGTGTCGCCGGGTGAGAGATCCCATTGATTGTTCTTGATTAAGCTCCATAAATCGTCCTTTCTCATCCCTAGGATAGTCCCCAAAGTAGAGGCTTCATGCTGTACTGGATTGGAGTATTGGGCTATATGGGATCTATGGACTTTCCACATTGTGGTCAGGAATAGCACAATATAAGGTTATAGACAGCCCAACAAATGGCCCAATGGGCTTTGCTGCCGTGTGCCACTGTGCTTAACGGAAACCTCTCGGTCAAACCTCTAGAACGGAGACCCGACAAACGGTCTACGGAGCCTAATGGTCCCTGTCTGCAGCCTAATTATCCACTCCTCTCTCAGTCACCGACCGTCAGACTGTGCAAAACCGATTTTATTACCGCCACGGATGCCGCCGCGATGGCTTAAATAAGTGGGCACGCAGCAGCTCCTACCGTACGTACAGAAGCAGTAAATCACGAGGTTTAGCCACGCCCCCACGCGGTCAAAGCGACCGGAGCTACAGAGCACTGTCAACGGCCTGCTTGTCTCTGCTAGCTTGGTCTCTGAAAACTCCCGTGATTGGGAGGGTAGCAGTAGTATAATCAGTGCTCCAGACGTTAGTCTGTGACGTAATTACAACACAGCTTACATTTACCTGGTTCCACCGTAGAAGAAAAATGACTGGTGGGAACAGGTAACAGGGTGAGTTCCAAACGGCGGCGTTGGAGGCTACGCAAGGGAGGGCGTGCCCGAGCACGTACGTTGGGTGGAGTTTCTTGCCAAGAGAAGCTTCACATGTTCAATTCGACGGCCTCTCAAGTTGCAAGCGTGATGCTCAGTTTGGAACACAGAAAAGGTGTGGAGAACTTTGAAGGATAGTTTATAGCTAGTAGAGGTGTTAGGCAGGGTGATCCTATATCACCTGTTCTCTTTAACTTTGTGGCTGATGTTTTTACAAGAATGCTTATTAAAGCTGCAGACAGGCATCTTATTTCTGGGATGTTTAGATCTTTCTGCCCCACAGGTATTGTGAGCATGCAATATGCTGATGATACCTTACTATTTCTGAATAAGAGTCTTGATAATGCTAGGAATTTGAAATGGTTGTTGTCTTGTTTTGAGCAAATGTCAGGAATGCGCATAAACTTTCACAAATGTGATCTGGTGCCTATTAATATTAGTGTTGAGGAGTCGCAAGTGTATGCTCAATCTTTGAGTTGTAAACTTGGGTGCTTTCCTATTAAATATCTAGGAGCTCCTTTGCACTATAGAAGGTTGAGGAAAGAAGACCTGCAACCTGTTATAGACAAAATTATAAAAAAAGCTGGAGGTTGGAGAGGCAAACTATTGTCTTACAAAGCAAAGATAATTTTGATTAGGTCTGTGTTGGCCAGCATTCCTAATTATCTGATGAGTATAATTAAATTCCCTAAATGGGCTATTTCCCTAATCAACTCTCAAATGGCTCATTGCCTGTGGGATGATTATGAAGGGAACCATAAATATCATTTGGCCAATTGGGGGATGGTAGCCCAAAAGATAGAGTATGGAGGTTTGGGTATTCCTAATCTAGCTGAGATGAATTTATGTCTGTTAGCTTCTTGGATTAGAAGATACCAATTAGATGAGCACAAAATCTGGAAACAGATCATTGATCACAAGTATAGAACTGATGCTCCCAACATTTTTGCTTGCCCAGAGCAGGGCCTCTCCCCCTTTTGGAAGGGTGTGATGTGGGCTTCTAGGGCAGCAAAGATGGGATATCAGTGGAAGGTGGGTAATGGTAGGAATATTAAGTTCTGGGAAGATCACTGGTTTGGCCATTGTAGCCTGGCTATACTCTTCTGGGATCTTTATGTTTTGGTCAATGAGCAGAATATTAGCATTGCTGAGGTCTGGGATGGAGTTAATTTGAAATTAACCTTTAGAAGGTGTGTTGATCTCCAGTTAATGCAGAGATGGTATGACCTGAAGAGCATTGCTGAATCTATTCATTTTGATGGAACAGCTGATTCTCTCATTTGGAAGTTTGAGGCTAAGGGAGTATATTCTGTTAGTTCTCTCTATGCTATTGTTAATTTCAGAGGCATTATGCCTATCCATATTCGCTCTGTGTGGAAGTTGAAAATTCCACCTAGAGTGCATGTGTTTTTATGGTTATTGTTTTACAATAAATTGTTGACCAGAGATAATTTGCACAAGAGGCAGGAACTTCCTGACCTTAGCTGTGTCTTTTGCTCTGAGGAGGAAAATATTCCTCATTTATTTTTTGAATGTGTAGTAGCTAGGGAGCTGTGGAGACAAATCTCTGTAATTACTAAGATACCTGGGCAGGTTAATCTGCTGGCAATTGCTAGCCTATGGATCTGTGATAAAACACATGTTGTTTCTAATATTGTCCATGCTGCTGCACTATGGTCGCTATGGAAAAGTAGAAATGAAGTGTGTTTTAACAAAAGATCATGGTCATGTATGCAGGTGATCTATCTGAGGGTGGCTTACACTCTTGCGAGATGGAAACTGCTGTGTCCGGAAGGAAGCAAAAGAGAGCTCGAGGTGGCGATCCTGGCCTTGGAGTAGTTGGCTCGGCAACCTCCCCTGTTGACGTGGCCGGAACCTGGATGAGGAAAGTTGATGGCAAGATCCATCAGATCGTGGTGAAAAAGCTAGAGGCGACCTGGAGTGGGCCGTGGACGTATAATGAAGACACTGATGACTGGGAGGCTACGACGTCGTCTTTGGCAAAGAATCTGAACGCAAACTCGCTCGCACTGGAGGACGATGGGGAAGGAATGCTGCGAGTAGTGTAGTTTCGTCCTATGGTGCTGGTGATGTTGTTTGTGCCTGTCACTCCCGTTTAGAGTGAGCAAGGCTGGTGGTTGGGTGTTGAACCTTCGTTTGTGTGTGTTGCTCCTGTAGGAGTCGAACTTGGGTGTGTTGGTTTGCAGTGGGGTGGCTGTAAAAGACTTGCTGTGGTTTCTTTATTGGAACCGGGGGAAATCCCTTTTTATCTAAAAAAACTTTGAAGGATAGGATTTCTAATGTTCTATAGAAAGTTATCCTAGTGTAATGTTTGGAACATAGGAATAAAAATCCTAGTTTCCTTTGAATCTATGGGCTCTTTCATATGGATTTTGGACGAAAAATAAAATGAGGTCTCACGTCATTTTTTTCATCTCTTTGTCTCTAACTCTCTATGATTCGCGCTATGTACGTCCAATGGTCTGCCCTCAACCCTATTTTTTAAGGAAACATGGGCTTTATTGATCACAAAATCATAATGTCATTACAAATAATCTCACGGATGCAATCCGGAGTAACCACACGCCACACAGAACAAATTAAAGACTCGCTAAATTTTGCTAAACTATGAGCAGCAACATTGATCACCCGGCTCACAGGATAAAAGGAACAAGACCTGAAAGTTTTCACAAGGTTCTTAATATCCCGAGTCACACGTCCACATGATGAACGGTCTTTAGTATCAGACAGAACTCATTTCACCACCGAGAGACAATCAGAGTTGACTATGATCTTTGAAAAACCTTCGTCCTTGGCCAAGCTCATTGCTCTGCGCATTGCCAGCGTCTCGGCAATCTCTGGTGTGACAACTTCATCAATGCGTTCGCTGCAAGCAGTTAAATAGACTTCATTGTGGTCCGAATCACCACCCCAAAACCAATCTGTCGAGAGGAAGCAAAGATTACAACGTCAACATTTATCGAAACCGTGCCTACTTTGAAATTCATATGGAATTTTTGAACAAAGGAAACGCGTAGAAATTTTGGATAATAGGGTTCGTGTATGCAAAAAATATTCTTGGGTATTATTTGGAACAAAGAAATAGGAGTCCAAAATTTCTTTAAAATTCATATGAAATTGTTATCTCATAGAAATTTTGGTGGAAAAGTACCAATGGGTCTCACCTCAAGTTTTCATATCCTTGTCTCTACAATTCCTTGAAGTTTTCTTGTGGTTTTGTTTTCTATAGAAATTGAGGATATACATAACATCTCAATTTCTGCTGCGAGTTCCCGCTTTTCCAACAGGGTCTTAAAGTTTTCTTGTGGTTTTTCATATTCCCACATTTTAAGTTCCTATGTTCCAAAATGACCTATAATTTGGAATCATACACCAATTTCCTAGTGTGTACTTACCCTGTATATTCAATGGATTTTGATCAACATATGCACGTCGACTGTAGCGTAAAGTTTATAGGCACGCACTTTGTAAACCAAGCCTGACTCCTACTCCGCGCTAGCTAGATAGTTGGTAGACACACGCACGCATATTCAATTACCGTAATTCACGTATAGCTGTGTACGGTGAGGAGACGAGTAACTTGGTTGTGTTTAGTGACCAAGGATGTATTTTACTCTTTTTGGATGATCATGTTTTCATCTCTACGTGTCTACAATTCTTGTGATTTTTTCAGTGTGATATCTAAACGATATTTTAAAGTTTCTTGTGGTTTCCCTCCTATAAAAATTCAGCATACATAGATAGCATCACAATTTCTCCATTTTAAAATCAGGTATTTCAAACGGGGCCTCAAATTTCTCTTGGAGTTTTGGTTGATGCAGGAATTTGGCATACATGGTATTTCCTGTAATTTTTCCATTTCTACGTTTCAAGTTCATATGTTCCAAATTGGCCTGAAATGTGGAATCATACACTGATTTTCCTAGTAGACAAAATACCCTCGATATTCACTGGATTTTGATCGACATAGGCAGCTCGACAGCACAGAAAAGTCTATACGCACGCATTTTGTAAAGCAGCCGTACTCCTACTGCCCGCTAGCTAGATACTCTTCGTTTGCGTCGGTAGAGTGGCAGTGTACGTACGACAGCCGTAAAATTCGTCGGGGCAAATCCCAAGAGGCAAGCACATGACACGCACTCGGTCAGTTCACACTCACCGTCCTCAAAAGCCGAGCCCGCCAAGAGGAAAAGGTAGGCCCGGTCCGGACACCGCCACCAGTAGAATCTAGCCAATCCAGTTGCAATAAAGCGGGGGTCACCGTACCCTCCTCGTGAGCTACCCCACACGCAGCCAACCCAGCCCCACGAGAGAGAAAGCTCAGCTCAGCTCACCACCCCACTCCACACACCGCAGCAGAGCAGGCAGAGCTCCCATACTGTAGCCCCCCAGCTCACCATTAAAGAAACGAGCTAAGCCAAGTGGAGAGAGAAGTGAGAGCAGAGCGGAGCAGGGGAGCTAGGTACGCTAGCTGCTGAGCTAGCATGACGTCGGGTGCGGCCCGGGCGGTGGCCGAGGCGGCGGCGGGGGACGGCGGGCTGGGGCGGACGCCCACCTGGAAGGAGCGGGAGAACAACAAGCGGCGCGAGCGGCGCCGCCGGGCCATCGCCGCCAAGATCTTCACGGGCCTCCGGGCGCTGGGCAACTACAAGCTCCCCAAGCACTGCGACAACAACGAGGTGCTCAAGGAGCTCTGCCGCGAGGCCGGGTGGGTCGTCGAGGACGACGGCACCACCTACCGCAAGGTCAGAGCTCGGTTTCTTGGTCTCGACATCGATCGATCCCCTCTCTCTTCTTCCCGTACCCTCCATTTTCTGGATCTAGCTAGCTTCAGATCTGGGGCACGGAGCTGACCTGACCTCCGGTTGTTAATTCATGCGTCCAGGGATACAAGCCGCCGCCGTCGTCCGGGCCGTTCAGCGGGGTGTCGTCGGCGGGGATGAGCCCCTGCTCGTCCTCGCAGCTCCTCAGCGCGCCCTCCTCGTCGTTCCCGAGCCCGGTGCCGTCCTACCACGCGAGCCCGGCGTCGTCGAGCTTCCCGAGCCCCACCCGCCTCGACAGCCACAACCAGAGCTCCGCCTGCCTCCTCCCCTTCCTCCGCGGCCTCCCCAACCTGCCCGCGCTCCGTGTCTCCAGCAGCGCGCCGGTGACGCCGCCGCTCTCGTCGCCGACGGCGTCCCGGCCGCCCAAGATCCAGAAGCCGGACTGGGACGTGGACCCGTTCCGGCACCCGTTCTTCGCGCTCTCCGCGCCGGCCAGCCCCACCCGCGGCCGCAGGTACGAGCACCCGGACCCGATCCCGGAGTGCGACGAGTCGGACGTCTCCACGGTGGAATCGGGGCGCTGGATCAGCTTCCAGATGGCCACGACGGCGCCCACGTCCCCCGCGTACAACCTCGTCAACAACCGAGGCGGCACCTCCGGCTCCAACTCTATGGAGATCGATGGAATGGCGGCGGCGGGGGAGAGGGGCCGGAGCGGCCCGGAGTTCGAGTTCGACAAGGGGAGGGTCACGCCGTGGGAAGGGGAGAGGATCCACGAGGTCGCCGCCGAGGAGCTCGAGCTCACGCTTGGCGTCGGCTCGAAATGACGCGGCCATTGCCGAGCGCTGCACTGGCGCTGATGTCCGATCCTACAGGCCACGGAGGCCATGAGTACCCGTTGATCACGGTTCTTGTTCGATCAGTTGGGAATGCGTTTGTCTGTCATTGTCGCCGCGATTTGGCATTCGTTCATTCTAGGTTTAGGCGATGAACCTGTTGTTCGATTCCGAGAAAAGGGATCAGAAACACAATTGTTCATCTCAATCGACCGGCTGGTCATCGATTGTTTCATTATTCATTCGTGGATGTAGCTAGCTCTAGCTTGTGGTTAACTACTCATCTTTGTGTTCTAGTCATGCATGTGTACGCCCTCAAAATGTGTGTGAGCTCATGTGGGGAAAAGTTGAGTGGAGTGAAAAGGCCCGATGGAGTTGAGCTTTGTGGCATGATCTGAAGCTCTCGTCGACGCAGGCAGCTGGTAAACCAGTACAGCGAGCTCGCTAGCGAGTTCATCTCTTCCACTTTTGCTTTCTTTACAGTTTTACAGCGGGAGCATATGCGTCGACGCTGTCAGCATGAGCAAGCAGGTTCAGATTCTCCGCCAGCAGCATCGGCACGCGATGGCATGTCTGCTCCAAGCACGAGGGCTGTCCGATTGTGAAACCACTGTTCCACAGTACTCAGCATTCGCCGGAGAAGACATTGGAGAAACGAGGCGCATCTTCTTTAGTTTTTCAAAGAAATCTTCAGATGAATCCAAATTTCCAATTAATACTCTGTGTGCGTAGTAGTACGAAAAATGTGTTGCTTGGTGGCGGGGGCAGGGAGGTATCTCCATACAGTGCCATTGCACAGTCACACAATGAGCACGTTTGTCCGCTTTCTGAGGTCGACGGCGCACTCCAGTTCCTTGCCTGTCGCAGGCATTATTTTTAGATAACGTGTCCAGATCAATTTGCAAGTCGCTTCTTACCGGTACATGTACATTTGGGGAAAACAACTCACACAAGTTCGTGGTTACTAACGGGCATTCCTTTCCTTTGCTCTCTGCTATTGGCCCCTTCTCACGAGAGAAACGACGAGGGCCGGCGACACCTCCCCTATCTCTGTTGGCGAGGGTGATGGTCCATTCTCTTTCCGCTTACCACTTCGATAGCAGGAGTGCGAGGGACCCTGTTTCTTCATTCTGACTTTGTAATTAGGGTTAAGGTTTGTTTTTCATGGTGCGCTCTTGGGATGGTGGGAGCGACGCTCAGATAAATAAATCTGCCTCACGCCCACTATTAAATCGGCAATGTCCTTCATGGCAGCGTCTCGGAGTTGATGATATCGTGTGCTTGCCGGTCCTTCAGACCAAGGGAGTTAGGGTTCGTGGATGGTGTAGACGAGGCAGTGGTGGCAACTCTATCAGATGTGTATACTTCTTGCTCCGTCCTCGTTGTCGCTGCATTGTCTTTGGCGCCATGGTGGAGCATAGAATATTTTTTTCAGGAGTTTTTTGGTGGTTGCGTTCTGCAGTTGTGGCGGCATTGGCATGCGATTGAAGATGGCGACCTTGAAGCATGGAATGTGATCCGTGGCTAGCGAATATGGTGTGTTCTCTCACCTACGTTAATGTTAACCGGAGGTGGCATATCTGGGAAGGCACGGGGAGGATCCCTAGATCCCTGGTCGCAATGCCACATTGATATGTGCCTTGCTGCGCGCGGCAAGCCTAGTCATCGACTCAAGCTTGATGGCAATGGGCTTCCACGGTTTCTTCGAGGATGGATGTCTTTCTCTTCCTCTACCGGCGAGGCGCAGGTGGTTGGCGATGGATAACAGTGTCAATGTGTGCAGGTCTCTGCAGAGTTGTAACTTTTAAGCGTAGTTGTCGCCCCACGGTGTCTTTAGGGAGTAGTTTTCATAAGGATCTCTAGTCTTTTTACGTTGCTAATACACGTCTAATTTCAAAAAATCGTCTCCTCGCTTTTCCGCGCATGCGTGCCCCGGCGGTCCGCGCGCCGGTTTGGTAGACGGCGAGCTTGGACGCACGGGACCTGGTGGGCCCCCGGCCGCCGCGCATGCATGTGCGTTTGTCCGGCGATCCAACGCACGCCGCTATCGTCCACAGCTCGCCGAACGGCGATGCACGCACGTAGTACGCGTTTTCTGTTGGATTTTGGGCGAGCACCGACCGGCGGGTGGTCTCTAATAATTTTCCCACTCGTGCTCGTGCGTCGCGGCGGCGACCCGGACCCGCTCGTGATTGGTCGGTTGGAGCGGCTGTGCTGTGCGTACGTGACACGAATCACGGCCACGTACGTACGTTCCGCGCGGTATGTATGTCGTTTTCGGTCGTATTTTATACTCTGATCGGAAATAAGTATCGGCAAATTTGTACTCGCTCCGATCTATAATACTTTTCACTAATGTAGATATATTTAGATACATTTTAGTAGTAGATATATCTGTATTAGCGAAGAGTAATATAGGTCGAAGAGAGTACTAGTTTAGTACAAAATTTATACTAAATTACCGACACTTATTTTTGATTGGAGGGAGTATGTTCTTTTAAACAAAGGCGTATTGTATGGTTGTTGGTCTCACAAGTCACAACCAGTCACGATCACGCTCGATGAAGTCGTTACCACCTCACCATTGGCGTCCCGAGTGAGCTAACTGAGTGCCGTCACCTGTATTCGAGAAGCCTGTAGAAGCATGCTTAACGCTAACACGATTTCTGTTTACAAACCAAGATAACATACACCGTAATTTGAACGGAGCATAGCTGAAACAATCCAAATGTTGTGTATAGAATCGTCTAGAATGTTTTTAAAGTAAATAATTTCGTTTATATTGTGTAGACTTACGAGATACGCCACATAAAACGAGAAGATTCCACATATATTTATATCTCAAAGCACCCGAAATGGTCCGTTCTTGTCGGCTCCGATCCGCGAGAAAAAAGTTCTCGTGCTTAACCTAGGTGAAAGGTCCCGCCCATTACAGTTGCTAAATGTGATTGTCGTAGTTGCTACGCAGGTGAAACATGCGTGAGCATAGATCGATATTATCAAGAAAAAGGTACTCAAAACTAATTGTCAATAAGGATTTTTTTTTCTATAAAGAAGGATAGATTGTGCTACCAATACTCACAAGCCACAACAACCGAAGGTGTGGAATTATTGAACCACCAGGGCCTGGTTGGACCAATCCCATCGTGTATCTTCCTATTCCTCTTGTAAGAAATCTTGTAAAAATACTCTTGTGATTGGGAATATAGTTATGAGCATTAGGACTTTTTACATATTTATGATTTTTTTTCATTTATTATGAATTTAATCACTTGAACTCAAGTTTGACTAATTCAAACCTCCATTTTGAATTCAAATTCTTGAGTATGATTCTTATTTAATGCTAGTATAGAACCACTTATCTTATATATATATAAGTATTTATGAGTCAAAGACTCACTTATTTTCTTGTTTGAAATTTGAATCCCCAAATTTTGAGAATACACAAATGTCATGTGCAAATTGGAATCAAATCTTGTGATGACCTAACTCCATTCATCACTAGACATGAACTTCTCTCTCTTTGTCTTCTCAAAACAACTGCTTGAAATTTCCCCGTACGTGATTTGGATGCATGAGATGTAAAGATGCACAATTTCTATATCAACCCTTCCCGTGTCCTATTCTTTGGGCTATTACAAGCAGCAAGGATGATAAGAACAATGATGATGTAGTTAGTTTTTTGTTTTCTCAAATTCAACATGTGAGCATTTTATTTGAAAAATATAGGGCATGTTCGGATCTGAGCCAATATTGGCTTTACCAAAAAGTTGGCACACCTATGAACCCTGTTAGCTCTATGGTTGGCCACCAATATTTTGGCTAGCCCCAGCCTAGTACCTGTTACAGTGCATTTTTCTACCAACGCGTGGGCGAGTTGAGGGTGGCCGAATTGGTCGCCGATAAATTGGCAAGCCAAATATGGAAGGGCTTAGGAGGGCACAAACCAAACGAGCCCATAAAATTCTCATTTTTTTGAGACAAATTTTTTCTTCTCTAAATCAGCGGGTGATACGTCTCAAACGTATCTATAATTTTTGATGCTTCATGTTTGTTTTTACACCATTTGCCCAATGTTTCGTTACACTTCGTGTCACTTTTATGCGATTTCTGGAACTAACCTATTGACAAGATGCCACAGTGCCAGTTCCCTGTTTTTGGCTGTTTTTGTGTTTCAGAAGTGATACACAGGAAATATTCTCGGAATTGGACGAAACAAGTTCTTGAAGTCTTATTTTTCCCGGAAGCTTCCAGAGATCCGAAGAGGCGAAGGAGAGGGGCCACAGGCCGCCCTCACACTAGGCTCGCGCGGCCTGCCCCTGGCCCGCGCCACCTAGGTGTGAGGAGGCCCTGGCAGCCCCCTGACGCCGCTCCTTCGCCTATATAAAGCCTCGGGACGGAAAACCCTGAAAGAGTCGACGAAATTTCCAGAACAGTTCCGCAGCGCCGCCGCCGTCGAAGCCAAATTTCGGGGGACAGAAGTCTCTGTTCCGGCACCCTGCCGGGACGGGGAAGTGCCCCCGGAGCCATCTCCATCGACCTCCATCGCCGTCTCCGCCCTCTTCATCGACCTCACCGCCATCTCTATCAACCTTGTTGTCTCCTATGATGAGGAGGGAGTAGTTCATCCCCGGGGCTGAGGGCTCTACCGGTAGCTATGTGGTTCACCTCTCTCTCCCATGATGTGATCTTTATGTGATCGTGAGCTTTGTATCATGTTGAACAAGTAGATGTTATTATTCAGATATTATGTGTACTCTAGTGATGTTATTAAAGTAATCTATTCCTCCTGCCATGGTGTAACGGTGACAGTGCGTGCATCATGGTGGTACTTGGTCTAGGCTACGATTGTGATCTCTTATGGATTATGAGAATAATTATTACTATGATAGTATTGAAGTGATCTATTCCTCCTTTTATGGTGTAATGTTGACAGTGTGTGCACCGTGTTAGTACTTGGTCTAAGTTGCAATAATATCTATCTTGAGTTGTGATCTGATTTAGATATCTCTATAAGTGGTGTTTGTCAAGTACTTGATGAACTTTAAGGGGTGCTTCTGTAGCCACTACGCAATGATTAGTGTTATTCAATAGGAGAGTAATTCAGAGTACCATAGTGAAGAGAAGTTGTTTATTTGTTCAATCATGTTATATTTGTTGGGAGTGTGTCCACTAGTGAAAGTATGATCCCTAGGCCTTGTTTCCAAGCTTTGCACATCGTTTACTTGCTATTTTGTTACTCGTTTGCTTGCTGCCATTTTTATTCCAGATTGCATTTACTACTTATAATCATCTATACCACTTGTATTTCACTATCTCTTCGCCGAACTAGTGCGCCTATACATCTGACAAGTGTATTTGGTGTGTTGGGGACACAAGAGACTTTCTTTATCGTAATTGCAGGGTTGTTTGAGAGGGATAGCTTTGACCTCTTCCTCTCTGAGTTCGATAAACCTTGGGTGATCCACTTAAGGGAAACTTGCTGCTGTTCTACAAACCTCTGCACTTGGAGGCCTAACACTGTCTACAAGAACAGAAGCGTGTGTAGACATCAGCGGGTGAAGTTATCCTTCAATGCCCAAGATATCTATAGGTACATGGGCCATAAGCCTTATAACACATTAAGAAGTCCAATCCAATTCAACAATGTGGGGAAAACCTAACTCTTGCTCATTGCGGGAGCAAAAGCGCATCACCTGCGCGCGGATGTACATGGGTTGCCGCCTATTAAGCTCGATGGAAGGAAATAGGGATCTATTTTTTTGGTTTTGGCTTCCAGAATCTTCTGGTCGGTTGAAATGGTTCTATGGGTTTCTTTCGGTTTTTTCTTATGTTTTCCTTTTTTTGTTTTTTAAATGATTTTTGGGGTTCTTTCTTTTCTAATTTTATTTTTTAATTTTAAAAATTAGAACATTTTCTAAAACATGAAATTTTTTATTATAAATTTTTAAATTGGATTATAAAAAATTGGAACATTTAAAACAAATTTCAAATAGGAATAGTTCTTAAATTGGAATATTTTTAAATCAGGACATGTTTTAAAATCAAGAACATTTTTTAGTTGGAATAATTTTAAAATTAGAATATTTTTTATTTCAATGTTTTTAATCTATACATATTTAAAATGGGAACAATTTTTAAATTCAATTTTGAAAAAAGTTTGAACTTTTAAAAACATTAACTTGTTCTAGTCTATTTTTTTTAAAAAAAAACCTAGAGAAGCTTACCTGGGCTGGCCCAACCTAAACCTCCATGTGGGCGTGTATTTTTCCTGACATAGCACCTCCCGACGGGAGGTCCTGTACACCGCTTAAAGCGGCAATACGAGGACTCGCCGCACGCACGCGAGGCGTCGTAGGCCGGCCTGATACGTCTCAAACATATCTATAATTTTTGATGCTCCATGCTTGTTTTTACACCATTTGCCTTGTGTTTCGTTATACTTCGTGGCGTTTTTATGCGATTTCCGGAACTAACCTATTGACAAGATGCCACAGTGTCAGTTCCCTGTTTTCTGCTGTTTTTGTGTTTCGGAAAAGCTACACATGAAATATTCTCGGAATTGGACGAAACAAAAGCCAGAAGTCTTATTTTTCCCGGAAGCTTCCCGAAGACCGAAAGAGAGCCGGAGGGGGGCCAGAGGCCGCCCTCACACATAGGTGGCGCGGCCCAGGCCCTGGCCGCGCCACCCTGGTGTGAGGAGCCCCTGGCTGCCCCCTGATGACGCCCCTTCGCCTATAAGAAGCCTCGGGACGGAAAACCCTAAAGGAGTCGGCAATTTTCTAGAAACAGTTCCGTAGCTCCGCCGTCGACGAATTTCGGGGGACAGAAGTCTCTGTTCCGGCACCCTGCCGGGACGGGGAAGTGCCCCCGGAGCCATCTCCATCGGTCTCCATCGCCGTCTCCGCCGTCTCCATCGACCTCACCGCCATCTCCATCAACCTTGCTGTCTCCTATGATGAGGAGGGAGTAGTTCACCCCCGGGGCTGAGGGCTCTACCGGTAGCTATGTGGTTCACCTCTCTCTCCCATGATGTGATCTTTATGTGATCGTGAGCTTTGTATCATGTTGAACAAGTAGATGTTATTATTCAGATATTATGTGCACTCTAGTGATGTTATTAAAGTAATCTATTCCTCCTGCCATGGTGTAACGGTGACAGTGCGTGCATCGTGGTGGTACTTGGTCTAGGCTACGATTGTGATCTCTTATGGATTATGAGAATAATTATCGCTATGATAGTATTGAAGTGATCTATTCCTCCTTTCATGGTGTAATGTTGACAGTGTGTGCACCGTGTTAGTACTTGGTCTAAGTTGCAATAATATTTATCTTGAGTTGTGATTTGATTTGGATATCTCTATGAGTGGTGTTTGTCAAGTACTTGATGAACTTTAAGGGGTGCTTCCGTAGCCACTACGCAATGATTAGTGTTGTTCAATAGGAGAGTAATTCAGAGTACCATAGTGAAGAGAAGTTGTTTATTTGTTCAATTATGTTATATTTGTTGGGAGTGTGTCCACTAGTGAAAGTATGATCCCTAGGCCTTGTTTCCAAGCTTTGCACACCGTTTACTTGCTGTTTTGTTACATATTTGCTCGCAGCGATATTTATTTTAGATCACGTTTACTACTTATAATCATTTATACCACTTGTATTTCACTATCTCTTCGCCGAACTAGTGCACCTATACATCTGACAAGTGTATTGGGTGTGTTGGGGACACAAGAGACTTTCTGTATAGTAATTGCAGGGTTGCTTGAGAGGGATAGCTTTGACCTCTTCCTCCCTGAGTTCGATAAACCTTGGGTGATCCACTTAAGGGAAACTTGCTGCTGCTCTACAAACCTCTGCACTTGGAGGCCCAACACTGTCTACAAGAACAGAAGCGTGTGTAGACATCAAGCTCTTTTCTGGCGCCGTTGCCGGGGAGGTAAGGTAAAAGGTACTCGCATCCTCCTGTGTGAATACTCGGAGTTATTTCCTTTAGATTCTGCAATTACATCTTTTTGTTTCTTGTTTTTATTTTCACTAGTTAGGCTTAATGGAAAACAATGAGTTCTCTAGTCTTTTTCATGAGTTTAGATATGAAGTGTTTGAAGAGAAAATTGAAAAACCTTTGGAGCTTAATTTGCATGCTAATAGTGTTGTTAGTATGAATGCTTTGAACACCGTTGTTGCTAATGCTATAGAAAAGTCTAAGCTTGGGGAAGCTGGTTTTGTTAAGCATGATATTTTTAGTTCCCCAGCTTTAGTGGAGAAAGTTTGTTCTGATAATATTTTATCTTCCATATGTGATGTTCCTTCTTATGATGATATGTTTGAAGAATATGCATTGCGAAATAGTTGCTCTCTAGCTTGTGATGATACTAAACCTCTAGTTTATGATGGCTATGATGATGAGTATAATATTTTCAGTTCACCTACTATTGAGGATAAAATTAGTTATGATTACAATATGCCTCCTATTTATGATGATTATGGTGATGAGAATAATTATTCTGTTGAATCTGCTCCTACTACTATTGTTCCTGTGGTGAGTATTAATTCTTTTATGCATGTGGCTCATGATAAGAATGTTTTATGTGATAGTTATATTGTTAGTTCTATTCATGATGCTACTGAAAGTTATTATGAGAGAGGGAAACATGGTTTGATGGATCTCAACAATATTAAGTTTCCCCTCTTTATGTTGCAAATCTTGAAGTGGCACTTGTTTTATCTATCCATGCTTGCTACTATGTGCCTCGTTGATTTATTTTCTTACAAGATTCCTATGCATAGGAAGTGGTTTAGATTTAAATGTCTTTCACATTTGCTTTTTGATGCTCTCTATTGCTTTAAGTTCCTATATGGCGCCTTTGCCTCAAGCTCTTATATGGCGCCCACATGAGCATCTTTGCAAATTACTGCGCCTAGCTCAAAGGCGTTAAAGAAAAGCACTCTTGGGAGATAACCCATTGTTTTATTTTCAGTACTTTTTTTTTATTTGAGTCTTGGAAGTTATTACTACTGTAATGACCGCTCCTTATCCTTTTTATTTCATTGTTGTGCCAAGAGAAGCCTCTAATTTGAGTGAGGTAAGATTTGGGGATGTTGCTGTCCTGAAACTGTTTTCGGTGCTGCGCCGTAACAATTCGTATAAATTATCTGTATATCTTTTGGACCTGCGATTTCTTGTGCATATGCCCCAGGTTATATCCAAACTTTTATTAGGTGAACACTTTTTGATTTGAGCAACAGAAAACCCTCTAAAAATCGACCTTTGTCAGCTGTTCTGTTTTGACAGATTTCTGCCAATATTTGTGTTTGCCGCTTTATCGCTTTCTTTTTTAGTTCTTTTGACCACGGAACTTTTGGGAAAGTTTCTACAGTAGTATATACTTTATATGTGGTGGTTTTGGGTTAAAACCTGAAGCAAAAAGAGGTTGATTATATGTTATCTTACACTAATGTTGCTTATAGATTTGTGTTTAGTTTTGTATGAAGGAAGTTTTCAAGTGTAGGGATTGGAGAATGATGAGATGAGTTGAAGAATGGACAAAAGCTCAAGCTTGGGGATGCCCATGCATCACCCCAAGAAATATCCAAGAAGTTCAAGCTTCAAAGCTTGGGGATGCCCCCGAGGCACCCCTTCTTCATCGGCAAAAATCAGGTCACCTTTCAAGACACTATATTTTTATTGCTTCATGCACTATGTGTTTTTCTTGGAGCGTCAGTTGTTTTAGTTTTCATTATTAGTTTTGTTTTGTTTGCTGCAATAAATGGTTAGATCACATCATGCTTGTTTTGGAGAGAGACATACCTCGCTTTTCATTTGCCAAGAACACTCTAGTTTTCACTCTTATCGTTCAATGAGTGTTCTCTTTTTCTGTTACTGCGTTTAGCTTGCATTTTTTGCCTTGATTTGTGATCAGATCTTGTTATATCTTTTCATCAAGGTGTATTTTTGCCTCTGATCTTTATTGGTTTTCATCAAAAGAGGTGTCTTAAAAAATTTCAAATGGTGTTGGAAAAGAGAAAAAGCTTTATGCAAAAAAGTGGTACAAGAAGGAGCTTGTGTAGACTGCGGCTTAGGCTTTTTCATGTCATGCTTGATGTCTTTTTGATAGTATGCTTAGTGGTTTTGCTATAGCATGACTTGTCTCAAATAACTAAGATTGCTTAATGAGCCTTTGGAAAATCATGCGTTGTTTTTATCGTTTGGAAGCATTATTTTGGTTTTCTCCTTGATGCTTTATTTGGGTTGACTTGGCGCATGCTTACACCATGTTGACTACAAAAATAAGTCGCCTATAGCCTCTATGATCATTTAGTTTTTGACTTTTGATGTCATCTTATGCTTCTTTTAATGTCGCTTTGCATGATTATGGCCATTATTGCTCTCTTAGTTGGTCGCTCCCAGTCTTTTGCTAGCCCTCATTTTGTACTGAGTATGAGCTCTACTCGTGCATCCAACTCCCAAAAACCAAGTTTGCCATTGTGTCCACTATAAATTCCTATGCATGGTATTTGTAAGCCATTCCAAGTAAATTTTCATGTGCTACCTTTCAAAACTTTCAACTACTTCTCGTTTTGTGCCACTGTTTTTAGCTCATGGGGACGTAGTGGTCGGATTTGCTATCTTCCATATTGCTTATTCCAAAAAGAAAAAAAAAAGAAAAAAAGGCACTCCTCCATGGAATGTGAATGTTGGTGGGCACCCGATGAAATCGGTTAGCCATGGTTTGTGAAAGGAAAAAAGGTGGGGAGGAGTGCCAAGCTTTATAAAAGAGCACAAAAGTGCCAATCTCTCTCAAAAACTTGCTTCATTTTTGTATGGAAGATAGTAAGAACCCCATTGCCAGTCGTTGACAAAGACAACCACCTCTCAAAACCAATTTTTTATCTCTCTGTTTTACAAATGAAAAGCTCTAGCACATGTTTAATCACTGCTTCCCTCTGCGAAGGGCCTTTCTTTTACTTTTATGTTGAGTCTCCACCTTCTATCTTTATGCACCGTTAAGAGAGCATAGTTGTCATTCTGAGTATAATGTGTATTGTCCCAAAGTTTTCATTGATTGATTCATGATCATGGTTTCACTTGTTCTTAAATTACTTGTATCTAGTCACCCTCTTAAACTTGAAGGTGTCCTATGCATTTATGTTTTGCTACTCCATGAGGGACAAGCTGAAAACTATTTACTATGTTTTTCCTTATGATTTGAACACACGTTTGACTTTCATTGTTTCATTTTTATGATCTTTTGTTTGTGTTCATTTGCATGTTTACAACATGGTTGCTAAGTTCTTATTGTCAAGATTATATCTTTCATGCCCATGTTTTAAGTTCTTATGATCCCAGCTCACAATGCTTACATATATGATCAAGATTGTGTAGGTGCATGTCACCTCAAAAATTATTTCTTTTGTTATCACTTACCTACTCGAGGACGAGCAGGAGTTAAGCTTGGGGATGCTGATACGTCTCAAACGTATCTATAATTTTTGATGCTCCATGCTTATTTTTACACCATATGCCTTGTGTTTCGTTACACTTCGTGGCGTTTTTATGCGATTTCCGGAACTAACCTATTGACAAGATGCCACAGTGCTAGTTTCCTGTTTTCTGCTGTTTTTGTGTTTCAGAAAAGATACATAGGAAATATTCTCGGAATTGGACGAAACAAAAGCCAGAAGTCTTATTTTTCCTGGAAGCTTCCCGAAGACCGAAAGAGAGCCGGAGGGGGGCCAGAGGCCGCCCTCACACATAGGTGGCGCGGTCCAGGCCCTGGCCGCGCCACCCTGGTGTGAGGAGCCCCTGGCTGCCCCCTGACGACGCCCCTTCGCCTATAAGAAGCCTCGGGACGGAAAACCCTAAAGGAGTCGGCAATTTTCCAGAAACAGTTCCGTAGCTCCGCTGCCGCCGTCGACGAATTTCGGGGGACAGAAGTCTCTGTTCTGGCACCCTGCCGGGACGGGGAAGTGCCCCCAGAGCCATCTCCATCGGTCTCCATCACCGTCTCCGCCGTCTCCATCGACCTCATCGCCATCTCCATCAACCTTGTTGTCTCCTATGATGAGGAGGGAGTAGTTCACCCCCGGGGCTGAGGGCTCTACCGGTAGCTATGTGATTCACCTCTCTCTCCCATGATGTGATGTTTATGTGATCGTGAGCTTTGTATCATGTTGAACAAGTAGATGTTATTATTCAGATATTATGTGCACTCTAGTGATGTTATTAAAGTAATCTATTCCTCCTGCCATGGTGTAACGGTGACAGTGCGTGCATCGTGGTGGTACTTGGTCTAGGCTACGATTGTGATCTCTTATGGATTATGAGAATAATTATTGCTATGATAGTATTGAAGTGATCTATTCCTCCTTTCATGGTGTAATGTTGACAGTGTGTGCACCGTGTTAGTACTTGGTCTAAGTTGCAATAATATTTATCTTGAGTTGTGATTTGATTTGGATATCTCTATGAGTGGTGTTTGTCAAGTACTTGATGAACTTTAAGGGGTGCTTCCGTAGCCACTACGCAATGATTAGTGTTGTTCAATAGGAGAGTAATTCAGAGTACCATGGTGAAGAGAAGTTGTTTATTTGTTCAATTATGTTATATTTGTTGGGAGTGTGTCCACTAGTGAAAGTATGATCTCTAGGCCTTGTTTCCAAGCTTTGCACACCGTTTACTTGCTGTTTTGTTACATGTTTTCTTGCAGCGATATTTATATCAGATCACGTTTACTACTTATAATCATTTATACCACTTGTATTTCACTATCTTTTCGCCGAACTAGTGCACCTATACATCTGACAAGTGTATTGGGTGTGTTGGGGACACAAGAGACTTTCTGTATCGTAATTGCAGGGTTGCTTGAGAGGGATAGCTTTGACCTCTTCCTCCCTGAGTTCGATAAACCTTGGGTGATCCACTTAAGGGAAACCTGCTGCTGCTCTACAAACCTCTGCACTTGGAGGCCCAACACTGTCTACAAGAACAGAAGCGTGTGTAGACATCACGGCCCACCTGCACCTTCCTTATCTTCTTCCTCCTCCTGTCCCGACGCCCCCATCTCGTTCTTTTTCTTCTCGCCCTGCCCTCCGCCGCCGGTCCTCCGCCGCCCCAGCCATCCCTCGAATCTCCCCTCCTCCATCTCCAGAGCCGACGACCACCCTCACCCCTGAGTCCCCGCACCCTCAAACCCTAAGATTTTTGAGCTTGCTCCGCCGCCTCCACCGCGGCCAAGCCGCGGCGTCGGCGGCTTCGTGGCGCGCAGCATCCCCGGTGAGGGCAGTCCCTGCCTCCGTCTCCGACGTCCCGCACCCGCACTCTACCCCCGCCTCCATCGCCGGCGTCGCAAGGAAGACCACCCGCACCCCTGCTAACGGGCCGGCCCACCATGGCACGCACGCCTAGAATGGCTGTGCGGCGCGGGCAGGAACTCCCGCTATAAGCGGGGTATAGGATTCGCCCCTCCCGACAATGGTGCTGTGAAGAGTGAAAAAAAAAAAAACCGCTTGTTTTCCTCTAAAAAGAGTTCAAATCTTAAAAGAAAATTCGAGAACGTGTTTACATCTGAAAATGTAAGAAGAAACGAATTCAAACCTGACACAAATTTATCGCGTCTACATCTGATTAGTGCGGAGTGCGGACTCACACACGAAACCGTCGCGTTTTCGAATTCCACCTGCATCGAAAGGCGGCAAACCCGCCGTTGCGGAGTCGGACACGGAAACTGGGCAAGTGCAACCGCCTCGTCCCCCGTTCATATATAGCGACACAAATCTCGCAAAATCCCTACCACAGCACCTCTTGGAGACATCGAGACGAAAGCCCGGCCGGAACTCACCGCTTCACGCTTGTTCAGACTTCCAGAACATTAATTAGTTTATAAAAATTAATTAAAAACTGAGAGAAGGAAGATCATGGCCGCCGCTGCTGTGTTGTACCGTCTCTCCGACGACGTTGCCCGTACGAATCGCTGCCCGGTCGTCCCGCTTCCGCCGCCGTCCTCGTGCCCTACTCGTCTGCGCATCAACCCTTCCTGCGTCGCCAGGCCGGAGAGTACTGCCGCCGCCGCCGCCAGGGACGCGAAGCGACCGCTACGTTCGCCCGACGCCAAGCGCCGCCGACGCGAAGACGCGCGCGGCGTCGTCGTGTCCCCTAACACAACAGCGAGAGAGCACGACGACGAGTCACAAGAATCCAAGCGCCGACGACGCCGCGTTCCCCCACATGGCAGGAGTAAGAGGAAGAGGGAGAGCGTCGACGACGACGGCCAGAGGGGTTCGTGGACGTCCTCGCGCACTTCTTTCGGCAGGCCCAGACCGGAGACAGGCGTCGCCGCTCTCCGCCGCGAAGACGCCCGATTCACCGCTAAGATCAAGGAACGCGAGCGAGAGCAGGATACCACACGGCCATGGCCCATTCACACCCGAGCGCGGCCGGATGCCTGCGCCGCGCAAGCGCAACAGCATCAGCCCGTCGTGGCGGCTGTCGCGATGCCTCGTACTGTTTTTTCTGTCGACGGCCGGCCGCTGCAGGAGCAGGACTACACGACGGAGAGCTTCGAGGAGGCCGCACTGCGCAGGAGGGAGATCCAGAGGAAGAGGGAGGAGGCCCGACGGGAGATGGACAAGGTGGTGCAGACCGTCTTCTTCAACGACCCCTACATATCTCCCTTGGACGTGTTCAAGCCCTGATGAATGCTGGATGGTTTTTTCTCACAAAGATCAGAAGAGAGACGCCGCGCCTTAGTTAGGATCTTACTAGTTATTTGAACTTTGAAGTTACTTTTAGAGCGATCTAGTTTTTTTTTTTACTATGTAGTTGATCTCACTGACGCAAATATTCACGAACACACATACAACGACACGATGAGTTCCGAGAATGCGTTAGTGTTTTCAAAGATGCTTTGTCTATTTTGAAATAATGTAACACATTTTTATCTCAGTTCTAAAGATTAATGAACTATCATTCATCACTGTTTCAATGATTATGATAATCGTTAGAGTAATTTAATTACTTGCACATGATACTTGCATTAGGGAGCTTCTCACTCGCCGGGCTCATTCTTATCCCCTCCCCATCTCCACCCCCTACGGTACCTCAGAGAGAATTCGAGAGATCCGGGCCGACCCAAGGCCGCCCTCGCCGGCGATGCCGGTGGAGGAAGGCTGAGGGAAGGCGCCGGTGTTTTTGATGTGTATACTAGGTGTAGAGTAGGGCTTCGTCCTGGGTCTCTTGGCATCATGCTGTTTGGAGTTTGCCGGAGGTTCCATATCCGACGAAGGCTGCTGGTTCCCTTTCTTGCCATCCTGGTGGGGATGGAGGGGAGGGAGTCAACTCACTACTCCTTCAATAAGGCCAGTGGCGGCTTCGGGTTCTAGTGGCGGGAGCGTTGCTCTTCTTTGACCAACTGTGGTGGCATGGGAAGGAGATGCTCCGACCCGCCGTTGCCTCAACCTCTAGCCGCAGAGGGCTCCTCTCCGTCGGTATTTGCAAGCGATGCTGGCGGGCGGTCAAAGCAGGGTCCAGCGAGCTCCTCCGGTGGGAGATTGCCAGTGGCGCTGTTGAGGACGGTAGCTCCTTCAATAAGGGTATGTCTCGTTTCGGCTCCTGCTTCTGCAACCTTAGTTTCTTGCTACTCCTTCTGGCAGGACATGGCGGTGGGGGAAGGAGGATGCGGTTCTAATGCCCTATAGTCTTGTCCCGTGTTGCACTGAGCTTGAGGTTCATCGGCCGCTGCCTTTTCTTTATCTGGCCGACCATGGTGGCGAGAGGATAGGGAGAAGTCCTGCTATGATGATATCCCAAGCTTGGCGCCGCCTTGGAAGATCTGCCACAAAGAAGTGTGAATCGACGGTGGTCCTCTGCAGACCACCGCACTTTGACGCTCAAAGGCAGTATCGAAAAGCTCATCACTTGGAAGGATCAGTTGCATTATGAAGATTTTTGATCTATGCCTCCAGTCTATGGTTTTTTAATTCCTGGTTTGCAATGTCAGAGGTGGAATTCTATTCTTAGTGTGAGCTCATAGAGTCAAGCCAATAAAACAGCCACAAATTTGAAATATCAGTTTTGCTCACACACAATAGAAGAGATTGATGGACAACAAAGATCTTGGAGTTGCCTCTATAATTGCAAGTTTATCAAAAGAGGCAAGGTGCAGAATAGTTTCTTCATGATTTCAGCAAGCACAATGGTCTACTTGTCAGTTGTCAGATGGTTTAGTTGTAGAAGATGATGTCATTTCGTCGTTCGGGCTATGTCACCAGAGTTGGACGACAACAACTCTTTTGTTGATCCCCAAATTTAACGGTGGGGAACCCTTGAGATTGAGCTCGGTGATGGCCCCTCTAAATCTTTAGCTCAGTCCTTCTCAGCCTCGAGTGCATACGCCGAGTAGACCGTCGGGAGAGCCACCCACGGGGCATCAACTAGTACAGAGCATGAAGAAGGCCCTTAAAGATTGCAGATACAGCAATATCGAGTCCGTGTTGACGACGGATGAATGATCACTGTTTGGCTTCATAAGCAATCTTTGGTATTGGGCATGAGTGGCTATATTTTTCCGTTGAGCAAGGCCAACGGAGGCACAAGCACTCTACTTGAGTCAGCATGTCATGTATTTTAACATCCATGATATGGCAAATGTATTATTAGAACTGTAATAAAATGCATTTTCATATTATATTTATTCACTATTAAAAATGTTGATATTTTTGTATATATGCTTGGTCAATCTTTAAAATTTGTGATATTGACTAAATCTTAAATGCAGGGTACGGAGAGGGTAAACCAAAAATCATGTACGGATCTCACGTAGTACGTGGTTTGGACCGAGGTTTAAATAATTTTGGGAAACGCTCCTGTTCGGGCGACCGATCGCGCCTCGTGATCGGTCCCCTGGCTCGCTCGCTCCTGCTCACTGATACGTCTCAAACGTATCTATAATTTTTTATGCTCCATGCTTATTTTACACCATTTGCTTCATGTTTTGTTAACACTTCGTGGCGTTTTTATGCATTTTCCGGAACTAACCTATTAACAAGATTCCACAGTGCCAGTTCCCTGTTTTCTGCTATTTTTGTGTTTCAAAAAAGTTACACAGGAAATATTCTCGAAATTGGACGAAACAAAAGCCAAACCTCCTATTTTTACCGAAGCTTCGCGATGACCGAAGATGAGAAGGAGGGGGGCCAGGAGCCAGGCTCACCACAGGGGGCGCGGCCCAGCCCTTGGCCGTGCCGTCCCATGGTGAGGCCACCTGGCCCACCTCCTGACATCGCCCCTTCGCCTATAAGAAGCCTCCGACGCGAAAACCCTAAAACAATCGGCGTTTTTCCCAGAACAGTTCTGCAGTGCCGCCGTCGTCGAGGACAAATTTCGGGGGACAAAAGTCTCTGTTCCGGCACCCTGCCGGGACGGGGAAGTGCCCCCGGATCCATCTTCATTGGTCTCCATCGCCATCTCCGCCGTCTCTATCGACTTCACCGCCATCTCCATCGCCGTTGCTGCCTCCTATGATGAGGAGGGAGTAGTTCTTCCCCGGGGGCTAAGGGCTCTACCAGTAGCTATGTTGTTCACCTCTCTCTCCCATGATGTGATCTTTATGTGATCGTGAGCTTTGTATCTAGTTGAATTGGTAGATGCTATTATTCAGATATTTATGCTACTCCCGTGCTTTATTATTGTAATCTCCGTAGACACCTTGTATCGTAATGTGAAGGTGACTAGTGTGCGCATTATGTGTGTCTTTTTGGTTAATGTCTCAATAAATTGTTGGTGTTTGTTGAAACCATCCAGTGCGTTCACGGTGACAGTGTGGGACAATCTAGTTTGGATACATGCGAACTAGGAGTGCTTCGTAGCCCTATGCATGATTAGTGTTTGTTATCCATTGGAGAATAGTTTTGAGTTGCATATTGAAGTTAGTATCTATTGGTTCAATTATGTTATATTTATTGAGAGTGTGACCACTAGTGAAAGTATGATCCCTAGGCCTTCTTTCCAAGCATTGAATACCGTTTACATTCAGTTTTGTTACATGTTTGCTCGCAGCGATATTTATTTCAGATTACGTTTACTACTTATAATCATCACTACTACTTGTATTTCACTATCTCTTCGCCGAACTAGTGCACTTATACATCTGATAAGTGTATTGGGTGTGTTGGGGATAGAAGAGACTTTCTGTATCATAATTGCAGGGTTGCTTGAGAGGGATAGCTTTGACCTCCTCCTCCCTGAGTTCGATAAACCTTGGGTGATCCACTTAAGGGAAACTTGTTGCTGCTCTACAAACCTCTGCACTTGGAGGTCCAACATTGTCAACAAGAACATACGCGTGTGTAGACATCACTCGCCCCCGCTCGTGCTCGCTCGCTCCTGATCCCGCTCGCTCCCGCTCTCGCTCGCGCGCCTCGCGCGCTCTGCCGCATCCACCGCGCTGGCCCCCGCCGACCCTGTCCCGCGAGTCGTTGTTGGTTTTTCTCCCACGAGCCTCGGGCGCTCCACGGCGTCATCGCCCGGCGGGATCGTAACCGCGTGTCTTTCCTCTCCCCACCAGTGGGAATTGGTTCTTGGTGGTCTTCTCCAGCGCCGATGAGCTTCGGCGAGCCGGATTTGTAGTCAGTGCCGACGAATCGGTGAGATCTAGTCCGCCATGGACTAGCTTTTCCGTGCTTTTTAATCGATGTTGTATACCTTATTATTTTTTGTAACAAATGTGTAACTTTTTGTACCAAAAGCATATTCGAGATGTTATATTGCTTTTTACCTAAATCTGGTTCGTCATGGACATCTTTTCAAAATGTAACAAACACGTACTAATTTTGTTTAAAAACATAAATCAAAATGTTTAAATGGTGTGATACAGGTTCTGTGATACAAATGATGCAAATATACAATTATTGTTTGTTGTAATTGTTGGTGTTTTGTGTTGAAATAGTCTGCAATTTTTGTTGTCAATCAATTTTGGTAGGAAACAATGTTGTTAGTCACATTTTTGGATCTTGTTGTAACATGGTTTCTTTTTTTGTTAAAGTAGTTGGTTGTTTTTTTGTTGTAAATCAACATGCAGTAAAAAGTAGTATATTTTTTCAACAAATTTTGTAATATTCGCTTTTCCAATATATTGAGACACTTTGTTGTAATAGCATATTTTTGTTGTACGCGCGGGTTATAATTTATGTTGTAATGGGTATGATACAAATCTATCCGTGGAGTGGATAGAGTAAGGACCGCGGATTAGTTTTACAAAAAGTCAGGGGCTAAAATATAACCATTTAGCACAGATCTGCCCCTATAATAGGACTGTGGTTTTTTTTTCTAGAAAAACCGAGGGACTAAAATGCAAACTTGCATCGTGGCTTCTTGCGATCGCCGGATCGCGATCGGACGGCGCGGGCACGACCGATTTCCCCCGGGATCGGTTGCCCGACGCCTAGCGCGTCCCGATAATTTTTCTTAAAAGACGACAAAGAATTAGGAAATCCGTTTAGTTTCCCTTTCTAAGGTTTGATTATTTGTAATTTTAAGTTGCTAGATACTTAAATACAGTGTCAACAGTGTTGATTTGGGTTCAGATAACTAAGCATCACGATCCAGCTGACCATTCGCTTCCATTCCATCCTCATTAGCCGTTTATTGCATTGATGATCAGGATCGGGAGCCGAGGCGCGCGGAAGATGAATCTCTGAGTTCCATGGATTCACCATTAGCCGTTTTCATCGCTTCCAAGATCCACCACACTCCTCAAGTAGGAGTATAAATTGAGGTCACCTGCTTCAATCTATTTAATCAAACAGAGCACCAGGCACACTGGATACACGAAATCGGACGGACGACTCCCTGCCTGCGCGCATCTATTACTTTCCAAACTTGATCCATTACTTTCCAAACTCGAGCGATCGATCTCCAAATCCGTGGCGCGCAAGCTTCTTTCCCGCGCGCAGGTGGCAACCGCAGCGCTCCGTATCTCCGATTTCGGGACGGACACAAACAGGGAGAGCCGCGCTCCATATAACCAATTCACGGTGATCCGGCATTGTCCCACCTTCCGTCCAACATCCAGATCGAGCCCTTGAACCACCCAAACCCTAGCAGCTCAGGGAGAAGACGAGAGGAGAGAGCATGGCTTCTCAGGCGGCTCGCTGCTCTGATCTGCAGCCGCGCCGTTCCTCGTGCGCCGATCGCGTCTTGATGCAACCGGACGCCGCCAGGGACGGCAAGCGGCGCCGCCGCCACGGAAGTGACGACGACTCCCGCGCGAGCAAGAAGCAGGCGTTCCGGCGCGGCGCTTCTCCGGTCGCGCACCTTTCCTGCGCGAGGATCAGGCCGTTCGTGCACAAGTCGCGCCCGAAGGCGACGGAAGAGACTCGGGTCGTCCGCGACGGCGCTCCTCAAGACGCGATCACGAAGCAGAACACCGGCGACACCAGTTCCTGTAAGAAGATCCAGCCGGCATCGCGCCCCAAGAAAGAGACGCCTTCATCGACCCAAGTCAGCGCCGGCGCCGTCCGAGACGGAGTGATCGATAAGCAAAAGGCCGGCGAGAAGGTTTCGTGCACCAGGTTCAGGCCGGCGGAGGCAGCTCAAGCGTCGGGCGTCAAGGATAAGCTGAAGGTCGCCGGCGCCGGCGTCCTCCGCAACGACGCGCACGGCGTGATCAAGACGAAGCAGGATGCCAGCAGGAGCGTCCAGGCGACTGTCCCGAAGAGCGTCCCGCAGATCCCGGAAGCGGCGAACCATCCGGATTCTTTCGCTGCACAGGATGCGCTTCGCGCGGCCCTTGCCGTCGCTCACCAAGTTCGGCAAAGGCGGCAGAACGTCTACCGGCAACAGAGGGAGGAGGCTCGGCGAGAGCTGGACAAGGTGGTGAGGACGGTCTTCTTCAACGACCCCCACCTCACTCTCGAGAGCGTGCTGCTCAATTTCTGAGATTTTTTGTAACCCCTGCTCATTCATGTTATGACTGAATATTCCGAGCTAATAGCAGCTCTTAGTGATTAAATCGTTGGCATTTTGGTTGCCATTCAATGGCTTCATCAAGGATTCTGGTCATATGGCCAATCTTGTGTGAGGGTATGTAAGTTGTCAACATTATATATCAAAATGAAGTTGTCAATTTTGCATTTTTTTAAATTAGTGCACCCTGTCTTTGCTGAACTCAAATTCGATAATTTAATTCCGAAACAGAGGTGTAGTACTTGCCTTTTCTTTCGTCGAGATTGAGATTGGTTGGACATGTTGAAAAAGTGTTCTCATGCGCACCTAAAATCCTAAATCTTAGTGAGCAGAACAATCAATAGAACTTCAGCCGAGTTGCCAAGCACCGAATTCAAAACAAAACAATGTACGATAATCTAGGAAAACCTGGAAACGGCATGGTAGAAAAACATGTAAACTACAGCAGAACATAATCAAACATAGTGGGTTGTTTTAGAGCAACGATACCTGAAAATCTAAGTGTAACATAACCAGGGATGCACAATGTAACACCTGAACGGCACAATTTAAGAATACCATATTGAGTTTATCAATAGTTGTGAATTTTGCCTGTCTTGATTAGAACACACTGTTTTTGCTGAACTCAAATTTGATAATTCAATTCTAAAACAGGTGTCACACTCTTCTTTCTATTGTCGAGATTGACATTGGTTGGACATAACTCTCTTGATTGAAAGTTGTTCTCATGTGCACCTCAAACCCAAACTCCTAAGAGCATCTCCAGCTGTTGAAGGCCCCCAGGCCGAAATCCGGCGCTATTTAGCGCCGGATGGATGTAAATTTCGGCCTGGGGAGGCTCATGTTTCCAGCCGCGAGCCCATGACGTTTTTTGAATTCAAAGTAGAACTGGTCGAATTTTGACGAAATCAGACGAAATTAGACGAAAAATAGAGATATTTATATTATATAAGGCGAAAATAGAGTTATTTTACATAAAAAGGCCGAATTCGACATATATATGAATTCGGCCTAAACTAAACGCCGATTTACATGCCGAAACGGCTGTACATCTGCGTGGTGTAGTCGCCGCCGTCGTCGGAGGAGGAGTCGTCGTCCTGCGGCGGCGGCGCCTGGCGGCTGGAGCCCTGCCCAGCGTCGCCAAAGCGAGGCGGAGTTGGGCGGTACAACTCGTCGTCGTTGGACTCCCCCAGCTTGACGACGGGCGGCGCGCCGCGACGAGGAAGAGTCGCGCCTCGTCGCGGCGCGCCGCGACGCTGGGCGGCGGCGAGGTCCAGCAGCCGCCGCTGCTGCTCCCGCTCCTCCCGCTCCCACTCCCGCCGAGACCACTCCGGTGCCGCGTCGAGCGGCATGGTGTTCTCGGCGGGGACGACGTCGCGGAGGGAGCGCTGGATCGCCTCCTCCGTTGCCGCCTCCTCGGCGCGCCTCGCCTCCGCCTCGGCGAGCTCGGACACGGCCTTGTGCGCGGCGTCCTTCTTCGTCGCCTTGCGACGGCGCGGCGGCGACGCGGTGCACACCCCTCCCTCGCGGATGACGAGGGCGCAGCTGTTGCGGCGAGGCGCGCTCGCCGGCTCCCTCTTCACTGTCCTTGGCGTCGATGCCGAGGACAGTGAGCCGGATCTCGTGGCCTACCCGGACGACGCTGTCCCGGACGAGCCGGACGTCGCCATCCGGCATGGCATCCAGCTGCTCCCGCGGCGGCGGGAGAGCGTTGGCCGCTGCGCCGGCGGCATCTCGAGGACGGGGTCGTTCCCCTCCTCGATGTGCTAGAGGACAAACTCCAGCGTCCTCCCCGGCGCGCTCCACCATCGGCGGCGCCCGGCGGCGTTGTTGCGCGCCGGAGGAGGGGGCGGCCCGTCGTAGGCCGCCAGCTCCCGCTCGTATCGCCGGTGGAAGAAGCTCGTCCACACCTCCCGGTTGTCCGGGAAGAAGCGCGGATCGGCGCGCTGCTCGTCGCTCATGGTCTCGATGACCTCGTCGATAGCGGCGTCGAGCGCCGCTCCCGTCGGCGGCGGCGGGATGGGAATGCCGCCGGCGCTCAGGCCCCAACCTCCGGGCGCCCGAAAGTCCGGCGGCGCCATGTAGCCGGCGGCGTGGAGGAGGCGGCCCTCCCATTGGTGGAGGGAGCGGCGGCCGAAGCCGTTGTTCGCCGCGCCGTCGTCGTCGGAGTGGTTCACCATTGCTCGAGCTCGGATCGTCGGAGTGGGCGAGGTGCTCTGGTGGACTGGGGGAGATGGCTGGTGGCGAATGTGGCCGGCCAGACGCGGTAGGCCGCGTTATATAGCCGCGCTGGCATTAACGCGCCTCGCCGCGTGGCTGGCCGGCCAGCGGCGGCAGCCTTTACAGCGCGCGGAAGACGATGCGTGCGGGGAAGACGATGCGCGGAAGACGAGACGATGAGGACGACGACCGCCCACTCTCGCCGACAGGTCAGGGCCACACGACCCGCTGGAACGCGCGCGAATTTTCCCCGCCTTTTCGCGCCAGTTTGTTTCGTCCGGAGTCCCCGAGCGCGCCCCGGAAGGCCGGGGATGCCTGGGCTCGCCGGATGGATGAAGGCCCAGATCCGGGGGCGCGACTGGGCCGATTTACGCCGTCCGGATGAAAAAAACGCCTGCCGGGGGCCTCGTCGGGCGTGTGTGAGTGGAGATGCTCTAATAAGCGGTACAATCATTTGACTTCATCAAATTTATTTGGCAAAAAAAAAGACTTCATCAAATTTGGCCAGCACCTAATTCAGAACAAAACAATGAACGATATTGTAGGAAAACCTGGGAACGGCATGGTAGAACATGTAAACTGCAGCAGAACTCAGTCTAACATACTAGATTGCAGGTAATCAAAATATTCCAAGAAAATGAAAACATTCCAATAGTTCAATACAACTCATTGCATGGGAATAGCTATTGTATTTCTCGAAACTCTTTATGAAAATTTCTTTATATGATTGAGTTTTTGCAAAAAGTTGCAGAAATACAAAAAATCGAACGACTAGACAAGTGGAATTTTTCCAAAATTTCCAAAAAAAGTTCAAGTTTTCTAAAGAATGGCTAAAAGTTAATAAACGGTGAAAACATCCAAGGTTCAGTTTGATCCGCAAAAAACAGAGAGAATCATGACATGTGTGATGTGGCACCTGACCATTGGATCTGGCTTATCGGAAAATGTATCAAACTAAGTAATTCGTTAGATTTTGGATTATGGGAAACATTACATAAAAACTCTTGGATTTCAAACTTAGAAAAACGTTTTGAACTGCCCCCACGTCGCTCCTGCTAGGGCGACACGGGCGGTGACCCGAACCCTAGCCCCCTCCACCTCCCTCCCCCAACTACCACCCCCTCATTTTCATCAGAGCAGGTCAATGGGAAATCCTGTGGCTTTGAGAAGGGCGGCAGCTAGGCTTCGGCTCTCTATGCTCTGCGACGCGAATGAGGAGCTCATCCTAGTTGGGGTGGTTAAAGGCGACCACAGATGGCTTCAACTGACGGCGGGGGCGACGGCGATTGCAGATCAGCGGCGCCCTGGGACTATGTGAGGCGGTTTTATGGATGTGCTGGCCCAGTTCGGGCCGGATCGGGCCAGTTGGGCTTCAACAGCAGAATTGTTGGTGGCACGTCCAACCGGCGGCGTGCGGCCGAGAGGATGGAGGTGTCTTCTTCCTGGCACGACACCGCAGGGATGCCTGACCCGGGCAGGTCGGGCCTAGGTCGATCGGGTGCCTGCCCTATGGCCAGATTTGGCTGTGTTTGTCGTGCACAGCAGTTGCTCATGGCTACTACCATGCCCGCCCCTATGGCATGCACGTTGATGCATGTAAAATGCATCCGTGATTTTTATAGGTTATTATATCATATTATTTTATATTTAATAGTTTATTAAGGAGAGGGGCATGTTTTCCATTGAATCCAAGGATTTTCTAAACAATCCCCTTTCATGTGGTTTTAACATAGGGAAGCAGATTTGCTTGTTTTTTTGACTTTCAGGGACCTTTCAGACGTCAAACGGATCTAATCTTTTTGCCACATAATTTTATCAGGAAGTAGAAGACTGTGAGAAGAAGTCAACGGGAAATGCCACGAGGTGCAAAAAGGGCCCACCACATGGGCAGAGATGTTGGTCGCATGGTGGGACCCATCTTCTATCACGTGGGTGCAATCGATGCAATCTTTGTCTCTATGGAATCGTCTTGACCTAAAACATACTATATACACCCCCTATGATAATTTCATGATGGGGTGGCGGAGAAACATAAAATACGCAATATGTATCTACAGACTGTGAAGATAGGAGGAAAGATGTTGCCGGAGCCGCTCCTAGTTGCCCCTTCAACTCCATCGACACCATCTTCATCAACACCATGATGAAGAGGGAGTAGCTCATCCCCTGGACTATGGGATAGCGGAAGTAAATTGTATGAAACTCTCGCTTGTCATATGGGCTGCCTATCATAATTATGACCATATTTGTATTACCCCTATGGTAGCCCTTTTGTTTATGAGATGATTTATGAGTTGCAAAGATAGAAGATGTTTGTTTTCTATGTATGAGTAGTGATACGTCTCAAACGTATCTATAATTTTTGATGCTCCATGCTTGTTTTTACACCATTTGTCTATTGTTTCGTTACACTTTGTGGCACTTTTATGCATTTTTCGGAACTAACCTATTAACAAGTGCCACAGTGCCAGTTCCCTGTTTTCTACTGTTTTTGTGTTTCAGAAGTGATACACAGGAAATATTCTCGGAATTGGACAAAACCACATCCTGAAGTCTTATTTTACCCGGAAGCTTCCAGAGATCTGAAGAAGAGTCGGAGGGGGGCCACCAGGGCCCCACATGCATGGGTGGCGCGGCCAGGCCCCTGGCCGCGCCAGCCATGTGTGAGGGCGCCTGGTCCCACCTCTGACGACGCCCCTTCGCCTATATAAAGCATCGGGACGGAAAACCCTAAAGGAGTCGGCAAATTTCCAGAAAGAGTTCCGCAGTTCCGCCGCCGCCACCGACGAATTTCGGGGGACAGAAGTCTCTGTTCCGGAACCCTGCCGGGACGGGGAAGTGCCCTGATGACCCACAAGTATAGGGGGTGTATCGTAGTACTTTCGATAAATAAGAGTGTCGAACCCAACGAGGAGCAGAAGGTGTTGATGAGCAGTTTTGATCAAGGAATCACTGTAAATACTAGCAAACAGGTTTTCGGGAGTATTTGGTAATACGAGTAAATAAAGTGCGAGTAAATAAAAGATAGTAGTAACAATTGCAGCAAGTGGCCCAATCCTTTCTTCAGCAAAGGACAAGCCGGTTGTGTTCTTATAATAACCAAACGTTCTCGAGGACACACGGGAGTTTTCTGTCAAGAGCTTTCGCTTCATAGAGCCAATAGTATTCATTGGTTTGGTAAGTGTTATGGGGGTGAACCTGTGCTAGCGAACTACCCTTACTAGGATAAATACACACTTGTGATTATACCCCTTGCAAGCATCCGCAAATACAAGAAAGTAATTAAGATAAATCTAACCACAGCCTTAAACTCTAGGATCCTACGCTCCCTGGTGCAATAGTTTCCCAACGGAGGTTTAGGTTTCTGTCACTCCAGCAACCCCACAATCGGTAGCCAAATACACAATGCATCTCACTAGGCCCATAAATGGTGAAGTATCATGTAGTCGACGTTCACATGACACCACTAGTGAAATAGCACCACAACAATATCAAACCATTAAATATTTCTCAACAATAATTCACTACTAACATCTTGACTTCTCCCATGTCCTCAAGAACTAAACGAACTACTCACAAGACATCATATGGATCATGATCAGAGGTGAAATAATGGTAAATAACAATCTGAACATAAACCTTAATTCAACGGTTCCACTCAATAGCATCAACTACAAGAGTAATCAACACCGGGAAAGTTTCCCCTATGAATATGACAAGATCCAACTCAAGATGTTACAGCGGGACGGCGTGGTGATGGCGGAGATGAAGGTGCTGGTGATGGAGATGATGATGATGATGATCCCGATGAAGTCCAGTGCGATGGTGATGACGATGGCGACGATCTCCCCTCTCCGGGAAGGAATTTCCCCGGCAGATTTCTCCCTGCCGGAGAGCTTTCTCTCTCTGGTGTTCTCCGCCCCGCAGAGGCGGCTGTGTCTAACTCTGAACCCCCCCTGACTTAGGTTTTCGGGGACGATGATGTACGCGAAGGGGAGAAGCCAGAGGTGGGCCAGGGTGGCCTCACATGGGGCCCGCGCGGCCAGGGGGCTGGCCGCGCCACCCTGGCGTGTGGGGCCCCCCTCGCTCCTCTCAACTCCTCCTTCTGGCTTCGTGAGTCTTCTGGTAAAATATAATTTCTGGGTATTTTTCTGGAATTTTCCTGATCTTCAAAATATGGTCTCCTGATGGTCCTTTTTCCAGCAGAATCCTGACTCCGGCAGCAGCTCCTTCGATGATCATCAAACATGTGAAAGCAAAGGAAATAACATAAGTATCATGTCTAAATATGAAATATATCAATGAATAACAGTAAATTATGACACAAAATAGTGATGCAAATTGGACGTATCAACCCCCCCCAAGCTTAGACCTCGCTTGTCCCCAAGCGAAAACTAAACTCGGTAAACATGACCACAGGTTTATGGAGTGAAGTGTCGATAATCAAAATACGGACAAAAAGCATCACATTCACTAAGGCACAAATTATTATAGACAGCAACTTCCCTTTATAAGATATAGACTTGCAATAGGTAAAAGGGAATCACATGTAAAGATGCACAAAGTAAATTTTAATTAGCAATGGCAAACCTTAGTTCTTGGTCAAAGAACGATGAACAAGCTATTCTTTCTTTTAAACGGAGCCTTTTTGAAACAGAGCTGATATAGCAAAAGACTATATGCTCAACAAAGTAAACTTTTGCATTCATAGAAAGCTTTTAAAGATATATTCCTTCAGACAAAAGCATTATACAAAACAAGGAAAATAATAAACATGATTAAACGGATCAACATATGGATGAGTGAAACATAACAACTCAAATGCTTGCTTGAGACAGAGGGAAATAGGTTGACTCAACATAAAAGTAAAAGATAGGCCCTTCGCAGAGGGAAGCAGGGATTAAACATGTGCTAGAGCTTTTCATTTGTAAAACAGAGGTAAAAGTTATTTTGAGAGGTGGTTGCTTTTGTCAACGACTACAATGGAGTTCTTGATATCTTCCATACTAAACAAGTGAGAGCGGTTCCGAGATGTTTGATTAATTGGCACTTTGGTGCTCTTTTATAGCTTTGCACTCCTCCCCACCTTTTTCCTTTCTCAAACCATGGCTAACCGATTCCATCGGGTGCCGACCAACTTTCACATTCCATTGGAGGAGTGCCTTTTTCTTTCTTTTTCTTTTTAAGATTATAATGGTCTGACCAGCTCCCTTGCAAAATTAATGACGAGCAGATGAAGCTGCCTAGTCGAGGGGTACTTAATTTAGTATGGAAGATAACAAACCCATCCACTGCGTCCTCATGAGCTAAAAACAGTGGCACAAAATGAGAAGTGTTTGAAGGTTTTTGAAAGGTAGCACATGAAAATTTACTTGGAATGCCTTGAAGTACCATGCATAGGAATTTATAGTGGACTCTTTGGAAGTGACTTGGCTTTTGGGAATTGGATGCACGAGAAGTATTTCCTCTCAGTACAGGTTTTTGGCTAGCAAGGCTGGGTAGCAAGCATAAGAGTTGCATGAAACAAACAAACATACATATAATAAGAACAATCATGCAACCTCCCTTGAAAGTACAACGATTTTAACTTTAAGAATAACAATGCTTATAAGCCAAACATAAGGGAAAACTGAAGTGATGTAACCGCAAGCACTTCTTTATTCTTTTCTACTCAAACCTCAAGGTAAAGTTGCTACCGACCAAGCTAGGTTTGCCAAAACCAACTAAATCTACTCTTGCTTTCAACGTGATACCAATACCAATCAACAAGACTAGTCATATAAGAGAAATTGCAAACTAACATAAAGTGTGCGAAAAGTAAACGATAAAACTTCTCATTAATATTTCATTACCGAAACTCACACCAAGGGATACATAGATAACTAACTAAGGATGATACTTCCAACTGCAAACTATTCTATATGATAACTTCTCTATACATGATAAGACTCTACTTGAAAAGTAAATGAGCGAAAGGTAATGATGTGATACCGAGGCACTCCCCCAAGCTTGGGACAAGCCAAGGGGATGCCTATACCGATGACGAATTACTCCTTTGGTGGTGGCGGTGGGACTTCATCGTTGTCGTACTTCCAAGGCAGAGGTCCTCCATCAAAGAAGGATGTCTTGGTCTCCAAAATCCTGAAACTTGCAGCAGCACTCATTTGTTGAAATCTAGCTTCATACTCACAATTTTGGTTATGCACGTCGTAGAGTTGTGCTTGTAATTGGCTAGTAGTATCCTGGAGTGAGAGGACATCCTTCCAAAGCTCTGTAGTCTCTTTCTTGTACTTGGCCACAAGCTCTTGATTAATTCTATAGATAATGTCCACCTCGCATTCCGCCATCTTCTTGTATTTGAAAACTTCCTGTTCCAGTGCTTCCATCCTTGCTTCGAGACTCCCTTCTCCCTTGGGTCCTTGCACATCTTTAATTTGCAACTCCCCATCCTTGAGTGACAACTCCTTCAGATGCATCTTCAGTTCCCTCATATACGGATTGATGGAATCCGCAGGAAGGTTCTCTTTAGATGAACCAGACGAAGACATTTTAACTCTAAAGCCGAGGACAATCCCTGACAGAAACAGCTCGAAACAAAACACGACGAGAAAACGATATACAGACCTCGGGGACTCCGGGGGGTTAAATAGACAAAAATTATACATCGAAACGAAGTCACAGGAGGAAAACGGGACGGAAACATGTTCTGGGGTGTTCTCACACAGGGGTGGCGCGGCCAGGGGTGGGCCCGCGCCACCCGTGTGTGAGACACACACGGACTCTTTTTCCTGCCCTTTTTCATCTCGTGATTTTTCATATTTAGTAAAAACAGCAAAAATATTAAAAGAAGAACTTTTCGCGAAACTTTTCTGACTAGAACTGTTACCTATTCGAAAGCGAACTCTGCAGGTTCCTGCAGTTTGTCTTGGATGTAATCTTCCGGAGAAACTGTTTCAATAACATCAACATCTTCATTATAAGAATCTCCAGAAATATAATGCTTGAGTCTTTGCCCATTCACCACTTGTGTAGAATCATCTTTCAATGAAGCAATCTTAATAGCACCTGAGCGGTACACTTCCACAATAACATATGGTCCTTCCCATTTAGAAAGTAATTTTCCTGCAAAAAATCTGAGACGAGACCTATACAAAAGAACTTTCTCACCAACATGAAACTCTCTCTTAAGAATTCTCTTATCATGCCATTGCTTGACTTTCTCTTTGAAAAGTCTGGCATTCTCATACGCTTCGTTTCTCCACTCATCTAGAGAACTCAAATCTAACAACCTCTTCTTACCGGCTAGTTTAAAATCTCTATTAAGCTCTCTCACTGCCCAAAAAGCTTTGTGTTCTAATTCTAAGGGCAAGTGACACGCTTTTCCGTAAACCATCTTATAAGGAGACATACCCATGGGATTCTTATAAGCAGTTCTATAAGCCCATAAAGCGTCGTTTAACTTACTAGCCCAGTTTTTCCTAGATTTATTAACAGTCTTCTGCAGGATAGACTTGATCTCCCTATTTGAAAGCTCTACCTGCCCACTAGTTTGGGATGATAAGCAGAAGCAATTCTATGATTGACATCATACTTAGCGAGAGTCTTTCTAAAACTACCGTGAATAAAATGAGAACCTCCGTCAGTCATAAGATATCTAGGCACTCCGAACCTAGGAAAAATAACATCCTTAAGCATTTTTAACGAAGTCTCACCATCGGCACTCTTTGTAGGTATGGCTTCTACCCATTTAGTAACATAATCAACAGCAACAAGTATATGGGTATAGCCTTTTGAAGGAGGAAAAGGACCCATAAAGTCAAATCCCCAACAATCAAATGGTTCAATAACAAGAGTGTAATTCATAGGCATTTCATTGCGTCTAGAAATATTTCCAACTCTTTGACATTCATCACAAGATAAAACATACCTTCTGGCATCCTTAAAGAGGGTTGGCCAATAAAAACCTGATTGTAGAACCTTCTGCGCGGTTCTATCTCCAGCATGATGCCCTCCATAAGCACTGCTATGGCATTTTCTTAATATCTCTTGTTGCTCATATTCCGGTACGCATCTTCTCATGATACCATCAACTCCTTCTTTATATAAGTGTGGGTCATCCCAAAAATAATGCCTCAAATCATAGAAGAATTTTCTTCTTTGCTGAGCTGTAAAGGTCGGAGGCAAATACTTGGAAACAATAAAGTTAGCATAATCAGCATACCAAGGAAGGTCTCGTGAAGTTACATTAATTGCAGCCAACTGTTCATTTGGAAAACTATCATTAACAGGAATAGGATCAAAAGAAATATTTTCCAATCTGGACAAGTTGTCAGCCACAGGATTTTCAGCACCTTTCCTATCTACGATATGCAAATCAAACTCTTGTAAAAGCAACACCCATCTAATAAGCCTAGGCTTAGCATCCTTCTTAGTCATAAGATATCTAATAGCAGCGTGATCAGTATGAATAGTAACTTTAGAATCAACAATGTAAGATCTAAACTTATCACAAGCAAAAACAACAGCAAGAAACTCTTTCTCAGTAGTAGCATAATTCTTCTGAGCAGCATCAAGAGTCTTACTAGCATAATGAATAACATTCAACTTATTATCTATGCGCTGTCCAAGAACAGCACCAACAGCAAAATCACTAGCATCACACATAATTTCAAAAGGTAAATTCCAATCAGGTGGTTGAACAATAGGAGCAGTAGTTAAAGCCTTCTTAAGAGTTTCAAAAGCTTCCTTACAATCATCATCAAAGACAAATGGTACATCCTTTTGAAGAAGATTGGTAAGAGGCTTTGAAATCTTAGAGAAATCCTTAATAAACCTCCTATAGAAACCAGCATGACCAAGAATACTACGAATACCTTTAACATCTCTTGGACATGGCATTTTCTCAATTGCCTCCACTTTTGCTCTGTCAACTTCAATACCTCTTTCGGAAATTTTATGTCCAAGGACAATTCCTTCATTTACCATAAAGTGGCATTTCTCCCAATTAAGAACAAGGTTAGTTTCTTCGCACCTCTGCAAAACTTTATCAAGGTTGTGCAAACAATTATCAAAAGAAATTCCATAGACGGAGAAATCGTCCATGAAGACCTCCACAATTTCTTCAGAAAAACCATGAAAAATAGCAGACATGCATCTTTGAAAAGTAGCAGGAGCATTGCATAAACCAAACGGCATACGTCTATAAGCATAAGTTCCATAAGGACAAGTAAAAGTGGTTTTCTCTTGATCATCCTTTTTAACAGCAATTTGAGAAAAACCAGAATAACCATCAAGGAAACAAAAATGAGTCTTCTTAGACAACCTTTCTAGCATTTGATCTATAAACGGTAAAGGGTAATGATCTTTCTTAGTAACTTTGTTTACCTTCCTATAATCAATGCACATTCTATAACCAACAACTACCCTTTGAGGAATAAGCTCGTTATTCTCATTAGGTAAAACAGTCATACCTCCTTTCTTAGGAACACAATGAACATGACTAACCCATCTACTATCAGCAATAGGATAAATAATACCAGCATCAAGGAGCTTTAATACCTCATTTCTTACCACATCCTTCATCTTGGGAATTAGGCGGCGTTGATGCTCTACAACTGGCTTCGCATCTTTCTCCATATTAATGGCATACTGACATAAAGTGGGAGAAATCCCTTTTAAATCATCAAGAGTATATCCCATAGCTCCTCGGTGTTTCCTCAAAATCTCCAATAATCTTTCTTCTTCCTTTCCTGAAAGTTTAGAACTAATAATAACAGGATATATTTTCTTATCATCAATATAAGCATATTTGAGGTCATCAGGCAAAGGCTTTAATTCAAACACAGGATCTTCTTTAGGCGGCAAAGTGGTACCAAGATCCTCCACAGGTAGATTATGATTGAGTAATGGTGGTTGACGAAGGAGAATATCGTCAATCTCTTCTCTTTCCTTGCTAAAAACATCACTTTCGTGATCTTCCATGAATTGCTGCAAGGCATTATTAGGAGCAAGAGCAATAGAAGCAAGCTGCTCAACTCGAAAATTTTCATTAGGCGTGTCGTTTTCATAAGAAGTCTTAGCAAACTTGGAAAAATTAAACTCATAAGACTCTCCATTAAACTTAGTAAAAAAATTCTCCTTCTTACAATCTATCACGGCGCCACAAGTGTTCAAAAAGGGTCTACCAAAAATAATAGGACAAGTTTTACTAGCCTCCTTACCAAGTACTAGAAAATCAGTTGGGTATTTAGTCTTACCGCAAAGAACTTCCACATCTCGGACAATACCAAGAGGCCAAACTGTCTCTCTGTTAGCAAGCTGAACAACCGCATCAATATCTTCAAGTTCGCAAGCGCCAATCTCGTGCATGATTTCTTTGTAAAGCTCTAAGGGAATAGCACTTGCACTAGCACCAATGTCACATAAACCATAATAGCAATGATCTCCAATCCTGACAGAAATAACAGGAACACTTGCTTTCCTGTGCTTTTTAGGATGTGAAAGAATGTTAGAAGCATCTTCACAAAAAAGAATATATTCATCCCCTACATCTTTAGTAACAAGATCCTTCAATATAGCTACAGGAGACTTAATAGTAATTTGCTCATCAGGTTCTGCAGCTTTCTTAGTACTTTTATTAGACACACTTACCAAAGTAGAATACTTTTTTACCTTAGCAGGGAAAGGTGTCTTCTCAAAATAAGGTTCAGGCACAATGCTATCAACAGTACAAACTTCAGTAGCTGCAGCAGGAATATGACTAATAGAATCTTTGTAAGGCGCATGATATTTGTTCCAATCTTTCTTTGGAACATCAATATAAGAGGCAAAGGCCTTAAGACAATTAGCAAGTATTTGGGAATCAAGACCATAAGCAGCGCTAACACTATGAAAGTCATTGGTTCCCATAAAAGATTTAATGCATTCATAATCATAGTTTATACCTGACTTCCTACCTTTGTCATTTTCCCAACCTTCAGCATTCTCTTGTATACGGTCAAGAAGTTTCCACTTAGCATCTTCTTTCATATGAGTAAATGATCCAAAACAAGAAGCATCCAAATAATCCTTATCAGGAAGAGTAAGCCGCGCATAAAAATTATTAATGACAATATTATTGGGGAGCTCATGAATGGGGCATTTGAGCATTAGTAACTTCAATCTCCCCCACGCTTGGGCAATACTCTCTCCATCATGAGGCCAAAAATTATATATCCGGTTACGGTCTTTATGAATTTCACTTGGAGGATAAAACTTGGAATAAAAGAGAGGCACAATATCCTCCCATGCCATAGATGGACCATCCTGGAGTAGTCGATACCACTCCTCAGCTCTGCCTTTCAATGATAATGAGAATAATTTCTTCTTGACCTGGCTTGGTGAAATACCTGCACATCTGAACAACTCGCATAATTCATGTATAAATAATAAGTGATCCCCTGGATGGACAGTTCCATCTCCTGAATAGCAGTTATCCATAATACGCCCAACAATTTTCATAGGTATTTTAAAAGGAATAATTTCAGCAGGCGGTGGCGGTGGTGATTCCTTCGCATGTGCAGCAGCAGCAGTAGTAGTAGTAGAAGTGTTTCCAAATAGGAAACCAAATGGAGAGTTCTCCATAGAAGAGTAAAATAAAAGACAAAAAATAAAAATAATACTCACAGTGACGGTTACCTTTACTAATTCCACTCTTCAATAGCGCTACACTCCCCGGCAATGGCGCCAGAAAATAGTCTTGATGACCCACAAGTATAGGGGGTGTATCGTAGTACTTTCGATAAATAAGAGTGTCGAACCCAACGAGGAGCAGAAGGTGTTGATGAGCAGTTTTGATCAAGGAATCACTGTAAATACTAGCAAACAGGTTTTCGGGAGTATTTGGTAATACGAGTAAATAAAGTGCGAGTAAATAAAAGACAGTAGTAACAATTGCAGCAAGTGGCCCAATCCTTTCTTCAGCAAAGGACAAGCCGGTTGTGTTCTTATAATAACCAAACGTTCTCGAGGACACACGGGAGTTTTCTGTCAAGAGCTTTCGCTTCATAGAGCCAATAGTATTCATTGGTTTGGTAAGTGTTATGGGGGTGAACTTGTGCTAGTGCACTACCCTTACTAGGATAAATACACACTTGTGATTATACCCCTTGCAAGCATCCGCAAATACAAGAAAGTAATTAAGATAAATCTAACCACAGCCTTAAACTCTAGGATCCTACGCTCCCTGGTGCAATGGTTTCCCAACGGAGGTTTAGGTTTCTGTCACTCCAGCAACCCCACAATCGGTAGCCAAATACACAATGCATCTCACTAGGCCCATAAATGGTGAAGTATCATGTAGTCGACGTTCACATGACACCACTAGTGAAATAGCACCACAACAATATCAAACCATTAAATATTTCTCAACAATAATTCACTACTAACATCTTGACTTCTCCCATGTCCTCAAGAACTAAACGAACTACTCACAAGACATCATATGGATCATGATCAGAGGTGAAATAATGGTAAATAACAATCTGAACATAAACCTTAATTCAACGGTTCCACTCAATAGCATCAACTACAAGAGTAATCAACACCGGGAAAGTTTCCCCTATGAATATGACAAGATCCAACTCAAGATGTTATAGCGGGACGGCGTGGTGATGGCGGAGATGAAGGTGCTGGTGATGGAGATGATGATGATGATCCCGATGAAGTCCAGTGCGATGGTGATGACGATGGCGACGATCTCCCCTCTCCGGGAAGGAATTTCTCCGGCAGATTTCTCCCTGCCGGAGAGCTTTCTCTCTCTGGTGTTCTCCGCCCCGCAGAGGCGGCTGTGTCTAACTCTGAACCCCCCCTGACTTAGGTTTTCGGGGACGATGATGCACGCGAAGGGGAGAGGCTAGAGGTGGGCCAGGGTGGCCTCACGTGGGGCCCGCGCGGCCAGGGTGCTGGCCGCGCCACCCTGGCGTGTGGGGCCCCCTGGCTCCTCTCAACTCCTCCTTCTGGCTTCGTGAGTCTTCTGGTAAAATATAATTTTTGGGTATTTTTCTGGAATTTTCCTGATCTTCAAAATATGGTCTCCTGATGGTCCTTTTTCCAGCAGAATCCTGACTCCGGCAGCAGCTCCTCCGATGATCATCAAACATGTGAAAGCAAAGGAAATAACATAAGTATCATGTCTAAATATGAAATATATCAATGAATAACAGTAAATTATGACACAAAATAGTGATGCAAATTGGACGTATCATGCCCCAGAGCCATCTCCATCGGTCTCCATCGCCATCTCCGTCGTCTCCATTGACCTCACCGCCATCTCCATCAACCTTGTTGTCTCCTATGATGAGGAGGGAGTAGTTCATCCCCGGGGCTGAGGGCTCTACCGGTAGCTATGTGGTTCACCTCTCTCTCCCATGATGTGATCTTTATGTGATCGTGAGCTTTGTATCATGTTGAACAAGTAGATGTTATTATTCAGATATTATGCTACTCCTATGCTTAATTATTATAGTGTACTCTAGTGGTGTTATTAAAGTAATCTATTCCTCCTGCCATGGTGTAACGGTGACAGTGCGTGCATCGTGGTGGTACTTGGTTTAGGCTATGATCGTGATCTCTTGTGGATTATGAGAGTAATTATTGCTATGATAGTATTGAAGTGATTTATTCCTCCTTTCATGGTGTAATGTTGACAGTGTGTGCACCGTGTTAGTACTTGGTCTAAGTTGCAATAATATCTATCTTGAGTTGTGATCTGATTTGGATATCTCTATGAGTGGTGTTTGTCAAGTACTTGATGAACTTTAAGGGGTGCTTCTGTAGCCACTATGCAATGATTAGTGTTGTTCAATAGGAGAGTAATTCAGAGTACCATAGTGAAGAGAAGTTATTTATTTGTTCAATCACATTATATTGTTGGGAGTGTGTCCACTAGTGAAAGTATGATCCCTAGGCCTTGTTTCCAAGCATTGCACACCGTTTACTTGCTGTTTTGTTACTTGTTTGCTCGCAGCGATATTTATTTCACATCACGTTTGCTACTTATAATCATCACTACTACTTGTATTTCACTATCTCTTCGCCAAACTAGTGCACCTATACATCTGACAAGTGTATTGGGTGTGTTGGGGACACAAGAGACTTTCTGTATCGTAATTGCAGGGTTGCTTGAGAGGGATAGCTTTGACCTCTAACCTCCCTGAGTTCGATAAACCTTGGGTGATCCACTTAAGGGAAACTTGCTGCTGTTCTACAAACCTCTGCACTTGGAGGCCCAACAAGTGTCTACAAGAATAGAAGTGCATAGACATCAAGCTCTTTTCTGGCGCCGTTGCCGGGGAGGTAAGGTAAAAGGTACTCGCATCCTCCTGTGTGAGTGCTCGGAGTTATTTCCTTTAGATTCTGCAATTACATCTTTTTGTTTCTTGTTTTTATTTTCACTAGTTAGGCTTAATGGAAAATAAAGAGTTCTCTAGTCTTTTTCCTGAGTTTAGATATGAAGTGTTTGAAGAGAAAGTTGAAAAACCTTTGGAGCTTAATTTGCATGCTAATAGTGTTGTTAGTATGAATGTTTCGAACATTGTTATTACTAATGCTATAGAAAAGTCTAAGCTTGGGGAAGCTGGTTTTGTTAAGCATGATATTTTTAGTTCCCCAGCTTTAGTGGAGGAAATTTGCTCTGATGATATTTTATCTCCCCTATGTGATGTTTCTTCTTATGATGATATGTTTGAAGAATATGCTTTGCGAAATAGCTGTTCTTTAGCTTGTGATGATACTAAACTTCTAGTTTATGATGGCTATGATGATGAGTATAATATTTTCAGTTCACCTACTATTGAGGATAAAATTAGTTATGATTACAATATGCCTCCTATTTTTGATGATTATGGTGATGAGAATAATTATTCGGTTGAATCTGCTCCTACTACTATTGTTCCTGTGGTGAGTATTAATTCTTTTATGCATGTGGCTCATGATAGGGATGTTTTATGTGATAGTTATATTGTTAGTTCTATTCATGATGCTACTGAAAGTTATTATGAGAGAGGAAAACATGGTTTGATGGATCTCAACAATATTAAGTTTCCCCTCTTTATGTTGCAAATCTTGAAGTGGCACTTGTTTTATCTATCCATGCTTGCTACTACGTGCCTCGTTGATTTATTTTCTTACAAGATTCCTATGTATAGGAAGTGGTTCAGATATAAATGTCTTTCACACTTGCTTTTTGATGCTCTCTATTGCTTTAAGTTCCTATATGGCGCATTTGCCTCAAGCTCTCATATGGCGCTCACATGAGCATCTTTGCAAATTACTGCGCCTAGCTCAAAGGCGTTAAAGAAAAGCACTCTTGGGAGATAACCCAATGTTTTATTTTCAGTACTTTTTCTTTTATTTGAGTCTTGGAAGTCATTACTACTGTAATGACCTCTCCTTATCTTTTTTATTTCGTTGTTGTGCCAAGAGAAGCCTCTAATTTGAGTGAGGTAAAATTTGGGGATGTTGCTGTCCTAAAACAGTTTTCGGTGCTGCACCGTAAAAATTCGTGAAAATTCTCTGTATATCTTTTGGACCTGCGATTTCTTGTGCATATGCCCCAGGTTATATCCAAACTTTCATTAGTTGAACACTTTTTTATTTGAGCAACACAAAACCCTCTAAAAATTCGACCTTTGTCAGCTGTTCTGTTTTGACAGATTTCTGCCAATATTTGTGTTTGCCGCTTTATCGCTTTCTTTTTGGGTTCTTTTGATCATGGAACTTTTGGAGAAGTTGCTACAGTAGTATTTGCTATATATGTGGTGGTTTTGAGTTGAAACCTGAAGCAAAAAGAGGTTGATTATATGTTATGCTTACACTAATGTTGCTAATAGATTTGTGTTTAGTTTTGTATTATCACAGTCATAGACATTAATAGGCTATTAACTTGGCCAGACTTGAAGGAGCAAGATCAAGAAGGAAGGACTCAGTGACGACTATGCGAATTAGGCTCGTTTCCTACTGTCTGCTTTGCCTGTGCGGTTGAAGCTTGACAATATGGACCCAAAGTGTTATTCCGCTGCATATTGATGTAATGTAAGGTTTGGTCTGTGCGACCACCTATGTAATCCCCTTTATTTACTATTAATGTCTATGACTGTGATATCAACTACGTTATGTAAATCACAACATTGATTCTGGGATTGTGATGGATTACATAACGGGCACTTCGAATTTGTTATCAAATTTGAGGTCGTCACATGTATGAAGGAAGTTTTCAAGTGTAGGGATTGGAGAATGATGAGATGAGTTGAAGAATGGACAAAAGCTCAAGCTTGGGGATGCCCATGCACCCCAAGAAATATCCAAGAAGTACAAGCATCAAAGCTTGGGGATGCCCCCGAGGCACCCCTTCTTCATCGGCAAAAATCAGGTCACCTTTCAAGACACTATATTTTTATTGCTTCATGCACTATGTGTTTCTCTTGGAGCGTCAGTTCTTTTAGTTTTCTTAGTTAGATTTGTTTTGTTTCCTGTAATAAATGGTTAGATCACATCATGTTTCTTTTGGAGGAGATGAACTCGCTTTTCATTTGCCAAGAACGCTCTAGTTTTCACTCTTATCAAAAACCGAGTGTTCTTTTTTTTCTGCTACTGCTTTTGGTTTTCGTTTTCGCCTTGATTTGCGTTTAGATCTTCTTATATTTATTCATCAAGGTGTATTTTTGCCTTTGATCTTTATTGGTTTTCATCAAAAGAGGTGTTTATAAAAAGTTCAAATGGTGTTGGAAAAGAGAAAAAGCTTTATGCAAAAAAGTGGTACAAGAAGGAGCTTGTGTAGACTGCGGCTTAGGCTTTTGCATGTTATGCTTGATGTATTTTTGATAGTATGCTTAGTGGTTTTGCTGTAGCATGACTTGTCTCAAATAACTGAGATTGCTTAATGAGCCTTTGAAAAAAATCATGCGTTGTTTTTATTATATGGAAGCATTTATTTGGTTTTCTCCTTTGATGCTTTATTTGGGTTGACTTGGCACATGCTTACACCATGTTGACTACAAAATAAGTCGCCCATAGCCTCTATGATCATTTAGTTTTTGACTTTTGATGCCATCTTATGCTTCTTTTAATGTCACTTTGTCGCTTTGCATGATTATGGCCATTATTGCTCTCTTAGTTGGTCGCTCCCAGTCTTTTGCTAGCCCTCATTTTGTACTGAGTATGAGCTCTACTCGTGCATCCAACTCCTAAAAACCAAGTTTGCCATTGTGTCCACTATAAACTCCTATGCATGGTATTTGTAAGCCATTCTAAAGTAAATTTTCATGTGCTACCTTTCAAAAACCTTCAAAACACTTCTCGTTTTGTGACACTGTTTTCAGCTCATGGGGACGTAGTGGTCGGATTTGCTATCTTCCATATTGCTTATTCCAAAAAGAAAAGAAAAAAGAAAAAAAGAAAAGAAAAAAGGCACTCCTCCATGGAATGTGAATGTTGGTGGGCACCCAATGGAATCGGTTAGCCATGGTTTGTGAAAGAAAAAAAGGTGGGGAGGAGTGCCAAGGTTTATAAAAGAGCACAAAAGTGCCAATCTCTCTCTCAAAAACTTGCTTCATTTTTGTATGGAAGATAGTAAGAACCCCATTGCTAGTCGTTGACAAAAGCAACCACCTCTCAAAACTCAATTTTTATCTCTCTGTTTTACAAATGAAAAGCTCTAGCACATGTTTAATCGCTGCTTCCCTCTGCGAAGGGTCTTTCTTTTACTTTTAAGTTGAGTCACCACCTTCTACCTTTATGCACCATTAAGAGAGCATAGTTGTCATTCTGAGTATAATGTGCATTGTCCCAAAGTTTATCATTGATTGATTCATGATCATGGTTTCACTTGTTCTCAAATTATTTGTATCTAGTCGCCCTCTTAAACTTGAAGGTGTCCTATGCATTTATATTTTGCTCTCCATGAAGGACAAGCTGAAAACCATTTGTATGTTTTTCCTTATGATTTGAACACACGTTTGACTTTCATTGTTTCATTTTCATGATCTTTTGTTTGTGTTCATTTGCATGTTTACAACATGGTTGCTAAGTTCTTATTGTCAAGATTATATCTTCATGCCCATGTTTTAAGTTCTTATGATCCCAGCTCACAATGCTTACATATATGATCAAGATTGTGATGGTGCATGTCACCTCAAAAATTATTCTTTTATTATCACTTACCTACTCGAGGACGAGCAGGAGTTAAGCTTGGGGATGCTGATACGTCTCAAACGTATCTATAATTTTTGATGCTCCATGCTTGTTTTTACACCATTTGTCTATTGTTTCGTTACACTTCGTGGCACTTTTATGCATTTTCCGGAACTAACCTATTAACAAGTGCCACAGTGCCAGTTCCCTGTTTTCTGCTGTTTTTGTGTTTCAGAAGTGATACACAGGAAATATTCTCGGAATTGGACGAAACCACATCCTGAAGTCTTATTTTACCCGGAAGCTTCCAGAGATCTGAAGAAGAGTCGGGGGGGGGCCACCAGGGCCCCACATGCATGGTTGGCGCGGCCAGGCCCCTGGCCGCGCCAGCCATGTGTGAGGGCGCCTGGTCCCACCTCTGACGACGCCCCTTCGCCTATATAAAGCCTCGGGACGGAAAACCCTAAAGGAGTCGGCAAATTTCTAGAAAGAGTTCCGCAGTTCCGCCACCGCCACCGACGAATTTCGGGGGACAGAAGTCTCTATTCCGGCACCCTGCCGGGACGGGGAAGTGCCCCCGGAGCCATCTCCATCGGTCTCCATCGTCGTCTCCGCCGTCTCCATCGACCTCACCGCCATCTCCATCAACCTTGCTGTCTCCTATGATGAGGAGGGAGTAGTTCATCCCCGGGGCTGAGGGCTCTACCGGTATCTATGTGGTTCACCTCTCTCTCCCATGATGTGATCTTTATGTGATCGTGAGCTTTGTATCATGTTGAATAAGTAGATGTTATTATTCAGATATTATGCTACTCCTATGCTTAATTATTATAGTGTACTCTAGTGTTGTTATTAAAGTAATCTATTCCTCCTGCCATGGTGTAACGGTGACAGTGCGTGCATCGTGGTGGTACTTGGTTTAGGCTATGATCGTGATCTCTTGTGGATTATGAGAGTAATTATTGCTATGATAGTATTGAAGTGATTTATTCCTCCTTTCATGGTGTAATGTTGACAGTGTGTGCACCGTGTTAGTACTTGGTCTAAGTTGCAATAATATCTATCTTGAGTTGTGATCTGATTTGGATATCTCTATGAGTGGTGTTTGTCAAGTACTTGATGAACTTTAAGGGGTGCTTCTGTAGCCACTACGCAATGATTAGTGTTGTTCAATAGGAGAGTAATTCAGAGTACCATAGTGAAGAGAAGTTGTTTATTTGTTCAATCATGTTATATTGTTGGGAGTGTGTCCACTAGTGAAAGTATGATCCCTAGGCCTTGTTTCCAAGCATTGCACACCGTTTACTTGCTGTTTTGTTACTTGTTTGCTCGCAGCGATATTTATTTCACATCACGTTTGCTACTTATAATCATCACTACTACTTGTATTTCACTATCTCTTCGCCAAACTAGTGCACCTATACATCTGACAAGTGTATTGGGTGTGTTGGGGACACAAGAGACTTTCTGTATCGTAATTGCAGGGTTGCTTGAGAGGGATAGCTTTGACCTCTAACCTCCCTGAGTTCGATAAACCTTGGGTGATCCACTTAAGGGAAACTTGCTGCTGTTCTACAAACCTCTGCACTTGGAGGCCCAACAAGTGTCTACAAGAATATAAGTGCGTAGACATAAAGTAGATGTATATGTTACCCTGTTCTTCTATGCTTGTTTTGATCAAACTAGTATGTAGGGCTTGTGAGGGATGTGTGCATTAGTTGGATCTGGTAGTGATTTTGGGGAAGTGATAGAAATCTCTTAGTTGCTATGCTTTTACCTTTCTATAATTGCCTCACTAGTGAGAATGATTAACCTTGCATAAATATCCAGTGAAAGAAAGAATGCCTTGTTAGAAAGGATGCATAGTGTTTTCAATATCATGTTACAAGTTTTTATACAATACTCTGTTAGTTCTTAAATTTAACTTGAGGTGGACTCCCTTGTCAAAGGAGTATTACTGAGTTGTGAGTATCAACTCTATGTTAGAATGTGATACCCATGTTTATGCTTATCCGTGACATCTTGTGTATTCACATGCTCTTAATTTGTCGGTTGTGCTTTATTATCACCATGTTTATGAGAAAGGGAGATCAAGTGAACACATGATCCCAGTCCTATTTTAGCCATCAGAAAGTCCTTTGTTACTTTGCATGTTGTTTTACTTTCAGTTCTTATACATGAAAATCACAAAAATCGTGGTTACTAATTCCATTTGGTTTTATAAACTTGCAAGTTGTTGGTGGCTGATAAACACCACAGTTAGTTAGGGACGTAAAACTTTTATTCTTCTGTTGTTGCAGGTTGCTTGAAGAGTTTGTTGAAAGAACCACATATTTTTCCCGGTAGTTCGATATAAATTTCCTCGAGTCACCCTTGTGAGAAGAACTTCTCTTGCTGCATCACTCTGCGCTTGGAGTCTCAATGAGTGGCATTTGATGAATAGACTTGTTGCTATCACCCTGCGTGTTGGATCCAGGCCAGGCGGGCTTGGACTTAGCGTCGGTGCCTTTTGTCCATTTAGGTGAGCTTGATGTAGTTGAATATGTCGTCTTGTTGGTGCGAGCTCATAGAAGCTTGCGTGGCGGCTCCGTAAGGTGGATCGCACGGTCGACTCTCTTGCGAGCGGTGTTGCAATGGTGATATTTTTTGTTGTGTGGGCGGTGAGTGGGCGGCAGGGGATCATAGTGTTGGCAGTGTTTTCACAGTGGCGGCTTCCAGATCGTTTTCTGGTGTCAGTGGGCAGACCACGTTACCGTGGTGTGTGTGTGGGGGGGGGTGATTTTGGGTGAAAGTCCAGCACTTCGGTGCTAGCGGCGGTGATGCCTGTGTTCGATGTTGTGACCCTCTTGGGGCGATGTTGTGGTTACCTCCAAAGCGCTAGTCATCAGGGTGAAAAACCTTTGAACGTTTGGTCTCGGAAATGGCGACGCATTGTGTCGTGACCCTCGTGGGGGCGTCGTTTTGGAGCTTTCATACGCTATGGTCATGGCAAATCGACACCGGCGGGTAAGCTCAGATCCTGACTCATGCGTTGGTGTGACGGTCTTGGTGGTCTTCTATCTTTTACACGTGAGTTAGTTGTCATCATGCTCATCCCTCGTTATCGGCTGGCCAGAATGACACTCCACGACCCGAAGCGAAAGGACATGCGGTCCTCTCCAGCGATAACTTGGTGTGTTTGCGGGGTAACGAGTTCCGGTGCTTTCCCGAGGAGGCATGTTGGCGACCCCATGTCGGTTGTCTAGGGGATTTCTTGGAGGGGTGTGACTACCTTATTCTATTTTTATCTTTGATCTGTTCTGAAGAATGTTTTCGCATCACTTTGTATCAGTTCGGCCATGTGGTTTTTGTTCATAAAGCGGGGCGAAAGCCTATTTCCAGGAAATTCCAGGATTTCTAATGATTTTTTTCTGTGGCAGCTTTCTGAAACCCTAAACCCAATTGTTGGGATTATGTGATATATTTGCTCACCAATTTTTTTTCATTTGTAATCTCACTTTCTTTTAGATGCATTAGCAATGGTGATACAACCCCTCATCCTACACCGGAGACGCACGCATTACCAAAATTCAGAGCACGCGCGTCACACGCTAGCTCTCACGCGCTGCTCTCAGGAGCAGGATCAAAAACAACAGCGGACAGTCGGATTCGAACGCCCTGCTTAGTGCTTAGACGCATTGATTTCTTTCCAAATTTGAGCCGTGGCGCGCAAGGTTTTCTTCCCGGAACCCAAGTTGGATCCTTGCAAGCTCACCTTTCCATATAAGCTCACAACGATCCACCGCCATCTCACACTCCGTCCAACCTCCTGATCAGCCGATCTATTCGTTGATCCCCCAATCTCCCGATCAGTGTTCCCGCAACGGAAAAAAAAACTGACCTGAACAGTGCTCCGCGTGAAACGGACGCGCTGGGAAAGAAGCACTAGATAGTTCGAACTCGGACACGCGCATCGATTACTTTCCAAATTCCAGCGATTGATTGATGTCCAAAACAGTGGCGCGCAAGTTTCTTTCCCGCCCGCAGCTGGCAACCGCCGCGCTCCGTATCTCCGATTTCGGGACGGACACGAACAGAGAGAGCCGACCTTGCAGTCGCCGTGCTCTATATCAGCGATCCTACAGCGTCTCAACTTCCCTTCAACATTCAGATCGAGCCTTGAGTCCCCATCAAGCCAAACCCTAGCGGCCAAAGGAAGAGAAGAGAAGCTGAGATCATGGCTTCTCAGGAGGCTCGTCGTTCTGATCTGCAGCCCCGCCGTTCCTCTAAAGGTTCATTCGTCCGCGAGCCCGCACCGTCGCGCGCGGATCGCGACTCCATCGTCGTCCCCTCTCGCGTCATGATGCAAGCGGACGCCGCCAGGGACGGCAAGCGCCGGCGCAACCACGGAGACGACGGCGACTCCCGGGCGAGCAAGAAGCAGGCGATCCGGCGCGTCCCTTCTCCGGTCGCGCACCTTTCCTGCGCGAGGATCAGGCCGTTTGAGCGCGCGTCGCGCCCGAAGACGGCGGAAGAGACTCGAGTCGTCCGCGACGACGCTCAAGACGTGAGCACGAAGCAGAACACCCGCGACACCACTTCCTGTAAGAAGATCCAGCCGGCGATGCCGGCATCGCGCCCCAAGAAAGAGACGTTTTCATCAGCCCAAGTTAGCGCCCGCGCCGTCCGAGATGGAGTGATCAAGAAGCAAAAGGCCGGCGAGAAGTTTTCGGGCATCGGGTTCACGCCGGCGGAGGTAGTTCAAGCGTCGAGCATCAAGGATAAGCTGAATGTCGCCGGCGCCGGCGTCCTCCGCAATGACGCGCATGGCGTGATCAAGACAAACCAGGAGGCCAGCAGGAGCGTCCAGGCGACAGTCCCGCAGATCCGGCCAGCGGCGAACCATCCGGATCCTTTCGCTGCACAGGATGCGCTCCGCGCGGCCCTTGCTGTTGCTCACCAAGTTCGGCAAAGGCGGCAGAACGTCTACCGGCAACAGAGGGAGGAGGCTCGGAATTTCCGGCCCTGGGGGCAGAAATCCTGGCCCAGTCAGAAAACTACGCAAAGGAGGCAAAAACTCTAGAAAAAGTAGATCGGCATCAATCTAAGTTCAATGCTAGGTTCCCTAGGCAAGATACTACCTCTAGATACAAGCTCTTTGCAACGAACAAACGGATCGGCCCAAACTAAACAAGAACTAGGCATGGGCACCTAGGGTGACAGATTTGGGATAATATCGTCATCCATGGCGAAAACGACACGGAGGAAGTGACTCCCCATGTTGAGGAGAGCGCGGGCCAGTGAGATCCAGAGATTCCGACAGCTAGGGAGTCGCCGGAGAGAAGCTTGATGAGAGGGCGGCGGCGGTTTGGAGAGAGAGAGGGTCGGGGTGGAAGAAGATGCTGCTGATCCCTTATAGATGTGGAGCAGACTGTCCTTGTGCGTGGTGAATAACCAGCCCGTTGGGAACCCCAAGAGGAAGGTATGATGAGCGTAGCAGCAAGTTTTCCCTCAGTTTAAGAAACCAAGGTTATCGAACAGGAAAGGAGAGACAATGACGACTGAAGGTGATGCTTGCTAGTTTGCGACAGCAGCGGACAATTTATATATGGCGCCTCGTCCAAGCTTTGATTGCTAGCTGCAACGTGGAACCTGCACACACACAAACAAATACTTTGCTCCCAACTTGCGATGAGGTTGTCAATCTCACCGGTTTGCTTGAAACAAAGGTTATGAGTGTATCGAGTGGAAAAATAATATAGTATGCGAGTAAAGTAAACAGTACGAGTAAAGTAAACAGGTGATAGCAATATGATGGAAATAGGACCGGGGTCCACAGTTCACTAGTGGTGTCTCTCCATAGATAAAATAACACATGCTGGGTAAACAAATTACAGTTGGGCAATTGATAGAATAAAGATAACGTGATATGTCAAGAAGATCACTATGAGATTTACTCTGGGCATTACAACAAAATACATAGACCGCCATCCAACTGCATCTATGACTAATAATCCACTCCCTGGGATATCAATCCGAACACCCTAGAAGTATTAAGTTGCGAACAACAGATAATTGCATTAAGCAAAGTGTGTAATGTAAACAAAGCATATGCCCTTGAGCATATGAATGTTGTTTTCTCCCTAGTAGCAACAACACATCTACCACCTTAGAGGTTTCTGTCACTCCCCCAGGTGAAATAGAGACATCAACCCACTATCGAGCATAAATACCCCCTCTTGGAGTCACTAGCAACTACTCGGCCAAGATAGCTACTAACAACAGAGAGCATGCAAGATCATAAATAACATAGAGATAACAAAAGATATAATTCAGTACAGCAACTTAATCATAAACACCAATATTCATCGGATCCCAACAAACCAAACATGTAGAATTACATAACGGTGATCTCAATCATGTATGGCAGCTTATGAGATCTAAACATGAAGCACATAGTGGAGAAGACAACCATCTAGCTACTGCTATGGACCCATAGTCCAAGGTAGACTACTCACTCATCGCTCCGGAGGCAAGCATGGCGATGAAGAAGACCTCCGGTGGCGATTCCCCTCTCCGGCAGGGTGCCGGGAAGAGCTTCTGGACCCTCCCGATCTTCGGGTCGACGGCGGCGGCGGATCGCGATGTGTTCTGGAAAACTGATCGGGTACTTAGGTTTTTCTCGTCGGGGGGTCTTTATAGGCGAAGGGGCGATGTCAGAGGAGGGGCCAGGCGGCCACACACGGGGGTGGCGCGGGCCAGGGGCTAGCCGCGCCACCTGTGCGTGTGGGCCCCTGGTCCCTCGCCTCCTACTCTCCTTCGGATCTCTGGAAGCTTCCGGGTAAAATAAGACTTCAGGAACTTGTTTCGTCCAATTCCGAGAATATTTCCTGTGTATCACTCTGGAACACAAAAACAGCAGAAAACAGGGAACTGGCACTGTGGCACTTCGTTAATAGGTTAGTTCCGAAAAATGCATAAAAATGCCACTAAGTGTAACGAAATAATAGGCAAATGGTGTAAAAACAAGCATGGAGCATCAAAAATTATAGATACGTTTGAGACGTATCAAGCATCCCCAAGCTTAACTCCTGCTCGTCCTCGAGTAGGTAAGTGATAACAAAAGAATAATTTTTGAGGTGACATGCACCTACACAATCTTGATCATATATGTAAGCATTGGTGAGCTGGGATCAATAGAACTTAAAACATGGGCATGAAGATATAATCATGACAATAAGAACTTAGCAACCATGTTGTAAACATGCAAATGAACACAAACAAAAGATCATGATAATGAAACAATGAAAGTCAAACGTGTGTTCAAATCATAAGGAAAAACATACAAAAGGTTTTCAGCTTGTCCTTCAAAGAGAGCAAAACATAAATGCATAGGACACCTTCAAGTTTAAGAGGGCGACTAGATACAAATAATTTAAGAACAAGTGAAACCAACAATATGAATCAATCAATGAACTTTGGGACAATGCATATCACACTAAGAATGACAACTATGCTCTCTTAATGGTGCATAAAGAAAGAAGGTGGTGACTCAACATAAAAGTAAAAGAAAGGCCCTTCGTAGAGGGAAGCAGTGATTGCAAGTTTTATAACCTTCAAAAATTACGGTACTTACCGGCTTTGAGCTCTCATTGCCCCCATCATAAGCATCTTGAATGGTTAAAGTTAATGCGAGAACAATTATGATGCATATGCTTGACAAAACATAAGTTGAAAACCTCGTGCCCCATGAATACGAGTACCCAAACCTCATGCTACTTTATTTAGAGTCCCAAGCAAGGCTCTTGTCATTGTAAGTATATGCATATCATTGAGAACCGCCAATGGGGTACCTCCATGCCCGATGACATGGAACAAGCCCACATCAAAATGACAGGACAAGCAGACAATGAACACCTCGACATCTCTTTTATTTGCTATATTGTTTAGCTTTTTATTATGAGATGCGTCGTCGAATGTTCACCATGGGTATGCTGCAAATTTCCACCATGAATTATGCATGGCTTAGATTGGCGGCCCGGCGTTTCCCTAACACATATACAAACTCCATGATCCCCACAAGATTCCCAATTCATTTCACACCGCGGGCATCCATAAACAAAAGATCACGATATCAACTCAAATAAGAAGTGCAATGTTGAAAGCTTGCCCCATGACAGCATGGATGGGCTAGAATCCAACTTACAACTTGCAAGCATAACAACTCAACATAAGAGACCACAATGTCAAATTTTTAAGAACAGGAAAAAGTAAAGTGTGCCTTCCGGTTCGTGAGAGCTTTACTGACCGAATTTCGCATAACACTGGTAAGAGTTTAATTTGAAGAGAAAATAAAAGCAAGTCAAATTTACTTGGAATAGCAAATTGCTAGTAGGTATGTATGGTGGACACTTTGGAAAACTTTGGCTTTTAAGAGTTGGATACACGAGTAGAGCTCATACTCAGTACAAGGCGAGGGCTAGCAAAAGACTGGGAGCGACCAACTAAGAGAGCAATAATGGCCATAATCATGCAAAGCGACAAAGCGACATTAAAAGAAGCATAAGATGGCATCAAAAGTCAAAAACTAAATGATCATGAAGGCTATTGGCGACTTTGTAAGAGTCTAACATGTGTGAGCATGCGCCAAGTCAACCCAAATAAAGCATCAAGGAGAAAACCAAAATAATGCTTCCTTACAATAAAAACAACGCATGATTTTTTGAAAGGCTCATTAAGCAATCTCAGTTATTTGAGACAAGTCATGCTACAGCAAAACCACTAAGCATACTATCAAAAAGACATCAAGCATGACATGAAAAAGCCTAAGCCGCAGTCTACACAAGCTCCTTCTTGTACCACTATTTTGCACAAAGCTTTTTCTCTTTTCCAACACCATTTGAAATTTTGATAGACACCTATTTTGATGAAAACCAATAAAGATCAGAGGCAAAAATACACCTTGATGAAAATATATGACAAGGTCTGAACGCAAATCAAGGCGAAAATGAAAACCAAAAGCAGTAGCAGAAAAAGAAGAACGCACGATGAACGATAAGAGTGAAAAACTGAGTGTTCTTTGCAAATGAAAACAAGGTAACTTCTCCAAAGGAAATTTGTTGGGGTCCAACCATTTATTGCAGCAAACAAACAAACTAAACCAACTAAGAAAACTAAAACAACTAACGCTCCAAGAAAAACACATAGTGCATGAAGCAATAAAAATATAGTGTTTTGAAAGGTGACCTGATTTTTGCCGATGAAGAAGGGGTGCCTCGGGGGCATCCCCAAGCTTTGACGCTTGTACTTCTTGGATATTTCTTGGGGTGATGCATGGGCATCCCCAAGCTTGAGCTTTTGTCCATTCTTCAACTCATCTCATCATTCTCCAATCCCTACACTTGAAAACTTCCTTCATACAAAACTAAACACAATTCTATTAGCAACATTAGTGCAAGCATAACATATAATCAATCCTCTATTTGCTTCAGGTTTCAACTCAAAACCACCACATATATAGCAAATACTACTGTAGCAACCTCCCCAAAAGTTCCATGATCAAAAGAACTCAAAAGAAAGCGATAAAGTGGCAAACACAAATATTGGCAGAAATCTGTCAAAACTGAACAGCTGACAAAGGTCGAATTTTTGAGGGATTTTCTGTTGCTCAAATCAAAAAGTGTTCAACTAACAAAAGTTTGGATATAACCTGGGGCATATGCACAAGAAATTGCAGGTCCAAAAGATAAACACAGAATTTTCACGAATTTTTACGGTGCAGCACCGAAAACAGTTTCAGGACAGCAACATCCCCAAATCTTTACCTCACTCAAATTAGAGGCTTCTCTTGGCACAAAAACGAAATAAACAAGATAAGGAGCGGTCATTACAGTAGTAATGACTTCCAAGACTCAAATAAAAGAAAAAGTACTAAAAAGAAAACATTGGGTTATCTCCCAAGAGTGCTTTTCTTTAACGCCTTTGAGCTAGGCGCAGAAAATTGCGAATCAAGTAATATCAGATGATGAAGCATCAAGCTCATAATTTGCTCTAGGAATAGAGTCAAAAAGCAATTTCTTTCTTTTCCCAGGGAAGTGTTCCATACCTTTCTTAAGTGGGAATTGATATTTGATAGTGCCTTCCCTCATATCAATGATAGCACCTACAGTTCGAAGAAAGGGTCTTCCCAAAATAATAGGACATGAAGCATGGCATTCAACGTCCATAACAAGAAAATCAACGGGAACAAGGTTATTGTTAACCACAATAAGAACATCATTAATCCTTCCCAAAGGTTTCTTCTTAGCAACATCAGCAATAGGAACATCAAAATAACATTTTTCAAGCGGTGGTAAATCAAGCAAGTCATAAATCTTTCTAGGCATGATAGAAATACTAGCACCTAGATCACATAAAGCATGGCAATCATAACCATTAACATGAATATCAATGATGGGTTCCCAACCATCATCTAACTTCTTGGGAACAGAAGCTTTTTGCTGCAACTTTTCATCCCTAATCTTTATGAGAGCATTGGTAATATGCTTAGTAAAAGCAATATTTAAAGAACTAGCATTGGGAGTCAAAGCAAGATTTTGCAAGAACAAAATTACTTTAGATATATTGCAGCCATCAACATCAAAATCATTAAAAGAAATAGAGCTATCATCTCCCACACTCCAAAAAATTTCAGCACTCTTTTGAGAAAAAGTTTTGGCAGTTTTAGGCTTTTTAACACAAGGAGCGGGAGTTTTCTCTACACCAATCAAAGTAAGAGGATTGCTAGCAGTAGGAGCAACATCATTAGAGGTAGTAATAGTACATACCTTCATCTCTCTAGCCATCTCATCTCCTCTTTCCCACCTGGCATGCAATTCTGCTAACAATCAAATATTTTCATCAATTCCAACCTGGATAGCATTAGCGGTAGCAAAAACATTGTTCTCTTTCACATCATTAGGAAACACTTTTGATTTCAGAAGTTCAACATCATGAGCAAGGCTATCAACTTTAGAAGCAAGAATATCAATTTTGCCTAACTTTTCCTCAACAGACTTGTTAAAAGCAGTTTGCTTACCGATGAAGTCCTTGAGCATTACCTCAAGCTCAGAGGGCGCGGCCCTAGTGTTGTTGTAGGAATTACCATAAGAGTTACCATAACCATTACCATTGGTAGAAGGATACGGCCTATAATTGTTACTAGCAAAATTGTTCCTATAAGCATTGTTGTTAAAATTGTTGTTTCTAATGAAATTAACATCAACATGCTCTTCTTGAGCAACCAAAGAGGCCAAAGGAACATTATTAGGATCAACATGAGTCCTATCATTAGCAAGCATAGCCATAATGGTATCAATCTTATCACTTAAGGAAGAGGTTTCCTCAAAAGAATTTACCTTCTTACCTTGTGGAGCTCTCTCGGTGTGCCATTCAGAATAATTTACCATCATGTTGTCGAGTAACTTTGATGCGGCGCCCAAGGTAAGGGACATAAAAGTGCCTCCAGCAGCTGAATCAAGTAGGTTTCTTGAAGAAAAATTCAGTCCTGCATAAAAAGTTTGGATAATCATCCAAGTAGTCAGTCCATGAGTGGGGCAATTCTTTATCATAGATTTCATTCTTTCCCAAGCTTGAGCAACATGTTCATTATCAAACTGAGTAAACTTCATAATATTGCTACGCAACGATATAATCTTAGCAGGAGGATAGTATCTACCAATAAAAGCATCCTTACACTTAGCCCATGAATCAATACTATTCTTAGTCAAAGACAGCAAACAATCTTTAGCCTTTCCTCTCAAAGAAAAACGAAACAGCTTGAGCTTAATAATATCACTATCAACATCCTTATATTTCTGCATCTCACATAGCTCAACAAAATTGTTGAGATGAGCTGTAGCATCTTCAGTACTAGCACCAGAAAATTGCTCTTTCATAACAAGGTTCAATAAAGCAGGCTTAATCTCATAAAAGGTTGCAGCAGTAGCAGGTGGTGCAATAGGAGTGCAGATAAAATCACTATTGTTCGTGCTAGTGAAGTCACACAACTTGGTGTTTTCAGGATTGGCCATTTCAGCAAAACGAAAGTAAACAAGTAAAAACAACTACCAAGGATTCTAATTTTTTTGGGTTTTTGATAAAAAGCAATGCAGGTAAAATAAATAAAGTAAAGCAAAACAATAACAAAGTAAAGAATGTGTGTGCGAAGAACTCCCCTCGCAGAAGTCTTCTCTCCTCCCCGGCAACGGCGCCTGAAAAAGCTTGCTGATCCCTTATAGATGTGGAGCAGACTGTCCTTGTGCGTGGTGAATAACCAGCCCGTTGGGAACCCCAAGAGGAAGGTATGATGAGCGTAGCAGCAAGTTTTCCCTCAGTTTAAGAAACCAAGGTTATCGAACAGGAGAGGAGAGACAATGACGACTGAAGGTGATGCTTGCTAGTTTGCGACAGCAGCGGACAATTTATATATGGCGCCTCGTCCAAGCTTTGCTTGCTAGCTGCAACGTGGAACCTGCACACACACAAACAAATACTTTGCTCCCAACTTGCGATGAGGTTTTCAATCTCACCGGTTTGCTTGAAACAAAGGTTATGAGTGTATCGAGTGGAAAACAATATAGTATGCGAGTAAAGTAAACAGTACGAGTAAAGTAAACAGGTGATAGCAATATGATGGAAATAGGACTGGGGTCCATAGTTCACTAGTGGTGTCTCTCCATAGATAAAATAACACATGCTGGGTAAACAAATTACAGTTGGGCAATTGATAGAATAAAGATAACGTGATATGTCAAGAAGATCACTATGAGATTTACTCTGGGCATTACAACAAAATACATAGACCGCCATCCAACTGCATCTATGACTAATAATCCACTCCCTCGGATATCAATCCGAACACCCTAGAAGTATTAAGTTGCGAACAACAGATAATTGCATTAAGCAAAGTGTGTAATGTAAACAAAGCATATGCCCTTGAGCATATGAATGTTGTTTTCTCCCTAGTAGCAACAGCACATCTACCACCTTAGAGGTTTCTGTCACTCCCCCAGGTGAAATAGAGGCATGAACCCACTATCGAGCATAAATAACCCCTCTTGGAGTCACTAGCAACTACTCGGCCAAGATATCTACTAACAACGGAGAGCATGCAAGATCATAAACAACATAGAGATAACAAAAGATATAATTCAGTACAACAACTTAATCATAAACACCAATATTCATCGGATCCCAACAAACCAAACATGTAGAATTACATAACGGTGATCTCAATCATGTATGGCTGCTGATCCCTTGTTGGTGTGGAGCAGACTGTCCTTGTGCGTGGTGAATAACCAGCCCGTTGGGAACCCCAAGAGGAAGGTATGATGAGTGTAGCAGCAAGTTTTCCCTCAGTTTAAGAAACCAAGGTTATCGAACAGGAGAGGAGAGACAATGACGACTGAAGGTGTTGTGGAACCTGCACACACACAAATAAATACTTTGTTCCCAACTTGCGATGAGGTTGTCAATCTCACCGGTTTGCTTGAAACAAAGGTTATGAGTGTATCGAGTGGAAAACAATATAGTATGCGAGTAAAGTAAACAGTACGAGTAAAGTAAACAGGTGATAGCAATATGATGGAAATAGGACCGGGGTCCACAGTTCACTAGTGGTGTCTCTCCATAGATAAAATAACACATGCTGGGTAAACAAATTGCAGTTGGGCAATTGATAGAATAAAGATAATGTGATATGTCAAGAAGATCACTATGAGATTTACTCTGGGCATTACAACAAAATACATAGACCGCCATCCAACTGCATCTATGACGAATAATCCACTCCCTGGGATATCAATCCGAACACCCTAGAAGTATTAAGTTGCGAACAACAGATAATTGCATTAAGCAAAGTGTGTAATGTAAACAAAGCATATGCCCTTGAGCATATGAATGTTTTTTTCTCCCTAGTAGCAACGGCACATCTACCACCTTAGAGGTTTCTGTCACTCCCCCAGGCGAAATAGAGGCATGAACCCACTATCGAGCATAAATACCCCCTCTTGGAGTCACTAGCAACTACTCGGCCAAGATAGCTACTAACAACGGAGAGCATGCAAGATCATAAACAACATAGAGATAACAAAAGATATAATTCAGTACAGCAACTTAATCATAAACACCAATATTCATCGGATCCCAACAAACCAAACATGTAGAATTACATAACGGTGATCTCAATCATGTATGGCAGCTCATGAGATCTAAACATGAAGCACATAGTGGAGAAGACAACCATCTAGCTACTGCTATGGACCCATAGTCCAAGGTAGACTACTCACTCATCGCTCCGGAGGCAAGCATGGCGATGAAGAAGACCTCCGGTGGCGATTCCCCTCTCCGGCAGGGTGCCGGGAAGAGCTTCTGGACCCTCCCGATCTTCGGGTCGACAAACTGATCGGGTACTTAGGTTTTTCTCGTCGGGGGTTCTTTATAGGCGAAGGGGCGATGTCAGAGGAGGGGCCAGGCGGCCACACACGGGGGTGGCGTGGGCCAGGGGCTGGCCGCGCCACCTGTGCGTGTGGGCCCCTGGTCCCTCGCCTCCTACTCTCCTTCGGATCTCTGGAAGCTTACGGGTAAAATAAGACTTCAGGAACTAGTTTCGTCCAATTCCGAGAATATTTCCTGTGTATCACTCTGGAACACAAAAATAGCAGAAAACAGGGAAATGGCACTGTGGCACTTCGTTAATAGGTTAGTTCCGGAAAATGCATAAAAATGCCACTAAGTGTAACGAAACAATAGGCAAATGGTGTAAAAACAAGCATGGAGCATCAAAAATTATAGATACGTTTGAGACGTATCAAGCATCCCCAAGCTTAACTCCTGCTCGTCCTCGAGTAGGTAAGTGATAACAAAAGAATAATTTTTGAGGTGACATGCACCTACACAATCTTGATCATATATGTAAGCATTGGTGAGCTGGGATCAATAGAACTTAAAACATGGGCATGAAGATATAATCATGACAATAAGAACTTAGCAACCATGTTGTAAACATGCAAATGAACACAAACAAAAGATCATGATAATGAAACAATGAAAGTCAAACGTGTGTTCAAATCATAAGGAAAAACATACAAAAGGTTTTCAGCTTGTCCTTCAAAGAGAGCAAAACATAAATGCATAGGACACCTTCAAGTTTAAGAGGGCGACTAGATACAAATAATTTAAGAACAAGTGAAACCAACAATATGAATCAATCAATGAACTTTGGGACAATGCATATCACACTAAGAATGACAACTATGCTCTCTTAATGGTGCATAAAGAAAGAAGGTGGTGACTCAACATAAAAGTAAAAGAAAGGCCCTTCGCAGAGGGAAGCAGTGATTAAACATGTGCTAGAGCTTTTCATTTGTAAAACAGAGAGATAAAAATTGGTTTTGAGAGGTGGTTGCTTTTGTCAACGACTAGCAATGGGGTTCTTACTATCTTCCATACAAAAATGAAGCAAGTTTTTGAGAGAGAGATTGGCACTTTTGTGCTCTTTTATAAAGCTTGGCACTCCTCGCCACCTTTTTTTCCTTTCACAAACCATGGCTAACCGATTCCATCGGGTGCCCACCAACATTCACTTTCCATGGAGGAGTGCCTTTTTTTTGAATAAGCAATATGGAAGATAGCAAATCCGACCACTATGTCCCCATGAGCTGAAAACAGTGTCACAAAACGAGAGGTGTTTTGAAGGTTTTTGAAAGGTAGCACATGAAAATTTTACTTTGGAATGGCTTACAAATACCATGCATAGGAATTTATAGTGGACACAATGACAAACTTGGTTTTTAGGAGTTGGATGCACGAGTAGAGCTCATACTCAGTACAAGGCGAGGGCTAGCAAAAGACTGGGAGCGACCAACTAAGAGAGCAATAATGGCCATAATCATGCAAAGCGACAAAGCGACATTAAAAGAAGCATAAGATGGCATCAAAAGTCAAAAACTAAATGATCATGAAGGCTATTGGCGACTTTGTAAGAGTCTAACATGTGTGAGCATGCGCCAAGTCAACCCAAATAAAGCATCAAGGAGAAAACCAAAATAATGCTTCCATACAATAAAAACAACGCATGATTTTTTCAAAGGCTCATTAAGCAATCTCAGTTATTTGAGACAAGTCATGCTACAGCAAAACCACTAAGCATACTATCAAAAAGACATCAAGCATGACATGAAAAAGCCTAAGCCGCAGTCTACACAAGCTCCTTCTTGTACCACTATTTTGCACAAAGCTTTTTCTCTTTTCCAACACCATTTGAAATTTTGATAGACACCTCTTTTGATGAAAACCAATAAAGATCAGAGGCAAAAATACACCTTGATGAAAAGATATGACAGGATCTGAACGCAAATCAAGGCGAAAACGAAAACCAAAAGCAGTAGCAGAAAAAGAAGAACGCACGATGAACGATAAGAGTGAAAAACTGAGCGTTCTTTGCAAATGAAAACGAGTACATCTCCTCCAAAGAAAATTTGTTGGGGTCCAACCATTTATTGCAGCAAACAAACAAACTAAACCAACTAAGAAAACTAAAACAACTGACGCTCCAAGAAAAACACATAGTGCATGAAGCAATAAAAATATAGTGTTTTGAAAGGTGACCTGATTTTTGCCGATGAAGAAGGGGTGCCTCGGGGGCATCCCCAAGCTTTGACGCTTGTACTTCTTGGATATTTCTTGGGGTGATGCATGGGCATCCCCAAGCTTGAGCTTTTGTCCATTCTTCAACTCATCTCATCATTCTCTAATCCCTACACTTGAAAACTTCCTTCATACAAAACTAAACACAATTCTATTAGCAACATTAGTGCAAGCATAACATATAATCAATCCTCTATTTGCTTCAGGTTTCAACTCAAAACCACCACATATATAGCATATACTACTGTAGCAACCTCCCCAAAAGTTCCATGATCAAAAGAACTCAAAAGAAAGCGATAAAGTGGCAAACACAAATATTGGCAAAAATCTGTCAAAACTGAACAGCTGACAAAGGTCGAATTTTTGAGGGATTTTCTGTTGCTCAAATCAAAAAGTGTTCAACTAAGAAAAGTTTGGATATAACCTGGGGCATATGCACAAGAAATCGCAGGTCCAAAAGATAAACAGAGAATTTTCACGAATTTTTACGGTGCAGCACCGAAAACAGTTTCAGGACAGCAACATCCCCAAATCTTTACCTCACTCAAATTAGAGGCTTCTCTTGGCACAAAAACGAAATAAACAAGATAAGGAGCGGTCATTACAGTAGTAATGACTTCCAAGACTCAAATAAAAGAAAAAATACTGAAAATAAAACATTGGGTTATCTCCCAAGAGTGCCTTTCTTTAACGCCTTTGAGCTAGGCGCAGAAAATTGCGAATCAAGTAATATCAGATGATGAAGCATCAAGCTCATAATTTGCTCTAAGAATAGAGTCAAAAAGCAATTTATTTCTTTTCCTAGGGAAGTGTTCCATACCTTTCTTAAGTGGGAATTGATATTTGATAGTGCTTTCCCTCATATCAATAATAGCACCTACAGTTCAAAGAAAGGGTCTTCCCAAAATAATAGGACATGAAGCATGGCATTCAACGTCCATAACAAGAAAATCAATGGGAACAAGGTTATTGTTAACCACAATAAGAACATCATTAATCCTTCCCAAAGGTTTCTTCTTAGCAACATCAGCAATAGGAACATCAAAATAACATTTTTCAAGCGGTGGTAAATCAAGCATGTCATAAATCTTTCTAGGCATGATAGAAATACTAGCACCTAGATCACATAAAGCATGGCAATCATAACCATTAACATGAATATCAATGATGGGTTCCCAACCATCATCTAACTTCTTGGGAACAGAAGCTTTTTGCTTCAACTTTTCATCCCTAATCTTTATGAGAGCATTGGTAATATGCTTAGTAAAAGCAATATTTAAAGAACTAGCATTGGGAGTCAAAGCAAGCTTTTGCAAGAACAAAATTACTTCAGATATATTGCAGCCATCAACATCAAAATCATTAAAAGAAATAGAGCTATCATCTCCCACACTCCGAAAAATTTCAGCACTCTTTTGAGAAAAAGTTTTGGCAGTTTTAGGCTTTTTAACAGAAGGAGCGGGAGTTTTCTCTACACCAATCAAAGTAAGAGGATTGCTAGAAGTAGGAGCAACATCATTAGAGGTAGTAATAGTACATACCTTCATCTCTCTAGCCATCTCATCTTCTCTTTCCCACCTGGCATGCAATTCCGCTAACAATCTAATATTTTCATCAATTCCAACCTGGATAGCATTAGCGGTAGCAAAAACATTGTTCTCTTTCACATCATTAGGAAACACTTTTGATTTCAGAAGTTCAACATCATGAGCAAGGCTATCAACTTTAGAAGCAAGAATATCAATTTTGCCTAACTTTTCCTCAACAGACTTGTTAAAAGCAGTTTGCTTACCGATGAAGTCCTTGAGCATTACCTCAAGCTCGGAGGGCGCGGCCCTAGTGTTGTTGTAGGAATTACCATAAGAGTTACCATAACCATTACCATTGGTAGAAGGATACGGCCTATAATTGTTACTAGCAAAATTGTTCCTATAAGCATTGTTGTTAAAATTGTTGTTTCTAATGAAATTAACATCAACATGCTCTTCTTGAGCAACCAGAGAGGCCAAAGGAACATTATTAGGATCAACATGAGTCCTATCATTAGCAAGCATAGCCATAATGGTATCAATCTGATCACTTAAGGAAGAGGTTTCCTCAACAGAATTTACCTTCTTACCTTGTGGAGCTCTCTCGGTGTGCCATTCAGAATAATTTACCATCTTGTTGTCGAGTAACTTTGACGCGGCGCCCAAGGTAAGGGACATAAAAGTGCCTCCAGCAGCTGAATCAAGTAGGTTTCTTGAAGAAAAATTCAGTCCTGCATAAAAAGTTTGGATAATCATCCAAGTAGTCAGTCCATGAGTGGGGCAATTCTTTATCATAGATTTCATTCTTTCCCAAGCTTGAGCAACATGTTCATTATCAAACTGAGTAAACTTCATAATATTGCTACACAACGATATAATCTTAGCAGGAGGATAGTATCTACCAATAAAAGCATCCTTACACTTAGCCCATGAATCAATACTATTCTTAGTCAAAGACAGCAACCAATCTTTAGCCTTTCCTCTCAAAGAAAAAGGAAACAGCTTGAGCTTAATAATATCACTATCAACATCCTTATATTTCTGCATCTCACATAGCTCAACAAAATTGTTGAGATGAGCTGCAGCATCTTCAGTACTAGCACCAGAAAATTGCTCTTTCATAACAAGGTTCAATAAAGCAGGCTTAATCTCATAAAAGGTTGCAGCAGTAGCAGGTGGTGCAATAGGAGTGCAGATAAAATCACTATTGTTCGTGCTAGTGAAGTCACACAACTTGGTGTTTTCAGGATTGGCCATTTCAGCAAAATGAAAGTAAACAAGTAAAAACAACTACCAAGGATTCTAATTTTTTTGGGTTTTTGATAAAAAGCAATGCAGGTAAAATAAATAAAGTAAAGCAAAACAATAACAAAGTAAAGAATGTGTGTGCGAAGAACTCCCCTCGTAGAAGTCTTCTCTCCTCCCCGGCAACGGCGCCAGAAAAAGCTGCTGCTGGTTGATGGCGCCCAGTTGACGAGGGAGATTATTCTTCTGCGTTCCCCGGCAACGGCGCCAGAAAAAGCTTGCTGATCCCTTGTTGGTGTGGAGCAGACTGTCCTTGTGCGTGGTGAATAACCAGCCCGTTGGGAACCCCAAGAGGAAGGTATGATGAGTGTAGCAGCAAGTTTTCCCTCAGTTTAAGAAACCAAGGTTATCGAACAGGAGAGGAGAGACAATGACGACTGAAGGTGTTGTGGAACCTGCACACACACAAACAAATACTTTGTTCCCAACTTGCGATGAGGTTGTCAATCTCACCGGTTTGCTTGAAACAAAGGTTATGAGTGTATCGAGTGGAAAACAATATAGTATGCGAGTAAAGTAAACAGTACGAGTAAAGTAAACAGGTGATAGCAATATGATGGAAATAGGACCGGGGTCCACAGTTCACTAGTGGTGTCTCTCCATAGATAAAATAACACATGCTGGGTAAACAAATTACAGTTGGGCAATTGATAGAATAAAGATAACGTGATATGTCAAGAAGATCACTATGAGATTTACTCTGGGCATTACAACAAAATACATAGACCGCCATCCAACTGCATCTATGACTAATAATCCACTCCCTCGGATATCAATCCGAACACCCTAGAAGTATTAAGTTGCGAACAACAGATAATTGCATTAAGCAAAGTGTGTAATGTAAACAAAGCATATGCCCTTGAGCATATGAATGTTGTTTTCTCCCTAGTAGCAACAGCACATCTACCACCTTAGAGGTTTCTGTCACTCCCCCAGGTGAAATAGAGGCATGAACCCACTATCGAGCATAAATACCCCCTCTTGGAGTCACTAGCAACTACTCGGCCAAGATAGCTACTAACAACGGAGAGCATGCAAGATCATAAACAACATAGAGATAACAAAAGATATAATTTAGTACAGCAACTTAATCATAAACACCAATATTCATCGGATCCCAACAAACCAAACATGTAGAATTACATAACGGTGATCTCAATCATGTATGGCTGCTGATCCCTTGTTGGTGTGGAGCAGACTGTCCTTGTGCGTGGTGAATAACCAGCCCGTTGGGAACCCCAAGAGGAAGGTATAATGAGTGTAGCAGCAAGTTTTCCCTCAGTTTAAGAAACCAAGGTTATCGAACAGGAGAGGAGAGACAATGACGACTGAAGGTGTTGTGGAACCTGCACACACACAAACAAATACTTTGTTCCCAACTTGCGATGATGTTGTCAATCTCACCGGTTTGCTTGAAACAAAGGTTATGAGTGTATCGAGTGGAAAACAATATAGTATGCGAGTAAAGTAAACAGTACGAGTAAAGTAAACAGGTGATAGCAATATGATGGAAATAGGACCGGGGTCCACAGTTCACTAGTGGTGTCTCTCCATAGATAAAATAACACATGCTGGGTAAACAAATTACAGTTGGGCAATTGATAGAATAAAGATAACGTGATATGTCAAGAAGATCACTATGAGATTTACTCTGGGCATTACAACAAAATACATAGACCGCCATCCAACTGCATCTATGACTAATAATCCACTCCCTCGGATATCAATCCGAACACCCTAGAAGTATTAAGTTGCGAACAACAGATAATTGCATTAAGCAAAGTGTGTAATGTAAACAAAGCATATGCCCTTGAGCATATGAATGTTGTTTTCTCCCTAGTAGCAACAGCACATCTACCACCTTAGAGGTTTCTGTCACTCCCCCAGGTGAAATAGAGGCATGAACCCACTATCGAGCATAAATAGCCCCTCTTGGAGTCACTAGCAACTACTCGGCCAAGATAGCTACTAACAACGGAGAGCATGCAAGATCATAAACAACATAGAGATAACAAAAGATATAATTCAGTATAGCAACTTAATCATAAACACCAATATTCATCGGATCCCAACAAACCAAACATGTAGAATTACATAACGGTGATCTCAATCATGTAAGGCAGCTCATGAGATCTAAACATGAAGCACATAGTGGAGAAGACAACCATCTAGCTACTGCTATGGACCCATAGTCCAATGTAGACTACTCACTCATCGCTCCGGAGGCAAGCATGGTGATGAAGAAGACCTCCGGTGGCGATTCCCCTCTCCGGCAGGGTGCCGGGAAGAGCTTCTGGACCCTCCCGATCTTCGGGTCGACGGCGGCGGCGGATCGCGATGTGTTCTGGAAAACTGATCGGGTACTTAGGTTTTTCTCGTCGGGGGGTCTTTATAGGCGAAGGGGTGATGTCAGAGGAGGGGCCAGGCGGCCACACACGGGGGTGGCGCGGGCCAGGGGCTGGCCGCGCCACCTGTGCGTGTGGGCCCCTGGTCCCTCGCCTCCTACTCTCCTTTGGATCTCTGGAAGCTTCCGGGTAAAATAAGACTTCCGGAACTTGTTTCGTCCAATTCCGAGAATATTTCCTGTGTATCACTCTGGAACACAAAAACAGCAGAAAACAGGGAACTGGCACTATAGCACTTCGTTAATAGGTTAGTTCCGGAAAATGCATAAAAATGCCACTAAGTGTAACGAAACAATAGGCAAATGGTGTAAAAACAAGCATGGAGCATCAAAAATTATAGATACGTTTGAGACGTATCAATGGCAGCTCATGAGATCTAAACATGAAGCACATAGTGGAGAAGACAACCATCTAGCTACTGCTATGGACCCATAGTCCAAGGTAGACTACTCACTCATCGCTCCGGAGGAAAGCATGGCGATGAAGAAGACCTCCGGTGGCGATTCCCCTCTCCGGCAGGGTGCCGGGAAGAGCTTCTGGACCCTCCCGATCTTCGGGTCGACGGCGGCGGCGGATCGCGATGTGTTCTGAAAAACTGATCGGGTACTTAGGTTTTTCTCGTCGGGGGGTCTTTATAGGCGAAGGGGCGATGTCAGAGGAGGGGCTAGGCGGCCACACACGGGTGTGGCGCGGGCCAGGGGCTGGCCGCGCCACCTGTGCGTGTGGGCCCCTGGTCCCTCGCCTCCTACTCTCCTTTGGATCTATGGAAGCTTCCGGGTAAAATAAGACTTCAGGAACTTGTTTCGTCCAATTCCGAGAATATTTCCTGTGTATCACTCTGGAACACAAAAATAGCAGAAAACAGGGAACTGGCACTGTGGCACTTCGTTAATAGGTTAGTTCCGGAAAATGCATAAAAATGCCACTAAGTGTAACGAAACAATAGGCAAATGGTGTAAAAACAAGCATGGAGCATCAAAAATTATAGATACGTTTGTGACGTATCAGATGCCAAGGGGTATCTTCACCCCGACCCCTTCTTTTATAGGCTAACTGCTGGGGGCGGAAATTCCGGCCCTGGGGCGGAATTTCTGGCCCCAAAATTTCCGGGGTAAGTGAGTGTAATTTCCGGGGGGCGGAAATTTAACGTTTCCGCCCAAATTTTTAGGGAAAATTTCCGCCCCATGTACTGAGAAGTGCACCTCTTCATGAGAAGTACATGGGAGCAAGAAATTTTGCTAAGGAAATAAGGGTTTCCACCCTTTGGAAAATTCTACCACTTGCACAGGAAAGTCCGACCATCTCATCAAGGACCAAGGTAAAACAAGATGATGACTTGTGTGTTAGAAAGAAGTGTTTTGGAGACGATGGGGGCTTAGGATAGAGAAACAAGCATGGAGTGGTTCTCGACACTTAATGTTGCAAGAGACAACAAAACGACTTGGTAAAAACCAACATAAGTGCCTTCCCATTTCAAAGAGCAACAATAAAACTCAAAAGGATTTTCAAGGAATTAACTCTTCAAAGGAAGAGGTCGGTGCCCGAAGCCACCATATATGAGTGTTTTGACATTGGACCGCGAAGATATATCTTGGGTCCATAACCAATACTCATCATTGAAGCTCACATATCACAAAATGATATTAGGAGAATGATTTCATTACTTTCGGCATTATGGGGGGAGGGATAGTCTAATTAATTAGGACCGCACTCCCCCTATATCCATGCCCACATCTAGATTAGAACACATGCTATAGTATGGGTGACGAGGGTTAACTCGACAAATCTCCTAGATGAAGGACTTAGGATCGGGGAGATATGGCGTCGGATGAACTCGAAGGTAAAATCAGTCAAACAAGGTGGCTATCGAAAGTAAACGTGGGTGTAAACCTGGCTTGCTTTCAATTTGTCCCTTACCGTCCCCTCCTGGCCCCTATATATAGGTGGCCAGGTCTCAGGGATCGGGAGGGATCCGACATAGATTACAACATCGATATACGACATGAACTCGTATTTCGACTAGTATTACAATTGGGCCTAGCTTAATGGGCCTCAGGGGTAGCTAACTAACGGGCTCTATTATCTATACCCTTGTCAGTAGCCCCCGAGATTCTGCCAGAATTAAGATTCGGGTTGAATCTCAGATCTTCAAATCTTTGACTTGATCAACTCTTTGACTTCTTCTTATCTTCAGATCTTCGACTTGGTCTTTCGACTTACTGTCTTGCAAGCGGTTTCGATGAGCAAGTCTGACGACTCTGACGGATCAAGAGGCCAGTTAACTGCCGGAACAGATACTTGTCACCTACTTTGAATTCAATCCCCTTGAACTTGAATTCGGGAAACCGGTCAAACCCATTCTTTTGCCGCATTTAGGCCTTACAAAGAATGAATCCCAGTGGTTCTTAGGATACCCAGTGCGTCCACCAGGATTTTCTTCGCGTCGTAGACACGGATAAGTTCCAGCAGAGCGCATCCATATGCATATACCGGGCCACACAGGACGGATCTCGGGGTCTTACCTTCATGGTATATTTCAACCACGACATTCAAGTTTTGTCGCGATGACGCAACTCGAGAATTATATTTCACAGCCTTGTTTGACTGATTCAATATACAAACTTTTTCGAGTTTATCCTTTTTAACTTTCATGAATAACTCCCGATGGGAGTAATCGATGTTCATTTTGTCGGCAATGTAGCCAAAGTTCCTTGCTGACGGGATGCAACCAATTATGTCTAAACCTCATGTCCATCAACTTGTTCTTTATTACCATCTTCGACTCCTCTCCTTCCTGTTGTCGACTTCTTTCTATCGGGTGCGCGTCAGCGCTCCCGATGGGAGTAGCCCCCGAGGCTATAGCCGAAATTTTTGGGTATAGGCTCAAGAAAATAGATAGACCTGTTCCATATATTTATTCTCACGACATTTGTCGACTTTATTCGCCTTTTTAGTTGTTCTGCCCTTCTTATGACGCAAGCCCCCGAGTCAAAGACAAGGTGAACTTGCGCTTTTTTATAGATATTTTCTTACCCCCTGCTCTCTCTTCTTTTTTATTTGTACGCATCTTTTTCCTTGATACGGTGATTCTTCTGTACTATCTGCACTATAAAAACCCAGAAGTATATTTTGGGCCTTGCCTCCCCAGAGGCCCATTAGTACATGCTTATAAATAAAGCAGGTTTAGCCAGGGTAAAAACCCTAACTCCTTCATTAGTTCCTTTCTCCGTCGCATCGTCTTGTTTTTTCTTATCCCATCTAGGTTTTTTTTGAAGAAAATATGCCCTAGAGGCAATAATAATATTGTTATTATCATATTTCTTGTTCATGATAATATTTATACTCCATGCTATAATTGTATTAAGTGGAAACATTAATACTTGTGTGGTTTATGAACAACACCGTGTCCCTAGTACGCCTCTACTAGACTAGCTCATTGATTAATGATGGTTAAGGTTTCCTAACCATAGACATGAGTTATCGATTAATAATGAGGTCATGTCATTAGGAGAATGATGTGATGGACAGACTCAAATAAAGCACAACAATTAGATCGTGTCATTGTGTTCATCTTTGCGAAGCTTTTTCCTATGTCAAGTATTGTATTCCTTAGACCATGAGATAATGCAACTCCCTAGTGCCGGAAGAGAGCTTTGAGGTCATCAAACGTCATCCTATGAAAGGGTGATCATAAAGGTGTCTCTCAAGTGATCGGAAAGTACTCGTTGGGTTGTATGTATCGAGATAGAATTTGTCCCTCCCAAGTCGGAGAGATATACTTCGGGCCCACTCGGTAATCGATATCAACACCGCTTGCAAGCATGTGGTTAAGGAGTTAATCATAAAGTGATATTGGATTACGAAACGAGTAAAGTACTTGCTGTGAATGAGATTGAACTGGGTATGTCGATACCGACGATCGAATCTCGGGCAAGTAAAATATCGCGAGACGAAGGGAATACATATACGTGATTAATTGAATCCTGGCATCGTAGTTCATCCGATATGATCTTCGTTGAATATATGGGAGTCAATATGGATTTCCAGATCCCGTTGTTGATTATTGATAGAGATCATGTCTGCATATTCTCGAACCCGTAGGGTCACACACTTAACGCTCATCAACGCTAGGGTAGTTTTGGGATAAATCTAAATGGTGAAATTGAATATTGTTTGGAGTCTCGGATAGGATCCATGACATCACGAGGAGCTTCGGAATGATTCGAAGATAAAGTTTCATATAAGGAAAGTTGACTTTAGGGTTTTGGAAAAGTTCTGGACTTTTTCGGTAGAGTACCGAAATGTTCTAGAAAGTTTCGGAGGGCTCCATGGTGGGGCCCACATGCCCCAAAGGGTCCACATGGACCAAAGGGTGCTGCCTACATGGGCCTGGTTGTCCATGCCCACTTGTCCTATGAGGCCAAGGGCAAAACCCTAGGGTTTTCTTATGGGCCAAGGCAAAGGAAACTTAGGGGGCAAGTTTTCTCCCTGGGGCCACCGGCTTGACTTGGAGGCTAAGGCTGCCCCCTTGGCCGCCCCCCTTGACCTATTTAAAGGGGAGGGGAGGGCTGGGGCATGTTCACCTCAAAACCCTAGCCGCCGGCTCCCTTCCTCCACTCCTCCACCCTCCGCAGCAGCTTGGCGAAGCCCTGCAGAAATTTCTACACCATAGGCACCACACCGTCATGCTGCCGATCCCATCAACCTCTCCACCATACCTCGCTGGACCGAGGAGGCGGATTCGTTGTTGCGCTGTACGTGTGCAATGCTCGGAGGCGCCGCCCGTTGTGGCGCTTGGATCGGATCGGATCGCGAGGAGGAGACGCTAGTACGACTACGCCGACCACGTTCATCTGAATGTTTCCGCTGTGCAATCTACAAGTGTACGTAGATCTGATTTCCCCGCTTGTTTTTTTGCATCTCGTAGATCAGATCTTGGCTTGTTCTTGTTCGTACTTGTAGGAAATTTTTTGTTTTCTATGCTACGAAACCCTTCAGTGGTATCAGAGCGAGATCTATGCGTAGATGTTTTACATGAGTAAAACGCAACATGCTTGTTGCGGGCGTTGATGTTTTCTGTTGCAAACCTCTATTTTGTGTACTTCTTATGGTGCGGTATAGTGAGATCGAAGCGGTCCAGGCCAACCTTACGCGACCTCGTTCGTGAGACCGGCTCCGCACTTGACGTGTGGCTTGTTCCACACATGCGGCAGGTGGATGCCAGTTTCTCTCACTATAGTTGTCATGGGATTTACAATGGATGTTGGCAACCATAATATCACCGTTGTGGCTTTGCGTAGGTAAGAACCGTTCTTATGCGTAGCTCCCATAAGCCACGTAAAACATGCAATCAACAAATTAGAGGCGTCTAACTTGTTTTTGCAGGGAGTGTTTGTGATATGGTATTGCCATAAGATGTGATGTGATATATGTGATGTATGCGATGATCATATTTTGTAATATTTCACGACTTGCACGTCGATGAGTTCACAACCGGCAGGAGCCATATGGTTGTCTTTATAATTTTGTATGACCTGCGTGTCAACTTCTTATACGCCATGTAATAGCATTACTTTATCGCTAAGTAGTTAGCAATAGTCGTAGTTGCTATTCATGGTGGAGGCAATCATGGTGGAGTGATGGAGATCATGCCGTCGCGCACGAGATGGAGATCAATGCGCGAAGATTGGCTATACCATGTCACATATTATATATGCATGTGATGTTTATTATTTATGCATCTTATTTTGCTTTGATCGCGACGGTAACATTATAAGATGATCCCTCACACTTAATTTCAAGATAAAATGTGTTCTCCCCATGTATGCACCGTTGCGAAAGATCGTCGTTTTGAAGCATCACGTGATGATCGGGTGCTATAAACTCTACGTTCACATACAACGGGTGCCGGGAAGAGCTTCTGGACCCTCCCGATCTTCGGGTCGACGGCGACGGCGGATCGCGATGTGTTCTGGAAAACTGATCGGGTACTTAGGTTTTTCTCGTCGAGGGGTCTTTATAGGCGAAGGGGCATCGTCAGAAGTGGACCGAGGCGGTCTCACACATAGGGGGCGCGGCCCAGCCCTTGGCCGCGCCGCCCTGGTGTGAGGGCCCCTCATGGCCCCACTCTGTCTCCTCTTCGGTTCTCTGGAAGCTTCGGTAAAATTCTGGGCGACTGGCTTTGGTTTCGTCCAATTCTGAGAATATTTCCTGTGTAACTTTTCTGAAACACAAAAACAACAGAAAACAAGGAACTGGCACTGTGGCGACTTGTTAGTAGGTTAGTTCTGAAAAATGCATAAAAGTGCCACGAAGTGTAACGAAACACTAAGCAAATAGTATAAAAACAAGCATGGAGCATCAAAAATTATGGATACGTTGGAGACGTATCAGTCGCCGCCAGTCGGCTCCTCCTCCAAACACCGATTATTTGGCTTCCTCGACACGCAGGTAGAGCCAAGGCTGGCAAGCTCCCTACATAGTCGGACATGGAGAAGATATCACGAGCAAATCGGTTCGGGTGGTTAGATCTAACAAGAGTGTACAGTGTTGTGTATTCATGGCCCACAAGGTTAAATCGGTCATGGAGATGTCTCCATGGGTCAATGGTGGAGGTCAGTCTGTTGAAGATTTTTTTGGATGTCACAAGAGGTGTTTCAAAATGCTGCAAACGATTATAGGTTTACTATATGAGTGTGTTGAAAATGTACTAAGCCGCGATATGCTTTTTCATGTTTTGCTACATTGTTGTGTTTAAAATGCTACAACCTATTTTGCTACACGTCGCAAACCCGATGCTTTTTTAGTTCCGCTACAACCAAATAAACATTTGTTGCACTCGTTGTTGGTTTATAGCTATATGGTTGTGTGTAAAGTGCTACCTTTTTTTTTGCTATATGTCGCTGCAGATTCAAGAAAATTGTTGCAAACAAATGTTACATGCACACAAAAATTGCTACATGTTGAACATTTTTGCTACATGGTCGAACACGCAGGATTTGCTTACTTAAGTGCATCAGAGGCGACTGGAATTTTACAGATCTCTATCACAGATGGCTAGCGCTTTCCTTCTTAATTTTATCAGGTGGATTCTTGCTGCCGACCATAAAAAAGAAGATCTTGATTTTCTGTCTCACTAACTAGAAAGACTTGCGGATGGCTACCGCTTGCCTTCTTAATTTTATCGGGTGGAGTCTTGTTAGTTGTTACTGACCATTAAAATAAGAATCTTGATTTTTCCTCTCACTAACTAGAAAGATTGTACCTAGTTAATTAGCAAAAAGTCTACCAAAGTGGATTTCTAGATTGAGATAGGCTTTCTTGGAATTCTCTCTGTGCCAGTTTGGGACTGAAAAAACCAGCCGACCCAAACCTCAAATCTCGCGCCGAATCCAATCCCGAAAATACAAACACCTCAGTCCTGAGTCCTGACCTCCGCCAATCCCCCACCCTTCTCTTTCTCTCTGTCCCCTCCTCCTCCTCCTCCACCTTCTGAACCCTGCAGCGGCGGACCGCCAGCCCTAGGGTTCTGACGGCGAAGGATCGCCTTAGGGATTTGCGGTTCCCGTGAGACGCGATGGCGAGCTCTAATCCAATGAGGATCCCCAAGAGGAAGCTAGGGGTAACGCCCGTGAGGTCGTTTGACGGGCCGCTAGAGGCTGATCTTCAGAGCACGGCGGAATTAGAGCAGGTTCGAATCGATTTGCTCCTCTGGTTCGATTACTGAGTTGATTACAGTTTGGTCGCTCTGAGGTTAAGATTCTGTTAATTGGAAATTTGCATCGCCTGTTTGCTGGTAAAAAAAAATGCAGTTTTTGGCTGAATCTGGTCTGTACAAGAGTAAGGAGGAGTCCGCTAGGCAGGAAGAGGTGCTGGGGAAGCTTGACAAGGTGTCTATTTTCTTCTCATGCCAAATTCTTTCCTTTTCCCTTTAATTTGGTGTTACCCTTGGTACATGATCGTTTGCTAAGTACTATCCTTGTTTGAATCTGCAGATTGTAAAAGCGTGGGTGAAGCAGTTGGCTAGTCAGAAAGGGCAAAGCGAACAGATGGTCAGCAAGGAGAATGCCGTGCTTTTCAACTTTGGGTCATACCGTCTTGGGGTAATAGTATATGCTTGGATTTGTTGCTGTTTTTCAGCTTTCACGAATATACATCGGTTGATGAGCAACATAGGATTTTGGATCAGTTTACAGAACTCTTTACCTGTTTGAGCATGTATATGCTCAGCTGCACTAAAAAGAAGGCTTCCAACCAGTAACTTGGTATAACCCAGTAGAGAAAAAGTGTTCTCTAGAAAAGACACCGCAGTAGGGAAATGCAAAAGGCACCCTTTATATGGTTGTTAGCAATTATATGACCACTTCTAAAGCATCTGAGCTCAAGGGGCATCTGACTGAACTATTCTTGTTTTCTGTCTATGTTGCTGCTTAAATTTGGGTGTTCTCCTTTTTCGATATGCTCAGGAATGATGATGTTTTCCCTACTCATTAATTGCTCCCATGTGCATAATTTGGTATTTCTGCATTGATAGGTTGATGAACTTGGCGCTGACATTGATACTTTATGTGTTGGACCAACATATGTGAATCGTGAGGTAACATTTTCTTTCATGTACCAGAATTGTTACTTATACTTCAGAGATGTCACAACTTGTTCTCTAACATACTGCTCTTACTGCAGCAAGATTTCTTTACTACACTTTATGGAATATTAGCACAAATGGAAGAAGTGACTGAACTGCAACCTGTACCTGATGCACATATCCCTGTTATGAAATTTAAGCTCAAAGGAATATCAATCAACCTGATTTATGCCAGTGTTTCTCTTGCAGTAGTGTCATCAGTAAGTTTTTATTCTATTGAATATTTTCATGAATTTATTTATGTGGATTATGGTAATATCTGGTGTTTTAACTTCCTTTGTAAATAATATCTTGTAAGGAAATATGTAAGCATGTTTTGTTCTAGTATCTATTATATTGTTCTGAGCATACATGTGCATTACAGTGTGATGTATGTGCATTTATTTTATGGTAATAACAGAAGTCCCTATTACTCCCTCCATACCGGATTATAGGGCAATTACGCACTTCGAGACAAACTTTGACCTTTAATTTTAGTCAAGAAAAATAAGATATATTATATAAAAATTATGCCATTGGATTCATATTCAAAAGAACTTTCCAATGGTATAAATTTTATGTCAAATATCTCATATTTTCTTGACTAAAATTAATGGTTAAAGTTTGTCTTAAAATATAGAATTGCCCAATAATCCGGCATGGAGGTAGTAGGTCATCTGCAATGCAAGGTGCTTAAGAAAATAATTCTATGAACCGGTGATTACTTAAAATGTGATAGGAGTCTGCTTCCTGTGTCATGCCTCAAATTTCTAGCTCTCTCATATGTCAGTGCTAGTGGCGGACCAAATTCTGGATCTTGTTCCAAATATTAAGGTTGGGTCTTCTGTTGTGCTCCAAAATTTTCTTTATCTCTTCTACTAAGATGGCACTATAATGATATACATACATGGTCGTAGAACTTTGTAAAACTTGCCTGTCTTTGTAGTATAAATCAGTTATTGTTGCATTCATGGTATCTTGGATGGCAATCTAGCTTTCTTGCCTTCTAGCATTCAATGGAAACACTTATTTAATCGAGAGATGATAGTGAAACAATTAAATCTTATATCCATCATGAGTTACGAGTCCCCTATTTGTCAACTTCATTGTAAATTTTGTTATCGCAATTAGCTTTTTTATGGATACCTTCTGATGCTTTGTGCTAGCGAGGTGTTCACACTTCACAGCCTTCATATTTAAATGCACATATTTAACTGAAAGTTCTTCACTAAGATGGTCTTGGGGTATTTACAGCCAACAATTGAACACTTCCACTATAACTGCCAGCCCTTTAGTTGCTTTTGCCGTCATGTTTTGCTTAAAATACGAAGATATTTCTATTTAGAAGTCCAGTTTCTGCCTCTTGTCACTCTTTACGTCAGATATTTCAAGAGATAATGTATGTCCTTAATGTAATGTTGTAGGATCTGGAGATCTCTCAAAGATCAGTGCTTTCTAACATTGATGAAGGAAATCTTCGCAGTCTTAGTGAGTGCAGAGTGGCAGACCAAATTCTGGACCTTGTTCCAAATATTGAGGTTGACTCTTGTTTTCTGCTCCACTATTTTCAATATATTTTCTTCAAGGATGGCAATATAATGATATTCATACTTTACTGTAGAACTTCCAAACAACATTAAGGTGTGTCAAGTACTGGGCGAAAAGAAGTGGTGTTTGCTCTAATGTAAGTCTGGTTTCACTGTCATGCTGGTAACTTCTGTTTGAGCTGTTGTTAGGCTAAGTAAACTGTCTGCCTTTCTAGGCTGCTGGTTTTCTCAGGGAAGTCGATTGTGCTTTGCTGGTTGCACGTGTCTGCCAGGTCTATCCTAATGCTGCGCCGAGTACGCTGGTCACCAGATTGTTTAGCATCTTCGCCGAGTGGTACTGGCCGAACCCGGTGATGCTTTGTTCCATTGAGAAGGATAGGGAGCTTGATTTTCCCGTGTGGGATCCACGCGGCAAAAAATGTGATGACTGGTATGATGTTATGCCCATCATTACCCCGGCTTATCCATGCAGAAACTCGACTGTGCATGTTTCAGCAAGCACACTGGAGGTTATGAAGGAACAGTTCCGGATTGGGAATAAAATCTGCCAGGTAGTCTTTGCCATTCCACCACCACAAAGTTACTATTGTAACAAAGTGCTACTACTGACTGTTGTTTTCCCTGCCCTTCCATGCAGGAAATTGAGATGAAGAGGGCTAACTGGGCTGACCTTTTTTGACCTTTCTGTCGCGCCCCCAGTGGAACAACCATTTAGCGCTGAGAAACCATTTTGCTGTGGACACAAGGATCCTAAATTTAGTTGATGGTTTGCAAATATCCTGAAGCTAAACAAGACCCTGTTGTGTGCACACACTGTTATGTTTGGTATGACATAGAATTAGATTATACTTGAACTACTAGTTATTAAGGAATTCATGGCCACCCTATATTGCCACTTGGTTATTGCCGTGTATACATGCCTACACTAGTGGAACTGAACTTCGACAATTTGCTCAAAAGGTTGCGCGGGGCCGCTGACCATTTACTGGAAATTGCATCAACTCACTGTCTGGTACTTTACATTAGGGGGAATGTTCCATATGTTTTATGATCGTGCTTGGGTTTGTTCACTGAAATGCATATCCAGTACAAATCTGGCTCGTTTCAGTTGCGCAAAGATGAAATAGGGGATTCAGCTACCACTGCTAGTTGTACATTGCGTTGTCATCAGTGTGCTCGATGGAATGCTCTAGAAAAAAAGTGTGTTTGCGATTGTAGCAATGCCGAGCAGATGAAGTTTTCTCAAGTTATAGTCTCTACATTCTTTTGAGTTCTACACATATACCTGCTGTATCATCCTAACCACTTTTTTTTTTTTGGAAATGTCCACTGCATCTGAATCGTCCCCGCATGTTGCATCTATGTCATGCTGATGGAAATGATGGAAACACTTGCCCACACGCAAATTAACTTCTATCTATATATAAGTGACAAGCGCAGAGGCGCGTCCGTTTTGCACTTATGCCAAAGGACACATGTAAGATAGTCTTTTGCTGATCTTTAAAAATTAGTCTGTTGCAATCTTCAGGGATAAAGATTTCTTCATTGTTTTTGTTAGTTCTGTTGTTCAATTTGGCTAGGCTATTATACGTGATGGTCGACCTGGTGAATGAGAACGTCATGGCTATGCGGTGAGCGATGGAACGGATAACATGTACTTCCTCTGTTCATAAATATAAGACATTTTAGATGTTTTAAAGTAGACTAGATACATACCAAAATAAGTAAATCTATACGCCTAAAAATAGTTTAGATATGAACCAAAATAAGTGTATCTTTAAAAAGGTAAATGTCTATGAACGGAGGGAGTAGGAACCACGAAATAGATGGTTGAGGTCAAGGAGTCAGTTGATCTGGTGGAGAGATGCTGCTGTGCGCGGCGCTACTAGAGGAGACAGAGTAGCTCCATCTTGCTAGTCGTGGCCCATGGACACTTTTAGGTGGAGCTGAAGGTTGAAGACGGGTTCGATGGTTTAAAACCGTGAGTCGTGACCCACCCAAACCGGCCGAAACGAATACATTGTTGTTCTAAACTCTGTACCTGCACTTGCACATTCAGTTACTGTAGCTGTTCTTGCCGTTATCAAGGACGGTCTGAACCTAGATTAAGTCATTTGTTAGCAAATAATTAGGACCTGTCACGTGTGTATGTACACTGATGGGTCAAGTTAGTTTATAGGCCTTAAGACTAGTTGTTATTTAGTTAGGGGCTCCGTTGATTCTGTCGTGGGAGCCAGTCAAGGACGTGTACGAGAGGGGCTGGGATGGTAGCTCCAGTAATCTTGCCCATGATCCTATTTTCATGCATTCACTTGTAATCCTCGAATAAAAAGGAAGCAAATTAGAAAAGCTGCATTACTGCACGCAGCACCAAAACTCTTGTCTCTGTCATTTCTTCAGTTTCGTCAGAGAGAGGCCGCAATGACATATTACATCAGATAAATCTTACTCTCTAGTTTTCCTCGTGTGTGAAGTGATTCGCCGGCTGGGCTCAGGCGGGACTGGACATGGCGTGGATCTGGATGGTCCCGGCGGCCGGCGCCGTCCTCCTCTGGGCGGTTTCCCTCAGGCGGATCCTCTCTTCCCCCGCGCCATACAGCCTTCCTCCGAGCCCTCGCTTCCCACCCCCTTTCCGCGGCGACAGGAGGAGCAGGAACGTGCTCCTGGTGCTCGCGCACCCCGACGACGAGTCCATGTATGTCTCTCATCCTCTCCTCTACTTCGTGTATGTTCTGCACGCAAGGTGCTCGACGAAATTCATGTCTCGTCAGACTCGTGTTGCAAGTTGCGTATGGTCATATGACTGGAATGAGAACCGAACATCTTATTGTGGAAATGACAATGATTGGTCTGTAGTTAGATTTGGACCAACACAAGGGGACTGGATCCTCTGACGGTGAGAAGGAAAGTTAGGTAAGCTACAGTACCCTAACTTTCCTTCTTCAAATTCATACTATTTTGTCTCTAATTTAATTCAAATTAATTTATATAATGCAAATTTAGGATATGAATTGACTGTTATTACCTGCAATCAAAATTAGGGTGCAAAAAAATTAATTAGACAATTTATGCTACAGTAATCATCTACAGTAACTGAGCTTAGTACGTAATTAGAAACTTAATACCAATATACCCTGACTTTGCTTCCTACTTCTCCCTGACTTTCCTTCTCACCGTCAGAGGAGCCGGTTCCCAACACAAGTCGCGCCTCTGTTTTGGCGTCTTGACTTGGTTCTACCTTGGTTTCCTCTCATGTGAAAACCTTGTGTTTGCCAATGCAGGTTTTTCACTCCAACAATACTTTTCCTCAAGTCGAAAGGTCATAGAGTTCATATTTTGTGCATGTCCCTGGGTAAGATTTCTACCCGGTTATCATGCATGTAACTATGTATGTCTCTATTCTCTGTGCATACAGGAGAAATCATGTTGTGCATCCATTTGTTCAACCAAAATACACAGAATGCTCGGACTAGTATCTATGTAAATATTACTTCCTTTTCGTAAAGTAAAGCGTATAGATTTTTCCAAAAGTCATACGATGTAGAGTTTGACTAAACCCATAGAAAAATTATTGAAAATTGTGATACTTTTTTTCGATAAAGAGTATATATTAATATCGCGAAGTGTCATACTATATAGATATAATATTGATTCATAGTTTTTTATATAAACTTAGTTAAAACTTACATTGTTTGACTTTTGAAAAAAATGCCCCTTAATTAACGGAACCGAGGTAGTATACTTTAAGCAATACTAGCATTATTTTCGACCATTAGGGTAGACCACCCACTTTTGCATCCAAGAGTATGTAGGTTCCACGACCATAAGAACTTGGTGGTATCCACAGCGCAAGTCAAGTTTGCTAACTCATCAAGCAGCTCGTCGATGACTCGGATAGGAAATTTATCTTTTATCATTTTGTCATTTAGCAAAAGCATCCTTGAATGCGCTCAACAACATTGTCATCAAGTCAGTACCGACAACACCGTGTGAATGAGGTTGGGAAATTGGAAGAATCCCATGCCAAAGCATCTGGTGATCTGAACTCCAAAAGGCCATCGGTAATGTATAAAAATCCCAAAGAGTCAGCCCAAGTGTGTGTAGCCACTAAGTTCCAAGTATGATATCAAAGCCATCAAGTGATAATGCACACAAGTCCACTCTAAATGCGTCCCTGTCATTCATTGAGCAAAACCATCGGACGACACCTGCTCATCGTTTGCCACAACGAGTTTGAGGTTCAGTCATGGTGCAAGAGCGATCCCACGGTGTTGGTGACGCCCTTCTACTTCGTTTTGCCCTGGTTCGGTGAAGGAGATGTGGGGCGCCATAGTTGTAGCCGTACATGTCGACGCCGCCATGAAACCTAGGTGGGCAGGGTAGCCAGGAGCAGGCGGAGGAGCGCTGCCTCAGCCATTACCAGCACTGCCACCATCATTGCTGCCACTGGCACCACGGCTGAGGACGATCAACGCGGATTGGGAGGCGACATGCTCAGTAGCGCGAGCCTGCATCTTATCGAAGAGCAACATTTTCCGGGCATCGTTGAAGGTGATCCCTCTAGAGTTGGAGAGGAGGATTTTACCGGTGACATGGTGTCGTTCATGGAGCCCGCGCCTGAGCACGGTGACGAGCGTGTCGTTTGTGGCGGCCGATCGCAGTCGCGGAGGGCGTCGGCGATCGTTTTGTTACAAATGGAGTATTGGGCAACATTGAGGCTCCCCTAACACTGCTCGTGGAGATCGGGGTAAGGTGGACAGCGTGATGCAGCTGGTTGTTGAGGAAGACGTCAGCTAGGGCGACATAGAGCTGACACGCCGTCTTGGTGTTGTCCATGATCATCCTGGTGAGTTCCCAGGAGATGGATCCGTAGATCTAGCGCTTGAGGATGAGGTCGACTATACGCCATTTGACGTTCGGATGAGCTGGCGAGGCATTCGCCGTCAGGTGATCGAGGACTCCCTACTCCTCGACATTAACTCCATGTGATTTTGCATCTGGTTATAAGATCCAACGGGGAGATCGAGGGTATGAGGGATAATGTTGTGGATCTGCACACTATGCATGTGTAAGAAACATAAATTCCGGGAGGAGCAAAAGTAGGGGCATGGGGAACCTTTGCAAGGGCCAGGATGGCATGTGCATCGAGTCGAACGATGGGGACGACGGCCGCTGCAGTGGCAGCAGCGTCGGCAGTATCTGCATCGGAGACGATGGGCACTGCAACTCATTAGAGGTGGCGAGGGCAGGCACCGTCAGACATAGGATGTTGATCTAAACTGATACCATGTAAGATTGGATACAATATTGATGTGCACATATGCACACCAAAATCATGTATCTAGTCTTACATGGTATCAGTTTAGATCAAGATTCTATGGTTGTCGGCATGGTCCCTGCCCTCTCTGATTGGCTCACAGTGCCCATCGTCTCCGATGCAGACGCTGGCGATGCCGCTGCCACTGCAGCGGCCCTTGTCATCCCCAACGCTCCACTTGACGCACAGGCCATCCTGGCCCTTGCCCAGGTTCCCCATGCGCATACTTTTGCTCCTCCTGGATTTTCCATTTCCTATCACATGCGCAGTGTGCAGATCCACAAAGTTATCCCCCATACCCTCGATCTCTCCACTGGATCTTATAACCAGTGGCACACTCACATGGAGCTGTCGAGGAGTACGACATCCTCGTTCACCTGACGGCGGACGCCACAAGAGCTCATCTTGGCACCGAATGGTGTAGAGTCGACCTCATCCTGAAGCATTGAATCTACGGCATCTCCCGGGATGATCATAGACAACAACAAAATGGGGCTTCAGCTCTAAGTCACCCTAGCTGACATCTTCCTCAACAACCGGCTGCATCGCGCCATCCACCTTACCTCTGAGCTCCATGGGCAGCGTGAGGGGAGCCTCGGTCTCGCCTAGTACTGCGTTCATATTAAAATGATCGCCAATGCCCTCCTCGACTGCGATCAGCTGCCCACCAATGAAATGATCGTCACCATGTTTACGTGTGGGCTCCATGAACGACACCACGTCACCGGCAAAATCCTCCTCTCCAACTCCGGCTGCATCACCTTCGCCGATGCCTGGAATATGTTGCTCTTAGGAATATGTTGCTCTTAGATGAGATGCAGGCTATTGCTAGTAGCTACTGAGTGTGTCGCCTCCCAATCCTCGCTGATCATCCTCGGTCATGGTGCCAGTGGCAGATCTGCTGTGATAACGTTTCTGCTGTTTATTTGTTTGTTAATCCTTTTCAGCATCGGCGCACTGAACACATTGAGATCAGCATACACTTCGTATGAGAGAAGGTCCAGGTTGGTGACATCCGAGTTTTGCACATCCCCACGGCATCCCAGTATGCAGACATTTTTACCAAAGGCCTTTATCAAATTTTGCTCCAGTCCTCCGTTGACACTGCGGGCGGGTATTAGAGTGAAGACTGGATCAGCTGAAGACCAGCTCCTCCGGAGCTATCCATGCAAGCCGCGATTGACGACTTGACGTGTTCCTCCTCCTAGTTAGGATCTGTAACAGAATACAGTTAGAATGTGTCCGTGTGTGTGGCCTCCTCTCTCTCCCTGTTGGACGTACAAAGTATTAGTGAAATCAAGCATTTTTTATCATAAAATCAAGCAATATTGCCGTGCACATATGCACACTAAATTTGTGTATCCAATGTTACACTTACTACCGCTTTTATAGGTAATGCTGATGGTCTTGGAAATATTCGTAAAGAAGAACTATACAAAGCCTGTGCAACTCTTAAGGTACTCAAGTCTTACACTGCTCCATACTACCCCTTGGAGAGCAAGTTTTTGTTCAGCTCCGGATACATAATTGCAGATTCCAGCTGAGCAAGTTGAAGTCTTGGACCATCAAAAGCTACAGGTCACTCATTTTTCATACTTCAGATACTATTCTAAACACAAGTGAAAGTTGAGCATGTCGAATGTATATTATAGGATGGATTTCAAGAGAAATGGGATCATGTATTATTAGCAGAACTTACCATGGAGCAGATCCGACTACGTGATATTGACACAGTGATAACTTCATTCTCAGTCCTCAATGAATTCCGAACCATAATATTATGTTTTCCTTGATTTTGCACCATATTTTAAATTATCAAACTTGAACGAACAAATATCCAAATGTGTTGATCTTGTTTTGTTTTCAATAAAGAAATGTGTTGATCCTGTATTACATGTAATATGAGAAAGTTTGAGTATGTACCATCACAGCAATATTACTTTTATATACTTCCCCGATCAACGAGTGTTATACTTTAGCAGACATGGCTTGTTCAAAGGAACTTTTGACAACCTCTTGTTAATCCTGCTTAATCATGAGCAAACCCATGTTATCTAATACTCTATACAAGTCATTACTCGTCCCCAAATCTCAACACAAATGTGAACAGTTGATAGTATATTATATATTGTGCATTTGGAATGCTCTTATCTTCTCTCTCTGGACCTCTAAAGTGTGATTATTTGCATTTAACTTTACTATCTGAGTCCCTACTTACTGCTGCAATATTTTATGACGTTTCAGATCGTGACCTTTGATTCCTGTGGAGTGTCAGGTCATCCAAACCACTGTGATGTTCATCATGGTATAAGGTCAGTCAACTCGTTAAACACCTTACGATTAGCACCATATCATAAGTATGTTATAAAACTTCATTTTGGCATTGTGAACTTCGTCGGCACAAGCTTTTTTGGAATCGCATTCTTATCAATTCCCCATGTTGCAAAAACTTTATTTTAACCTAGCAGAGCACAACTTATTGTACAGACGTTGTGCTTTCTAAAATTCTATGTAATGGTAAATCCTAGTTATACTAATGTAAGAAGTGCTAACACTGTTTCCCGTTGTCACACCCATTTATACTAAGTGACCACTGCACTGACTCCATCCCTGCATGTATGAGTTGATTCAAATAAGGCTGCAATAGAGTAATCGGACAAATTATTGTGGTACCAATTTGCCACAAATTTGGCGCATAAAATATTACTTCCTCTGTTCCACAATATAAGCCTTTTTAGCAAGCCTAAAGATCCAACGCGAAAGTTTAGGCTTCCGATCATCAGATCCATATCTTGATCCATGCTCTCGAATATTGTAGTGAAGTTTGACGTGTGAGGTTGAAAATCGACGGTTCCGAAGGATATCTGGTTTTCGTCGACTTCTGAACTGCTGTTGGCTAAAAGCGAAAAAGCCGTCGAATTCATGATTCCAACGCCCAGAGTCCCCACGGTCGGCGCCAATTGATGAGGGTTAACTCGACAAATGTCCTAGATGAAGGACTTAGGATCGGGGGAATAGGGCGTCGGATAAACTCGAAGGTAAAATCAGTCAAACAAGGTGTGTATCGAAAGTACACGTGGTGGTCAACTTAGCTTGCTTTCAATCTGTCCTTCACCGTCCTCTCCTGGCCCCTATATATAGGTGGCCGGGTCTAAAGGAACAGGAGGGGTCCGATAGATATTACAACATCCGTATACGACATGCACTCGTATTTTGACTAAGATTACACTTGTGCCTAGCTTAACGGGCCTCAGGGGTACTCAAGTAACGGGCTCTATTATCTATACCCTTGTCACACCGGGAGTTGAAAACGGAAACACTTTTTCTTCAAAGACAACATCACGAGACATAAAAATGCGTCCCATGGAGCAATCCAAGCATTTGTACCCCTTATGCATAGGACTATAGCCAAGAAAAACACAAACCTTGGAGCCATAGGCGCGATTCCGCCCTCATTTCTGCTGGGCGAAATCACCTGAGTATCAGCTGGGCGAAGCTCACCTAGCGGGCATCACGACACCAGGCTAGATCTATGCGCCGACGGGGAAGGCGATGAGCAGGGGAGGAGAGAATTGTGGCCAGGAGTGCTGATTCAAATTTGCACTGGGTTGAAATATCTGCAGCTACCCAGGTAAACTGGGACCCTCTATGCCAGATACCATATTCTGTACGAGCGTATGCCCAGAAATCCCTTGCGGGTGTTGGAAATACGCAGAGCGTACCGGTCAACGAGGCCAGCTTGTGGGGACAGCGCTTGGATCTCCAACGGCGGACGAACGCTTCTGATAAAGCCTAGGCGCCAAAACACCTTGTAACGCTGGTGCGGCCTTGCCCTTGCTGGCCTCCATTGCCATAGGCGCGATTCCGCCCTCATTTCTGCTTTGATAGCCGCCTTGAGGTGCGAAGTTGTACTCTTGCATATTTGGGCGACTAAGATTTCCATAGGACGAAGAATGAGAGGCAGCGTTGACTGAAGACGACCACTCCTCAGCCTGAGCTTGTTGTGCCTCAAGGGCCTTGAAGGAGAGAACTCTGGAATAGAACTCAGCTTAGGGAACTGAACGGTTGTTCAGGGTGAGCGAGGCGGCGATCACCCTATACGTAGACCCAAGGCCGGTGATGATGTAGTCGATGAGCTCATCATTGGAGACAGGAGCGCCGGCGGCGGCCATGGTGTCAGCGAGCACCTTCATCTTGTGCATGTACTCCGCAACGGTCAGCTCTTCCTTCCGCAGCGTCTGCAGTTGAAGGCGGATGTGGCGCACATTGGCGCGGCTCTAGGCGCCGAATAGGGTATGGAAAGATGTCCACTCGGCAGGGGCAGTCTGGCAGCCGATTAACTCACATGCAATCTCTGGTTCCATCGAACCAAGTAGTAGGCTGAGGACCTTCTGGTCCTGGATCCACCAGCAATGATATACCGGGTTGGGATGGTCACAGCTTTGTCATCTTCACCCTCGGTGATCGTCTTCTTCGGTGTGACCACCGATTCATCGAGGTGGCCATGTAGATCTGCTCCGGAGAGGTTGGGCAGGGTGAGTCCCTCCCACAACATGAAGTTACCCCGGTCCAGCCGGACGGGGATGGAGGCCACGATCGCGGCTGACGCCGGCGCGGATGAGGAAGCAGCGAGGGAGCCCATGGTGGAAAGCTGAAGCTAGCTCGACGTCATGGCGTCGGTGGGGCGTAGCAGTCTGTCTCACGTCGGGAGACGAGAGGATCGCTCGAGCGCGACGCAAAACACGAGCGATGCAGCTCGGTATGGCTCTGATACCAAAATAGATAACGTATCGATGTTTAGGGTTGCGTGAGGGTCAATGCCTTCCGCCTCTTCTAATTATAATAGATCGATAGATACAACAGAGATTACAATGCGTACGTTAGTCATACGGGACCGATTCTAACAGGTCCAATTTAGGCTTGAATGATGTACTTTTAAAGAGGCAGTCTCTTCTGCAGGAGACATCCTCTTGAACACTAAAAGTGAAGAAGGAGGGAAAAAGATGAGAGGGAAAGAGAAAAACTAAAATAGTTTTTAAGGGAGAGAGAAAGTGTCATGGGTTGGACCAATATTCTTCACATCCATTGCTTCCTCTACTTTTTAGGTTCGTGCTTACATGGAGCAATAGCATACTAGTGCCCTCATTGCTCATGTCCTCATCGTGACACATAAAAATCGTTCCATGTATTATTACAAACCAGTTCTTGTTCAAATAATCACAAATAATAATAGCAAACACGATAACTGTTTCATACATGGCCGTTGCTCAACACTTCAACAGTACAGATATAATAGCTCCCTCATTGACGATAATAACTTGCAAGCCATCCACACGCAAGAGAAAAATTCATGTCATTCTGGATCTGCAACAGAACGAAATTTCATCAGCTTCAAAAGCTAGGATTTGGTGGTGCAGGTCAACGAGCACACCGAATGCCATGGACAGTTCGAATCTCGTTTGTATATTGGCTAGCTGAGAATGTTTCACTTACAGTATATATATTCAGTAGAAGACTATCGGGATATGCTCTAGTTTTGCCGCTTGAACATTGCTTCTGAAATCATGGTGCATGTCAATGAACTGCGCCTCTTTGAGGGATTTCAGATGCTCCAGGCCGGTAGGGATGTCCCGCAGTTCAACCAGGCCACGGATAGAAAGAACTTCAAGGCGGACCATTGCTCCCTCATGTATGCATATTTGGTTCACGTGTGGCAAATCCTTCAAGAGAACATTCTTCACATTTGGGAACCACTCTGGATGGAAGTTTAGTTCCTGCCCAGTGTACGCCGTTGAAAGACCTATTTGGGTTAAATTTGACAATTCAGAGAGACGGGGCATTGGGTTCTCCCCGAGCTGGGACCAAACTAGAGATATCTCATGAAGTGCATCTCCGTTGGTTGAGAAAAACGGAGATTCCAGAGTGCCTTCGGAAAAACGCCCAGTGATATTGAGCTTTTTAAGACGGTTTGACAATGTCAAAGTTTCAAGCTGGAGCACCTCGTCTTCGTTGCTTGCTCTTATGCCTAATGCTGACAGCCGGTGCATCTTTGATAAAGAGTCGCACAACTGTGCACAGTGGATGCTCCTTACCCCAGTAATGTAAAGGCTCCTCAGCTGGGATAGATTTGCTAGTTTTGCAACAAAAGCTTTATTGGCACGAACTGCATCTAGACTTTGCAAGTCCTTCAAACTCCACAATCCCTCAAACGGCTCCATAGATTCATATCTTTTAAAAACCGAGCCTGTTCTATCTAGCCACTTAGAAATAAGAATGTGCCGCAATCTCTTCAGCTTTGCAGACCCTTGTGGGAGACTCAGACAGTCTGCACCTTGAAGACTCAATGTTTCTATGTTCTGAAGGTTCACGATGGACTTTGGGAGTATCTTCACATTAGTGTCGCCCAGGCCCAAATATCTAAGGTTGAATAGCTCCCCAATCGAATTTGGAATAGTTTTAATAGGCAAGCCTGACAGCTCCAGCACAGCAAGGTACTTAGAATCTGAGGGAAACATCGAAGATGGTGCCAAGCTGGTCCTAAATACTATGAAGGTACGAAGCCTGAATTGGCCAATGCTTGGTCGAATGTCATTGTCATTTTTGCATTGGAGCACCGACATGCGACGAGAATTTGACTCAACCTGCGTCAACCCATTACTACCATCATAATTTGTACTGAAACTCTCTCTTTTAGATTGGAAAATGGCTAATTCCCGAACAAGATCATGCATTCGAAGACACTGAATCCTATTAAAGCTATTCCTCTCTACAACATGAAGCATGCTTCGTCGAACAAGCTCTGTCAGGTAACCTTCAGCAACATCTTCTAAACTGCATGCTCCAATTTGTTCAATAAACCCTTCAGCGACCCACAATCTAATCAATCTGTTTCTATGGATCATGTAGTCTTCTGGGAATAAGGCACAGTATAAGAAACAACTCTTCAAATAGTCCGGTAAGTATTTGTAGCTCAGATTCAGTATTCTCCTCACATGTGTTAGGTTCTCATTGTTGTGTAGCTCCCAAATAAGTTGGTCATGAAATAGCCTCCACTCTGTAACATTCTCCTCTTTAAGACACATTATGCTCCCTATGGACACGAGAGCTAGCGGTAAACCACCGCACTTCTCCATAATGGATTCACCACACTCTTGTAACAGTTTGGGGCAGATGTGATTTTCAGTTCTCGGAAAAGCCTTCCTGCAGAAAAGATTCCATGCATCCTCCTTCCCGAGAGGCTCCACTTTGATCTTGCAACCATCATGAGCTATTGATGCAACTTCCTCAATTCTCGTCGTGATTATTACTCTGCTTCCATTGCCCTTATCGGCTAGAACCTCTTTAATTTTAAATAGATCAGAGGCTGTCCAGACATCATCCAGTATGATCAAATATCGCTTCGTCTCCAGGATTTCCTTCAATTCAACTTTTAGCTCTGCGCTGCTCATCTTTTCAGCATCAAACTGTTTCATGTCTTCAGAATAGATTCCTTTCAGCATGCTTCTCCAAATATATTCAAGTTTGTATGACTGAGAGACAGAAACCCATGCATGACATTCAAAGTTGGATGCATGAGTTTTGAAATAAGAATTGACAAGAGTGCTTTTTCCTATGCCACCCATACCCCACACAGCAGTGATCTGCAGATGAGAACATCCTCCCAAATTCAGTGACTCCTTCAAGGTTTCTCTATTTTTATCAAATCCTACAAGCTCATCATCGGAGATCGAGTAATCGTGTCCAGGAAGATACAATTGTTGCTGGCTGTCATAACTTGCTGCAGGAATATCACTTGCACCGGCTATTGGTTTAGTCCAGTCTTTGTTCCCTTTAAGTTGTGTAAGACGCACATTTATGCTACTAAGTGCTGTAGCAACTTCATCTAATGTAAATAGAGATTGAGGTTTCTTCATAATTTTCTTCACATAACAGCACCATGATCCTTCCTTATGGTGTTCACCAACAACATAAATAAACTGATCCACAATGTCTTCCATATCATACGCCAATTTTCGGGCTTGCCCAATCCATGTTTCTGTGACTTTATCTGTGCAACCCTTCGTGCTAATATCTTTGAGAAATGCTTGCATAAGCTCAAAGTCGTTCTGTATAAGTCTCATATTATCTGGGAGTGCTGCCACCAGCCCAGCTTTGTTTGCAAGCAGTGGTATAACATACTTTAGTGTCTCTGCCGCCACAACTATCGTAATCTTTTTTATGACAAGAGCAAGAGCAATCTCCGCCATCTCAATTCGTGCAGTTGGACCTCAGTTAGCGAGCAGTTGCACAAATCAACGTTCATTGTTGAATGCCAACTTCATTCTTGTACATTGAGTCTACATAAATAAAATCAACATTTTATAAATTTCCATAAATCCTGTTGACATAACATTTTAATAGTCGGGTGTTTTGCAGTTGCAATGCCAGTGATATCAAGCGACATAACCACTTTTGATGATTTATTTACATGGAAGGATGCTTGATATGTCATTTTGTGGATGTTTGATATGTTAGTTTACGCAGATGTTTCACATTAAAGCTAGCTTGACCTTGCAGAATCGCCATAGGCAAGCCTGTAGCATTTTAGTAACAAGATTGCTCATTCGAGCACCAACCGTTTGGATGGCTGCCAAATATAGAAAAATAGAACGTCTTCTAAATCCCAATAATTTATTCGATCAAAAGGAAGAAATCTCACCCTAGTACATCAGAGAACGTGATAGCTTAAGAGTAACTAATGATAACTTTGCAAAGCTTAGACGAGATGAGGAGTTCAACTGGGCTCAAAGAGATACAATTAAGCATGTGCAAGAGTGAGGTGATAATACTAAACATTTCCACTTGATTGCTAATGGGGAACATAGCAGGAAAAAGATTTTCAAATTAGAACAAGGTACGGTAGTTAGAGAGGAAAATTTTAAATTTTAAATCACAGAATTTTATAAGAGAGACTATTTCGTGCAGAGGGACCAAATAATTCTCTATGATTGAATCAGAAATCACGGACATCCCGCAACTAGAAGAAGAAAACCGAATCTTAACAGCTGACTTCACCAAACAAGAGGTCTATGATGCGATAGTGCAAATGGAAAAAATAAAGCTCCACGGCCAGATGGGTTTCTACCCAAATACTACCAAAAAGTTTAGGAGGTCTTGAAAGGAGACTTGATGTCAATGTTTAGGGCTTTTCAAGAGGGTAGTTTACCCTTATTTTATTATAACTTTGTTACTATTATTTTTCTACTAAAAAAGGAAAATGCAATTCAAATTCAGCCATACAAGCCAGTATATCTACTCAATGTCAGTTTTAAGATATTTACAAAAGTTGTAATTAATAAAGTTTCGCTCAAACAGTGGATCGACCAACCCAAACGGCGTTTATGCCAAGCCACCATATTTTAGATGGAGTAGTGGTTCTTCACAAGACTATTCACAAACTTCATAGGAAAAACTTAGATGGCACCCTTTTTAAAATCCATTTTGAAAGCGCGTGAAGATAGAATTCATCTATTTTCGGGCTGCAACTTCAGTGTTTGTATTTGGAACTATCTCCAAAATGATTGGCTACCGTAGTTGTTCTGGCAGCTAAGAAAAGTTTTGCTCGTCCTTTCTTCATGGAGGTCTTAATCGTGGCATGTTAGAATATTTGGCTACTTCGAAACGGGAAGCTTCAGACAATAGCAACCCACATTTGCAAAGTGGAAATATAATTTTTTTCATGATATGACTATGCTGCGACACAGAATTAAGGCTAAGCTTCCTCCATAGATTCTCTACCTTAGTCTCTCTATAAATAGGTAGTTACTTTCTTTCTTATTTCTCTCCTGTAATTATGTTATTATGATATATGAAATAAAATATGTTGTGGGCAGTTGGCTCGGAGTCGAGAGTCAATGTTTTTTGATTTTGGAAGAGCTTGTGATAAGATTAACTGGTTTTTTCTACAACAAGCGATGCGCATTAAATGATTTGATCCTAAATATAATGGTGTCAATGGGTTCAAGATTTCATCATCCATGGAAGTGTTACGTATTTGAGTTAATGATACATATGCCACTATTTTTCAAACTCAGAAATGGTAGAGACAAGGCACCCCCTCTCACCTATACCTTTTTAATATTGTTGCTGATATGAGCCAAAGAGGATGGGCAAGTGGAGGGTTTAATTCCTCATTTAGTAGAGGGAGAAGTTTCAATTCTTCAATACAACTGGCAACATAATTATTTTCATGGAGTATAATTCGGAGAAGGCGCTTAATATGAAACTCATTCATTGTATTTTTTAGCAACATTCTTGTTTCGGTCAGGCACTAAAGAGAGAGAAACTTGCATTTTCGGTCGGCCTAAGGAGAGTGAAGAACAATGTAGGCATCTATTTGGGTGTGAATCTAGATTTTGTTCTTTCATGTATATAGGAATTCCAATTGACTTTAGGAAATTAATGAATAGAGAATGGAAACCAATAGAAAATCGGTTTGGAAACAAATTGAGTAGTTAGATGAACAAAATTGTTCTAGCTCGGTATTCACTAGTTTACCAGTATTTATGTTATTTTTTCTCGAAATATCAAAAGGGGTATGAAAGAGATTACATTTGTATTGCTAACGCTTTCTTTTGGAAAAGTGATGGACATAAAAAGAAGTAGACTAACTGAGTGAAACATCATTTGCCGTTCTAAAGATAAAGGAGGTCTAGGGACTAAAGTTTTAGAACTAAAGAACAAATGTTTAGTTAGCAAGTGGCTTTTAAAATTGTTCAATGAATAAGTCGTGGCAAGAATTAACTAAAAACAAATACCTCCATTGAAAAACATTATCTCAAGTCATCTCGAAACCAACAGATTCACCATTCTGGAAAGGTCTAATGAAGGTTAAAGAAGATTTTTTAGTTGAGGATCTCTTAAAGTAGGATATAGAGAAAACACAAGGGTATGGGAGGATACTTGGCTAGGGAATAAGCCACTAGCTCAATAATATCCATCCTTGTTTAACATTCTCCAGCGAAAACATTGTAGGTGGCCAATGTTTTGAGACATACGGCTTCAAATATAATGTTTCTTGGAGCTTCGACGGTTAACAAGTTGTCACAGTGGTTGGAACTAGTCCAACGCCTAACACATGTAGAACTCTCAACCGACCAAGATGTTTTTATTTGGAGGCTAACGTCGTCTGGAATGTTTATGATCGAATCTTTGTATCTCGACTTTATGAATGATCACACCAGGTTTCTTCGTAAATATATTTGGAAACTGATAGTTCCTCTAAATATTAAGATCGTCATGTGGTTCCGTCGCTGAAGATCTAGTGATTGTAACCAAAGACAACCTTACAAAAAGGAATTGGAAAGGAAATGTGAAATGTTATTTTTTTTATAAAGATGAATCAGTTCAACATTTATTTATTGAGTTCCCTCTAGCAAATCGTGTGTGGTAAATAAGACATATTTATTGAGATCTACAGTGGAGTGGTTACGTGAATGTGACCCTAATATAGCTTTCTTTCATGCACGAGCTTCAGCTAGAAAAAATAATATTAATATTGATTGTCTTGTTCATGATGATGGCTCAAAATGTGAGCATTAGACAGGTTTAAAAGGAATGGTGCATGATTTCCATGAGAATTTGTTCTCCTCTGAATTGATACCTTCAATGCATGAGGTCCTCAATGCTATCCCGGTGAAAGTGAATGATCAGATGAACGAGCAGCTATGTGCCCCTTATACTGACGAGGAGATTAAGTCTGCTCTGTTCCAGATGGCCTACTAAGGCGCCCAGCCCTGATGGATTTCCAGCGCTGTTCTACCAGACGCATTGGGAATTAATTAAAGAGGTATGCGAGGCGGTGGGATGTTTCCTGGATGATGCTGGTATCCTTGAAGGATTCTGTGATTCAGTTATTGTACTAATTCCCAAGGTATCTCGGGCAAAACATTTCCCTAAATTTAGACCAATTAGTCTTTGCAGCGTCCTCTACAAATTGGCATCCAAGGTACTTGCAACCAGGCTAAAAAAATTGCTCCCTTCCAGAGCATGTTTGTTCCAGGGAGGCTGATTACAGACAGTGCTGTAATAGCTTATGAATGCCTCCACACGGTCCAGAGGCAAAAGAATAGAAGTCCTTTCTTTGCTTTGAAGGTAGACATGATGAAGGCCTACGATCGTATTGAGTGGGAATATCTACATGTACGCCTAAATAAGCTCCGTTTCTCTGAGGAGTGGACCAAATCAGTAATACGATGTGTTACTACTGCCAGGTAGTCAATGGTGAACTAACCTCCCCCGTGGTTCCCTCATGAGGTATTCGTCAGGGAGACCCCATCAGTCCCTACCTATTTCTATTGTGCATGGAAGGGTTGTCATGTTTTAAAAAGGAGAATCTTGGTGAGCTACAAGAACTACAAAATGGAAGGCAAGGTCCTCAAATATCACATTTGTTATTTGCAGATGACATCTTTTTCACATGCAGCGATAGTAGGAGTGTGAGCACCCTCAAAGAAGTAGTCGACAGCTACTATGGCTTATGGGCAAAGGATCAATTTACAGAATTCCTCTATCTTCTTTGGTAACAAGTGCCAAGATATATGGTCAAAGAGGCTGTCAAGGTTGCTCTGGAGGTGCACAACGAGATCCTCCAGGATTCTTATCTTGGCATGCCTACAGAAATTGGACGAGCAACCTCTGGCTCTTTCAAATTCATATGTGATCGAGTTTGGAGAAGTGTAACAAATGCCTTAGCCAGACCTATGTCTATAGCAGGAAAAGCGACAAAGCTCAAGTCGGTTACACAGTCGATTCCAAATTATGTTATGAGTTGCTTTCGGATTCTTGTGGGAATTGGCAACAATTTGAAATCTTGTGTTGCCAATGACTGGTGGGGTATTGAGAATGGTAAAATAAAGCTATATTGGAGAACTTGGGAATGGATAACCACACCGAAAACCCTAGGTGGTACGGTTTTCAGAAACTTCGTCCTCTTTAACCAAGACATGTTAGGCACATGCTGGAGACTATTAACTGAACCGGAGTCACTCTGCACGAGGGTGCTCAAAGGACCTTACTTTCCTGATTCAGATTTCTTGACAGCAATCCAACCGAGAGCATCATCTTATACATGGCGGTCAATACTCTATGGCCGTGATCTTCTATTAAAAGGTATAAGATGGAGTGTTGGGAATGGCCTGAACATCAGTGTGTTCCATGATAATTGGATACCGGGGCTGAAACCGGGCACTTTTAAAACTATAGAGGAGCTGCCGACAGACACCAAGGCAGAGTTTCTGTTAAACCAAGATCTGAATTGTTGGGACATGGAAAAGGTCAGGTACTTCTTCACTACTAAAATGGCTAGTGTGATACAACAAATTCCAGTGAGTAGACATGGAGGCGAGGACTTTATCTCATGGCCACATGCTCGCTTCGGAAACTACACGGTTTAGGTCAGTGTACAACTTGGCACGAACTGAAAGTTTTTTTTTGCCAGTCGGACCATGAAGGTGCATGGATATTCTTCCAACTTAACCAGCCAGAAAAAGAGTTGGAAGTCTATATGGTCAATCAATTCTCCAAAGAAATGAAAATTGTAATCTGGAGGATGGTTCACGACTGTTTACCTATGGGTATTCAGTTACAGAGGCGAAATATTCCGGCAGAGGATCAGTGCGTCTTCTGCGGACGTTCAGAATATGTGGAACACATATTTCTGTTTTGCCCCTTTGCCATGTCTATGTGGGATAGTGTCAAGGAGCAGATTCAACTCAGCTTGTCTCTAAGATCCTACTCAAATATGAAACAATGGATCTTTGACTTCGTACAGAAGGCCTGCGATTCAAGCAACCACTCTAGCTATTCTCTGTTGGTATGTGTGGGATGTGAGAAATGATGCTAGAAATGGCAAGGACTGTCTTTATCCGTCTCGACTAGCAAGCAAAATACTGGCATACGTCAACAATATCGTGCAGTTCTGCTTCAAGACTTCGACGACTAAAAGGTGTGATCCCCTCCTCCAAATCCCATTAGGTTCCACCACCAGTCGGACAAGTATGTGTTGTTAGAAGTATAATACGCGCGCATACGTGGGAGTTAGTATTAGATTATGACTCTATATTACTTGTATTCCAAGTCTCTATCTACCCCCATGTACTTCTATATATACCCCACGAGGATCCAAGCAATATAACATAAAAATTAGGGATTCACAACTTTCTTCGTGATATCAGAGCGGTTTGTCTCACGACGCTGATCCTAGGTTCCTAAACCACTTCCGCATCACGCCGTCCCCGGAGAGATCTCTCCTCGGGGACGCGGCACCTGATCTCAATCAATGATCGGATCAGTTCTTAGATTAGATTAGATCCAAAATTTCGAAATTCCCCAATTCTCAAATTCATAGATTAGATCTAGGCATCTAGCTAGCCATAAATAAATTCCCTATACCTACACAGCCCAAAAAAATCCAATGAAAATCAACACAACAAATTTCAGCGTGAAGTGCGCTGAATCCCAGCATGAAGATCAGCATCGGCAAGACAGGCATCAACCACGGGAAGGCCGTTCCACGCCGGAACACCGGCACGAGTGCGACGCCACGGATCTGAAAAGCATCAGGCTAGCAGACGTGCCGACGCATCCAGTGCGCAACCAGCGCCATCAAGCAGCATACGGATCTACGTCATCCATGGCAGTAGCAGCACGCAGCAGATCTTGCCGCTCCTCCCACCGGTCTTCATCGACGTTCACGCGGAGCAGCGGAGAAACTCCACAAGCTACACATGATCGTGCATGCAACCATGAATAGGAGGAAGCACCGGGTCTCACGTGGATACACATCTCAACATGGGATCTTCCGCTGCCTAGCTAGCCATGCCACAAGGAGGCAACAACCGGCACATCATGATCTCCTATGTCGACGAAAGCCACAGACGGGACAACGCAGCTCGTCCAATCTTCTTGCAGGTTTGATCATGTCGCACGCCCGTCCTCGACTGTACACGGCCGTGCCAAGCCAAGCCAATCTTCTGCTCAGGACTACAGCAACGACAACTTCACCGAGCTGAACGACTTCAACACGCCAAGATCTACCCTGCATCAACGCCGAGCCCGACTTCATCTACACCGAGCCGAACGACTACATCAAGATATGCACTGCATTAAATCGGATTATACGGACTCCAACATCAATGCCAAGCTGTACGACTACATCAAGCTACGAGCAAGATCTTCGTCGAGTTATACATCGCCAATATAAATCATCGTCAAGGTCTACATCCACGTGATCTTCGATCGCCGCCGCCGCCTACGACAAAACCTGCCGCCGCCGCAGAACCGCTGCCGCTGCCGCACAGTACAAAACCCGCCGCCGCAGAACCGCTACCGCCTTCGCCTACGACAAAACCCACCACCGCCGCAGAACCGCTGCCGCAGCCGCCTAAAAGCCCCGCCGCTGCTGCAGAACCGCTGTCGCCGTAGCCCAAAACCCCCCGCTGCCACCCAGGACAAAACAAAAACCCACAATTTTTTTTGCGCCTCTGGCTCTACGGCTACAACGACCACAATAACCTCGACCACGACTACATCATGATCGGCTACCTCGACATCGACATCAAGAACACCGTCTACACTAACTCAAGTCCATAGTGTCCGCGTCGTCACTTGCGTCCACGCCACTGTGACTGCGGGAGGGAAGAGAGGAGAGACCGGGAAGGCACCAGAGGTGCCGACCCATCAGAGACCCAGTTGATGATGTCATGGAATAGAAGACGACGAAAGCGCAAGACTTCAAATCCAGTTGTAATCGTTCGCTTCACTCCCGCTACAACTGAGGGGGATGTTAGAAGTATAATACAAGCACACGTGGGAGTTAGTATTAGACTAGGACTCTATATTACTTGTACTCCAAGTCTCTACCTACTCCATGTACTTCTATCTATACCCTCACGAGGATCCAAGCAATATAACACAAAAATTAGGGATTCACAACTTTCTTCATGTGTGAATGTAGATGCTACTATTTGTCAAGTGAATAAGTGGATGGGCTGGGGCACTATGATTCGTGATCATCAGGGCTCTGTGAAGCTGGCGGGTTACAGTAGCATCGATGGTATTCAGAGTCCGGAGATGGCTGAAGCTGTGGCGGTGAGACAAGCTCTTACAGTTGCCATGGACAAGGAATTCACGAGCATTGTTCTTGCTTCTGATTACCTCTCCCTAGTTCAGAAGATCCAAGCTAATGGTGTGGACACTGTGGTGGGCAACGTCAAACGCCTCGCTGGAGGGTTCTCTTCGTGTTCTTTCAAGCATGTCAATCGCTTGTGTAATGGCGCTACGCATATTTTAGCTCGTTCTTTTGAGCCTTCTTTCTGAAAACTTTTCGTTGATGTGATCCTTGAGTGTATCAGGGCTGAACTTTGTGATGATGTTATTTAATCAATAAAGCACCATGTTTCTAAAAAAAGGGAACTCATATAATACTCTCCTATGGCTATTTTCTCCGTAGACTGCTGATTGGTGTTCAGACTAAAGGAATTCATACTAGCATTCAGTTTTTGACATAGCCATTTTATCAGTGGAATGTATTTGGTATTCAGATAAAGGAATTCATACTAGCATATTCAGTTTGGATATAGCCGTTTTATTCATGGGCTGCTAATTGGTGTTCAGACTAATCAATGTAAATTCAAGGTTTCCAGGTATATCTGACTCTAACAAATAAATATCCAAATTTCACCAAAAGCTATTGTGTTTCCCTAATTTTTGGCCTTCTGTATTCTGTAATATACGCATTAAACTACCAGTCAGCTCATTTCTTTTGTTTGGTTAACCTACTTCAAATATCATATGCTCTTGATATTGATCCCACTTCTGGTGATTAATTCCGCACTTGGCTATCTTCCACGTAAGCTTCAAGTGAGTTACAGTAATATCTTGACGTACCATTATTTTTAATTTAGTATTTTGTCAATTAGAATCTTATAGTTCCTACTAGTGGTCTGAATAAATCTGAACAAAAGTGGTGTTGAAGAATGATATTGCACTTTCAAAGTAGTCATACGTAGTCAAGTATGCACAACGATTTTTTCTTAGGAGAAGAAATATACATGCATTTTATTCCTTTATGCACAACGATTTTTTCTTAGGAGAAGAAATAAGTACGAAAGAGGAGTCCTATATACCACCGCAACGTGTTGTCTCATGCGTTTTATAACTTTATATTAACAATAGATTTCCTTAAAAGATTTTCGCTGCAACTTGCAGGGTATCCTTCTAGTAACCATATAAGTCGAAGTGCCATCTTTTCCTACTTCTGCGATTCCAAATTGTGCCAAACAAAATGTGCAAGTGATACAACAGAACACACAAACGATCCAGCATACACATCAAACACTGCTCAGAAAACGAAGCTGGAAAAAGTTAAGCATGCGAGCAAACCTTCGTACCATCGGGCAGCGAGTGGCCGACCGTTGCCCACGGCACAAGCCGCAGGACCCGGGACCAGCGAGAAGACGAACAACAGCGCCGCTTGGCGGCAGTGCCTGAGGGGTCAGGACTCATGCGGCATGCAGCTCGAGCAGGTGCTCGCTTCGCTGTATGGCCGCTTGTGTAGGTCGCCGTCGCAGGACGCACCACTAGAGCTGCTCGCCACCGCTCGAGTCGCTCGCAGCTGCCAAGCGAGCGGCCCTCGATGCCAACGTTCGTCGCGGGCGCAAATACCGCAAATACAGCCTCGGGCGGGACTCATAGCCGTTACTGGACTGAGATCGAGAGGATGCAGTGAGTTGAAAATTAGCGAGGCGGAGAAGCAGAGGGACCGAGGGGTAATCTTTTTTTTAGCATAGTAGCCAAGGGATGTCTTAGACGGCGCGGAGGCATCTCTAGACTACAGCAGGTCTAGGGCTAGAATTTGAGCCGAGCAGAGCCAGCTGGGCTCCACTAGTTCAAGCTCGTTAAACAAATGAGTTAGCTTAGCTTGGCCTCGTTAACATAATAAGTTTAGATTTGAAACTTGGCTTAACTGGTAAACTCGCAAATAGTTTGTTTAGATTATTATAAGTGGACGAACATGAGAATATGTAAGAAAAACTAGCAATTCTCCTTTCAATTTAGTACTAGAACAACGATAATCCTTCTAGAATTTCACATAGGGAGGATCAATAAAAAGGATAGTGTCCCTACACCATTTCTGCATGAAATATTTGTAGTTTGATATCCATAGAGGATAAATTTTAAATCTATATTTGAATGAGTTTAACGAGCTAAACGAGTAGCTCATTTAGCTTGGTCAACAAAACAAGCTCCAATCTAAAACTTAGTCGACTTGTTGGACATCGAGTTCGAGCCGAGTCACATGCTACTCGTTTAGCTCGCGAGTTTCAGAGTTTTAATTCCAGCTCTAAGCAGGTCGATCTACACGGACAGTGCACGCCCATATATTGGCATCTATCGGAGTTGTCCGCGTAAATTTATTTCCACGGTCAATTAGAACAACTTTTCTAGATCTTGCTTTTCTTTGAAAGAAAGGCAAAATACTTGCCTTAATTCATTAAATAAGGTGAAGAAAAGTAACAAGGTCCAAATTACTTACACAACCACAACAAAGCATACTCTCCCTAGCATAAAATACTCAAATGCTTAGCACCCACAAGAACCCAATTTCTAGCTTCTGAATAAAGATGATTGTGGGCATAGTGCTCACACTATTGAAGGTACTAGCGTTCCTTTCAATCCAAATCTCCCATGCACTAGTGGAAAAACGGGCTTCCATTCGTCACATTTGTCTCGAACTAAATTCGATCCGCGGCTAAAGGGTCCACCAGTCCCGGTTCATTTGAAAATGTGGGCCAGGGGGCATTAGTCCCGGTTCAAAAGGGACCTTCAGTCCCGGTTTCATCTAACAGCCGGGACTAATGCCCCATGGCCCTTTAGTCCCGGCTCGTGTCACAAACCGGGACTAAAGGTCACCCTTTAGTCCCGGTTCGTGCCACGAGCCGGGACCAATGACCCGTTCAAACGAACCGCCCACTTCGCGCCAGTTATCGATCGACGACGCTTCGATATCGATCGACATTACGACGACGCTTCGTAGTCGCGCGCGTGATCGGGAACCGGTGCCGGCGCACCTTGAAACTCGCCTGCATTCACATCTCGCCGGAGTGCTCATCTTCCCTCTCTCTCACTATATAAAGCACTCATATTTGATCATCTAAAGCACACCATTAGCCTTCTTCTTCCCCAAAACATCTCTCCCACATCACCACCATACGGCCGGCGCCCGCGAGCTCTCTCCCTCGACAATGGAGGAGCAATTTTGGCCCCGGTCTCAGATCTACTACGTGGTCATCAAAGAGATGAACTTCACCATCACGGAGACTCTTCGTGCTTCGAGGGTGGAGAAGTGGATCCGCTTGGTCAAGCGCCGGTTCCTCGACGACGCACCGGTCAAGTGCATGGGCTTGGATTGTGAGTTCACCACTCACGAGCTCCCGCAGCGTGCCGCCGTCCTTCAACTCTCGGTGGCGTCCGAGATATTGGTCTTTCAAATTTGTAAGGCCAATGGCGTGCCGCAACTACTCAAGGACTTCTTGAAGGACACCACCATCAAGTTTTGTGGTGCGGCTATCAACAACGATCTGCGCATGCTAAGGCCATACGGAATTGTTATTCCGTCCGCGTATGATCTTCAACAAGTTGTCCCAAACCCCACTAGCAAGCTAACGCCGAGTCTCTATGATTTGGCCAATGCTACTATTGGGACACATCTTGAGAAGAAGAAGAGGGACGACAACAAGAAGAAGAAGGACAAGAAGAAGAAGGAGAAGAAGTACAAGAAGAAGGGAGAAGAAGAAGAAGAAGAAGATGATGATGATGATGATGATGATGATGATGATGAAGATGAACTAATTTTTGGTTGGGAAAAAGTTCCATTGAGCTTCAACCAACTATTATATGCCGCTTTAGACGCTCGCCTAGGCTTTGAGATAGCTAGGAGATTCTGGAAGCTAAAGGGCTACAATAGCCATGTTGATCGTCTTAACCTTAATAATTAGGTGGATGATTATGTATGGAAAAATGTTGGATGAGCTTGCTTGGAAAATGTACTTCATTTGAGCCATGTTGGATGCGTATGTTTGGAAAAATGTACTCCCTTTGTTTCGGTTAACAAAGTCTACTAATTTTCGAATTTGTGATTTTTCAAGTATTTTGGCTTTTTTGAATATTTTAATCATCTAAAAATTAATAATTAAATTATACATAAAGATTATTTGAAATTCATTGGTGCTTATTATTCTTAATCATTGTTTCTTAATTTGTGAATTTATTTGGAATTTAAAAAAGTAATATTATATATTACCAAAGTGTATAGGTTAATAGAATTGGTAGCATACCATTATCAAGAAGTCGCGAGCGCAGTCTTGGAAGCTAGTAGGGAAGGAATGGAGAAGTTAAGCGTGCTAAGGGTGGAGCAGTGTGACGATGCGTGATCGACCGGGAAATGAGGACCACAAGTACTTGTAATTGATTTGAGATATAGAGTGAGAGCTATAAGTATCTAATTTGATATGAGATATGAGAATAGAGATGATTAGATAATAGAGAAATAGAGAAATAAAGAAATAAAGAAAATACAGAAATTCTGAAACAGAAAATACAATTTTATTCCGAATGGACCTTTAGTCCCGGTCCCTGTTACGAACCGGGACCAAAGGTCCTCCAGCCGCTGCACATGCCCCGGGCCACGTGGAGGACCATTGGTCCCGGCTCGTAAGCAATCGGGACTAAAGGCTGGAGCCTTTAGTCCCGCTTGGTTAGTTCCGGTTGCGGAAACCGGGATTAATGGGCTTTACAAACCGGGATTGAAGGCCTTTTTTCCACCAGTGATGGGACGAGCATAAGGAGGGAAGAAATGCCTTTGCGCCTCCCTGGATGTGCAAGAGCAATATCGGTCCACCACTTCTCAACATTGTCATATCTTATCTAAGAAGTGGGCTCAAATTCCGGAAGGCTTAGCCAATCTCTAACGGCTTTCCAAATGTAGAGAGAGTAGTGGCACTTGAAGAGTGCATGGCGCGCCGATTCATCATGGCAACGGCAATGGGGGCAAACATGAACATTAGGTTAACCACGACGCTCAAGCCGCATTGCCATCCAAACACGATTTTGAATGATTAACCAAGCAAAGATCTTGCATTTCGAAGGAGCCCAAACTTTCCAAACCATTTAGTTCATGGGGGAGAGAAAGGCTCTCCAAATTTTTGCATTGTGTAGACTTACACAAGTAAGCACCACTCTCAGTGAGCTTCCAAACAATGTGGTCTAGGACATCATCTTGTAAGGATAGTTGCGAGGAAAAGTGCCAAAGATTCATGAATTCCTAGAGATGTTGGACCGAGAGACCCTCTGAACTGTCTATTTGAATGATCCAAGCATCATTATTGATAGCTTTCCTCACATTCCAATTCTTCCATTTGGAGAAGGCATAAATCAAGGGGGCAATGGACTTCAGGATAATGCCATCTGCCCAAAGAGCATCCCAAAAGCTCGCCTTGTTGTCATCCCCAATGGTCACCTTTGTCAAAGCATAAAAGAGCTCCATATCATCATTGTTGCACGGGTTTTCCATACCGGCACATGGCCTACCTAGCGGCGCTCAATAAAGACAAGGCTATCTAAGACGCAAGACCCTCCGAAACTTATCCATGCTGAGAATTCAAAGCCCGCCAATAGAAGTTGGGCGACAAACCGCCGTCCAATTAGCCTTGCACTTTCCTCTGGAAGCCTTCTTAGTGTCCAAAAGAATCCCAATAGTTATTTGGATCTCTTCAAGGGGTTCCACCGTGAAAGGATCTTAAGGGCGACTAGAGGGGGGGGGGGTGAATAGGCGCTACACAATTTTTTTATCTTTTTCAATTTTAAGGCTTGACACAAAGTAAATTCACTAAATGTGCGACTAGGTGAATTTCCTAAAAGTGACAAGCAAGCAAGTAGGCGAGTAAGCAAGCAAGCAAGATACAAGCAAGATGCAAGTAAGGGTAAGAAGTAACCGAAAAGCAGAGACCGGAGACACAAGGATGTATTCCCGTAGTTCCTTCCTTTTGAGGGGAAGTACGTCTACGTTGGAGAGGTGTGGCAACACGGAGTCCACCAACACCACAAAGGCTCACCTTGTTGCCTAAGGCAAGTTCCATGGAGGAAACTCAATTGGAGGCTCCCAACAAGAAAACCACAAAGCTTTTACACGGAGGAAACTTTGAGGTGACCTCTCTTGCCTAAGGCAAGTTCCACAGAGGAGGAGTGAAGCAAACACAATCACTTCGGTAGGATTGTAGATCTAGGGCTCCTCTCCCAATCTACCAAATCTTGAGGGATTTGGTTGGCTAGGGAAGGAGATCTACGGAGTTGAAGCTCTGCATTAATGGAGGAGAGAGAGTGTGGACGAGGTGGCTCAGATCTGAGGTAGGGGACGACTATTTATAGGCCAGCTCAAAATCTGTCCGTTGGAAACAACTTACCCCGGAAATTCCGGCCAGGGGGCGGAAATTCCGGGGTTCACTTAAGGCGGAAATTCCGGCCTGGGGGCGGAAATTCCGGCCCCAAGAAATTTTCATTCTGAAAATTCTGGCAAGAAATTTTGGCCCTTTACAGAGAGTTGCACCACAGCTTGAAAGAAAGGACTTAGCAAAAATTTGCAGGGCCAGAAATTCTGAAATTTCCGGCCCCCGGAAATTCTGGTTACTCAGAATTTCCGGGCCCCTTCCTGCAAGCTGCACCACAGCCTTTTGTAAAGGACTTAGCCGAATTTTCGAGGGCCGGAAATTATGGAATTTCCGGCCCCCAAAAATTCTGCCAAATCAGAATTTCCGGCTCCTTTACAGAGCATTGCACCACAACATTTTGTAAAGGACTTAGCCGAATTTCAAAGGGCCGAAAATTCCGGCCCCCAGAAATTTTGTCTAGGGGCGGAAATTCCGGCCCTAGGGGCGGAATTTCCGGCCCTGAAAGCAAATTTACGACCTTCTAAAAGACACTCCTCTGGGTGATTTTGAGCCTTTCTACAGTAGTCCCCTTTCCCAACTTCTCTTCACCATCAATCTTGTGCAATACCTGGAGAATCCCTGCAATGCTTAGCACAAGATTAATTTCCTTGTGTTGTAATCAAACATCCAAAAACTGAAATCTAGGAACATGTCCTTTCAATCTCCCCATTTTTTGGTATTTGATGACAATACAAGGATTTGCAATATAGAACATATACGTGTGCTCCACCTAGACATGTGCGAGGTAGAACAAGATAACATGAAACAATTGCACACACTATGAGGAGACGATATCATAACGAAGAGCACAAAGTTCACCTAGCCTATTACAATAAGATAGTAGTTCAACCAAATTCTCCACACACATAAAGTTCATGAGATCGAAAAGAAAATAAGACCACGACTAACACCCAACCCGAAGCAAATCGTAAATAGAACTACTTCTCTCCCTTTGGCATTGAGACACCAAAAAGGGAGACGAGCGATGCTACTCCCCACAAGAAGATCACTCATCATCGGACCCATCCTCATCATCTTTGGAGACCTCCTCGACGTCATCACCCTGAGCGAGAGCCTCCAACTTAGGCCAATCCACGCCATTGTCGTCTTGCCACTAAGCATACGGAATGTAGGTGGGCTGTTCAAAAACAGGAGGGAGCTGAGCAGTGGGGTCTTGGATAAGCTGAATCTCACGGAAGAGGGACTTCTGATTGTGAATGATGGCCTTCCTCTCTTCATACGCAGCATAGTTTTCCTTGTGGATGGAAACATTCATGCACAAGAGAGTGCGTTGCCACCAAGAGAGCTTCTTCTTGTTGCGAGATGAACCAGCAGTTGAAGTCTTGTGCATTGAAGAACTAGGATCATCCATCTTAATATCATCATCATATTCAGGAACATGCTTCTTTCCTTTAGCTTGGGCCTCTTTCTTCTTCTTCTCTTCCTTGGGCTTGATCACATTCATGCGTTTGATCTTGTGCTCAGAGTTCCCTTTGGAGAAGTCCATGTCTTTGACCTTCTCAAGAATGAGTAGCATGATGTAGGGAGCATAGGGAGGAGTCCGATTGGAGATCATAGCATCATGCATTTCATTGAAGATATAATGCATCACATCCAAACTGAAATCTTCATTGGGGTCTTCACTCATATAGCAGCGGTGAGAGAGGTACATGAGCTCAATAAGAGTTGAACGAATAGCATCCCGATTACCTCCAGCAGGTGAGATACTCTCCCGGAACATGCGAAGCAAGATGTTGTAGAGAGGGAGCAAATCCACAATGGTACCAATCTTCCCACTGGAAGAGTAGAGAGGAGCCAAACGATTCTTGTCCGGATGAGCTCCATGCTGATGTACACGATGACCAACTGGCACACTGAAACCTTGGAATCCATAGTTCAATAACTTGTCAAACTCATAGAAGTTGGACTGACGTATTTCGTCTCCTGACATCCACTTGAAGTTAAGAGCCTCATCTTTCTCAAAGGAGAGAGTAGCATAGAACTGCTGAATGATCTTCTCATTATAGTGACACTGAATGTCCATGAGGTGAAACAGTCCAAGCCTCTTCATAATCTGCAGAGCATCACCAAAGTATTATGACTTCTTCCGGAGATGAGTGCGGTCCAGCACATGCATGTAGCAAACCCTCTGAGACATAGGGCGGTAAACCTGCTCATAGATAAGCTTCTGATTCAGACACCAGAATCTGATGTCCTCAAGTTCTTCATCTCTAGCATCAGCAAACCAGTCAAGCTGCCTCAAAGCACTGTAGTCCACGGAACTCATGGTCTCAAAGTTGACCTAGGGCACCCTTGCTTGGCGACGTGCAGCCTTCTTGGCTGCTTTAGCATGTGCAGCCTCTTGAGCAGCCTCCTCATCAGCTTGGCGAGCCAAGTACTCATCCTCAAAGGTTCTTTCAGAGGCAAACCGAAAGTTCCGCTTGCGAGTAGCGGAACGTACACGCTGGTCACGACGAGGACGAGAGCTAGAGCCACCTGTGAAATAAATAGGGAGAATAACATGGGGTTGAGAACACACAAGTCAAAAAAGAGACCTAGAAAGAACATAGAAATGAACTAGAGGTGCAAAAACAACACATAGATGATCCCTCTAGGGCGTAGTGGTCTGACCGGAGGGGACAAAATTCCGGCCGATAGGGCAGAATTTCCGGCCCATCCTCGGCGAGAGCTGGACAAGGTGGTGAGGACGGTCTTCTTCAACGACCCCTCCCTCACTCTCGAGAGCGTGCTGCTCAAACTTTGAGAATTTTTTGTAACCCCTGATTATTTCTAGCTAGCTCTTAGTGATTAAATCATTGGCATTTTTGTTGCGAGCCAATTGCTTCATCAAGTATTCTGGTCATATGGCCAATCTTGTGTGAGGATATGTAAGTTGTAAACATTATATATCAATGAAGTTGTGGATTTTGCATGTCTTAATATTAGAGCACTCTGTCTTTGCTGAAACCAAATTCGAGACTTCAATTCCGAAACAGAGGTGTCACACTGCTTTTTCTTTCGCGAGATTGATATTGGTTTGACGTAAGTCTCTTGATTGAAAGATGTTCTCAGGTGCACCTAAAACCCTAACTCCTGATAAGCAGAACAATCATTTGAACTTCAGCAAATTTGGCGAGCACCGAACTCAGAGCAAAACCAAAACCTGGAAACGCCATTGTAGGAAAACATATAAGCTGCATCAGGACCCAGTCTAACATAGTAAATTGTTTTAGACTAATGATACCTGAAAATGTAACATAACCAGGGTTGCACAATGTAATAACTCCTAAAACAACGACACAGATTCAGAATACCATATTGAGTTTATCAATTGTTTGATCAAAGGCGTCATTACAATGGCAGCTAAAATTAGCTCAGGTTTTGAATACAGATGCTACTGTCCACCAAATTCACTCAGTCGAAAACTGAAAAAAAAAGTACAGAATTCCCATGTCTGTTAAGCACAACTCAGGAACAGGTTTCTGCTGTCAGGAACTCAGGGCATAGTGGAAAACAATCAGCTTCGTTGCGCTCTCTCCAATGCTGCAGGACTGATTGGAATAATGCCAGAGGATGTGACCAGCGCATCAATAGGAACATCAGTCGAGTTGACTGGGATGATGCCTTCCTCCAGAATTTGGACCGAGTATGAAAGTGCAACTTCAAAATAAGCAAACCATTAGAGTGAATTATTTGTCATTCGAGCACACATCAAAATGTGTCATTTGTATTTAGAAGAAGAGCGCCAAAATTGCAGAAGGCTACACAACTATCATATGTGGCTCCGACCAAGAACAGAGCAAAAGCACTCAACCAGAAAACCATAAACAGCAACCACAAATTTCAAACCAAGTTGGAATCCAATTGCATTTTTGCTTCACAGCTGTCACAGGTATAGCCATACAAGTGTATACAACCCTGAAGAAAGTGCATTATTGGCAGAGTGGCACATACCACGGCAGGAATAAACAGTCTAACGGAACTAATGTTGACTAGATAACCCTTGGCTACACAGTCAACGAATCCAGAAAACTGGTAAACAGCATGGTTTAAATATTAGGATCAAAAGACAATTTACAGAACCGGGAAACACTAATTCGAACAACATGTCATAGGCATAGATCGAACCTACGATCTCAACCTGGCTCCAAGCATTCCCGCAGGAGGACCATTTCTAGCTGGGATGTGTTGGTTTTATGATTTATTGATGATGAACTACCACATATATTATGAGTTCGTATGCAATCTGAGACTAAATATCAATTAACATGATGGTATTTTGTCCCTGATGAACTGGCTGAGCCAGCGGTCTGACCAGTGAACTAATGAACGAGCCTGTCGGGCGGTTCTCTCACCGGGTTGGCCAGTTCTTCCATCGGTCTGGTTGTTTAAACTATTGATTGCAGTTGTCCATGCAGCTACCGTTACACACCTAGGTGGATCAAACATATCTACCTCCACAGAAAGGGAAAATAAATGGGTTAAATCTTTTCTGTTTGACACCAGCAAGGCTGCTTACAAAGACTCCACTGAGAGAAAAAATCAGTACAGGCATCTTCCCAGAGAAAGGACCCTCTGGTCTAACTGTCTGTACCTACAACCTTCCCATGTACATGCCAAACAACCTCTCTTTTTCTTATCTTTTCTCGAGGGAACATGGCTATGATCTGCAAACATAAGTTTGAGACCAGAAATGAGAGAAAATGGGCTCGATGACCTGAATTTGGTTACTGGCCGGAATTAACAATTTCAGATACTCTTAAAAATAGAAACTGAAATGCGTCAAAAAGAGACTACGGTTCCATCATCAGAAATTAATTCTTAATATGAGCACAAGATACAAAACCAATGCCATACGGATGCACACTCTGGTTTCCTACATTTCATTAGATGCCACACCATTTGTTAATTCCTCTTGAGATTGCTAACACATTGCAGATACGGTTGCATCTCATTGATTTGTGCACCCTCAATGCTTCAAAATTTCCATTCTCAGATTTTCATTCCCAACCCCATTCCTATGGGGCACTCTGAGGGATCCCAAAACCAGTTTTTATGGGCATTTTGTAGGTTCACACGACAGATCCAGACCAATAACGTGACTACTCAATTCAACATTTCTGTAGTCTTGATCTAAGAAGCGTCATAATTCAAGCTGAGAAATTTACTTGCTAATCCTACACAAATGAGCATTATCAAGATGATTTGCAACTTCATCGTACCAACTGGACCATGAAAAGCAAAACAAAAGGCCCCTAGTATGGTAAGAGGTCGCCGATGGAATCTCAAGTATCTTACTGACACCGTAGATGGTATTGGGAGCTAATTCTTGAATATGTTAAAGTATGGTAATGTATGGAATACCAAATACTTGTGACCTTTCAGAAACTAATACGTACAGCATAGCAATCAAATAAGTTCTGATCCCTCTATATATGGTCTCATCTTTCATAACTATCCACTTTGGTCCTACTATTCCAACGCAGTCTACTCTAATTTTTTTACTTTGATTTTGTCTCTGACACAGAAGGAATAAAATGACCACAAGACAGAACTCTAGTGCGACCAAAAGTATGTTTTACGCAAATATAATAGACTAAAGTGCCACAATCTGACGCAAAGTCGTGTATGAAGAAGTAATAAAACAAAGGAAGGCTAAGTAAAGTATGTAGAGAGCTAAACTTCTGAAAATATGCATGACATACCTAGAAGAGGCTGACTCCACCCTTTCTCTTTAGCAAGTTCTTGGTATCTCATCAAGAATGTGTCATAGTACCTTTTAAATTGGTCAAGCATGCAAAGGTATAATTAAGATAAGGGAAAACATTTTAATAAAAAAAAGTGAAAATTGGTATAACTGATAACTGATAAGTAAAGCACCCAACAAGTAAACAAAAGTATGCATCGTGGTTCGTGGAGTTTTACAGAGATAGGAAATATACAAAGGGAGAAAGATACATTCTAAGTAAGGTTTGCACATTGAGTTCTACTCTAAGCTAAGTGGGAGAAAGTAAGGCCAAGTATCCAATCTCATTAACTCCAGATTCATTAATTGATGCCCTTTGGTTCTTAATCCACATACTACATGCAGGGACGACAACCACACGCTTTTAGATTTTAGACGGTCTGCAGGTATTATGACAAGCAACTGATTTGTTTGCTAGACGAAGAGATTAAGTGTGTGGATCACCCTAGCCAGGAATTTCTGTATCTAAAAGATACATATTATTTTTTATTGGTAACCGTTGTTTCTCTGACATGTGAAATCAGAAGGCATTGAAAATTCAAGATCATTGAACTGCATTTCGAAATATATGCATATGAAGCAAAATATAGTAACTGCATTCTAGTAAATCAAGATATTATTTGGTTCATTGCAGACTACAGAAATCAGTTTTAGGAGTGGAACAATTTCATAGTTGCCCATTTGGATAAATATGCCACTGCACCTTGGCAACCTTTTTCTCTGTGATAGATGTGCATTGGCAACTTGAATACAAGGCATTGTTGTAAATATCATGATAGAATAATGTACAGTCCTACCCTCCACCACGTCCTAGTCTTCGGCCAGTTCTGTCAAAAGCTTGTCCTGCATGAATAACAAATATGATCCAACTGAATGTCTAATGTCACAGCACGAGTGGCCTGACGAAAGAAAGTAAAAAAGACGCAAAGGAATGTATCAAAGGATGAAGAGCTTACCAGGCAAAAGAAGAAGATCAACAGGGGATGAGGCTGACAACACTGCAAGGATTAGAAGTTGCTCAGTGGTAGCACATAAATCAATTGAATTTACGGATGGAAACCACTTTAACATATATTATAGGGAAAAGTTTCATGGTAACATGGAAATAAACTGCATACCATCTTCACGAGCATTCCCATTAGCATCCAATGGCGATGGTTCCAGTATGTTCATTGAATTTTTAATTAAATCATCCATGGTCGTAATTTTGAACATCCGCATATTGCGATTTTTATCTTCCACTCGAGGGACATAGATATCCTTTGCTTGTCCAGTGTGTTCTTAAAAAGAAACCAAACTGTTGGAGACATGAAAATAACACAGAGCAGATATGTATATAGGGATCAGTAACGCACCAGAATTTGGGGATAGAACCTCCGTTAGTATTTTTGTTGTATCGACTTCTCGTAATTGGGCGCAGCTTATATAGGCGCACAACCTTTTGCTTGCTTTGAACCAAGAAGAGTTCATAATATTGCTTTGAATAGCCAGGTCTGCAAAAAATAATAAATTTTCGGCTCAGAGTACCTCAAAAATTAACATGGATAAAACCAACTATGTTCCAACAACGCAAGCATACTACACTCGTCATCATTTCACTTAATGTCTCCAGAGACTGAAGAAACAATATTCTGTAGCACTACATGTATCTCCTTTGTTACGGTAAGCGTAGCCCAAAGGTAAGTCCACTGATCCTTGTAGCTTTTAGACTAGAGTCATGCTAATCACTACAATGCTACTTGCTAAACACTTCGCATCAGAATCAGATTCATAAATCTTAGGCACGCGCTCTAATGTTAGTGATGATCTATCGCGAAGTAAGTGACCTGTTGCTTGTTTCTTCCCACAAAATTTCAGCACTATTCTCTAGCTGGCGCTAACAATATAGGGTTACTCCATCAGCTAAGTTTTAACTGGCAAATCGACGAGCAGCTGGTGGGCACTGGGCAGTAAGGCGTGGAGGGATCACCTTCGCTGGCCCGCTGGTCGGGGGAGAGTGCCTTGAGCGCCCTGCGCACGTCGGACCGCACCGCGCGCTTCTGGTCCGCGACCGCCTGCTGCGCCGCCGTGGACATGGCGGCGAGGGGGAAGGAGGCCGACGCGGCCACTCGGAGCCGCGGGGGAGGGAGCGGGAGGGGGCGGTAGGTGGGAGCGCGGGGCAGGTGGAGCATGCGCACCATCACCGAGGACACTGCATTTTTTATCATCCCCTCCTCCTCCTCCTTGTGCAGTCCTGCCGCCGTGTCCCAGGCTCACAGCGCGGCCATCTCTACCTGCAGGCTACAGCTGGTGCTACGGCCGCTCGGGCGGAGCGGGCCGTACTTTGCAGTTCTTGATACTATCAGCTTCGTTGTGCCGGCCCAGCCCGACCCACGCTGCTGTTTGTCTACTGGATTATCCGAGCGAGAGGGCAAACCCTATGCTCCGACCAGGTCGGAGCATATGCCACGCCGCACATCCTCTTCTAGGCATGCGTGCATAACTAGTTAGAATAATGTCAGATGATGTAAATAGAGATCAATAAAAACATTGGTTGAGTTGAACTACATTGTCGTGTAACATTTAGGTTTCATATATGATTTTATCGAGAAATTAGTGCAAGTTTAACGTGTGGAAATCCATGACTTCCGGTTACAACCATCCATTCAAGTTGGCGTGATTCCCGTGTGACATAACTACCTAAGATAAGGTGGACCAGTTCTAGCTTTGAGTTGCTAGTGAGGCGCCAACTAAGCACAAGGTTAAAGTTATTTAAACATGAGGGAAATGGACATGGATAGATAGGCCCATGCACTAAACTTAACATAATTTCATCTTCGTAGCAGAGTATGTAGAAGGAGCATATGGCCACCTGAGAGGGTGCAAATATCGATTAACAAGTACCAGCCTGACATCTTATTAAACTCGATCTTGAGATATCAAAACAATGATGCAAGGTGGGCGGTCTTAATGGAGAAGCAAGAGAAGAAATCAAGTTTGAGAGGGCAAGAGTTGCGATGAAAAAAGGAAGAAAGAGGACTTCATGATCTTGATGACTGATTCGTCGAACATGGATCTAGAGGTGAAGGCATGCCATATATGATATATTGTTAGCACAACTTGCAGGAAATAGGATTGATAGGTAGCCGAATATGTCGGTGGCACCAACACCGACGGCGTCAGAAGAGCCAACATCTTCCATTTGATTTCTATGCTATGCATGTGGTGTTGTAATATGTGTGGCCGGACTTGATGGCGTTTTGGTGGCCGAGGCTTTGATTTATTCATATTTCTACATGTGTTTGTTTTACATAATTTTGAAAACAAAAAATGGCTCCAAAACATAATGGGTGCCGTATTGGGGACGGGCCAGGTATACCGCTGCCGGCACAATGCGCCCAACACTTCCAATAGCACCAATCCGGCGCTACTACCGACATGTTAGGAGGCCGGCTGAACTCTTAGTCCATGTTCCAAATCATTTCATTTAGGATTTCAGGACTTCTAGTTACAACCAGCCATTAAGATCACCGAATATTTCCCCCGACTCCCCCGCCCTGCCACCCACCCAGGGCGACACGGGGAACCCTAGCCGCCAGTCCTTCCCCCTCCTACACCGCGCTACCGCCGTAGGACGCCGCCGGGCAAAGCCCGTGTGGTCGATGGCGGCGGCGGGGAGCTCTCTCATGGTGGCATCGAAGGCCTGGCGCCAGTGGTCTTCGGCGTAATTGATGGTCGCCGGCGCAAGGCTGGGCCTCGCTCTGCCATGCGGTGGCAGGGCCTTGTGAGTGGAGGGATTGGCTCATCCTCTGGAGTTTGATGTGGCGCTGTGAGGGATCTGCTTGTCCCATTCGTCGCCCTTGTTGTTGCGACTCATTGGATGGCGGATCGGTCGTCCGTTAGGTGACGGCGTCGGCGGGTGGATAGTGGCCGGCGACATGGATCTTTGGCTGTTACGTTGGTTCCGGTGGCGCTAGATCTGATTTGGCCTGCTGACCTTGGTTGGCAGTGAGGAAGATGGCTCTTGTGCGATGGTGGCGCCATCCTCGCTCTTGAGGTGTTTGGTCCAGGGGGTTGCGGGTCAATGATGCTACAGTTTTCCGAGCTCTGTCGATTGTGTGGGGATGAGGAGTCAGGGATGCTCCGGGCGAAAGCTCGATGAAACGACGTCTGTGGACTTCGTTTTCCTTCTTGGGGGTCGTCGTGGAGCTCTCCATTCTCCCCAGCCTCTGATCACTTCTTCAGGTGAAAACCTAATTCCTGTGTTGCAGGGCCGGGCGACGACGTCGACCCATGTTGCTTCCCCTCTTGAGGACGTCGTCTTGAAGATTGTGTTCTCCTATGTGCTCCCCAAGGCTGGTCTTGCACGTCATCACGGTTGGCAGGAGGTGGAGTGGCGTGACTTTTCCGCGTCGACGACGATGGGTCTCGGCGGTGTGGTGCAGCAGGCCCCAGCGGCGACGTGTGATGATGAACGTGCGCAGAGCAGGGGCACCGTCTGGCGTCGTGGTGGCGTTGATGGTAGGCCTGGTGAGGCGCTTTACATTGATTTAACACCCTAAAGATGGGTTGGAGGATAGTGGTGGAGGTGACTGCTACGTGTGGTGGTGTATAGTTGACGTGGGAGCAGACTGTCCTTGTGCGTGGTGAATAACCAGCCCGTTGGGAACCCCAAGAGGAAGGTATGATGAGTGTAGCAGCAAGTTTTCCCTCAGTTTAAGAAACCAAGGTTATCGAACAGGAGAAGAGAGACAATGACGACTGAAGGTGTTGTGGAACCTGCACACACACAAACAAATACTTTGTTCCCAACTTGCGATGAGGTTGTCAATCTCACCGGTTTGCTTGAAACAAAGGTTATGAGTGTATCGAGTGGAAACCAATATAGTATGCGAGTAAAGTAAACAGTACGAGTAAAGTAAACAGGTGATAGCAATATGATGGAAATAGGACCGGGGTCCACAGTTCACTAGTGGTGTCTCTCCATAGATAAAATAACACATGCTGGGTAAACAAATTACAGTTGGGCAATTGATAGAATAAAGATAAACGTGATATGTCAAGAAGATCACTATGAGATTTACTCTGGGCATTACAACAAAATACATAGACCGCCATCTAACTGCATCTATGACTAATAATCCACCCCCGGGGATATCAATCCGAACACCCTAGAAGTATTAAGTTGCGAACAACAGATAATTGCATTAAGCAAAGTGTGCAATGTAAACAAAGCATATGCCCTTGAGCATATGAATGTTGTTTTCTCCCTAGTAGCAACAGCACATCTACCACCTTAGAGGTTTCTGTCACTCCCCCAGGTGAAATAGAGGCATGAACCCACTATCGAGCATAAATACCCCCTCTTGGAGTCACTAGCAACTACTCGGCCAAGATAGCTACTAACAACGGAGAGCATGCAAGATCATAAACAACATAGAGATAACAAAAGATATAATTCAGTACAGCAACTTAATCATAAACACCAATATTCATCGGATCCCAACAAACCAAACATGTAGAATTACATAACGGTGATCTCAATCATGTAAGGCAGCTCATGAGATCTAAACATGAAGCACATAGTGGAGAAGACAACCATCTAGCTACTGCTATGGACCCATAGTCCAAGGTAGACTACTCACTCATCGCTCCGGAGGCAAGCATGGCGATGAAGAAGACCTCCGGTGGCGATTCCCCTCTCCGGCAGGGTGCCGGGAAGAGCTTCTGGACCCTCCCGATCTTCGGGTCGACGGCGGCGGCGGATCGCGATGTGTTCTGGAAAACTGATCGGGCCCTTAGGTTTTTCTCGTCGGGGGGTCTTTATAGGCGAAGGGTCGATGTCAGAGGAGGGGCCAGGCGCCCTCACACGGGGGTGGCGCGGGCCAGGGGCTGGCCGCGCCGCCCCTGTGTGTGGGGCCCTGGTGGCCCCCCTCCTACTTCTCTTCGGATCTCTGGAAGCTTCCAGGTAAAATAAGACTTCAGGAACTTGTTTCATCCAATTCCGAGAATATTTCCTGTGTATCACTCTGAAACACAAAAACAGCAAAAAACAGGGAACTGGCACTGTGGCACTTCGTTAATAGGTTAGTTCCGGAAAATGCATAAAAAATGCCACTAAGTGTAACGAAACAATAGGCAAATGGTGTAAAAACAAGCATGGAGCATCAAAAATTATAGATACGTTTGAGACGTATCAAGCATCCCCAAGCTTAACTCCTGCTCATCCTCGAGTAGGTAAGTGATAACAAAAGAATAATTTTTGAGGTGACATGCACCTACACAATCTTGATCATATATGTAAGCATTGGTGAGCTGGGATCAATAGAACTTAAAACATGGGCATGAAGATATAATCATGACAATAAGAACTTAGCAACCATGTTGTAAACATGCAAATCAACACAAACAAAAGATCATGATAATGAAACAATGAAAGTCAAACATGTGTTCAAATCATAAGGAAAAACATATAAATGGTTTTCAGCTTGTCCTTCAAAGAGAGCAAAACATAAATGCATAGGACACCTTCAAGTTTAAGAGGGCGACTAGATACAAATAATTTAAGAACAAGTGAAACCAACAATATGAATCAATCAATGAACTTTGGGACAATGCATATCACACTAAGAATGACAACTATGCTCTCTTAATGGTGCATAAAGAAAGAAGGTGGTGACTCAACATAAAAGTAAAAGAAAGGCCCTTCGCAGAGGGAAGCAGTGATTGCAAGTTTTATAACCTTCAAAAATTATGGTACTTACCGGCTTTGAGCTCTCATTGCCCCCATCATAAGCATCTTGAATGGTTAAAGTTAATGCGAGAACAATTATGATGTATATGCTTGACAAATCATAAGTTGAAAACCTCGTGCCCCGTGAATACGAGTACCCAAACCTCATGCTACTTTACTTAGAGTCCCAAGCAAGGCTCTTGTCATTATAAGTATATGCATATCATTGAGAACCGCCAATGGGGTACCTCCGTGCCCGATGACATGGAACAAGCCCACACCAAAATGACAAGACAAGCAGACAATGAACACCTCGACATCTCTTTTATTTGCCTTTTGTTTAGCTTTTTATTATGAGATGCATCGTCGAATGTTCACCATGGGTATGCTGCAAATTTCCACCATGAATTATGCATGGCTTAGATTGGCGGCCCGGCGTTTCCCTAACACATATACAAACTCCATGATCCCCACAAGATTCCCAATTCATTTCACACCGCGGGCATCCATAAACAAAAGATCACGATATCAACTCAAATAAGAAGTGCAATGTTGAAAGCTTGCCCATGACTGCATGGCTGGGCTAGTCTCCAACTTACAACTTGCAAGCATAACAACTCAACATAAGAGACCACAATGTCAAATTTTTAAGAACAGGAAAAAGTAAAGTGTGCCTTCCGGTTCGTGAGAGCTTTACTGACCGAATTTCGCATAACACTGGTAAGAGTTTAATTTGAAGAGAAAATAAAAGCAAGTCAAATTTACTTGGAATAGCAAATTGCTAGTAGGTATGTATGGTGGACACTTTGGAAAACTTTGGCTTTTAGGAGTTGGATGCACGAGTAGAGCTCATACTCAGTACAAGGCGAGGGCTAGCAAAAGACTGGGAGCGACCAACTAAGAGAGCAGTAATGGCCATAATCATGCAAAGCGACAAAGCCACATAAAAAGAAGCATAAGATGGCATCAAAAGTCAAAAACTAAATGATCATGAAGGCTATTGGCGACTTTGTAAGAGTCTAACATGTGTGAGCATGCGCCAAGTCAACCCAAATAAAGCATCAAGGAGAAAACCAAAATAATGCTTCCATACAATAAAAACAACGCATGATTTTTTCAAAGGCTCATTAAGCAATCTCAGTTATTTGAGACAAGTCATGCTACAACAAAACCACTAAGCATACTATCAAAAAGACATCAAGCATGACATGAAAAAGCCTAAGCCGCAGTCTACACAAGCTCCTTCTTGTACCACTTTTTTTGCATAAAGCTTTTTCTCTTTTCCAACACCATTTGAAATTTTTAAAGACACCTCTTTTGATGAAAACTAATAAAGATCAGAGGCAAAAATACACCTTGATAAAAAGATATGACAAGGTTTGAACGCAAATCAAGGCGAAAACGAAAACCAAAAGCAGTAGCAGAAAAAGAAGAACGCTCGATTTTTAATAAGAGTGAAAACTAGAGCGTTCTTTGCAAATGAAAACGAGTACATCTCCTCCAAAGAAAATTTGTTGGGGTCCAACCATTTATTGCAGCAAACAAACAAACTAAACCAACTAAGAAAACTAAAACAACTGACGCTCCAAGAAAAACATATAGTGCATGAAGCAATAAAAATATAGTGTTTTGAAAGGTGACCTGATTTTTGCCGATGAAGAAGGGGTGCCTCGGGGGCATCCCCAAGCTTTGACGCTTGTACTTCTTGGATATTTCTTGGGGTGATGCATGGGCATCCCCAAGCTTGAGCTTTTGTCCATTCTTCAACTCATCTCATCATTCTCCAATCCCTACACTTGAAAACTTCATTCATACAAAACTAAACACAATTCTATTAGCAACATTAGTGCAAGCATAACATATAATCAATCCTCTATTTGCTTCAGGTTTCAACTCAAAACCACCACATATATAGTAGATACTACTGTAGCAACCTCCCCAAAAGTTCCATGATCAAAAGAACTCAAAAGAAAGCGATAAAGTGGCAAACACAAATATTGGCAGAAATCTGTCAAAACTGAACAGCTGACAAAGGTCGAATTTTTGAGGGATTTTCTGTTGCTCAAATCAAAAAGTGTTCAACTAACAAAAGTTTGGATATAACCTGGGGCATATGCACAAGAAATCGCAGGTCCAAAAGATAAACAGAGAATTTTCATGAATTTTTACGGTGCAGCACCGAAAACAGTTTTAGGACAGCAACATCCCCAAATCTTTACCTCACTCAAATTAGAGGCTTCTCTTGGCACAAAAACGAAATAAACAAGATAAGGAGTGGTCATTACAGTAGTAATGACTTCCAAGACTCAAATAAAAGAAAAAGTACTAAAAAGAAAACATTGGGTTATCTCCCAAAAGTGCTTTTCTTTAACGCCGTTGAGCTAGGCGCAGAAAATTGCGAATCAAGTAATATCAAGAGATGAAGCATCAAGCTCATAATTTGCTCTAAGAATAGAGTCAAAAAGTAATTTCTTTCTTTTCCTAGGGAAGTGTTCCATACCTTTCTTTAGCGGGAATTGATACTTGATAGTGCCTTCCCTCATATCAATGATAGCACCTACAGTTCGAAGAAAGGGTCTTCCCAAAATAATAGGACATGAAGCATGGCATTCAACGTCCATAACAAGAAAATCAACGGGAACAAGGTTATTGTTAACCACAATAAGAACATCATTAATTCTTCCCAAAGGTTTCTTCTTAGCAACATCAGCAATAGGAACATCAAAATAACATTTTTCAAGCGGTGGTAAATCAAGCATGTCATAAATCTTTCTAGGCATGATAGAAATACTAGCACCTAGATCACATAAAGCATGGAAATCATAACCATTAGCATGCATATCAATGATGGGTTCCCAACCATCATCTAACTTCTTGGGAACAGAGGCTTTTTGCTTCAACTTTTCATCCCTAATCTTTATGAGAGCATTGGTAATATGCTTAGTAAAAGCAATATTTAAAGAACTAGCATTGGGAGTCAAAGCAAGCTTTTGCAAGAACAAAATTACTTCAGATATATTGCAGCCATCAACATCAAAATCATTAAAAGAAATAGGGCTATCATCTCCCACACTCCGAAAAATTTCAGCACTCTTTTGAGAAAAAGTTTTGGCAGTTTTAGGCTTTTTAACACAAGGAGCGGGAGTTTTCTCTACACCAATCAAAGTAAGAGGATTGCTACCAGTAGGAGCAACATCATTAGAGGTAGTAATAGTACATACCTTCATCTCTCTAGCCATCTCATCTTCTCTTTCCCACCTGGCATGCAATTCCGCTAACAATCTAATATTTTCATCAATTCCAACTTGGATAGCATTAGCGGTAGCAAAAACATTGTTCTCTTTTACATCATTAGGAAACACTTTTAATTTCAGAAGTTCAACATCATGAGCAAGGCTATCAACTTTAGAAGCAAGAATATCAATTTTGCCTAACTTTTCCTCAACAGACTTGTTAAAAGCAGTTTGCTTACCGATGAAGTCCTTGAGCATTACCTCAAGCTCGGAGGGCGCGGCCCTAGTGTTGTTGTAGGAATTACCATGAGAGTTACCATAACCATTACCATTGGTAGAAGGATACGGCCTATAATTGTTACTAGCAAAATTGTTCCTATAAGCATTGTTGTTAAAATTATTGTTTCTAATGAAATTCACATCAACATGCTCTTCTTGAGCAACCAGAGAGGCCAAAGGAACATTCTTAGGATCAACATGAGTCCTATCATTAGCAAGCATAGCCATAATGGTATCAATCTTATCATTCAAGGAAGAGGTTTCCTCAACAGAATTTACCTTCTTACCTTGTGGAGCTCTCTCGGTGTGCCATTCAGAATAATTTACCATCATGTTATCGAGTAGCTTTGATGCGGCGCCCAAGGTAAGGGACATAAAAGTGCCTCCAGCAGCTGAATCAAGTAGGTTCCTTGAAGAAAAATTCAGTCCTGCATAAAAAGTTTGGATAATCATCCAAGTAGTCAGTCCATGAGTGGAGCAATTCTTTATCATAGATTTCATTCTTTCCCAAGCTTGAGCAACATGTTCATTATCAAACTGAGTAAACTTCATAATATTGCTACGCAACGATATAATCTTAGCAGGAGGATAGTATCTACCAATAAAATCATCCTTACACTTAGCCCATGAATCAATACTATTCTTAGTCAAAGACAGCAACCAATCTTTAGCCTTTCCTCTCAAAGAAAAAGGAAACAGCTTGAGCTTAATAATATCACTATCAACATCCTTATATTTCTGCATCTCACATAGCTCAACAAAATTGTTGAGATGAGCTGCAGCATCTTCAGTACTAGCACCAGAAAATTACTCTTTCATAATAAGGTTCAACAAAGCAGGCTTAATCTCATAAAAGTTTGCAGCAGTAGCAGGTGGTGCAATAGGAGTGCAGATAAAATCACTATTGTTTGTGCTAGTGAAGTCACACAACTTGGTGTTTTCAGGATTGGCCATTTCAGCAAAACGAAAGTAAACAAGTAAAAACAACTACCAAGGATTCTAATTTTTTGGGTTTTTGATAAAAAGCAATGCAGGTAAAATAAATAAAGTAAAGCAAAACAATAACAAAGTAAAGAATGTGTGTGCAAAGAACTCCCCTCGCAGAAGTCTTCTCTCTTCCCCGGCAACGGCGCCAGAAAAGTGGCTGCTACGTGTGGTGGTGTATAGTTGACGTGGGAGCAGACTGTCCTTGTGCGTGGTGAATAACCAGCCCGTTGGGAACCCCAAGAGGAAGGTATGATGAGTGTAGCTGCAAGTTTTCCCTCAGTT